>CM032230.1:12295000-12985000 GCA_019009955.1 Riptortus pedestris | reverse complement strand
ATTCAATACTAGGGTCAGTGGAGCTAACAATTTACAAACAGTTCATGGTCAGTGTGTCGAATGTTGGTTTGATCAGTTTAAAAAAGTCCGTCACGCAGGGTCTGCGTAAATAAGCAGATTTCCCACATGAAGTTATACAGTAGAGAAATCTTCATACGAGAGCCGAACTAGCTTTTGGCGGGAAATGTTCTTTATCGGCCCACATTTAATAAAAATGCAAATATCTCGGTTAATATTCAAGATAGAGAATAAATGTATAGGATAATATTTATAGCAAATTTAATTTGCAATAAGATTGGTTTTATACAATTTTTTGATCCGAAGTATGGTAACGGAGATATTTCGAATTTTCAAAAAACCTCCCCCCTAAACCCTCCCTCCCCCTGGTCCGATTTCAGCCGTTAACGAACTTGATCTTTCTTTTTACATAAAACGACTAAATATCGAGTTTGGTAACGATCAAACAAAAATTGCGACCGCTAGAGCGGTAACGCACAAATATATATATATATATATATATATATATATACACATATATGTATATATATACATTTTTGAACTGACATTTTCGTCATCTACTAGGTAGGATAGATGGACATTTGAAGAAAAATTTCGAAAATTCCGTCATGAATACAACCTCAATAGCTTATTTCCCTTGAGGGAAATCTGCTAAAATATACAACAAAACTCGGGTTTTTCAAGAATTTCAGTTCTAAGTTCTTTAAAAAAGAAAACTAACTTTGAAGTTTATTTATTTATTTATTTTTTTTTAAATCACTTCTCTAGGAAAAATAATATTTTCTCGTCAATCAACTAGTTTTTTTCTTCGAAAAGTGTTTAAAATATTTGTTTTATATTATAATTCTTTATAATACTTCAAGTGTTATAATGTTTATCTCATAATTTGAAGTATTATTAAGAATTTAAAAAATGCTTCAACCACTAGTCTTTTAATCAAAATAAAAACAAAAATCTATTTAATTGTAAAAATACAGTGACAGTAGAGTCCTTGAACGAAGGCCAGCCAATATTGTGAGGTCGTTACCTAAATGGTCCAATTCAAGGCTTATCTCTCTCTCTCTCTCTCATTGTCAATTGGGCTTATGTCACTCCATCTCTATTCACAACAATTCCCGACAGATTCCCTCATTTAATGCTCAATCAACATTCCTTTATATATATCAAAAAAATAGTAATGACCCCGATATGCAACTAATGTTAGTCATGACGGGTTATACACGGGTTACCAACCTTATCTAAAAAATTCCGTCACGCAGGGGCTGCGTAAACTAAACGGATTTCCCCCGTGCTGGTATAACACAGTTGTGATATCATGTCACCACATATTCCCTATTTCTAAGTGAAAAAACGAAAATATTTTGAAAATCTTCTAACCCCTCTTTCCCATTCCGAGTCCGATGTCAGCCATTATCTACTACGAGCTTTAGTAGAAACAATTAAATATCATCATTTTTGAGTTAAGAAAGTAAACTCCTAAGTGATGACGTTGACACATAACGTATTTGCAAGTACCTCATCCAGTAAATATCTGTTCAAAAAATATTTGCTATTTCAGCTTTAAATAAAGTGATTAATTTTGTATCAGAGTATAGTTTATGAGACACGAGTGGGAGTTTCCTGATGGCTGAAAACTAAAAAAAAAATATTAAGATTGAAGAGAATAAATCTATATAACACCTAGTTGACTCGGCAAACGTTGTTTTGCCTTATAAATTATTTCTAGTTTCTAGATAAATTCTAATGTAGACAAAAAGTAACTTACTTATTATAAGTGTGTAAGTATATGGTATATGCGTGAAAATGGCATGGAGCACTATGATCGATAAGGGAATATAAAAATAACAAACGCCAAACAATATTATTTTTAAGTTATTATAGTTCATTTCTTAAAATTACATATCACAAGTTAATTACGACAGTAACACTAACAAACAACATCAATAATCAATCAAAAAGTGTGAACAATATTTTTTGTTGGCACATCTTTAGCGAGCACAAACAAACTGGATGGTTTACCCACTCGAGAGCAAGCTACGTACAATTGCCCGTGTGAAAAACATGGTGTACTCAAATCTAAGCCACAAATAGACTTCGTTTGGCCTTGGGATTTGTTGATTGTCATTGCAAATTGAAATTTTAATCGAAGTCCAGTTAAAAACACTATAATTGATCATTTGTCGAGCGGGATGATAATGATTATTTATCCATTGTAATAAGAATCAAAGGTACTTTAGATTCCATATGACCATAGCAGGGTACGATTTTTTCTACAGTCTGCCCTAAATACTTTATCATGGGGACTCTACGAATTTCTAAATCTAGAATATTTATTTCCTCTGATAACTAATCAGATTTTGCTTTAATATCCGGGTGTCCTCATGAATGAATGACGGAGGACGATGGGGAAAACATTATTGAGACTGTCGTATTGTTTCAGCCGGGACTGTCTAGGCCCGAAGAAGCAGGAGCAGCGAACTTCGAGCAGTTGATAAAGGAGTTCCAGGTGTCCATCGAGAAGTCCGTGGACGAGGCGAAGAAGAACATGCCCAAAGATGGAGCTGGAGTCATCAAGGCAATCAAGGAGCAATCTGAGAAAGCTGAGAATGCCATGAAGGACATGAAAGCCAAGCTTGATGAAGCCGTAAGTATAACATAATAACTACGAATTATTGTACTGGTTAATACTTATCTTTATACTCATCCTGATGCCTTTATTGTTATTTACAATCACGCGCGAGGCATAGGGAAGTCTTACCATGACGGTTCTTATTTATTCATAGTACATTTCCGTAAATCAATATGGGGTCTACAATACGTAACCTTCAGGTACTACTGTATTTAAGTTGTTAAAAAAGTCCGTCACACAGGGGCTGCGTAAACTAAGCAGATTTCCCACGTGAAGTTTTACAATAGAGAAATTTCACGAGAGTCGAGCAGTTAAGGAAACGGTCGAACTAGCTTTTGGCGGGAAAGTCACCCGTCCGTTAGCTGCCCAGATTTAACAAAAAAGAAAATATCTCAGTTAATATTCAAGATAGAGAATAAATGTATATAACATTATTTTTAGTATATTTAATGTGCAATAAGATTGATTCTGTACATTTTCTCGATCCGACGTATAGTAACGGAAATATTTCGAATTTTCGAAAATCCTCCCTTCAAATTATTGTAAACTGAATTAAATGTTCAATATAATTATAAAATCAATATTAATAAATATGATTAAAACGAATGAGTTAAAAATATAATTAAAAAATAGATTACAATTTCATTCAAAATATAATGAATAGATTAAGAAGACATTAGTAGTTAAAATCACATGTATGCATATGGGAGTCGAAATTCTGGAAGAAACATTTAAATTTTAAAGTCCTTGGAAAATGTTGGCCAGTTACAGACTACCGTCAGCAAGTAATTTGATTGACCAAATTTACAGGATGTTTAATTACTTTGAATATTGGTTATTTTGATGAAACCAGTTCCACAAATCGAAAATTGAGCTTGGAATCATTTTCTATCAAGGCTTCGTAAATTCCTTCAGCCTTAATTTGAAATAATTTACCATATTGCAGCAATTTACTTGACTTTAAATAACTCACGGAATTCAATGTACATGTAGAACTATAAAATAAAAATTCTTTATTATAAACAAACTATTTTCTTTAAATTTAAAGAATTTAAAAGGAATAGTTTGCATAATGTTTTCAGTCCTTTGGAATTAATCGGAAGAAGTAGTCGTAAGTATCCAGAACTATTACGTTTATATAATGGGTACAAATTGAGTCTGATGATGGGAAAAATATATTTCAGAATAATGCAAATCGTCTCATTATATACAAATTAGGTTGCTGTCCCTTAGGCATTTTGAATGGTGCATTTATGTAAAATTGAGCAAAACTACTTGTCATTATCGAAGTCTTTTATATTTACCGGCTTATTTTCTTCCAAGGCTTCGCTTTTGTAGCTTCTGCAGAATTTCCACATAGTAAGAAATACTACGGTACAATCTATACAAAAAAAAATTTGGTAGTCATGATATGGACCGCAGAAGATTAAGTAAAAAAAAAGTCCAAAAGAGAACTGAGTGTAAGATTTTATTTACAAGGTCGATATATATGTATCTTCCACAATTTTAGATATACTAAACTGAAAACAAATAAAATACCAAATATTTACAAGCAATATACGAATATGTTAGTTACGTTGAGACAAGATCTTGAAATGAACTGTGTTTCAGATGTCTCTTTTCCGTGTGTTGTCCAAGAATGTCTCGTAGCTGGACATTCTTCATAGCTTTGAAAATTATTTTTTCTTAAGTCCAATAAATGGCCAGACACTTGTTCATTACGTACGAACCAAGATGCTCGGACTGCTTTAATTAAGATTTTATTTTTTGAATACTCCCATTGTTGCTAATGGATTATCGGTTCGTGCTGACAACTGTTTATCCGTTTGAGGATACAGTTGTGCTAATCTTCCTTAAGCCATAGTTAACTTAATGTCTGTATGTAGGTTAGGTATCGAAGTGATGTCTAAGATATTTTAGTGGTTACGAAAAGAAAAAAAAAACACACTCCGCGACATTATAATAACAAAGTGTTCAGAATCATCCAGAGTAAGAAAAGTAAATAATAATTGTCCTTCACTAGAACTCAATAGGAAAAAATACCTTCGGAAATATATTGATAATGAGAAGGAAGATGTATTATTGGAGACTATTTTGTTTATTAAAAGCCTTCACCAGTTAAACAATATAGACAAGTTCTTTAATTAATTTTCAAACAAAGATTATTTTTTAATATATTTAACACAATCTGATGATCTTTATATTCGTTTTACTCCAGATAATGATAAGGTTTTCTCGATATTTATATTTGTGGTTGGGGGCTCGAGGCGTATTCTTGTATCTTGTTTATGATTATTTGTAACATCATTTCTCTAAAACAAGTCTATTTTTTGTTTTATTGTTTGGTACATATATATTGGAGGAAATATATATGTTTTTGTGGCTCACAGAAGTCTCTTCTGCAATTTAAATATGATTTTTTGAGTTACCAATTTAAATATCATTGTTTGAGTAACCACTTGAGTTAACTGGCTACGGAAATAGTATATTAGTAATAGTATTTCCACACATTTTATTAAAAAGCGAAGCTATTTTAGCTTCTTCTATATGACCAAACCAGTCTAGAATATTGTTTACAGTCAGTCCTTAAAACTCTGTCATGGAAACTGTTAGAATTTCTAAATAGCACTCCAGGCGTATGTGAGTAGTGTTTGCCTGACATTCCATGCTTTGTATCGTTTTCAGATCCAGAAGAACCCCCAGATCTCCGAGGCTATGGCCGGGCTGAAGACCAAGATCGAGGAAGCCAGAGCTAAGATCAAGAAGGAGATGCCCGAAGTCGACGCTAACGCTCAGAAGATGGCCGACGCCATGAAGTCAGCCTACGACGGTGTAGCAAAGGAGATGGAGAAAATATCGGCCGAGGTCAACAAGAAGGGAGGCCTCAAGGACGATATGACAGAACTCATGAAGAAACTCATCGACGACGGAACCAACTATGCCAAGAACTTCGAGGTAGGTCAATTCGTTTCAAATGAAATGAGTTTATTAAAAAAATGTGTTCATTAAATGGAAACACATGACAATATTAAGCCAATTAGTTCCGTTACACATTATTAAATGACATTTACACTTATATAATACATAACATTCATTATAATAGTCCGTCACTCAGGATCTGCGTTAGCAAGGCCGAGTTTCCCACGTGCGTCAGATGTTTGCATTTATATCAAAACATTAACTTTCAATGACAACAATATTTGGTATTTACGCTTCAAATAAAGTGCTTCAAAATATAACAGCTTATTGTTAATATGACATCAGTAGAGTGTGGGTTTACTGATGGCCGAAAACTAAGATATGGAAATATTTCGGTTAATACTCCATTTAGAGAAAACATGTATATGTCAACATTTATAGACCCTCTCATTTGCAATAAGATTGATTTTTTATTTATTTATTTATTAACGTCCACTTTTTGGAACTTAGGCTAATCGGGACGGGTCATCTACAGTTTACCACGTTTTTCTAGCCAGGGTGGGATTTTAGGACGTTATTTAATGAATTTCGTCACTAAATAATTTCCTTTGCCCAGGCGAGAATCGAACTCGCCAAGATTGATTTTATACACTTTTTAGATCCGACGCATAACAACGGAAATATTTCCAATTTTGGAAATTCTCCAAAAATGAAACGTTTAAATATCGAGTTTGGTAACGATCAGACAAATAAAAGTCCGTCACGCAGGGGCTGCGTAAACTAAGCAGATTTCCCACGTGAAGTTGTACAATAGAGAAATCTGCCTAATAACAACAGTAGTAGTAATGAATCACTAAACCTATTCACGAGGGACGATCAGTAACAAAAACGGCCTCCCTAGCTCTCGGCGGAATGTCCCGAACATAGCCGACTCCTGCCGACCACACACACAATACAAATGCAAATATCTCGCTTAATATTCAAGATACAGAATAAATGTATAGAACAATATTTATAGTAAATTTAATTTTCAATAAGATTGATTCTATACAATTTTTCGATCCGACGTATAGTAACGGAGATATTTCGAATTTTCGAAAATCCTCCCCTCTAAACTCCCCCTCCCACTGGTCCGATTTCAGCCGTTAACGAACTTGATCTTTCTTTTTACATAAAACGACTAAATATCAAGTTTAGTAACGATCAAACAAAAATTGCGACCGCTAGAGCGGTAACAGACAAATATATATATATATATATATATATATATATATATATATATATATATATATATACACAGTTTTGAACGGACCTCCTTTTCGTCATCTACTAGGTAGAATCGATGGACATTTGATGAATAATTTCGAAAATTCCGTCATGAGTACTACCTCAATAGCTCATTTCCCTTAAAGGAAATCTGCTAAAATTGTGACCGCTAGATCGTTGACAGACAACTATATATATATATATATATATATATATATATATATATATATATATTTAACGGGCCTCATTTTTGTCATCTTAGTAGGATCGATGGTAAATTGAAGAAATGTTTCTAAAATCGCGTCATGAGTACTAGTCAATAGCTGATTTACCCTAGGGGAAATATGCTAAAATTAAGTCAAAGTCTAAGAACATGTATTACAAACTTCATCAATTTAAGTAATTTTTTACAATAAATGAATTTCTTTAAGAATCTTAAAAGCACTCTAAATATATAATAGTCCGTCACGCGTGAATCTAGCATATTTCCCAAGCGCCGATATAGCACACGTGTGACCTCATCTCACCATATATTCTCTATTTCTATGTTAAAAAAGTCTCTTGGAAACGATATTTGCTATTTAATCTTAGAATTATGTGGTTCATAGAATAACAGCTTATTGTTAATATGACATTAGTGGGTGTGGGGGTTAACTGAAGGATGAAAACTAAAAAATCCTAATCATGATAGAGAAAGTATGTACATAACAACATTTATAGAACATTATATTTACAACAAGATTGATACTATACAACTTTTCGATCTGAAGCATAATAACGGAGATATAACGAATTTTAGAAATTCCCCCTCTAAACCCCCCCCCCTGTCACATGTCGGTTTCAGCCGTTAATGAACTTGATTTGGTGATATTTTCTCACTACCTTGTTTAATAACCGAAATAATGGCATTTTTGGCCTTCAGTCCCCCCCCCCCTCCTACTCATGTAATTTTACCAGATTTCCGTTAAGGGAAATCAGCTATTGAGGTCGTTCTCATGACGCGAGTTTCGAAAAATTTCTTCAAATCTCCATCGATCCTACCCAGGAAATGACGAAAATGAGGTCCGTTCAAATATATATATAGATATATTTGTCTGTTAACGCTCTAGCGGTCGCAATTTTTGTTTGATCGTTACCAAACTCGGAATTTAATCGTTTTATGTAAAAAGAAAGATCAAGTTCGTTAATGGCTGAAATCGGACCAGTCTGAGGGGGGGTTTAGAGGGGGGATTTTCGGAAAATTCGAAATATCTCCGTTATTATGCGTCGGATCGAAAAATTGTATATAATCAATCTTATTGCAAATTAAATGTACTATAAATATTGTTCTATACATTTATTCTGTATCTTGAATATTAACCGAGATATTTGCATTTGTATTCTGCATTGGTCGGCATGAGTGAGCTGTTAGGTACTTTCCGAAGAGAGCTCTGGCGGCCGTTTACATAACTATTCGTCCCTCGTGTATAATTTTAATGATCCCTTACTACTTGCTACACTTGTTATTGGTCAGATTTCTCTATTTTAAAACTTCACGTGGGAAATCTGCTTAGTTTACGCAGCCCCGGCGTGACGGACTTTTATTAAGAATTAGCTGTTATGTTATGAAGCACATTCTTTGAAGCCTAAATACAAAATATTGTTCTCACTTTTGCGCTTTGAGATAAATGCAAATACATGACACACGTCAGGAATCTTAGATTAGGGAGCTTTATAAATGATGAGAAACCTGTCACACCTGAAAGATACAAAGTATACTGTTCACAGATTAGTTTTGGACCAGGACAAATAATCTATCATTCCAGAAATCCTTTTTAATGTTATTTCATTTTAGCTAATAATTTGGAGCTGAGGTTAGCCACGAGAGTTAAGGCGTTGTTCTTAATCTCACTTGGTAAGCCTAGTGTCGTGAGTTCGAGCCCTACCTGGAAAATAGGAATTTATTTAGTGATGAACTCATTCAATAAAATCCTTAGTCCTACCCTGGCTAGAAAGGCACTCTGGCTAACATGTAGATAGTCTGTTCCAATTGGTCTTAAGTAGCTTAAAGTGGGCTTTAATGAATAACACATTTTAACTTACAATGCCCTTTGTTTTTATTTAATATGTTTACTGGCAGTAACTCTTTCTGACACACACTGTATTTTTAAATATTTTTGATAATGTTTTCTGTTGCAGGCTCAAATAAAAGAGATGATGAAGACCAAATCTTAGAATGTAGTTGATCAACCTGGAAGACACGAATCAACAGTGATAATAAACCAAATCGGACATAAATTAATTTAATAATTTATACTGTAAATACTTTCCTTAAATGCTAAATAAAGATATATTTTAATTTAATATGTCCTTTTATCATTATTATTCACCATCCAGTCCAAAAAACAAAAGGGACATCGTAAACTGAACTGTCGTAAAGCTGTATGAACAAGCTGACACGTTAGCAAAGGAAGCAGTTCAAGATACAACACTATTCCCAGATTTCTCTCATACATTAATAAAATACTTATGTACAGACACAATACATAAATGTAACAGAGAATGGGTGACATGTAACAAATCTTACAGCTTACATCAATACATACCAAATATAACTCACAACAACTGCAATGCACTTAATAGTCACCATCACATGCACACAATTTCTAACGGAACATGGACAGACAGGAATTTATTTAACAAAGCCTTAAAATTCAAGAGAATGACAAATGTACTTGCGATACACATATATCCAAAACATTTTTATATATACTCTATGACCGTACAAGACTTAATCAAAATAGATCAAATTTCATAATGAACATAATTGTAAAAGGAGTTAGCCAATTAACTCATTTTACAATTATATATTTTTACTAGCTAAGGTACCCGGCTTCGCCCGGAAAGATGATGGTATTTTTTCGGCGACTTTACTTTGCACAATATTTTGACATATCCCCGTTTCAGTGTTTAGAGTTAGTACCCGTGGTTGGTTTGGAATAGAAAATGAAATATCGCAAATTTTTATTTCAGGCCTCCCTTATAACCCCCACTCCCGTTCTAACCTAAACATTTTAATATAGCTTATAATCATGTAACCATCAATGCTAATTTATATATTCTGAGTTTTGTTGGAATCGATTCAACCGTTGGTGTCCAACTCCCGCTTTAGCTTTTAGTGTATATCTCGTTTATAAATTGTTATACAACAAAAGTGAATATAACAAAAGTTACTTTAAATAGCAAACTAAACAACTTTTGTCATGTGCATATTTGCAGAAAACCCAATAGAAAACGAAATCCCGCTATTTTAAATTTCAGGCCTCCCTTACAACCCCCACTCCTGCCCGTCGCTAGAAATGTTGGTATGACTTATTCTAAAGAAGGTTTTATTACACATACCGAGTTTGGTTTAGTTCGGTTGAGTCTTTTGTGCCAAATAATATTGTTGACTCCCGCTATAATGTTTAGCGTATAACGTCTTTATACTTCGGTATACGACGATAGTAATTATAAAAAAAGTTTCTCTAAATAACAAAATAAACAACTTTTGTTATGTGCATATTTGCTGAAAATGCAATAGGAAACGAAATATCACTATTATTAATTTCAGGACTTCCTTATTACCCCCACTCCTGCCCGTCCCTAGAAATGTTAGTATGGCTTATTATAAGGAAGGATTTTGTGCTAATTCACATACCGAGTTTGGTTTAGTTCGGTTGAGTCTTTAGTGCCAAATAAATTTGTGGACTCCCGTTATAGTTTTTAGCGTATAACTTATTTATACTTCCGTATACGGCAAAAGTGCATATAACAAAAGTTACTCTAAATAACAAAAAAAAACAACTTTTGTTATGTTCATATTTGCCAAAAAACCAATAGGAAACGAAATATCGCTATTTTTAATTTCAGGTCTCCCTTATAACCCCACTCCTGCTCGCCACAGAGAATATTAATATAGCCTCAAGTCTAAGTTGGATTAGTAGTAATATGCATACCAAGTTTCATAAAATTCGGTTCAGCCGTTTATGCGTGAAAAGGTAACAAACAAACAAACAAACAACACGAAAGAAACAAAATGCAGTTATGGTGTCTATGACATGTGAAACGAAAAGATATCGTGAAATTTTGAGAAAAAAATCAATGTACAGACAGATGTTACAATTTTATATATATATAGATATATGACCACCTCATATATTCTTTAATAAATATAATATATTTTTATATATGACCACCTCATGTATTATTTAATAAATATAATAAAGAACTTATAAAGTTTATCAAAAGTATAGATGTGGATGTAGCAAAAACAGCAAATACATTAGAATATAAAGTTGATTAAGAGGAAAGAGAATTATAATTCAATATATATGGCTCACATAGACTCCAAATTAAAGAAGGGAAAAACCTTAACATCGGTTGAGTTTTACTTAATTTAATTTTTTCAAGTTTTTGTTGTCCTTTAAAAAACAAACCAAGAGCAATAAACTAAAAACGATTAAAACCATCCGTCCATTCGACAAGAGACAACGGAAGACATGAAGTCGTACTAGGAAGACTCCTAAAAATGTATTTAAGCACAATCAGTACATATGCAAAATGTACTCACATAAATAACTTCTCATAGTGTTACTATTAAGAGAAAATATATATATATATATATATATATATATATATATATATATATATATGTGTGTGTGTGTGTGTGTAAACTTTTGAATGGACCTCATTTTCGCCATCTCCTAGGTAGGATCGATGGACATTTGGGTATATTTTTCGGATATTGCGTGTCATAATAAAAGTCATAATGTCATAATAAAAAGAAACAATTTCAGATGAATTGATAAAGACTTTTATTTTGAATGAGGCTCAAAAATTGAAGATACACAAAGAGCTCTGTTAATAATTAAACTACAACAATCATATCCAAGGACTTCATCTAAATGGCTGGTCACGTAACATGCATGCGTTACCAAATCATTTGTGCCCAGCGTATTATGTATAGGATATTAAATAACACCTTTGAATAAATGATAATTCATATAGTAAATTAAGGATTTTAATTGATATAACCTAAGCCTAACATTTTAGGCAAATTAATTGAAAGTACGTCACGCAGGGGCAGCGTAGAATAAGCAGATTTCCCACTGCGTGTATGACATACAATTGATTACATCTCATTATTTACTTTATATTCCGATGTGTAGAAAGAGAGGGGGGGTACTAATAGCTGAAAAAAAAGAGAAAAAAGGGGGTTGAAAAATATAAAGTTAAAAAAAATAATGTAAAAAATATATAAAAATAAAAATATATGGATATTTATATATAAAAAAAGTCGGCCTAGCATGCGTGTGCCTGGGACTTCCCATGACTGGGGAACTCACATATGGTCTGAAAAGTGTTGGGCATTGATAACCGCGAAGTTTTTTGCTCAAAATCAAATAAACAAACAAACTGATGGCTGAAAACAAGAATGTACGATTAACTCGCTTAACACTTGAGTTTCGAAAAAATGTATAGCAGAACAAATGTACTCCATAAATAATTAAACAATATTGGTTCTATACCTTTTACGATCCGACTCATTATAAAGGTTATATTTTGATATTACGAATCGCCCCTAAACGTTCTTCCCCCGTCCGATTCCAGCCGTAACGTACTCTTTAGTTTTACATTCAACGTTTATATATCTACATTTGTTACGATACGACAAAAATTGCGACCGCTAGAGTGGTAACAAGCAAACCCGACAGACGTTGTCCTGCATGATATTTCAAGCTACTACGATATAAAATTTAATAATATTATGTTTATAACAAAAGCTACTTTTAATAACACAAAAAGTCCGTCACGCAGGGGATGCGTAAACTAAGCAGATTTCCCACGTGAAGTTTTACAATAGAGAAATCTGCCTAATAACAACTGTAGTAGTAAGAAACCTCTAAACCTAAAACATTATTTAGGGCGTAATAACCCAGTAGTTTCTAGCCCCAAAAACAGTTAACCTAACCTCTAAACCTATTCACGAGGGACGAATAGTTATGGAAATGGCCACCAGAGCTCTCGGCGGAAAGTCCGAACAGCCTACTGGCCACCACACGCAGAATACAAATGTAAATATCTCGGTTAATATTCAAGATACAGAATAAATGTACATAACATTATTTATAGTAAATTTAATTTGCAATAAGATTGGTTCTATACAATTTTACGATCCGATGCATAATAACGGAGATATTTCGAATTTTTGAAAATCCCCCCCTCTAAACCCCCCCTCCCACTGGTCCGATTTCAGCCGTTAACGAACTTGATCTTCCTTTTTACATGAAACGATTAAATACCGAGTTTGGTGACGATTAAACAAAAATTGCGACCGCTAGAGTGTTAACAGACAAATATATATATAGTTTTGAACGGACCTCATTTTCGTCATCTCCTGGGTAGGATCGATGGACATTTGAAGAAATTTTTCGAAAATCGCGTCATGAGTACGACCTCAATAGCTGATTTCCCTTAAGGGAAATCTGCTAAAAAAACAACTTTTCTTATGTGCACGTTTGCCTAAAAACAAATTGAATATGAAATATTACGAATTTTTTATTCATGCCTCAATTATAACCCCCACTCCCGTTCGAACCTAAAAATATTAATATACCTTATAATTATGGAAAAATTAATGCTAACTGACGTATCGAGTTTTGTTAACTTCGGTTCAATCGTTTCGAAAATCGAAATTTACAGATTGAAAATTTGTATAGAACAAATCTTTTTGCAAATTAAAAGATCTATAAATGTTGTTATGTACATGTCTTCATTATCTTTAATATTAACCGATATATTTGCGTTTTTTAGTTTTTGGCCTTCAGTAGCCCCCCACTCCCGTTCGAACCTAAAAAATTTAATATAGCTTATAATCATGTAATAATTAATGGTAATTTACATATAGAGTTTTGTTAAGTTCGGTTCAATCGTTAGTCCCAATAAAATAGTTGGCTCCCACTTAAATTTTTTAGTGTACGGGTATATCTCGTTTATACTTTGTTATAAGACAAAATTTATTTATTTGTTTTGTTTGGTGTCACGCAAGTTTAGCGATTTACACCCTTTTTGTTTTAAGACAAAAGTGAATATAACAAAAGTTACTCTAAATAACAAAATAATCACTTTTATGCAGTGCATATTTGCCGAAAAACCAATAGCAAACGAAATATCGCTATTTTAGCAGATTTCCCCTAAGGGAAATGAGGTCGTACTCATGACGCGAGTTTTGAAAAATTTCCTCAAATGTCCATCGATCCTACCCAGGAGATGACGAAAATGAGGTCCGTTCAAAATTATATATATATATATATATATATATATATATATATATATACTAGCTCAGATACCCGGCTTCGCTCGGGAATTCATTTGAGGCTGAATGGTGATGTTATATTTTTGGCAAGGCTTTACTTTGCACAATATTTTGACATTTACCCGTTCCAGTGTTTAGGGTTAATACCCGTTGTTGGCATTTGTTAATAATAAAATTATTTTTTTATGTAAGACTTCACTGTCCTCCATATTGTCATATTCCCCGTCTCCTGTGCATTATGCATAGATTTGAATTATTAAGGAGAAAATATTGACATACATTTGAATGAATTTTTTTCAGGTGAGGTGCCAGGTAGTTCATATTGAAAAGAAGTGTTGAGCAAATTTCTCTAAATAACAAAATAAACAACTTTTGTTATGTGCATATTTGCCGAAACCCCAATAGGAAATCATTATTATTAATTTCAGGGCTCCCTTATAACCCCTACTCCTGCCCGTCCGTAGAAATGTTAGTATGGCTTATTATAAGGAAGGCGTTAGTACTAATACACATACCCAGTGTTTTATTTAGTTCGGTTGAGTGTTTTGTGCTAAATAAAATTGTTGACTACCACTTTTTTTTTAGCGTATAACGCCTTTATACTTCGGTATACGACGATAGTGTATTTAACAAAAGTTTCTCTAAATAACCAAATAAACAACTTTTGTTATGTGCATATTTGCCGAAAAACGAATAGAAAACGAAATATCGCTATATTTAATATCAGGCTTCCCTTATAACCCCCACTCCTTCCCGTCCCTAGAAATGTTGGTATGGCTTATTATAATGAAAGCGTTAGTGCTAATATATATATACCGAGTTTTATTTATTTTGGTTGGGTCTTTTGTCCCAAATTAAATTGTTCACTTCCGCTATAGGTTTTAACGTATATATCGTTTATAATTGGGTATACAAAAAAAATGTATATAACAAAAGTTACTCTAAATAACAAAGTAAACAACTTTTGATATGTTCATATTTGCCGAGAAACCAATAGGAAACGAAATATCGATATTTTTAATTTCAGGCTTACCTTATAACCCCCACACCTGTTCGTCTCAGAGAATATTAATATAACCTAAAGTCTAAGTTGGGTTAGTAGTAATATACATACTAAGTTATATTATTATATTAGTATATATATATATATATATACTAGCTCAGATACCCGGCTTCGCCCGGGAATTGATTTGAGTCTGAATGGTGATGGTATTTTTTTGGCAAGGCTTTACTTTGCACAATATTTTGACATTTACCCGTCCCAGTGTTTAGGCGTAAATACCCTTGGTGGCATTTGTTAATAATATAATTTATTTTTTATGTAAGACTTCACTGTCCTCCATATTATCATATTTCCCGTCTCCTGTGCATAGATTTGAATTATTAAGGACAAAAACATAGATTTCAATTAATTTTTCCAGGTGAGGTACCTGGGAGTTCATGATGGAAAGAATTGTTGAGCATATCAATATTTCTACCCAAATTACTTGCTTCATAAATTGTTTCCAAAAGAATGTATAAAACAAAAGTTACTCTAAATAACAAAGTAAACAAATTTTGTTATGTGCACGTTTGTCGAAAAACAAATAGACAATGAAATATCGCGAATTTTTATTTCAGGCCTCCCTTATAACCCCCACTCCCGTTCTAATCTAAAAATTTTAAAATAGCTTATAATCATGGAAGAATTAATGCTAATTGACATAGCGAGTTTTTTTAAGTTTGGTTTAATCGTTAGCGCCCAATGAAATAGTTGACTCCCGCTTTAGTTTATAGTGTATATCTCGTTTAAACTTTGTTAAAAGACAAAAATGAATATCACAAAAGTTGCTCTAAATAACAAAATAAACAACTTTTATCATGTTCATATTTGCGGAAAAAAGAATAGAAAACGAAATAAAGCTATTTTTAAATTCAGGCCTCCCTTACAACCCCCACTCCTGCCCGTCCCTAAAAATGTTGGTATGGCTTGTTATAATGAGAGCGTTAGTGCTAATACATATACCGAGTTTTATTTATTTCGGTTGGGTCTTTTGTCCCAAATAAAATTGTTCACTTCCGCTATAGGTTTTAGCGTATATATCGTTTATAATTCGGTATACAAAAAAAAATGTATATAACAAAAGTTACTTTAAATAACAAAATAAACAACTTTTGTTATGTTCATATTTGCCGAAAAACCAATAGGAAACGAAATATCGCTATTTTTAATTTCAGGCTTCCCTTATAACCCCCACTCCTGTTCGTCTCAGAGGATATTAATATAGCCTAAAGTCTAAGTTGGGTTAGTAGTAATATACATACCAAGTTTTATAAAATTCGGTTCAGCCGTTTTTGCGTGAAAAGGTAACAAACAAACAAACAAACAAACAAACAAACATACACGAAAGAAACAAAATGCAGTTATGGTGTCTATGACATGTGAAACGAAAAGTTATCGTGAAATTTCGCGAAAAAAATCAATGTACAGACAGAGGTTACAATTTTATATATATATATATATATATATATATATATATATATATATATATATATTTATATATATATATATATATATATATATATATATATATATATATATATATATATATTTCTGTTTCGAAAAATTTCTTCAAATGTCCATCGATCCTACCCAGGAGATGACGAAAATGAAGTCCATTCAAAATTATATGTATACTAGCTCAGATACCCGGCTTCGCCCGGGAATTCATTTGAGGCTGAATGGTGATGGTATTTTTTAGCAGGCTTTACATTGCACAATATTTTGACATTTACCCGTCCCAGTGTATAGGATTGATACCCATCTTTGCCGTGGATTTGCTAATAATATAATTATTTGTTCTATAAGGCTTCGCAGTCTTCGATATTTTTATATTTCCCGTCTCTTATACATGTAAATATGGTGAATTTTTATTTCAGGCCTCCCTTTTAACCCCCCCTCCCGTTCGAACCTAAAAATTTTAATATAACTTATAATCATGGAAGAATTAATGCTAATTGACATACCGAGTTTTGTTAAGTTCGGTTCAGCCGTTAGTGCCCGCTAAAGTTTTAACGTATAACTCATTTATACTTAGGTATACGACAAAAGTGTATATAACAAAAGTTACTCCAAATAAAAAAATAAACAACTTTTGTCATGTTTATATTTGCGAAAAAACCAATAGGAAATGAAATATCGCTATTTTTAATTTCACGCTTTCCTTATAACCCCCACTCCTGCCCGTCCATAGAAATGTTGGTATGGCTTATTATAATGAAGGCCTCACTGCTAATACACATACCGAGTTTTATTTAGTTCGATTGAGTCTTTTTTGGCAAATAATATTGTTGACTCCCGCTATAATTTTTAGCGTATAACGCATTTAAACTTCGGTATACGACAAAAGTGTATATAACAAAAGTTACTCTAAATAACAAAATAAGCAACTTTTGTTATGTGCATATTTACCGAAAAACCAATAGAAAACGAAATATCGCTATTTTTAATTTCAGGCTTCCCTTATAATCCCCACTCCTGTTCATCCCAGAGAATTTTAATATAGCCTAAAGTCTCAGTTGGGTCAGTAGTAATATACATACCAAGTTTCATAAAATTCGGTTCAGCCGTTTATGCGTGAAAAGGTAACAAACAAACAAACATACACGAAAGAAACAAAATGCAGATATGGTGTCTATGACATGTGAAACGAAAAGTTATCGTGAAATTTCGCGAATAAAATCAATGTACAGACAGAGGTTACAATTATATATATATATATATATATAGATATATATATATATGTGTGTGTGTGTGTGTGTGTGTGTGTGTGTGTGTGTGTGAGTGTGTGTGTGTGTATATATGTGTGTCAGTTAACGCTCTAACGATCGCAATTTTTGTTTGATCGTTACCAAACTCGATATTTAAACGCTTTATGCAAAAAGACTGATCAAGTTCGTTAATGGCTGAAATCGGACAAGTGGAAGGGGGGTGGGTTTAGAGGGAGATTTTGGAAAATTCAAAATATCTCCGTTACCATACGTCGGATCAAAAACTTGTATAGAACCAATCTTATTGAAATTTGAATTTACTATAAATATTGATATGTACATTTATTCTCTATCTTGAATATTAAGAGCGATGATTGCATTTTTGTTAAATGTGGGCGAATGAGTTTCCCGCCAAAAGCTAGTTCGGCCGTTTCCGTAAATGTTCGGCTCTCATATGGAGATGTCTCTATTGTATACCTTCACGTGGGAAATCTGCTTAGTTTACGCAGCTCCTGCGTGTCGGATTTTTTAAACCCCACTTCTACTCTCTCCATTTTCACCTTAAGTATCTCAGTCAGTTAACACCCCAAGACTAACTAGGGATGTAATTTCTTTTTATTTCCTTGTTTTCAGCCGTCAGTAAACCCCCACTTCTACACACAGAGAATAAATAGCTTGTAAACTGAGATGACGAGTATATCATTGCAACATGTGGGTAATCTGCTCAGTTTACGCTGCTTCTGCGTGACGGACTTTTCTTCATCTGAACGAAGCCATAGATTACCGGGAGTTGACTGTTGTTATGTTGCTCAAAACTTTCAATGCTCACTGTAAGTCATAATTGATATAACCTAACTAACCTGCAACGTGAAGACCATCTGTTTGTGTTGTAGTGATGGTGTGAGAAATCGAGGGCAGACACAAGGCAGAAGGAGAAGGCGCAATGACTCATGATGAGTCGATCTGATGACGGAAAGTGATGCTTGGGGCGAGGATATTAGTACGCGCGCTTTCTACACATGCAAGTATCTTATCATCGTCATTCAATCATAGCTCAGCATCGAGCAAACAATCTGGGAGCTACTCAACAGTTAAGTAAGGAAATCTGTCTAGAAGGGGACATACGAAAAAAGTCCGTCACGTAGGGGGTGCGTAAACTAAGCAGATTTCCCAGTGGACGTTTTACAATAGAGAAATCTGCCTACTAATAACGGCAGTAGTAGTAAGGACGGCAGTAGTTACGGAAATGGCCGCCCTAGCTCTCGGCGGAAAATCCCGAACATAGCCGATTCCATTCGACCACACACAAAATACAAATGCAAATATCTCGGTTAATATTTAAAATACAGAATAAATGTATAGAACAATATTTATAGTAAATTTAATTTGCAACAAAATTGAATCTTTACAATTTTTCAATCCGACGCATAATAACGGAGATATTTCGAATTTTCAAAAAAACCCCCCTTTTAACCCCACCCCCTCCCACGTCCGATTTCAACCATTAACGATCTTGATCTTTCTTTTTACATAAAACGATTAAATTTCGAGTTTGGTATATATATATATATATATATATATATATATAGTCCCTCACGCATAGGCTGCGTAAACGAACCAGATTTCCCACGTGAAGTTTTACAATAGAGAAATTTCACGAGAGCCGAGCAGTTAAGGAAAGGGCCACACTTGCTTTTGGCGGGAAGTCGCCCAGAAAAAATACAATGCAAATATCTCGGTTAATATTCAAGATAGGAATAAAAGTATAAAACAATATTTATAGCAAATTTAATTTTCAAGAAGATTGATTCTGTAAAATGTTTCGAACCGATGCATAATAACGGAGATATTTTGAATTTTCGAAAATCCCGCTCTCTAACCCCCCCCCCCTCCCACTGGTCCGATTTCAGCCATTAACGAACTTGATTAGTCTTTTTACATAAAACGACTAAATATTGAGTTTCGTAACGATCAAACAAATATTGTGACCGCTAGAGCGTTAACATATATATATATATATATATATCGTCATCTCCTGGGTAGGATCAATGGACATTTGAAGAAATTTTTTCGAAACAGAAATATATATATATTATATATATATATATATATATATATATATATATATATATATATACAGTTTTGAACGGACCTCATTTTCGTTATCTACTAGGTAGGATCCATGGACATTTGAAGAAAAATTTCGAAAATTCCGCCATGAGTACAACCTCAATAGCTGATTTCCCTTAAGGGAAATCTTCTAAACAGGTCATAGAACAACAATTTTAGAACATCAATAATTTAACAAGATTGGTCCTATTATATTTTACGATCGTACTCATAATAACAGATATATTTTGTATTTTCGAATCCCCCCCTCCTTCAAACCCCAACACTATTCCACGTCTGATTTCACCCACAGACAACACGCGGGTGGAACGTTACGTTTTTTATTATTTACGTCCGCTTTTTGCTACTAGGACTACTAATCGGGACGGGTTATCTACAGCTTACCACCTTTTCTAGCCAGGGCCTAAGGAGTTTATTTAATGAGTCCTTTATTAAATTATTCTTCTGCCCAGGGCGGGAATCTAACCCGCCACTCTAGGTATACCACGCGGTATTAAGACTTACGCCTCATCTCCCACAGCCAACCTGAGCCCCCTGAGCGACATCACCAAATAAATAAAAAAAAAAGTCCGTCACGCAGGGGCTGCGTAAACTAAGCAGATTTCCCACGTGAAGTTTTACAATAGAGAAATCAGCCTAATAACAACTGTAGTAGTAAGAAACCTCTAAACCTAAAACATTATTTAGGGCGTAATAACCCAGTAGTTTCTAGCCCCAAAAAACAGTTAACCTAACCTCTAAACCTATTCACGAGGGACGATAGTTATGGAAACGGCCGCCAGAGCTCTCGGCGGAAACTCCGAACATAGCCTACTGGTAGCCACACGCAGAATAAAAATGCAAATATCTCGGTTAATATTCAAGATAGAGAATAAATGTATATAACAATATTGATAGTACATTTAATTTGTAATAAGATTGATTCTGTACAATTTTTCGATCCGACGTATAGTAACGGAGATATTTTGAATTTTCGAAAACCCTCCCCTCCTACTGGTCCGATTTCAGCCGTTAACGAACTTGATCTTTCTTTTAACATAGAACGCTTAAATATAAGTTTGGTAAGGATCAAACAAAAATTGCGACCGCTAGAGCGGTAACAGACAAATATATATATATACAGTTTTGAACGGACCTCATTTTCGTCATCTACTAGGTAGGATCGATGGACATTTGAAGAAAAATGTCGAAAATTCCGTCATGAGTACAACCTCAATAGCTGATTTCCCTTAAGGGAAATCTGCTAAAAATAAATCAATCGAATAGTGGGGGGGGGGTGGGCTTAGAGTAGGAGTCAAAAATTCAAAATCTGATATTATGAGGAGGATCAAAAAAAGTTATAGAACCTATCTTGTAAGAAGCTATCAGTGCTATCTTGTTTTCAGCCTTCAGTAAACCCCAACTAACACACGTGGGAAATCTGCTTATTTTAAGAAGTCCTCTTCTTGAATTGTACAAGACTACGTTAAACATTTCTACACGTAGAGTTTACGTAAGATGTCAAATTTCCCTTGTGGAAGACTGAAGCACAGTGACTGAGAGTGTGTCTCACTAGCACAGATGGATGTCTAACGGAAAGCCTAATATCCTTAGAATTTATATTAAAAAAAAATACCCTTTTTTTGTTTACGTAGGCTGGCGGGCTGAGAAGTGAAGAAAAGGCGAAGGATGGCGCCAAAAAATTGCTGAAATCCTTGGAGGAAGAGCTGAAGAAACGAGGTCTACCGCCGAAACCAGGAGATCTTCAGAAGAAGATGGAAGCCATGGAACAAATATTGAAGTGGCACGTTGAGGAACTCAAGAAGTTCTTCGGATTCCTCAAGAGTCAGATTGAGGAAATGGTCAGACTTTAAAATCATTGTTTGAGCCACACACAATCATGTTATGATCAAAAGTTGTGTAAATTTACACTGAAATTGATTATGGTGCCCTAGAAACGTACCTCAGATATATGCATGTCATCTGAAGTTCTTAGACATCTTCAATTATTTTTCATTGGTTTTAGCAGATTTCCCTTAAGGGAAATCAGCTATTGAGGTCGTACTCATGACGCGATTTTCGAAAATTTTCTTCAAATGTCCATCGATCCTACCCAGGAGATGACGAAAATGAGGTCCGTTCAAAATTATATATATATATCTATATATATATATATATATATATATATATATATATATATATATATATATATATATATATATATATATAGATATATATATATATATATATTTGTCTGTTAACGCTCTAGCGGTCGCAATTTTTGTTTTATCGTTACGAAACTCGATATTTAACCGTTTTATGTAAAAAGACAGATCAAGTTCGTTAATGGCTGAAATCGGACCAGAGGGAGGGGGGGATTTTCGAAAATTCAAAATATCTCCGTTATTATGCATCGGATCGAAAAATTGTATAGAATCAATCTTATTGCGAATTAAATTTACTATAAATATTGTTATATACATTTATTCTCTATCTTTAATATTAACCGAGATATTTGCATTTTTATGAAGTCTGTGGTGGGGTATAGTTCGGATTATGTCGGCCATCTTCGTCATTTCTCGGCTCAGGCGGAGCTTCTTCTAACCTGGCGTTTTTAACCTTACCTTACCTTCCTTACTTTGTGAGATTTATGCAAATACGTTTTGTTCATCCGCCACCCCCCCCCCTTCTTTAGTTCTTGGACTACTGAAATTTGAGTTATTAAAATATAAATTATTCTTACAATTCAGAAGCCGTTTCAGTTGGGTATTTATTTTAATTAACTGAAAGATTTCTCTATATCTAATCACGGTGGTATTGTGTTACCAGTATGCAGATTTCTCTATTGTAAAACTTCACAGGGGAAATCTGCTTAGTTTACGCAGCCCCTGCGTGACGGACTTTTTTTCTTTAGGTTGGTATTGCAGAGATGCTCTCAGCATCCAGTACACTCCGTGAAACAACATAATACATTTCTGGACTCTGTAAACCCATGTTTCCCGACTACAATGACCGCGGTTGAGTTACTTCTCTCAACCTTATCTCTAAGCATTCCAATCCAAAGATCAACTGTTTCGTTTCTGTTGTAACTGTGTTCATTTCATATTCTCCATTCACTTAACCATTTCCGACTAATATGAGTCTAATAACCTTGAATCTTCAGTTTTCAACTTTTATTTAAAATAAGAATAACTCACCCTTGAATAACCCATAGTTTTTTGTCCAAAATAAATTATGATTATTCTTTAGCATTGACTTCCATATAAAATACCTAATTACATGTTCTATCGCATCATTATGAGCAGTATATTTGATGTACCGTACAGGGATCTTTTCCTCCCCATCGAAAGTTCTCCCTTGTAGTTCCCTTGGACTCTAAATACATGTATTGGGTGTCCATCTTTAGTCCTTCGCCAATCGAGTGCTTTGAAGAGAAAATGCTTATGTCTAATTGCATTTGATTTGGGAAGACGTTGCTCATTTTCATTTATTTACTGAAGTCCCACGATGTCCTGAGATCCACTGGTTGAGATTTTCTATTTCATTGATCGAATTACAGGGGCTACATTTATTATACAGATGCCCAATTTAACAATTTCTTCTAAGTGCCATAAATATTGTTAAGTTTTTTTCATTACCAAAACCAGTAATAAACGTTTTTAATAAGACTTCTTTTGGATTGCAAAATTAAATACTCGCAAGTTTCACAGTTTTTATCACTGCAAAATTTATTTCACAATGCACAATAAACTTGGTGATTATTCTTAATTACTACTCACAGTATACACTGATAGCGTTACTGTTCTTCAATGAGTCACAGTCCAATAATTCACTGAAATTCACAGAAAGACGGCACTGCACTGTCTTAAACACGGCACTAAACTGTTACTTACAGTCACGGCACAACACTGTTCTTCTTTTAAAAACACTTTACCGCACTGCACTAAGTCGCACTGAAGCACTGATGTGAACATCGAGACAGGTGACAATAAAACTGACTGGCTCGCAGCTGGCCGCTCTTTATAGGTTGTCGGCATACATCAAAGGGGAATCGTTCATTCGAGGCTGGGCTAGAAGAGTCTATAGAGGCTAGAACTTTCTGTCGGCTGCTTTGATCTACGTCACACTTTCCAAATACGTGACTCTCTCTCTCTGAAGGATTATTCATCTATTTAATTTTCGCAACAATATTATAGATGTTTAAGAAAAACCTACTTCTCCTTGCTTAAAATTTGCCCAATACGGATTCTTATATTAAATCAAAGTTTTTCTTTTTTTTCTTTTCTTCATTTGTTCAAACATTGTTGGAGTTGTTTTTCTTTAATCTTCGTGCCAAGTGATGCTTTTGTATTTCCTTCACAGACAGCAACTGGTAGAGAGGAGCTGGGAGAGAAAGCTGGCAAGTTGGAGAGTGCGATGAAAGAGATAGAAAAAGCGGTGAAGAAGTCTGGAGGAGAGGAGCTGAAATCGGTATTCGAGTCTGTGAAGAAACAGCTGGAGGGCATAGGTGTCAAGTCCAATCAGGTTTACGATCACAACATGGAGAAGGAGTTCAAACAGATCTGGGAAGGAATAGTTCACAAGGTAACTACATATTTTTTTCGATTAGCATTACAGACCTTTAAGATCCTTAGACGCCCCTGAGCGAGACTCGAAGGATTCGTGATCAGAGTTTTTATGTAGCGATCGATCGACTCGACGTACAACCTCCGTTATCCAAGGAGAACCAGAAATGAGTTGCCTCCAGTAGACTGACGGGCCCCATTGCATCCGGAGGCTCTGTGACCAGGTGACGCTGTCAGCCTGGCTTTGGACGAGAGCTCTGAGAGCCATAATCATAGTCATCCCGAGGGGGTGTAAAACGTGTATACTCTTTAGGCTTCCGCTGATCCATGAGCACTGCGGCACTAACACGCTCTGTTAGCGGACTCGTGAACTAATGTTCTCCCTTGGCGTGGATCAGAATTGAATAGCTCGTCTGACTGTCGGTCTGTTTTTGCGTTACCCGGCCACTTAATAACGGCTTGGGAGATTTATATGGGCTCATATATTTGCGATTCAACTGTCCCAAGATACAAGAAGGCTATATGAGAATTCAACTTTTCAACTATTAGTGTCGGCTTAATTCGAAGTCAATTCACATATTCGTCAATGCCTTCATTTATATTGGTTTTACTATGAAAATTTAAAAAAAAAAAAAACGTCCAAGTGTTGAACTATCTGAACTGGACTTCAAATTTACGCTGGAAATGAGATTTCTAGTACCGCAATGCAGGTTGACGACATCGCATTAATAGGAGCGGGGGTTTACAGGGGACTGAAAACTAAAAAATGGCCGTCACGCAGGGGCTGCGTAAACGCGCTAGTATAACTCACTATTGTTCTCATTACAACACATATTCTCTATTTCTATTAAAAAACTGAAAACAACAAAGCACTAATAGCTCGTTTAATATTTGAGTTGTGAGAAAATTTATGGGAAACAATCGTAGACCATAAATAATTTAATATAATTATTGTAGTTCTATAGCATTTTTCGATGGGACTCATAATAACGGAGATATTTTGAAATTCCAAATCACCAGCCCCTACTATTCCATATCTGGTTTCAACCAACATTAAAGATCATACTGTCTTCACTGAAATGGTTAAATATCGAGTAAGGTATAGATGAGAAACAAGAATAATCTTAATTCTGGCCGTCATCACGCAACGAATTTGTATGTATCTCCCATGATAATGGTCTCTTGAAAACAATATTTGGTATTTAAGCTTACAATAAAGTGTTTCTACGACATGAATAGGAGTGGGGATTTACTGAAGGCTGAAAAAAATTTCCACTAAGGGAACGCTTAAATAGTATCCATAGTAACATAAAGTGTACACAGCAATTTTTACATAGCGTTTTTATTTTCAGGTGAAAGAAGTAGGACCAGAGGCATACCCACGGTTAGTGCCTATTCTGTTCACTGATTATTTATTTTATTGATTATTTGATGTGTTCTATATGTATTAAATATTGCGTATAACACACATGCACACACCCATGCGCAGTAGATGTATACACAGGCCATTTATTATTTATGAAAATGTTTTTAGCCATTGAGATCAGGAAAAAAATTATTTCTTCGTATAACCATTTATTTTATCCCGATGCGTTTTGAGTGTCCATCACTCCTTCTAAAGAGGTTATTACTATATACATTTAGACAAAAAAGTTTGTTAATAACATTGTTTTATGCGTTATTACTATTTAGACATTTGGCTACTTAGGCTGGACGGTATTAATTACCAAATACACCAACAGTAGTGTGATAAACATCAATTAAAACACGAAAACCCTCCAAAATAGAGAAAGAAGGGAATGCCATTGTCTTTCCAGAGAATGACAACCAGTGGGGACTAGCCGTAGTTAGCTGATCCAACTACGGCTGGAACGCATTAATTACCAAAATATTGGATACACCAACTGTAGTGTGATAAGCATCAAATAAAACCGGGAAAGACCCAAAGCTGGGAAAGAAGTTCACTCATGAAGATAATAGTGAACAATTGGACAGTAGGATCAAGTTCAAGAAATAGAATTAATAGTTACTCCGAGAGGGTGAGACGCAGAAGACGGAAAATGGTTGGGGATTCTTACGAGTTCGAAATCTGTGGAACCTAGAGGTTCGTCCCACCATCCAGATGATTAATGAGTGAGTATGTACTAGTATATTAGAAGAATTGCTTAAATATCTGTAAATAGAAAGACAATTCATTAATTTAGATGGTTGAATAGGAATATGGATATATACTTTACGCGGAGCAATATAGAACACTGCTTAGAGGAAGCACGGAGGGCCATTACACTCCCAGACTCCAGCAACAGAACAGAGATCATCAACCATCAGAAGGAGAAGCTCATCAAATTCCTTGGACAGCTGGAGACTCAGATTGTAGTCAAGGTATGTTCAATTATATCAATTATAAGGGCTCAGACTAGCCATGTGAGTTAATGCGTTGGCCTTATTCTCAAAAGGTAAACCTAGACTGGTAAGCTCGATTACCGCCTGTGTCGTTTAGCAACGAACTCATTAAATAAAATCCTTCGTCTCCCCTATCTAGAAAAGGGTGGTAACCCGTAGAAACCCGTCTACAAATTAGCCACAGTAGCAAAAAGTGGACGTTAATAAATAAGAATAATAACGTTCATTGTTCACTACTGTGGCTAATTGGGACAGGTCAAGGGGGGGGGTCGAACTCGCCACTCTAGGACCTTAATAAATAATAATACGAGTAATATTCCAATTATATATATGAGCATGTGCATTATTACTAATTAAAATATGTTTATTTGTGCATAATTAGGTAGATTGAGAGGCAATCAAATGAAGCACCTCAAATCTAGTTGTATGATTTGGATTTAAAAGGATTTAATGCCTCCATAGTTTAAAATTAGCGCGGTTTTTATGATTTAGTAACCCACGAAACACTCGCTCTCTGCTGGCCGTACCCCCAACTTGTAAATCCTGTGTTTGTGCAGTTGTTACACAGTGCATTTTTCCCTCTACTTGGCAATCGTTCGTATATCACGTATCTTCTCTCCTGCTTTGTGTGAATCCGTCCTCCTTGACGAAACAAGCTGGGATTGTCTATTGTAGGAGAGCGGTGAGATTCCAAATTCCTATTTGAATCTGCTTCCTTGCCCTCATTTCCTTTCTCACAACTTTTTTGCACTTTTCTTGGTGCAACTAGATCTGAGGTAATTCTCATATACAGACAGCATAGAATTCTATTATAATGGTTTTTTTTTTTGTTTAAAGGTCTTTACTTCCCTTTATATCGTTATCTGAGCTCACCAGAGCCTACTTCTTATGCATTTTTTCATTATTTATTATTATTCTCCATATAAAAGTTTTTTCTACCACAGAGGATTTCTTTTCATGTTCTTTTCAGTTTTATTTATTTTTTATCAGTCATTATTTTTCCTTTAACCACCCTAAAAGCATATTATTATTATTTATATCCTTATTTAACCGACAGCATTGTTTTGTCTATAATTAACGGTTGTAAAAGTCTAACAGACCGAGTATTTGGCAGCACGATATATATTTTAGGCAGTTGTGGTTGGACCCATTTTCTTCTGTGTTATTGATGTAACCACATATCCCACTAAAATTCCTTTATTGGAAAGCAAGTACTTTCTCCCAATTTGGTATCAACGATCCCGAAGAGGAGAACATTTTCCAGAAATGAACACCTTTATTATAAAAATTTGATTTCGGCAATATCGATCGACCACCATTGTATTAAACTATTCATTTAATTTGTTTTACCCAGGTACTTGCCCTAATAACTTTAGCAACATAGAAACTTATATTATTGAGTAACAGAAACATTAATTTATTATTGATAGTACAAGGATCAGCCAGAGCTGAAACAGGGTGTCCAGCAGCTTGAAGCTGCAACGGTAGATGCCATTGCAGCCATTAACGTCGGGAAGGAAAAGATCCACATGCATGACCCGGAACAGTTCGTCGACAAGATGAGACTGGGGTACGAGAGGATGAGGGACATAATACTGGAGACATCGGGCAAAGCAACGCAAACTGGCAACCAGGTAAATACTGTTATGTAATATCTACATAAGAGTTAGTGGACATTTACAAATGTAACTTAATGTCCATTTACACCTACTGCCAGAAAACTCAAGGTAAAAACAGGTGCAGGTTGATTCCTGGAAAAGGAAGAACATTAGTTTAAGACTTGCTCACCAGAACGCGCTAGTTTTGCAGCGCTTATAGATAATTTGTCAGCCCCTAAGTAGGCAGGCTGAACTGATAGCAGCCCCCTGTGTATGATGGGGCCCGTCAGTCTACTGGAGACATCATTCCAGGTTCTTCTGGGTTAACGGAGGGTTGTACATCGAGTTGACCGCTCACTGCGTAATAACCTAATCGGGAATCTCTTGAGTTTCTGATAAAGATCTAATGCTCTGCAATGCCAACCAAAATAAAATAATGTAGTGTGTGGTAATTGATCCCGTGAACAAGTAGACCTTTTCACGAGTACGAACCAAAGAATAAGAGGGTCACGAGGGCATGCAGTGGTTTCCTGTTGCCTCCTAGATGAGGAAAATTCCATTTACACTAAAAATGGCATGAGTGAAAAATTCCTCTCAAAGCCAGAGTTACGAGATAGCCTCCCTCCGTAGCATGTAGTATGACAAAGGAATTTCACTAAAGTTCATTTGCAGTTATCATTTGTTTGATTAAAACAGATAGTGGAGGGGGAAGGCGAAGTTGAAAGATGGATGAAGGAAGGAGTAAGAGAAGCCAGGGAAATTATTAAAGACTTTGAGTTGTTGCTTGCTGAGGACATAGACAGCAATACAATGAGTCAGCTGGAAGTCAAAACTAGGAACATGCTTGAGCATTTCAAATCAGCACTACAGGAAATGGTAAGAATATTAACCTCAAATAATGTTTATTTCATCTACACCATAATAGATATTTAATGTTTCAGTCAACAATAAAGACCTTATTTGTTACTGGCTGAAATCTGGTTTGGAATAGAGGGGTATTAAGAGGGGATATTCAAAAAATGTCGTCCCGCAGGGGTTGCGTAAACTAAGCAGATTTCCCATGGGAAGGTTTAAATAGATGAAGATACCTACTTGTAACACTACCGTGAATGTTAAGTGAATAATTACAAACGTTAAGGAGAAATCCTTCAATCAATTTACATATAACTTAATAATCTCGACAACGGTAACGGCTGAATTGTAAACAAACAGGTCAGTCAATCTCGTAGCACTGAATAGATAGATAGATCGGAAAGAAAAACAAAAAAATAATGAAATATATCAGAATTTAACATATTAATTTTATTGAAAACAATTTACTAAAACCATTGCTTTAATTTGTAATAAATCAAAATCATTTTTATCTCAATCAGTCAAATTTTAGAAATCCAATAACAAAATAAGGAGGGCGAGGGTCAACAGAACAAATTTGTTTGTACCTCGTATAATAAAGGTTTATTGAAAACAATATTTGGTATTTAACCTTGTAATGAAGTGGTTCATGATATAACAGCTTATAATTAATATAACACTAGTAGGAGTGAATCTTATTATCTATTTTTTAAAGGACCTAATTCCCTTAAGATTCAGAAAATTCCACAGCAGGCTATCCAATCATCCTAATCCACAAGTCCTAGCCCTTTCCAGTACCACTCATCGTTATTCTCCTCCGCGGCGCCTCAAGAGACAATGGCCCAGATTTCTCCTACAGAAGTGTAAACTGAAGTGATAGCAGTGGCTATTTTCTTATCAAGTGCCATTCCTCCTTAGCTCTTGACTTCTTTGCCAGGCAGGGAGAGGCTGCTCCTCTCAACGTGGTGAAGGGGTGTGGCTACTGTCAAGAGTGATGGAAGAACTATTGTATTGAAACATATCGCACAATAACCAAATGCATTTAAATGCAGGCTGTAATATTCTCAATACAATAGAATCTTTAAAAAAAAAAGTAGGAGTGGGGGTTTACTGAATGCGTAAAACTATAAAATCCAAATATCTCAGTTAATATTCAAGATAGAGAATTAACGAATATAACAATATTTATGGTACACTATACACTTTTTCGACCCGACGTATAGTAACGGAGATATTTCGAAATTCCTTCCCTCTACCCCCCCCCCCACTGGTCCGATTTCAGCCGTTAACGAACTTGATTTTTCTTTTTACATAAAACTACAAAATATCGATTTTGGTAACGATTAAAGAGTAACTGCGATCAAACAGGGAAATATATAGATAGATAGACAGATCTCTCGTCATCTCCTAGGTAGAATCGGTGGACATTCGAAGAAAAATTTAAAAATCGCGTAATGAGTACGACCCGGGGAAATCTGCTAAAATCTCCGTTATTATGAGTCGGATCGTAAAATATTATACAACCAGTCTTGTTAAACTCTAATATTAAGCGAGTTACTCATATTTTCTGTGAATGCCAGTAATTGGGAAATCTGATTATATTACGCTGCCCTTGCGTCACGGACCTTTAGGCCTTGTTAAACTGCTTGCTCTATTTCTATTTGCTTAAAATGTTCTTTGGTTGCAGATGAAGAGCCACCCTGAGTTTGGCGAGCCTTTGGGACAACTTATAGTAGTGGTGGATAGAATTAATGTCCAAGAATGGAAAACCAGTGAAGACCTGACTCAGACGATGGAAAGCTTCCGGAAACACATTGAGGATATCAGGAAGAAGGTGTCCAAACATGGCGGCAGGATCAAAGAGGATTATCAGGACATATATAACATATTCTCCAGGAAACGAGAAAACTAGATAATAAGCTATGTTTCAAAGAAAATACAATTTTACTTGGAATGTTGTGCTTTTAGTTATTTTCAGCCATAGTACAGCTTCACAGAGATTTATTTACAACTCTACTATAGAGTCCTTTCGGGATTTGGTTATTTCCCTACCTCGGCACAACCAGCCACCTACCTCTCTGGCACTAACAGTACCATTTTATTGCATTATCCTTAGGAGAAATCATTTACTGGGGCTGCACTCATGAAGCGATTTTATAAATTTTTCCGCCCTCTAGCGAAATGTTTGATACCAAATATAATATAAACAATTATTTATTTAGTAACAAATATATATATATATATATATATATATATATATATATATATATATATATATATATATATATAAAACTTTGTCCTGAATGATATTTCAAGCAATTAGGATATTAAATTTAATGATATTATGTTTAAAACAAAAGCTACTTTTAATAACACAAAAAAACATCTTTTGTTATGTGTACGTCTGCCTAAAAACGAACAAAAAATGAAGTATCGCGAATTTTTGTATAACCCCCACTCCTGTTCAAGCCTAAAAAATTTAATATAGCTTATAATCATGGAAGAATTAATTCTAATTTGCATATGGAGTTTTGTTAAGTTCGGATCAATCGTTAGTGCCGAATAAAATTGTTGGCTCCCACTTTAATTGTATAGTGTATATCTTGTTTATACTTTATTATATGACATAATTGAATATAACAATAGTTACTCTAAATAACAAAATAAACAACTTTTATTCTGTGCATAGTTGCCGAAAATACAATAGGAAACGAAATATCGCTATTTTTAATTTTAGGCCTCCCAGCCTACCCCAACTCCAGCTCCATCTGCCGGGTTGATTTTTGAATCTACACCATCCAGGGAGTCACCCAAACGAATACAAAAAAAAATCATTGCAATCGGTCAAACCGTTTAGGACGAGTTCAGTAACATACACACGTGGAATTATATATAGAATGATATATATATATATAGATATATATATATATATATATATATATATATATATATCATAATACCCTTTCTAGCGTGTTTTAATAAGCATATTTTTAATTACAATTAATAAAATAAGTAGCTGATGACTGAGGTTGTAATTTAATTGTAAATAATTTATACAAATGTTTATTGGAGAATTTTAGCCTATAACAAAAATTAAGAAATCTAGATTTACCTCTGATGATAATTCAGGACATTAGTGCCTTACAAAACATTACAAATTAAAAAAAAAACTGTAAGAATAGCATAAAATGAAAAGTACAATTGTAAAAATTTCTAATAGAAAGAAGTATGCATCAGCGATGTATTTACAAGCTTAAATAAATATTATCCGGGGTGTTAATTAATAATAAAATTAATTCCTTTTTAAATTTAGTTTTTTCCTTTTAGCAGATTTCAGGGGGCACTCGACATTTTCCGGTGCTGATAACGACAAAAATTAATATTTTACGTTCTTTATTCGAAAATAGTTACTTATTTGAAACGCCATACTGGATATTTAAACACTATTATTCACAGCAATCCCATAAAATTGAACAAAAGAGCTCCGTAGATGGAGAACTGTCATGACACACCCAGCAGGCCATACCTGTCAATTTACTCCCCCCCCCCCTGTACTTTTTTGATGTTTACGTAGTATGAGATTATATATGGTGAAATGAGATCACTAGTGTCATACCAGCATGCGGGAAGTTTGCTTAGTTTACGCAGCATTGAAGATTCCATCTCGAGATGAGATGATATTAGACTCTCAACCAAACCATTCAAATCGGTATTAATTTCCTGGGAAGGATCGTTGGACATTTGAGAAAAATTTCATAGTACAGCCTCAATAGATAATTTTCCTTAAGGGATTTTATTCTGAAGAGTATTTTCTTTTTTACCCACAATCTTCTGATACAGATAGACAGGTTTAAACCGATGGAAATTGTTCGCGAACATTCTTTTTCATTGATTGGTACCGACTTAGAGTGTGCCATCAAGTTTTTAGGTAACATTGTTATTTGGTTCAAAATGTTTTTCAATTTCTCAGGGAACAATGTAAGCCAACATGCAGTATGCCTTGAGTGTCTTAAACATGCATAACTACATTTCGAGCAGGTCCGAGAACCTGAAGGACAATAGACTAAGGCTTTGCTAAGAGGCTATTCCCGAGGTATCTGTGATGTCATTGTCTTGACTGACAAAGTACCGTGTCCAGCCCCCTAGGATACAGGCAGCCCCTGTCCCAGATGGCCATCACCTGCAAATCATTAGGGGCTTCATTAGCCCAACTCATATACTCCCTAACTCACCCTCTGCCTCTCTCTCCTACTGTGTAGGACTTTTTCCTTCTCATTCTTCCTATCTACCTCTCTCTCTCTCCCTCCCACTGGTCTTAAGAGTGGGTGAGATAGAGAGACCTCTTCTTTCTCTGCCCCCCCCCCTATGTTTTTCTGTAGAGGACTTTCTCCTTCTCCCTATCTCTCACTCACACTCATTCACCACGCTCTCCCCCCCCCCTCCCTCTCTCTCTCTCTCCCCTCACCCTCTCTCTCTCCCCCCCCTCCCTCCCAACTGCTGCTCTCTAGCTTAAACCAACTAATAGAAACAGAAGCCAATAGATAAAAGAAATAAGTATTATTCCTGCATTAAATGGTTACATTTTATGACCGGTTTCGCCATATCAGTGGCATCTTCAGGCTAAAATACATAATCATGAACAACTTAAGCTCAACAATATACACATTTTTTTCATTTTGAAACTTTATATTTTAATTCAAACGAAGCAACAATATATAAGTCAAAAAAAGTATTTATAAAAATTGTGCAATTTTATTCTCGAATTAAAATAGTTATAGATGTAAAAATGAGTATATTGTTCATAATTATGCATTTCAGCCTCAAGATGCCACTAATGTATCTTTATATGTTTCTTTATTTATCTTTCTTTTTCCTAATTGCTGGATCCTGGGACATCAATCCCTCAACACTATACAGAAGTCCATTTCCAATCTTTAAGGCATTTGCTGCTGATGACTTTAAAATATTATTAAAAAAATAAAAATAAAAGATGATAAATGTAAACTAGAACTCTAGTAAGTCGTTACAATTTTTTATAAATAAAAATTTAACTAAAGCATAAGATTTTCTTGGATCCCCGTTGTACAGAGGCAGTGGCATTCCAATTGCGGATGCCCTAGCACATTTGCTCCTTTAGCAGAATTCCCTCAAGGGATATCTTGCCCTTAAGGATATTGCTGCTGTATTACTTCAGCAACATTAATAAATCGCAGAAATAACTGGGATGCCTCTCTAGCCCACTACCTTTCAGTAGTGTTTTCCTTAAATTATGTAAAGTATTTAGAAAATTTACTCTAAACGTTCATCTCTGTTTTCACAGATGTTTATTAATAACTTTCAGAAGCTATGGAACGCTGTTATACTTTTCTTGATACTCAAAGAATAAATAAATTTGAATAATGAAAACAAACTATTAAATGTCCTTAACCTATGTAATTTGCAATAAACCTGGTCCAGACAATTTTAAGCATTTTTTTATCCCTTGCACAACCTTAGACCTTTAGTAATTTTCACTTTTTAATTATCAAAGAAATCTATGCTAAACTAATGAATATTTGCATTTTTATCAATGAACCATTGAAAATGAGAAGCTTTGTTGCTAATGATTAAGTTCATTTTTATTCATATATTACTGTTACTTCTTAGTTTTTCTGTTTAATTTTTGAATAAAAGGAATAGACAAAAAGGAAACGTCCATATCACTCTGTTTGTATATGATTTCTAGAATATTCTAAACAAAATGTAATGTGCCCACAATCTGTTATGGTCAAAAGCAACACTAGTTTAAGGGTTTTTGTGAACCATTTAAGTGATTTATGATTGTTTTTATATTGACTTTTACGAACAAAAAGTGTGTTTTATTTAGGGCTAATTGTAAGTTGCAAAAGAAAGTGTGTTTTATTACAACTATATTCGTTATATTATTTAATATTAATTTTTGTTATGTGGTTTTTTGTTAATTTGGCAAAAATTAATAGGAATGTAATTTTCTTGATTTTAATTTTTGATACACTTTACTTCACCTGTAAAAACACTATTAACATAATAAAATTTATTCTGGCAATCCTAAAGGATTAATACAATAGAAGTCAGCGTTAAAAACAAATAAAAATACAAACATATCGCTTAATATTCAAGTCGGAGAAAATATGTTTAAAACAATAATTGAAGAATTAAAATTCAAGCATGATTGGTTCAATTTTTCCATTCAACTCATAACAGATATTTCGAATTTTTATTTATTCCTAAATAATCAGTTAAATATCGAGTGTGATGTAGAGGAAATAAAACTTTATGATGTAAAATCTTGAATATTGATGTATCACTAAAAACATTTACATATACCACACATACTAAAAGTTCTATAATAAAGATATTTGGTATTTTAAGCTTCAAATAAAGTATTTTATGATATAACAACTAATTGTGTAGATAATATAATATTAGTAGGAGTGGAGATTTGATTAAGGCTGAATGCAAAAAAGTGTTCTAGACCGAGAAAAAGTGTATATAACATTTACAGGAAATTGAATTTACACAACACTGGTTATATAACATTTTCTTTTCAACTCAAAACAATGTTTGTTTTTTTTTTATTTTTCAAATTTTCTAAATATATATATATATTTTATTTGTTTCCTTCCTATAGTAACCCTATAAGAAGGTCGTTTATATTTTTCTGCATGTCCCATGCAAGTTAGCATATCACATGCATTTGTAGGGGGCTCAGGTTGGCCATGCAGGACGTAAATAATAATAAAACAAATGTATATAATTTTGAAAAGACCTCATTTTCGACATCTGCTGGGTAGGATCGATGGAAATTTCAAGTAATTCTTCGAAAATCGCATCATGAGTACAGCCTCAATAGCTGATTTCCCTTAAGGACTGCTGAAGGCTGATAAAAAGCCCAAATAACTCTAATAACATTCAAGATGCAAAAAAAGAAAGTCCGTCACGCTGGGGCTGCGCAAACTAAGCAGATTTCCCACGTGAAGTGTTACAATAAAGGAATTTCACGAGAGCCGAACAGGTAAGGAAGGAAACGGCCGAACTAGGTTTTGGCGGGAAAGTTACTCTCGTCCGTTATTCGCCAAGATTTAATAAAATGCAAATATCTCGGTTAATATTCAAGATAGAGAATGAATTTATATAACAATATTTATAGTAAATTTAATGTGCAATAAGATTGAGTCGATACAATTTTTGGATCCGACGGATAGTATCGGAAATATTTCGAAAATCTACCCCTCTAAACCCCCCCTCCCACTGATCCGATTTCAACCGTTAACGAACTTGATCTTTCTTTTTACATAAAACAACTAAATATCGAGTTTGGTAACGATCAAACAAAAATTGCGACCGCTAGAGCGGTAACAAACAAATATATATATATATATATATATATATATATATATATATATATATATATACAGTTTTGAACGGACCTCATTTTCGTCATCTCCTAGGTAGGATTGATGGACATTTGAAGAAAAAATTCGAAAATTCCGCCATGAGTACAACCTCAATAGCTGATTTCCCTCAAGGGAAATCTGCTAAAAAAAATTAATAGGGCTATAATTATAGAAAAAGAAATTCGTAAAAGATTAGTTAATTTATTGATCCAACTCAAAGTAATGAGATATTTTGAGCTTTCAATTCCCCTCTTCTCCAAATCAAACTTTAGCCATTAACTAATTTAATCTTTAGTTCTACATAAAATGTTTAAACATTTAATTTGGCAATGATAAATAAAAATTACGACTGCTAGAGTGTTTTTCAAACAAATACAAATATAGCTTTGAACAGACCGCATTTCCATCATCTTCTGGGTACGATTGACGGACTTTCAGGAAAACTGACAAAAAATGGACTTTCACGTATTAAATTGTGCTATTTTGTGAAAAGCAGTAGATACAGTATACAGATTTCTGAATTCAATCCAACACTACTCTCAATGGAAGGTTTTGTAAATTATACCCAATCATCACAAAAATAAGAATAATGTAACATTTAAACTGGATCAATTATAAATTATTTATAATGGCCATCGAGCCATAGGAGTACTAGATGGGAGGAAGTTGTTATTGTCAGACTCAGGATAGGCCACACATAGACACTTAATGACAAGGACTGATAACCCTATATGCAAATACTGCAACATACACCTTACGATAAATCACATACTGATAGACTGCATCCAACAAAAAAACCTTCATATACTCTACAATTTGACAGAACTATTAACTGATACCAGCCAATATATTCCACAAATACTAACATATCTAAAACATAAACATTTACAAAGGCATGTAGTATAAAATAGTATAGGTCTATATCGTGCTTTTATTACGTTCATTTAGACATAGCACTGATATGGAAACACTCAGATATAAATAAGGAATATTTTCCATAATATATAAATAAAGTACTACTAAGGTGTAAATGAAGGAATAAAAATATTATTCATGCAGAGATCTTGCCAATCACCATCGATGTGGGGCACAAACCAAATAAATAAAATAAAATAATTAACATAAACAGTTTTGCATTCTAGTAACATCCACTTTGTGCTGTTATGTCTAATTGGAAAAGGTTACCACCCTTTTCCAGCAAAATGGGACTATGTGAGCACCTATGCGAATCCCACGACTCTAGGTTTACCAATGTCCTACACACAAAAGGCTAACCTCAGCACCGAAACTTAAATTCTAAATGCAGATAATATGAAGCAATGAACGAAGAAGTAGCATTATCAAAAAGGACTGAAATGCCCTCCTGTTCTTTCTACAATATTCTTTTACTATCAGCCGATTGTGTACCTTGAACACAAATGATTCCACAGCAGTTTATCTGATCATCCTTATCCAGAAGTGCTAGCCCTTTTAACTACCCCTAATCCTTATTCCCCTCTACGGTGCCTCAACAGACAATGGCCCAGAGATCTACTATAGCAGTCTGTAATGAATTTGAGATTGAATTACATGCACCAGTCATAAATGGCCATATATTTTATATTTTGAGTAATGCCAGCACAAAGCTTAATTCGATTATGATTTATGAGTATTTAAATGTAGAATTTTGTACATTAAATCACAGTTTTATCCAATTTGGAGTTGTCTCCGTGTGGTCTGACATTTCGGTAGTTAATGTCAATAGATTTATATAATAACATTCACTGCTCTTAAAGCCGATACACTGTACAATATTTGAGATGAATTATAATAATTAAATTATTTTTAGTATATAAAAGGGCTATCTCGCAAAGGATTAAAACAGTCATATCTCAGACATTTCAGAGATCTTGGTCGAGAACATCACACTAATCTGCTCAGCCATCAGCCTGTAAATCCCCATATGGCAGAGCCTCTTCTTAGAGAGACTTCTAGAAATCAGCTAAGTTCTATCTTTGTAATTTAGTTTAATTAGACAGTCCCCTTTATATTGCTTAAACGGTGCCTAACACATTTTCAATTTTATATTTATAATTGGTGAATGGTTAAATGATTATGAATAAATTTATATTTATTTAAATTTTTTGAAGTCGATTGTTGGTGAAACCCTTCCTAAATTCTTTGTAAGCGATTTGGTTGTGAGAATTTTCATTGTTACAGCTAACACTGTCTATTGTCGCAGCCAGATCACTGCAAGTCTAAAGTGAAGTGATAGCAGTGGCTATTTTCTTCTTCAAGTGTTATATTCGGAACATGGACAGAGAGGACATTATTTAACGAGATTTAAAATTCAAGACAATGACAAATGTACCTGCTTTCTCACAGACAATACGAACATATTTACATATACTTTATGAATGTTCAACATTTAATCATAATGATCAAAATTTAATAATGAACATAATTTTAAAAGGAGGTAATTGGCCAGAACCACCTCATATTGTATTTAACAAATATAATAAAGAACTTATAAATATTATCAAAAGTATAGATATGGATGTAGCAAAAATACATTAGAGTTTAAAGTTGATTGTGAGGAATGGAAAGTATAATTCAATATATTTACTTTACATATACTCGCAAATTAAACATCGGCTGAGTTTAACTTTAATTGATTTGTTTTTTTCATTTCATTTATTAATTTCATTTGTAATAATCTCACTTATTCAATATTTTATTTTATTATTATTTTTTTTATATTATATTTGATTAGTTGGTTGATTAACGTGTATATATTGTAAAACAAAAACATATATTTAAACATAATCATACATGTAATATGCCATTTGGCAATGGAACATGTATTCAAATAAATAACTCCACATAGGGTTACTATGATAAGAAAAAAAAAAAAAGTGTAATATTCCTCCTTAGATCTTGACTTCCTTGCCAGGCAGGGAGGTGCTGCTCCTCTCGTGGTGAAGGGGTGTAGCTTCTGTCGAGAGAGATGGAAGAAGATTGCACAAATATCATATTACCAAATGCATGAATCGCAGACTGTAATTTTCTTAATAAATTAATTAAATAAGAGAGAGGACGATCTGAAATTGATACTCATAGCCCTTTGTATAAGAATTATTTATTAACAATTATATAAAACAAAGAGGTGTTTTCTTAATTCCACTGAAATAAATATATTACAATAAATGGCTGTTGATGTATCTACAGAAATGGCTGCACCTTCCCCTTCATACTCATTCCTCCTGGTTGATTGGATCAATCACTGGATCTAAAACAGAAAACATACTTATGAAGCAATATATATGTATATAAAATGTATTACATACATTAAGAATGAAACGGTAATATAGCAGCAATGGATATAATGAATATGATTTTTAGTAGATATCCCTTAAGTGAAATCAGCTATTGAGGTCGTAGGCATGACGCGATTTTCAAAATTTTTCTTCAAATCTCCATCGATCCTACCTAGGAGATGACGAAAATGAGGTCCATTCAAAACTGTGTATGTATATATATATATATATATATATATATATATATATGTGTATATATATATATATATATATATATAAAATTTTTGCCTGTTACCGTTCTAGCAGTCGCATTTATTGTCTAATCATTACCAAATTGGAAATATCTCTGTTACTATACGTCGGATCGACAAATTGTAAAGAAACAATCTTATTGCAAAATAAATTTACTATAAATATTGTTCTATACATATGTTCCGTATAATGAGTATTACCGAGATGTTTGGAGTTTTTAGTTTTTTTTTTTAGTAAAACCCCACTCCTACCAGTGTCATATTAATAATAAACTGTTATATCATGAACCATTTCATTACAAGGCTAAATACTGAATAATATTTTCATTGAACTTTTATTTTGGGAGATGCAAATATGTTTTATTGAACCCACCCCCCTTTTTTTGTTCTTTGATTACTAAAATTAAAGTGATTGAGATAAAACTGATTCTGATTCATTACAAATTACAGCACTAGCTTTAGTAAATAGTTTTCAATGAAATTAATATATATATATATATATATATATATATATATATATATATATATATATATATAAAATCAAATATATTTCATTAATTCTTTGTCTTCTCTGTCTATCTATCTATTCCGCACAAGGAGTTTGGCTGGCCTGTTAGTTTACAATTCAGTAGCTTTCCTTTGTAGAGATTATTAACTTGTATTGTAAATTGACTGAAAGATTTCTCATTACCGTTTGTAATTATTCACTTAACATTCAAGATAGTGTTAAACCTGTATATATATTTATCTATTGTAAACCTTCACTTGGGAAATCTGATTAGTTTACGCAACCCCGGTGTGAAGGACTTTTTTACTTATTTAGCATACTAATACAGAGTAAGCCATAATAATTAAATCTGAAAGAGAAAAGCCAAATTAAGGCAGTGTACAGAAAGACAACCTATCTTTTCAATATAAATAAAGCAATGAGTGAAATGAATGAAAGTAAAGATGATAAACAAAATAATGGGAAATTAGTTCATAGCATCAGATTTAAGCTACTGAGCTCGTGTACTCATGACATGACTTTAGAAACTTTTCCCCAAACGTCCATCGATCCTACCCAGCAGATGACAAAATGAGGTCCGTTCAAAACTAATACATATATATATATATACTAGCGGTCACAATTATTGTTTTATCATTACCAAAACTTGATATATAAGCGTTTTATGTAAAAATAAAGACCAAGTTCATTAACAGCTGAAATCGGACTGGAGCGAGAGGGATTTAGAAGAAGAATTACAAAAATTTGAAATATCTTCATTATTATAAGTTGGATCGAAAAAATGTATAGAAGCAATATTATTGGAAACTCAATTGCCTATAAATGTTGTTATATAAATATTTTCTCTATCGTGAATTTTAACCAAGATATTTGGATTTTTTATTATCAGCCTAAAGTAAATCCCCCCTCCCACTGGTCCGATTTCAGTCATTAACGAACTTGATCTGTCTTTTTGCATAAAACGACTAAATATTGAGTTTGGTAAGCTAGAGTGTTAACAGACATATATATATATATATATATATATATATATACACACATAATTTTGAACGGACCTCATTTTCGTCATCTGGTTAGGATCGATGTACATTAGAAGAAAATTTTCGAAAATCGCGTCATGAGTACGACATAAATAACTGATTTCCCTTAGGGGAAATCTGCTAATAATCTATTATACCATGAACTACTTTATTCTAAGCTTAAATACCACGTATAGGTCTCATTGAACTTTTGCTTTTTGAGATAAATGCATATATGTGGTGCACGTGGGAAAACTGCTTAGTTAACGCAGCTCCTGCATGATGGACTTTTTAAACTTTTCTGCCAAACAAATATCTGTATCAGTTGGAATATTTTTGAAACTTTGCTCATTTTCGGATTGAGTGACCCATGCCATTAAACTATGAAGAACATGTATACCTGTAAATATCAGAATAACTGATCTGTAAAAAAGGGGGTTAAGAGCTAAAATTTTCACACTGAGTAGAGCCTATTCTTTTGGAGACACTGTAAACAGGAAAAAAAATGTATTACTTTTTTTAAATTTCCTCTGTAAAGTAGCCTGTGTGGAGCTTTTATTTTTAGCAGATTTCCCTTAAGTTATTATGAGTCAGATCGAAAAATTGTATAGAACTAATCTTATTGTGAATGTAATTTGTTATAAAAGTTGGCATATTCATTTTTTCCCTATTTTGAATATTAACCGAGATATTTAAATTTTTTAGTTTTCAGTAAACCACCACTCCTACCCCTGCCATGTTCACAATAAGGTGCTACATCATGAGCCAATTTACTTGAAGTTTAAATATCAAATATTGTTTTCATTGAACTTTTACTGTGTGAGGAACGGGCAAATATGTTGTGCGATGATGTCCTAAATTAAGATTTTATGTTTTAATAGCAAAAATGTTTATTTGCTCTATATAATACTTGATATCTAACTGTTACCGGTAACACTCAAGTCCATAGTCATTAATGACTGATCTCAGACGACGAAAAGAGTGGTTAGAAGGGGGGAGGTAAATTCAAAAGTTTAAAATATCTCCAATATTATGAGTCGGACCGAAAAATCTTATAGCTCCCTCTATCTTGTTGAACTATTTATTCTCTACAATTTTTATTCTTTACATTTTTTTATAGCTCAAACATTAATCTTGTTATTCATACATTCTTGTTTTCAGGCTCCAATAAACCCTCATTTCTACTAATCAAATTTTTACTTGGAAATAGAAAATAGACATGGGAAATCTGCTTAGTTTACACATCACTTACATGGTGTGCCATATGCCTTGCTGAGCAAATTCTTGAACTATTAGTTTCAGCAGACCTACCATCCACAAAAGATCCAATGATGGATAGCTCTCCAACTGCCTGAGTTATTTGTATTTCCTTGTTTTCAGCCTTCAGTAACTACTCAATTTTACATATCTGATTTTTACTTAGAAATGTAAAATATATGGTGAGATGCAATCAACAGTGTATTATGCCCAGAAGTGGAAAATCTGCTTAGTGTACGGAGCCCTGCTTGAAACATTGAACCGTTCTAGCCGTAATTTTGCATTATGTGTTGTGCCCTCTGTTATGTTTTCTCCAAGATACAAAAGTGATGTTCATCTAGAAAATGTTTAATCCTGTCAGAAACCTTGACTCATTCTCAGGAACTTATGTTTTTGAGATTCTCATTTGGCTTTGAGCATCCTCCAAACCAAAAGAAAGCAATTACTGGCAGCTGCTATCCAGTGAACTTCATTGCTATTTGTTTTCAGGCCACAGCCTGGAGAGTAATTTTTGTTTTAGTCACCAGGATGCTTTCTGAAAACAAGTAAGCAATGCCTGAACTGCTAAAGAGTTGGCAGGTAGGTGGGGAACTAAAAGCAATGCAGTCAAAGATCTAAATGATGAAACATATAGTCAGATATTGGCTAGTATTCAATCAATCGAAAGATGAAAGTATTTTTTAATGTTAAGTTTTATATACCTTTGATATTCTTCTTCCGACATACAAAAATTAATAAATAATGGACGACAATAACAAAAACCATAGTTCTTCAGAATGTTATTACAACATATAAAAAGGACCTCATTTTCGTCATCTGCTATGCAGGATCGATGGACATTTGAAAATTGTGTCATGAGTATAAGCACAATAGCTGATTTCTCTTAAAGGAAATCTGATAAAAATGGTCGTGAGATGAAATTAGATCATACCGACAAACTTGAAGTCTGGGAACTTGGTCATATCTACTCCTTCCTTGCCTCCAAACTGCTTGGCTAGCTTGGTCAGTTCCTGGGCATGCTCCCTCTGAATCTCAGGAGTAGGGTCCACCAGCTGACCACCGCTGAAAAACAAATATTCTCTCAACAAAAAAAAATAATTAAATACGTATCATTATATCAATCAGTTATTATAAGTATGAAAAGTAGTGCATTCATTGCAATATTTTTTTCTCAAATGAGGATTAAGTTAGCCATGTGACCATGAAGTCGTTGGTCTTAATCACACTTAGTAAAATTAGAATTGTTAGATTCTCACCCGGGCAACAGGAATTTATTTAAAAAACAACTCATTAAATAAAAATCCTCATAGTTTAGTGGCAAGGGTCACCAATAAAAACACCATTCTTTCGCTACAAAATTTATTAAAAACTGCCCTCCTTGTTTTGAGGCTTACATACCACCTCTTCAGGGGTATTTGTGAAGAAAAATAAGGAAATTTGAATAGTTAAAACGATAAATCAAACAAGACAGGAACAATAAATAGGAGTGATTACACTATGAAAATGCAAAATATTTTTAATGATAAGCAAATGCTCAAAAAGATAGTAATTATAGTAGATAAAAGATAAAATAATAGAATTAAGATCTAAATGTAATGTAACACCTGTAGTAAAACCTATATTGCTAGCCACAGTTATAAACAAAAGATTAAAGCAACATGTAAAAAGTATAGGCAACAACGAAAATAAAACTGCCTTGACTGATCATTCCATTTCCAATTTTCGAAATATTCAATTAAATTGTTTGCTCAACTTTAAAGGTTCTAGACATTTGCTTCCAAAGAATGGTTGATACAATTGTACGATACTTTTTTGTTTCACATACCATAGACACAATATCTACAATTTGCGGCTTTGATGTCTGTTAGTTACCTCACGCATAAACAGTTGAATTGAATTTTAAGAAACTTGGTTTTTTACTATTAACCCAACTTAAGACTATAGGCTATACTAATATTCTCTAAGAAGGGTTATAAGGGAGGCCTGTAATTAAAAATGGAGATATTTTGTTTCCTATTCGTTTTTTAGCACATATGCACATAACAAAAAAATCCGTCACGCAGTAGCTGCGTAAACGAAGCAGATTTCCCATGTAAAGTTATACAATAGAGAAATCTCCATACGAGTGCCGAACAGTTACGGAAACGGCTGAACTAGCTTTCGGCGGGAACCAAGCTCGTCCGTTACACTTAATAAAAATGCAAATATCTTGGTTAATATTCAAGATAGAGAATAAAATAAATGTATATAACAATATTTATAGTAAATTTAATTGGCAATAAGATTGATTCTATACCATAACGACGCATAATAACAGAGATATTTCGAATTTTCAAAAATCCCCCCTCCCACTGGTCTGATTTCAGCTGTTAACAAACTTCATCTTTAGTTTCACATAAAACTTTGTAATATAGAATTTGGTAAAGATCAAATAAGGGAAATCTGCAAATATGTTTCTTTTGATATTTAAAGCATCATTTGTTATATACACTTTTGCGTACAATGAAGTATGTGATACATGCTAAAGACTATAGCAAGAGTCAACAATTATATTCGGCATAAATGACTAAATGAAACTCTGTATGTAGGTTAGTATTTCAACTTCCTTGATTACAAGCTATATATATATATGCACATTTTTAGAAAAAATTTTGAGTAGGGGTTATAAGGAAAGCCTGAAAAGAAATATCACGATCTTTCATTTTTTATTGGTTTACAGCAGCACATAACCAATATTGTTTAGTTTGTTACTTACAGTAACATTAGGTATATATACTTATGTCTTATAAGAAATAAAAAAGGAGATAAACTCTAAAAATCAAAGCTGGAGTCAAAAATTGCTTATGCATCAACGGTGGTTGGTGGGAAAGGGATACTACCCCTTTCCCGCCAAAAGCACAAAGAACAGAAAATGTGAAACATTCTAAAGACTAGGGCATACAATAGAATATTTTTAAGAATGGCTACTATTAAATACATAAAATAGATAAATTTTATGCGTTTGGGGCTGGTTTTGAGAATAGAAATTGTGAATATTACTTAGCTTATAATAAAAAAATGCTATCCACTAATAAGATATTTGTAACCAATAATCTTTTGAACGAATTGGGATTGAATAGTAACCACTTAACGTTTAACCTTTCAAACTCAGCAATAGTTCGATTGTCCAGAAAGCAGTTAAATGTAATAAAAGTAAAAACTCCGACAGCCTTGCATTGAATAACTTTCACACTCATTATTCTGCCTAAATATTTCCCTAGCAAAGCAACCTAGTAATAGTTATTAATAACTATGAATGAATGCAATCCATGATTATGATTAATATTTCTACAATATTTTCACAGAGATCAAATTGGTCGTGGGAGACAAGGTGTTGGTCTTAATCTCGCCTGGTAGACCTAGAGTGGCGGGTTCGATTCCCACCCTGGGCAATAGAAATGTATTTAATGATGGGCTCATTAAATAAACTCCCACCTTGGCTAGAAAAGGGTGGTAACCTGTAGATAACCCGCCTCAATTAGACATAGTAGCATAAAGTGGATGCAAATAAAAATAAACAAAAAAGAAAAACAATATTTTCAATTGTGCAGATAGGTTGATCAAGAATTTTTTCCCCCCCTTCTTAATCTTCAGGGTTAAAAAATTCTATAAGTTCGCTTTAGTTGCCAAATATTTAGATATATGACATAAACTTGGAGATGCGGAAATGTAAAAATATTGTGCACATAAAAGCCTTGCCAAAAAAAAAAACCCCATCATCATTATGCCTCTAATGATTTCCCGAGCGAAACCAGGTGGGTACCTTAGCTAGTAAAATATATTTCCGATAATATAAACTTTTTGAGGCAAGCTTAAAAGCTAGAATGAGTACTGAGAAACATATGGAAATGAATATGACAGCCTAAGGTCCCTGGTCATAAATATCAAAGTCACCCCAAGGGACCTAAACCAAATTTAAGTCAATAGGTGAAGTTACTAACTTAGAAGTATACACTAACAATATTACAAGCAGATAAATATGGTTATAAAGGAATTTTCAATCTAATACCACACTTATGGAATGGCATCCTCTCAAATTAAATGATTTTTCATAAGCAAGCAATTATAATTCAATCAATTCAACAGGTTAGTGTGTAAATCAGTCTGTACAATTTTTATAAATCATAGAAGATTTTTTTAATTCATCCCATAACTTCTAGAAATTCATGAGACAAAGCTAGTCTTTATATAAATTACTATCTATAACCTGACATAACCTTCCAACCTCAACTTCTAGAAAGTTATTCACTTATATTAAGTAGCAGACGTTTATGTTAAGCAAAAGTGAAGTTGTTTCCCAGAATTAATAGAATAAAGTTTCTTTCCAAAGTTATAAGCATTGAGGCAGAAACCTTGAAGGACATTGAAATCGACTAATCCTTGGAGTTATTCTTCTAATGAACAGATAATAGTTTTGACATGAAAATACTGTGTGTCCAGCTAGAGATTTATTTGTCCATACCTGCTCTTTTTCTTGTACTCCCTGAGCTTGTCTATGAAGAGCTGCTGAATGGGGTCGCTGACTTTCTGAAGGGCTGGAGCGAATACACCGATATCCCTCTGTGCCGATTTGCTCACCACCCTTACACTCTTCAATAGCAATCTGGAGCTGTTCATTTTCCTAGCAAAAGCAAGAAATAAATAAATATAACTCGACACAACCAGAATGGGAAGTAGCTGGACAACTGATCACTATATGCTTTTCCAAATACACAATATATTAAAGAAATGTAACAATCGTCATAAATATACATGAATAATTAAAAATATATATTAATTACCGATAAAATAAAGCTAAGAACTCACGGTATGTGATATGTGATCGGCCTCGTAACAGCTGATGAAAATCCACTGCCTCTTGAACCAAGGTTTTCACTTATATTATTATTAATACAACTTAAACATAAAAATGAAAAATACTAGAGTAGATATCTTTAAAAATAATTTTATTTCTAATTATGATTGTCATTATTTCGGTCTTGGTTCAAGAGGCTTTATATAATTGACAGAAAAATTGAGCCCGCCTGAAAGGAATCAACAATACAAGTGGTCTTGAAGACTTTACTAAAAATTTTAAAAGTTTTATTTTATTTTATTTATTTATTTAAGCCAACTTTATGCTACATTAGCTAATTGGGACGGGTTATCTACAGGGTGTACCCTTTTCTAGCCACAGTGGGACTAAGGACTTTATTTAATGAATCCGTCACTAAATTAATTTCTACTGCCCTGGGCGGGAATCGAATCCGCTATTCTATAGGTTTACCCCTTCGGTTTACCATATGAGATTAAGACCAACACTTAACCCAAACGGCCTAACTGAGCTCCCGTTTAAAATGTTTCTTCTTTATTACCAAGATAAACAAAAGGTGCATAGTTACCTTGTTAAGGCGCAATGTTAATGCAGGATGAAAAGTTTGAGGAACTATTGAATCCACTGGGGAGAAAGCAGCTTGGCTAGCACTCAAAAATGTTACACACAGTTTATTGGGAAACCGAAAGGCGGAAAATTACCGTGATACTGTCAACGATCTTATAACATCTTATAAGAAGTCCGTCACGCAGGGGCTGCGTAAACTAAGCAGATTTCCCACGTGAAGTTATACAATAGAGAAATTTCAGAATAGAGAGTCGAACAGTTACGGTAACGGCCCGAACTAACTCTTGACGGAAACTCACGACTAGACCCGAAGTTAGCCGATCTCATCTCAGAAGCTGAAAAGAGAAAAATGCAAATATCTCGGTTAATATTCAAGATACAGAATAAATGTATAGAACAATATTTATAGTAAAGTTAATTAGCAATAAGATTTATTCTATACAATTTTTCGATCCGACGCATAATAACGGAGATATTTTGAATTTTCGAAAATCCCCCCTCTAAACCCCCCCTCCCACTGGTCCGATTTCAGCCATTAACGAATTTGATCTTCCTTTTTACATTAAACGATTACATTTCGAGTTTGGTAACGATCAAACGAAAATTGCGACCGCTAGAGCGTTAACAGACAAATATATATATATATATATATATATATATATATATATATATATATATATATATAATTTTGAACGGACCTCATTTTCGTCATCTCCTGGGTAGGATCGATGGACATTAGAAGAAATTTTTCGAAAATCGCATCATGAGTACGACCTCAATAGCTGATTTCCCTTAAGGGAAATCTGCTAAAAATTTGGGTTGAAATATGTCGTTAAAAGTACACTTCCTGCACTCGCACTTAGACTTCTTCCCCGAAAATCTAGGCGATGAGCACGGAGAAAACTTTCATCAGTAGATTTCAGCTATGGAGAAGAGATACCAAGGCAAATGGAATCCTAATATGCTGGCCGATTACTGTTGGACCATCAAGAAGGATGCTCCACAGGCGAAATGTAAGAGAAAATCGTCATTTCTTACTTTCTAGTCAGAATCTTTGAATATTGTGTAGTTGTAAACGTAGAAAATATTAAGTGTTTGAAACTACAAATGCTTTTCTCTCGGAAACCTTGTGTGATGGGAAAAAACCGCTTTCATATTTGAATTCAGGAGAAAAAATACTACCAGAATCACGTATTTTTCTTTCTGAGACAAAAAAAAAATAATTATTTTTTGTTCCCCAGTGTTACCAAAGTTGTTGTGTTTGATGAGAACAGTTAATCAAAATTGAACATTGCACTACATTATTAACCATTAATTGTCACTTCAACGTTTTCTGTCTGAACACTAAACTGTTTCTGTACAAACACTAAACTCACTAGTTAATCCTCGACCCATGACCTATAAAAAAGTGGCTATTCAAGGAGTTAATACCATTATTTAATACAATAACATTGTTATCAATAGAATTCCTTATATTTACAAATAGTATGAATCTAGTATTATGCATCCATGCCATATATATGTGCATTCCTCTCTTAATATTTTGCATTGTTACTAATGCAGAATTAACATTTCTTAGATATACTGATTTTTCTAGATTCTCGACGAAAATGAGGTCCGTTCAAAATTATATATATATATATATATATATATATATATATATATATATATATATATATATATATATTTGTCTGTTAACGCTCTAGCGGTCGCAATTTTCATTTGATCGTTACCAAACTCGATATTTAAAAGTTTTATGCAAAAATAAAGATCAAGTTCGTTAATGGCTGAAATCGGACCAGTGGGAGGGGGGGTTTAGAGGGGAGGATTTTCGAAAATTCGAAATATCTCCGTACCTATACGTCGGATCGAAAAATTATATAGAATCAATCTTATTGAAAATTAAATTTACTATAAATAATGTTATATATATATTTTCAGCTTCTGAGATGAGATCGGCTAACTTCGGGTCTAGTCGTGAGTTTCCGTCAAGAGCTAGTTCGGGCCGTTCCCGTAACTGTTTGACTCTCTATTCTGGAATTTCTCTATTGTAAAACTTCACGTGGGAAATCTGCTTAGTTTACGCAGCCCCTGAGTGACGGACTTTTTTTTGTTTGAAAATGAATGAAGAGATAGCAATTGACGAAATTACAATAACTCTGAATTATTTTGATTTTAGAGCCAGAACTAAAGATTCGTCCCAGGATGTCAGAAAGAAGAAATATTAAGCAGACCAGGCACGCTCAATAAAAACTGTACATGTGCCACATTTATGTACATAAATGCAGTTATAACTCCTCGTTATGGAGACATATGTATACCCTTGCTAAAGATAAGCCATAAATACAAATTGTGCAACTATGAAACAATAGCAACTACCAACTTGAATAATCATCAGGCAAAGCACAGGAGACCCATAAATGCCTTCATTCATATCCAAATTTAATCCTAACATCTAAATGCATTATTGGGTCTTTTTTTACTTTACTCACATAAGAAATAGCATATAGGGCTTTGCAGAGATACGGATTATTGTATAAATCAAGGAAATATTGAAAAGGACACTTCATGAGGATCATATTTCATAAAAAAAAGAAATCCAGTGCAGTCTGAGAAGTTGCAGACAAGAAATCGGCTGTTTCAAAGATACATGGTTCAGCAATAGTAAACTTACATTAAGGAAGGGTATTTTGTTTATTTATGCCTGGGAAATGTTTATTTATGCCTGGGTGACGACGAAATTTTGCAAGAAATGTATATTAAAGCATAATTTTTGTTTACATTTAAAGCTTGTTAAATACATTATTTCAAACTTATGTAAATGGCAATTTTTTTATTTGTTTATTTTTTTAATTGAAACTATAATTAATATGTGTTAATAATCAAAGATCAATAGATATTTAAACAATATTTCTTTAATGATGTATTTTTTGGAATTGGTTTTGTATTTCTTTTGAGTTTCAATAAATATTTTTCATGCCCATTAGTTTATTTAAAACTCATCAATAAAAAAAATTAACTAAAATAAAAGTTATTTTATTTCTTAAAAATTACCTTTCTCAGCGAACTTTCAGGGTGAGGATTGGTGCTGCTTTATCTGGGATATTCTCTCAGGAGAATGGATTGCCTCAAGGAGGTGTACTCAGCACAACTTTGTTCAATATAGCTGTAAACTGTCATTGCATGTATACCCAAAGAAGTATCTTACTGCCTTTATGCTGATGATTTGCTAATTTACCATACATTCTCGATTATTGATAATGCAAAACATCACATACAATCCACTATTAATTCGTTAGAACAGTGGTCTTTAAATACAGGCTTTAAATTTTCAGAGGAGAAAACGAAATGCATTATCTTCAACAAAAAAAGAACAATCACTCCACCACATTTACATATTCATAACACTACCATAAAAGACACAAACACTTTACAATTTTTAGGACTCACACTAGACAAAAAATTAACATGGTTCCCCATTTAAAAGGTCTCCCTAGCAAATGCAAGAAATCCTTGAACTTGCTGAGGATACTTAGCAATACGCAGTGGGGAGCTGACAGATTTTTAATGCTTACATTTTATCGTGCCTATACTAGGTCATTGCTGAATTACGGTTGTATTGCTTATTCTTCTGCCAGCTGCAGTACACTAAAACTTCTTGACACAATTCACTACACAGGACTCCGAATCGCTACAGGGGCTTTCAGATCAAGTCCCACTGACAGCTTATGTGTTGAAGCTGAGGAACCTCCCCTGGAGTATAGAAGGCAAATGCTGAGTTTTAAATTTTTATCCCAGTCAAAGGCATTAGACAAACCATGTGAGAATACATTTTTAAATAACATGTTTTTAAATAAATATTCTCAAACCTGTCCCAAGCAGAAACCGCTTTTAATCCGCCTCCTTCTAAATAACAACATTCATCAATTTTGTCAAACACCAATGTACCATAACACTACTCTTACACTCCCCCCTTGGAGAGTAAAGAACTATCAGACTGATTTAAAGCTAACACAAAATCTAACCCTCTTTCTTCAAAATTTTATCAGACGTCTTTTAAGGCTGTAACTTCACAAAACCCTAACACTCTATTCATTTTCACAGACGGATCTAAGACAGAATACAGACCGGGCTCAGCCGCCACTATCCAAAACAAAACTTACAAAGTTAAACTATATGACGTATCAAGCACTTATACTGCAGAACTACAGGTCAATATACTTGCACTTTCAATCAATAGAAAATCGATCAAACCGAGTAATTTTATGCACAGACTCTTTAAGTTCTTTACTTTCCATGGGAAACATCTACTCCAATCACCCACTAATTACAAAAATACTAGAATTATTACACGCACTAAACACTTGCAATATTAAAATATTGTGGTTACCTGGACACAAGGACATTAAACAAATGACTGATGTCGACAATCATGCAAAACTAGCAACAAAAAAGTCCGTCACGCAGGGGCTGCGTAAACTAAGCAGATTTCCCATGTGAAGTTTTACAATTGAGAAATCTGCATACTGGTAACACAATACCACCGTGATTAAATACAAACGGTAATGAGACATAATACAGTTAATTAAAATAAATTCCCAACTGAAACGGCTTCTGAAATGTAAGATTAATTTATATTTTAATAACACAAATTTTAGTAGTCCAAGAACTAAAGAAGGGGGGGGGTAGGGACCTTGCGATACTGGATTCGATCCGATATCTGGTATCGATACCATACTGGTATAAAAGTATCGATACTCCGATAATATCGCATTAAAAGTATCGATACCAAAGGTATTGGTATCGAAAAACCTCTGATTATTAAAACAGGTTTTATAGAAAAAAAAATTGTGATTTATTACTGTTATAAAACGTCAGTTTTATCTCTTTAAAAACGTTTTCTTGTTTCTTAAAATAAAAAAAAAAATATTTTTTTTTTGTTTCATTATGGAAATTGATGAAGAATGTAGGTAATCCTCAATTGGCGGTTATCCTTTATCCCCTGCCTTTGAAATATCGTACTACGACATAATTTGATTTATTGCTCATTATCTTTTTGTTGCGATACCGTTGAAATATCGGAAGCAAAGTATCGATACCAATACTCCTAGTATCGAAACTAAAGTATCGATACCTACCCATATCGGTAGTATCGCAACGTCCCTAGGGGCGGGTGAACAGAACGTATTTGCATAAATCTCAAACTATACCCGATCACAGACTTCATAAAATTACAAGTATCGCGGTTAATATTCAAGATAGAGAATAAATGTATATAACAATATTTACAGTAAATTTAATTTGCAATAAGATTGATTCTGTAACATTTTTCGATCCGACGTACTATAACGGAGATATTTCGAATTTTCGAAAATCCTCCCCTCTAAACCCCCCCCTCCCACTAGTCCGATTTCCGCCGTTAACGAACTTGATCTTTCTTTTTACATAAAACGACTAAATATCGAGTTTCGTACCGATCAAACAAAAATTGCGAACGCTATAGCGGTAATAGACAAATATATATATATATATATATATATATATATATATATATATATATATATATATATATATATAAAATTGTAACCTCTGTCTGTACATTGATTTTTTCGCGAAATTTCACGATAACTTTTCGTTTCACATGTCATAGACACCATAACTACATTTTGTTTCTTTCGTGTCTGTTTGTTTGTTTGTTTATTTGTTTGTTTGTTTGTTACCTTTTCACGCATAAACGGCTAAACCGAATTTTATGAAACTTGGTATGTATATTACAACTAGCCCAACTTAGACTTTAGGCTATATTAATATTCTCTAAGACGAACAGGAGTGGGGGTTATAAGAGAGACCTGAAATTAAAAATAGCGATATTTCGGTTCCTATTGCTTTTTCAGCAAATATGCCCATTACAAAAGTTGTTTATTTTGTAATTTAGAGTAACTTTTGTTTTATGCACTTTTGCCGTATATGGAAGTATAAATGAGTTATACGCTAAAAACTTTAGCGGGAGTCAACAATTTATTAGGCACAAAAGACTCAACCGAACTAAACCAAACTCGGTATGTGAATTAGTACTAACGCCTTCCTTATAATAAGCCATACTAACATTTCTAGGGACGGGCAGGAGTGGGGGTTATATGAGAGGCCTGAAATTAAAAATAGCGATATTTCGTTTCCTATTGCTTATTCAGCAAATATGCCCATAAAAAAATTGTTTATTTTGTTATTTACAGTAACTTTTGTTATATACATTTTTGCCGAATACGGAAGTATAAATGAGTTATACGCTAAAAACTATAGCGGGAGTCCACAATTTTATTTGGCACAAAAGACTCAACCGAACTAAACCAAACTCGGTATGTGAATTAGCACTAACGCCTTCCTTATAATAAGCCATACTAACATTTCTAGGGACGGGAAGGAGTGGGGGTTATAAGGAAGGCCTGAATTTAAAAATAGCGGTATTTCGTTTCTTATTTCATTTTCGGCAAATATGAACATAACAAAAGTTGTTTATTTTGTTATTTAGAGTAACATTTGTCATATTCATTTTTGGCTTTTTACAAAGTATAAACGAGATATACACTATAAACTAAAGCGGGAATAACTGAAATCTATGCATAATGCACAAGAGACGGGAAATATGACAATTTGGAGGACAGTGAAGACTGACATAAAAAATTAATTTTATTATTAACAAATGCCAACAACGGGAATTAACCCTTGATTAAAAATATTGTGCAAATTAAAGCCTTTTCATTTTCATTTTTCAGTTAGATGAGCTTTTTACATATATTTTACGTGGGCTTTGGAGATTTTATTGTAACATTCTGGTAATTGGGAATCTTTTGAATCAGACTTAGCAGTTCTATCGGCCAATTCATTTCCAAAATTATCAGAATGTGCTTTAACCCATGAAAAGTACATGTTAATATGATTTAATTCTGCTATAAGTTCTCTGATTTGTGTTGTTAACAGGTCATAGGTTGTACGGTTCTGGGTAGGAAAAATTTCTTCAAATGTCCATCGATCCTACCCAGGAGATGACGAAAATGAGGCCCGTTGAAAATTATATATATATATATATATATATATATATATATATATATATATATATATATATATATTTGTCTGTTAGCAGATTTCCCTTAAGGGAAATCAGCTATTGAGGTTGTACTCATGACGGAATTTTCGAAATTTTTCTTCAAATGTCCATCGATCCTACCTAGTAGATGACGAAAATGAGGTCCGTTCAAAACTGTATATATATATATATATATATATCTATATATATATATATATATATATATATATATATATATATATATATATATTTGTCTGTTACCGCTCTAGCGGTCGCAATTTTTGTTTGATCGTTACCAAACTCGATATTTTGTCGTTTTATGTAAAAAGAAAGATCAAGTTCGTTAACGGCTGAAATCGGACAAGGGGGAGGGGGGGGTGTAGAGGGGAGGAGTTTCGAAAAGTCGAAATAACTCCGTTACTATACGTCGGGTCGAAAAATTGTATAGAACCAATCTTATTGTAAATTAAATGTACTATAATTATTAAATATGCACTTATTCTTTATCTTGAATATTAGCCGAGATATTTGCATTTTGCAGTTTTCAGTCTCCAGCAAACCCCCACTTCTACTCATGTTACATAAACAATACTCTTTTATATAACAAACCACATTATTCGAAGCTTAAAGGTCAAATATTGTATTCAAGACACCCTTGTTATACGAGATACTTGCAAATATGTCCTGGTGATTCCCCCCCCCCCCGGTCCTATGTTTTGGATTACTAAAATTTGATTGATTGAGATAACAATTATTCTAACTCATTATTAATTACAGTACTAGATATAGTAAATAGTTGCCAATAATATTAATGTCAGTTATATTCTGATATATTTCAGTAATTGTTTTTCTTTCCGGTGTGAGCCTGGCAGACCTGTTTGTTTCCATTTCAAATGCTTCCTGTCGGCAGGTTATTGAAATTGACTGAAACATTTCTTATTTCCGTTTGTATTTATTCACGGTGGTGTTGAGATAGCAGTATGTAGGTTTGTTATTACTAAACTTCACGAGGGAAGTCTGCTTAGTTTACGCAGGTTACGGACTTTTAGCAGATTTCCCTTAAGGGTTGTCCTTACCTATTGAGGTCGTACTCATGACGCGAGATTCGAAAAATTTCTTCAAATGTCCATCGATCCTACCCAGGAGATGACAAAAATGAGGTCCGTTCAAAATTATATATATATATATATATATATATATATATATATATATATATATATATATATGTATATATATATTTGTCTGTTAACGCTGTAGCGGTCGCGATTTTTGTTTGATCGTTACCAAACTCGGACTTTAATCGTTTTATGTAAAATGGAAGATCAAGTTCGTTAACGGCTGAAATCGGACCAGTGGGAGGGGGGTTTAGAGGGAGGATTTTAGAAAATTCAAAATATCTCAGTTATTTTGCGTCGGATCGAAAAATTCTATATAATAAATCTTATTGAAAAATAATTTTACTATAAATATTGTTCTATACATTTTTCCTGTATCTTGAATATTAACCGAGATATTTGCATTTGTATTCTGCGTGTGGTCGCCAGTAGGCTATGTTCGCACTTTCCGCCGAGAGCTCTGGTGGCCGTTTCCATAACTATTCGTCCCTCGTGAATAGGTTTAGAGGTTAGGTCAACTGTTTTTTGGGGCTAGAAACTACTGGGTTATTACGCCCTAAATAATGTTTTAGGTTTAGAGGTTTCTTACTACTACAGTTGTTATTAGGCATATTTCTCTGGGAAGTCTGCTTAGTTTACGCAGGTTACGGACTTTTTATACTAGACCGAACTTTGGAAGGAGAGGAAATAGGAACAAAGGGATTAAGTGTATAAATGGAGTGTGGGGTATCCTGTGGCTTATTTTGAAGGCTGCTGATCGCTATCAGCTGGTGATTGACAGTAACCTCAACAGGAAGGTAACCTTAGACCTGTTTACATACATAGCAACACTATCTGCTATCTCAGCTGTCTGCTCATATATATACATAGTCCAGTCTACTTAGGCCCTATATTAACGTTTGAAGGTTCAATGCCTTTCTTCAGCTCTCTATTAGCTTTAAAGAAATCAGTTATTTTTAGCAGATTTCCCTCGAGGGATATTAGCTATTGAGATCGTATGCCATTTTCAAAAAATACCCATCGATCCTACGTAAGATATCCTAGGAAAAGGCTCTTCACGGCTCCGTTCACTAAGCAGATTTTCCCCGTACGTCACTTGAATGCATTTTTAGCAGATTTCCCTTGTGGGAAATCAGCTATTGAGGTCGTACTCATGACGCGAGTTTTGAAAAATTTCCTCAAATGTCCGTTGATTGTAGCCAGGAGATGACGAAAATGAGGTCCGTTCAAAATTATATATATATATATATATATATATATATATATATATATATATATATATATATATATATATATATATATTTGTCTGTTAACGCTCTAGCGGTCGCAATTTTTGTTTGATCGTTACCAAACATCATATTAAAGCGTTTTACGTAAAAAGAGAGATCAAGTTCGTAAATGGCTGAAATCGGACCAGTGGGAGGGGGGGGTTTAGAGGGGGGATTTTTGAAAATTCAAAATATCTCCGTTATTATGCGTCGGATTGAAAAATTGTATAGAATCAATCTTATTGTAAATTAAATTTACTATAAATATTGTTCTATACATTTATTCTGTAATCTTGAATAGTTAAACCGAGATATTTGCATTTGTAAATGGTGTGTTGCGTGGTCTATGGAAACCCCCGCATCATGTTCCGGACTCTCTGCCTTCCGAGGAGCTCTGGTGGCCGTTTCCCGTTTCCCAGAACTATTCGTTCCCCTCGAGGAATAGGTTTAGGAGATCTCTTCCTACTTACAGCTGGTTGATTTAGGCGGATGTTCTCTATTCTAAAACTTCACCGTGGGAAATCTGCTTAGTTTTACGCAGCCCCTTGCGTGAACGGACGTTTTTCTTCTCAAGATGTATAAGTCCGTCCACTCGAGGGGGCTGCGTAAAATAGACTAAAGGCAGATTTTCCACATGTGAAGTTGTTACAATAGAGAAATTGGCATAACTGCTAACACATAACACCACGTTGTATTGAACCCATGATTAAAATAACAAAACGGTAATGAGAAATCTTTCATTTAATTAAAATAAATTCCCAACTGAAACGGGCTTTCTGAATTGTAAGAATAATTTATATTTTAATACTCAAATTTTAGTTGTCCAAGCACTAAAGAAGGGGGGGGGCGCGGTTTGAACAGAAACGTTTTTTTGTTTGCATAAATCTCACAAAGTAAGGAGGGTAAGGGTAAGGATAGAAGAAGCTTCCCTCCTAGAGCCCGATTGCACTTACGTGAAACGGGCCGACCTAATCCGAACTATATCCGACCACAGACTTCATAAAAATGCAAATATCTCGGTTAATATTCAAGATAGAGAATAAATGTATATAAGAATATTTATAGTAAATTTAATTTTCAATAAGATTGGTTCTATACATTTTTGTGATCCGATGCATAATAACGGTGATATTTCGAAAATCCCCCTCCCTCTAGTCCGATTTTAGCCATTAACTTTTTTACATAAAACTGTTAAATATCGAGTTTTGTAACGATCAAACAAAAATTACGACCGCTAGAGCGTTAACAGAGAAATATATATATATAATATATATATAAATTAAATATATATATAATATATTTATATGTAATATATATATAATTTTGAATGGACCTCATTTTCGTCATCTCCTGGGTAGGATCAATGGACATTTGAAAATTTTTTTCGAAAATCGCTTTCGAAGCTGTCCATTGAAGAAGCACCGGCTAGAAAGAGATGCGGAGGTTTGCCATGTTAAAAAAACCCCTCCTCTGTGCATTGTTCACCCTTTTTTTTTTGTTGTGTTTTATGGTAAGGAAGCAAGAGTTTTCCCTTTAAGGGAAATCTGCTATTGGAGGTCGTTACTCATGACAGAAACGATTTTTCGAAATTTTTCTTTCAAATGGTCCATCGATCTTACCATAGGAGATGACGAAAATTGAGGTCCGTTTCAAAAACTAATATATATATATATATATATATATAGATATATATATATATATATATATTTGTCTGTTACCGCTCTAGCGGTTTCAATTATTGTTTAATCGTTACGAAACTCGATATTTAGTCGTTTTATGTAAAAAGAAAGATCCAGTTCGTTAACGGCTGTAAATCAGACAAGGGGAAGGGGGAGTTTAGAGGGGAGGATTTTCGAAGATCTCCTGGGTAGGATCGATGGACACCACCTGCACCACGGACCACATCAATGCGATAGCAGAACTGCCAAACGCCTTGAAGCATATCATCCCCAAATCCGAACATAGTGGCGATTAACATGGCCATTGATGTGGAAGGTTGCTTCGTCACTAAAACCTATTCGTGAAATGGTGTCATCATCATCATCATCATGTTCCATTTCCTGCATCGCATCACAGAATTCCATCCGTTTGGCTTTGTCATCGGGTTTCAGTGCCTGGACCAGCTGCAGTCTGTATGGTTTCATGTGTAGACGCCTTTCAGAACACGCCAGATAGTGGCACTGCTCATCTCAAGCTCACGGCTAGCTGTAGATAAGGGCTCCGCTGAAGCGCCTCTTGGATTCTCCTTACGTTTTCTTTTGAAGTTCGCGGTCGACCAGGGCTTCAAACAAAAATCCAGTGTCCAGTAACTGTACGAACCAACACCAAATGTTCTTGGCGAGGGCCTGTACTGCACGTTGAATCTCCTGCACGTTGCTCTGTGACAACAGAATTGGTCTTGGCGAACTCAATAGCACAGAACGATTTTTGTACAGGTGTAGCCATTGCTGAAGTAACTGCTGTGAGTAGGGATTACGACAGAGCACTAGAGAACTATCGATAGAGCACACTACCGGCAACCGTTCGAAGCTTACAACTACGCTCTTAGTAATGGCATGCAACGTGTTTTCATGCAAAGCTTTGAAATCAGTTCATTCTATTTGAATGACCCTGTATTATGTTTTTAATAGTAAATTTAAATCTATTATTACTCGATGTCCTTAACTGAAATATTGCATTGTATATTGGAAATGGTAGATTAATTGTAAATATCTCCGTTACAATACATCGCACGGTGGTCCAAAAGCCACAATAAGCGGCAAAAACCTATTAACTTTGAGACTACTTTAAAAAATGCTTTGTAATATTTATAATATATGTTGACGTTGTTGAAAATGTTGTTTTGTAATAGAATTAAAGAAAGAACTAAACATGAATACGTTGCAAAACCTCTACTCGTTAAGGATAATGTAAAATTTTTCAGATATCGCTAAAATTATAACGAAATTGATTAATTATAATCAATCCAAGTAAAATTTACACAAAAATTTATTTTGAATGAAAAAATAAAAACGTTCTTCCTCCAATATGAACATTTTATTTACATTTTCTTATACAATTATTTTATTTAATGAAATACATAATTCATTAAATAAATAAATCAATAAATTACTTTATTTAAATTTGAATAAACATAATAAAAGAGATATACAATACATATTCAAATCAATTTACAGAGTAGCATATCCTGCCCAAAGAGTTATAAAATATATGCAACAAAAAATGAACGAATAAAAATCTTTTACGAAATAAAAATATTGAAAAAGAATAGGCATCTATTCACTATCAAAATGAAAAGATCAGGATGCCATCAACGGCATAAAAACGATGAAATATTCTATCAAAGTTTTGAAAAATTATATATTCTTTATCAATAATTATATTTTCTTCACTCTCTTGAAAAAAATCATATTTCGCTGACCATCAATCAAAACCAACCGACAAAAAGAATATATATATATATATATATATATATATATATATATATATATATCTTTTTTTTAATTTCAGCTATAATTTGCGAAATAACTGAGTCGGGCAAATGCTGGTACTTATCCGGAACGAAGAGGTCTAAAGATTGGCTCCGACATTTTAAAATATTTTAAACACCTTAAAAATTACTTTATAAGTTCGCCCAAGCACTTCGAAACATGAACTGAAAAAGTAAAATACGAGTAATAAATAAATCCTTGATCCTTTAATTCCATTTAGTAAACATCCTGAATAAACAGAGCGCCTAATGCCCGGTATTTATTGTTGGTCAATTTTCTTTAAACCTCAATTTCTCACAAAAGTGGACGAAGGTGGATGAGATATTTATAAAATAGTTACTCATAGGCTTAATGTTGAAGAAAATATAAGTTGGAGCTTGGAGCTTTTTTTGAAACCTTATACGAAGAAAGAAATTTAGGAATTTATCTCTATTTTGTTAGAACTCGTTTTAAGGGCTTATACGTAACGGATTAAAAACAAATTAGAAACCAACAAAAAACTTGAAACATACAGTATTAACGTTTTCCAGAATGAAACTTGTCAATAGACAGTCTTAAGGGTCAGAATTTATCTTTTAAATTTGGCTTAAAAGTTAAATTATTTTGTGAAAAACATGAATGTCGATTTAAATGTTATTCTATTGGCAATTGAAATTATATTAATTAAAAAGGCCATCCAAACACAAAGGTACAACCACTAAACTATAAAGTAATCAAATTCTCAAAACCAAATTTCAACTTTTGCTGAAATAGGTTTTAGCCGGCTTCGCACCACTGTTGCGTCGGTTCGAAAAATTGTATAGAATCAATCTCATTGCAAATTAAATGCACTATAAATACTGTTTATACATTTATACTCTATCTTGAATATTAACCGAGATATTTGCATTTTTATTAAGTGTGTGCAGATAACGTGATGAGATCGGCTAACTTCGGTTCTAGTCGTGAGTTTCCGCCAAAATGAAATTTCTCTATTGTAAAACTTCACGTGGGAAATTATAACTATTAGGATTGATCGGTTTCCATATTATTGCAATCAAAATAATGGCTGTTGAGTTGCCTACACTGGCTGCTAAGGATGAGATGGGAGGGCATTTGGTTGACTGCCAAGGGTGGTTCTATCACAATATATTATTAAGACAAGTTAAATACGTTAATAACCGGGGCATTTGACCCCGTGCCGCATTATTGAATACAAACAAACTTGTGTTGTGCTGCGGGCTCAATCGACCCTGTAAACTTCTATTACACTACTTGATAGTAAAGATTTTAGTGTTACCCAACAATTATTTTAGTTCTTACTAAAAAATTATTTTCACAATCTGATTTTCTCTATGAGAAAAATGCGCTAGTTAAGCCCCGCAAACGACACGTGGTAAACAGGCCCCGGAGGTCAAGAAATTACTTTTTATTTTTTCCTCAAGTAAGGTATTACAATGCTAGTAATAGAGAATACGATTTTAGTTTACTCCATCAGAACCTTCGTATCTGACTTTGTGAGTTGATAGATCCGTGGATCCACTCGTTGGTATATAGGAAGGGTATAGTGGTAGTTGAGAGTTGGAGTAAGGGATGAGCCCTAGGGGAGAGGTTTGTTGAAGAGGGTGGGGGTGGTAGGGGAGGGGGTGGGACGGCGCTGCCCCCTGACGGCGGGACCCCCAACCAGCTTGTTCGATATTCGCCTGGCGGCGGGTTGCCTCGGCCCTACTCCATCGTGTCGAGCTCCGACGAGCTTTGTGCGCGATCTCGCCTCTCCCTTCCCCTCCGTCCTCTCTCTCTATCTCTATCTCTTCTCCCTCTCTCACTGGCCGGCAGCCAGCCCGACCAAATCTTATAACTATTAATAGTTGTCGCCTTTTAGTCTAAGCAACCCTATCGATTTGTTTCCCCGTGTCAGTCTCGTGGTGCGACTAGTGATAAGTGTTGTGTGCCAGTGATGTGATTTTGTTTCTCTCTAGCAATCAGTCTTCAAACAGGTTCCAAGCTGGCGGCTGAAAACTCAGAGGTAAATCACTTATATAATTTTATTTAATCGATGTAAGGTAAACGACCCCAGTCTGCTGGGCTGCAAGATAAAACAGCTAGTAGAGGTTACGTGACTGTTCTATTGACAGTGAAAACACACAGACGTCACATAGGCCAATTTTCGCAGGTGGCGACATTGGAACATAACCTTAGATAACTATTTTTAACACAATGACCTCCTTTCTTCTAATTGGCACAAGCTTTACTCAAGTCCAATAACTTGAAGCGAAACATTAATTTTCCCCTAACAAAAATTTGTACGAAATCCGGAATTGCACAAATGGCTGCAAATTAATGTTCACCCCCTGGAAAGTAGGTCAGACGGTTGCTTGGAGGCTGTGAAGTGTTTACAGTGGAGGTCCTCTGTGGACTTAGTCTCGCCATTCAGGGCCACAAATAGTGCACAGCCTTCGATCAGATTGAACGGCCCAGCTCCCGATTTACTCCTCACCCCTTGCTGGATGAATGGAGAAGACAGCGTGCTGTTATTCCATTCGTTCCCATAGCAACCGAGCCAGTCGTTTCTCGGCCTCCGCACTGCTTCTCCCATTCATTACCTCTCATCTTTCGTGCTCCGATGAACGTCTTGTGAGCTCCTTCTGGAAAAATAACTGTTATGGTGGAGTTTTGGGGGTTGTGGTTACTTTCAAATTTTGGCCTATTTCAGTTAGAGATACGGGGAAAAACTGACTAATATGCAAATTGCTATGTCAATCGAATCTGGCTACCACAATCAATTTTCATTATCTTCAAACTGTTATCCCTATGATCTTTCAACTGCAATTTCATGTAACTGCGTAACACTAACATTGCCTTGTCCCCACCATTTTCAATTCGTATAGGACACTTTCAAGAAACTCACAGTCAAGCTATATTTGGCTGAAGTCTCGAGTTTTGTGATTCCACATCTGCCATACGCGTTGGAAATCACGATTGTATGAAATTCGCCCACCCTGTGATTGAAACCGCGGTTTTCAGGAAGTTAGTCTTCTCTCATATGTGCCCGAAACAACTATTTAAATAACATTCTGCATCTATGTTATGGATGTTTGATCTTCAGAAACTATGTATGAAGGCCGTTCTATACAAAATTCAAAATTGTCCAGCATATCTGCACTGTACATCTTAATCGCGATTAGCCAATCTTAGAATTCATTCATCATCAGTATCTAGACAGACGTTCCTAAGCTATATTTGACAAGAGACCTATTTTCCAAAATTAACTGATGTCTCAAACCCCCAAAGCCAAATTACTTCAAAAATCCTATCTATAGTTTTTTTCCTATTGATATAAAATACGTTAAAAACTTTACGGTTGGTTAAGTGAGTATACTTGACATCATTTTCTTATCAAAGTAAAGATAAAAAAAATCAGTGTGCTGAATGAAGCTGGTTAATTTCTAGCAATCTAGTTCAGTATTGGTGAGTTGCAGCCTTAAATACTCACGTTCGTTTATTTTCAAACGGTTTCTTTGTTTTGCCAAAACGTTTTTAAACACTGAAGCCTCTTTCGGCTAGTTACGATAATAGAAAAGCTGATGAAACTCATTAGCTTAGACAAAATTGTCCAAGCTTCTTGACTTGCCGAGTTTTTCATCTTGCACAAAGTTGTGCTCGCTTATCAACTTGTTGAGTTTTTAAAAATACAACAATAACACTGCCTAATAAAATATTAATCATTGCTATAACAATCTGGTACACGTAACACAACTTGTACTTTAAAGTTTCGAATAAGAACTTGTGCTAATTAATAAGGGTCTGTTTTTAGACCTCTTCGACCCCCAAAATCAGTTTTCGTTTATATCGACCCCTTGGGGAATCTCGGATCAAGCCGATCTCGTATTCAAGAAGATCAAACATTTCCGGTAATCCAATATGGATTAAATATTACAGAACAGCAACGTCCAGGGTTTCCAAGCTTGTTCTGACATCTTTCCAATTTAAAGGAACTTTTATATATTCCAGAAATCAATTTCTGAAAACTCTGTATCAATCTTAGTTCCAGAGAATTCCAATTGCCTGCGATTGCGTAAGTGCCGTGCATATCTGACCTGATAATAAATGTACTATTGTTATCGTCATTTTCATAGTCTAGACACCAACTATCCCAAATAGGTGTTATATTTCAGAATATTAATTTCTACCAACATACATTGGTATTATCTGGAGATCCATATGAATCACAGTTCCAGACTACACTAATGCCCAGTAGTCCTGTGCTAGTCATATTCTCTTGACCAGCAATATACAGTCTACGAATAGACCATAAGAACTGTAGCTAAAATGCAATAACTCTGTACAAATATCAAGAGGCTTGAAATTTGTGACCTCACGTTTAAAAAAAGTCCGTCACGCAGGGGCTGCGTAAACTAAGCAGATTTCCCACGTGAAGTTTTACAATAGAGAAATCTGCTCAAAAACAAGTGTAGTAAGGGATCACTAAACTTATACACGAGGGACGAATAGTTACGAAAACGGCCGCCAGAGCTCACTTCGGAAAGTACCAAACAGCTCACTCCTGCCGACCAATGCAGAATACAAATGCAAATATCTCGGTTAATATTCAAGATACAGAATAAATGTATGGAACAATATTTATTGTGAATTTAATTTGCAATAAGATTGAATCTATACAATTTTTCGATCTGACGCATTATAACGGAGATTTTTTGAATTTTCCGAAAATCCCCCCTCTAAACCCCCCCCCCCCCCCTCCCACTGGTTCGATTTCAGCCATTAACGAACTTGATCTTCCTTTTTACATAAAACGATTAAATTCCGAGTTTGGTAACGATCAAACCAAAATTGCGACCGCTAGAGTGTTAACAGACAAATATATATATAAAGATATATAAAATTATGAACGGACCTAATTTTTAGCTGTTTTAGAGTTTATATATTGAGCGGAGCTCACCTTCGTCATCTACTGGGTAGGATCGATGGACATTTGAAGAAATTTTTCGAAACTCGCGTCATAAGTACGACCTCAATAGCAGATTTCCTTTAAGGGAAATCTGCTATCACAGCCAATAATGACGGCTCCTACCCATAGATTTCACAATAGTATATTCCTGAGGTCAACAATAACTGAGAATCCTACGATCCAATTAATAGTAGCTCGGTCGAGGGCTTTCTAACTTTGGCTGTGGGTATATTTAGCTATGACCAACTCAGCAATTAACTTTGATAGCCATTTATAATTGGCAACATAATAGACTTAACTCTCCCTCTGTTGTGAGGTTCTATCTCATAGTTTGTAACCACCACATCTATGGGACGTCAGTACTTCCAAACAGCTCATTTCGTGTGTAATTTTGTGGGCGGCGATAGTCCAGTGGATGCTGTTTTAAGCAAGGATCGCACTCACAATTTTATTTAACGCTCACCGATATTTGGACTTTTTTCTGCTCCTACGGTACCCACTCAGCATCGTGAGGCAAATAGTAGTCACTTGAATAAAGAAGGAGTTACCTTGCAACCATCATACGACGTGAATTGGTCAATTTGATCTCTTGACTCCCTGCCGAAGCTTTATGGCAAGCCTTGCCCCTTTATCATTTCAGTTGATAAAGAATATTTCGGTTTACAGAGTATGTTAAGTCCTCGTGACCTCTGAGGCATTCGATTCCTCAAAGGTACGGGTTTTAATATTTGAGATTAGCGCCAAATGCACTCTGTATCCCCAGACCAATAGAATATTCAATAACATGTTGCGGTCCTTTCTTTAGTGTGCAAATACGTTTGCGGGCCGCTTTTAAAAGTAGTGCATTTTAAAGTAGTGTTCATAATTTTTAACTATAGATATCAGGCATGAAGTTATACGACAATGTAAATATAACAAAATTTATTAAAATAACAAAATAAAATGAAAAAGATAGGTACAACATTTACATTAAATCGTAAAATTTGGAATTATTACAAACAGCGAAAATGAAATAGCGACACCAAAATCAATGAGACACTTGAGCTTGAATTTGGGAAAATAATCCATCGATGTTGTGATATATTCCACTGATACAAAGACGAAAAGAATTTTCCAAATTATCGTCTGTAAGCCTTGTACGATGTTTTGATTTATTAACTTTCATCATTGAAAAGAACTGTTCGCATTTATAAGTACTGTCAAACGCACAAATCTCTCACCCTCCTCATTTTGCGCAAGTAGTGTAATATTTTTGTTTAATTGGGTTTTTCAAAAGTCTCGCGGCCCGATTCAAACCTTACCGCGGGCCGGTGGTTGCCCACGTTATGACCTACAATAACCTTTAACTCAGCTCCATCTAAATTAAATTAAATACCACAAAGGTCATTAATGCATGAATGTATTTATATCTATTATATATTTTCTACATTTAATACCACTTTTTGTCTCTGTGGCTAATGTGTATTTTCCGATTCATGGAAGCCATGAATATAGTGTTTTCATGTACTTTAGGGCAGGAGTCTGCCCAAAGCCCCAAATCAATATTCAGAAGCCATTTTAGTACTAAAATCTTAATACTTTATAGGATTACTGCAGAAGACGAGCTATCTACTAATTATCACAATTTCTAGCTAAGGTTGGAGAAAGGGTTTTATTTAGTTAGTGGTTCGCTAAATGAATTCGCCACACTGAATTGGAACCTGCGGCCCAAAGTAATTCAAGCGGATTATGGCCGACACATTAACAAACATATTTTGAGCTGCGCCATCACTAATAATAATAAGATTATCAGAAGGTACCTACGCAAAACAATGTTTTTATTTGTGTTGAAAATATATTCGATTAAAATTTATTCACTTAGTTTACATTTATGAAAGTGGAAACCCCACAGATTTCACTACCATACGTCAGTGTCTTCTTTTGAATCAAATATTCATTGTCCCATACGTTTCCATTGACTGAATCCAGTTTTCCTTATATCCTGCAATAATATTCATTCATGTGGTTACGTTACTATCCTGTGGTTGCGGGTTTTCCTTTTTACCGGGAAATTCATATACTCAATGAAATGCTTGGAAAGATTATAGGTCTCCAAGTGCTTCCCTTTCATGCATGAGGGTATGCCGCCAGCCGTCATTGGCGTTGAAAAGTCTATCACGCAGGTGCTGCGTAAACTAAACAGATTTACCTTGTCCTGGAATATGCCACGCTGATGTCTTCATCTAACCATTCATCTGTTCTCTGTTTCTTACGTAGTAAGAAGCATATGTAGATTGAAATTGAAATGGAAGCTGGGCATGAGATGTTCAAAGACTAAGGCTCTTCAAGAGACAATCGGATAAGTACAAGTGGGAGTTTACATAAGCCGAATTTTGAGTTTTCAGCCATTAACGAACTTGATCTTTGGCTTTACATAAAACATTTAGATTTTGGTTAAATATATCCTTTGGTTACAATCCAACATATATTGAGACTTCTAAAGCGGCACTCTCTCTCTCTCTCTCTCTCTCTCTCTCTCTCTCTCTCTCTCTCTCTCTCTCTCTCTCTCTCTCTCTCTCTCTCTCTCTCTCTATATATATATATATATATATATATATATATATATATATATATATACAGGGTGGGGCAGTCAAACGGCACTATTTTAGGTATTTTTAAGTAATATATTTCAACAAATAGTAAGAACACGAATGGAAATTTTTGTTATAAACAGAAAAATTGTTACTTTTTGAATATTACTCCAGTAAGGTGGCGACCATCATTTTGCACACATTGTCTAAGTCTTGAACTGAAATTCTCACTAACACGTCGTAGCACCTCTGGTGTTATTGCACGAATTTCTTGTGTAATCCGCATTTTTAAGTCCTGTATTGTTGCTGGACGAGTCTCAAAAACCTTTGACTTGAGGTATCCCCATAAAAAGAAATCACACGAGCTTAGATCGGGTGATCGAGGAGGCCACTGAATATCCCCATTCCTACTGATCAAGCGGTTCGGAAAAAGATTTCTCATAAGATCCATTGATACTCTTGCCGTATGGCTAGTTGCTCCATCTTGTTGAAAATAAGTGTCCTCATTCACATGAAATCGTCGAAGTTCAGGAATGAGGAAGTTGTTCAGCATTTGAATATAGCGAGCTGATGTTACTGTAACGGCGTGGCCGTTGTCATCCTCAAAAAAATATGGGCCAATTATTCCATTCGTAGACATCGCACACCAAACAGTCACTTTGGGCGAATGGAGTGGCCTTTCATGAAGCTCTTGAGGATTAAGAACAGCCCAATACCGAAAATTTTGTTTGTTTACGTTTCCACTTAGATGGAAATGAGCCTCATCGCTCATCCATAAGTTATGGACGAGCAGTGGGTTGTCTTCAAATAACTGTAACATGTGCTCACAAAAGCCAACACGAATAGGATAGTCTGTAGGATTCAAAGCATGCACAATTTGAATTTTATACGGATGTAAATGTAAGTCATCATGTAAAATTCGTCTTACGGTGCGAGTTGAAAGTCCAAGAGCAATGCTATGGCGCCTGGCAGATCTTCGTGGACTTCTTGTAAACGATTCACGTACAGCTTCCACATTCTCGGGCGTTCTAACAGTTCTTACACTACCACCCCTTGTTACTGTTGTTTTACCCGCTGTTTTTAAATTGTTAGTCCAAACAGAAATGGCTTTCCTGCTTGGAACAGGCGCACGAGGCGCAAGATGAAAATGTAGGCGGAACTCGCGTTGTGCACGAATGAAACTTCGGCCATTTTCTAAATATGCTGTAACAATGAAGCCGCGCTGTTCACCGGTCCACTTCTCCATGGTTACTAACTTCCAAACGTCTAGAACATTCCGGTCACTGCTACTTCCCCCACCATACACCTCCTCTACTACACTGGCTTTGTTAAATCGTGCGGTTTGACTGCCCCACCCTGTATATATATATATATATATATATATATATATATATATATTTATTCTTTAACGGACCTCAAGTTTGCTATCTTCTGTGAATCTGTCGATGACCTGTGTAGGATCGATAGCCATTAGAAGAAATGTTTCCAAAATTGTGTCGTGAGTACAATTTTAAAAGCTGATTCCCTTCAGGGAAATCTGCTAATAGAGGATTCTTCTTGAGGTCAGAGACTTTTTGGATCCGTTTCTCAGTAGACTGACTAATGCTTAGAATTAGTTTGTGATTTTATATAGTCAACACATTCTTCAGTCTTCTGGTTAACATTGGAACCTTAACATAGGATCAGTCGCTAGCGTTGAAAAAAGATCAGCGAAGCTATTGAATGATTTTAAGTTTTGCATCACATAATTTGGTGAACTTTAAAAACATCTATCTATCTATCTATCTATCTATCTATCTATCTATCTATATATATATATATATATATATATATATATATATATATAATTTTACTGCTCGTGTGTATGTCACTGAACTCCTCCTAAACGGCTCCCAGGAGTGGGGGTTGTAAGGGAGGCCTAAAATTAAAAATAGCGATATTTCGTTTCCTATTGGTTTTTTGACAAATATGGAAAGGATAAAAGTTGTTTATTTTGTTATTTAAAGAAACTTTTGTTATATTCACTTTTGCCGTATAACAAAGTATAAACGAGATATAATTAAAGTGGGAGCCAACAATTTTATTGGGCACTAAAGATTGAACCGAACTTAACAAACTCTAATATGTAAATTAGCATCAATGCTTTCAATGATTCTAAGCTATATTAATTTTTTTTAGGTTCGAACGGGAGTGGTGGTTATAAGAGAGGCCTCAACAAAAATTCACTATATTTCATTTTCTATTTGTTTTTAGGCAAACGTTCACATAACAAAAGTTGTTTTTTGTTTTATTAAAAGTAGCTTTTGTTTTAAACTCATTATTAAATTTAATATCCTAATCGCTTGAAATATCATACAGGACAACGTCTGTCGGGTCCGCTAGTATATTATAAAATAGAACTTTGTTATATAATTCACATAAATTATTGTAGCTATAGAATAGCAGTGGATATTTGTAGTGTTTAGTGGCGGTTGTTGAACAGTTGATTCTAGCAAACTGTTGGCAATTCATAGCTGCGCCAATGTTAACAGCCTATTTACTCAAGGGCATACCTACAGCTGGGTCTAATCCCATTAGAGCTGTAAATCTTCCAATTCGGCTACAATACTTAGGGATATACTCAACGATGGGTCTCTGCAAGGCTGAATAGTTCCGACAGTACCATTGATGTAGCAGATTTCCCTTAGAGTCTATAGAGGTTTTACACATGATGCGCTTTTCGAAACATTTCCGCTAATGCCCATCGATCCTACCCAGTAGATGACGAAGGTGAGCTCCGCTCAATATATAAACTCTAAAACAGCTTTAGTTTTAATTTAATTTTGTCTGATGGGCCTTTAGTACAATGAATTATTAATTTATTATACACACAAATGCGCGCGTGCGTGTGGCTAAGTACCTGTGATTCATCTCCCATCTTTTTAAACCCATTTTTTCTCTTCTTTCTTTCCTCAAAAAAGTCCGTCTCGCAGGGGCTGAGTTAACTAAGCAGATTTCCCACTTGCGTCCCGTATTTGCATTTATCTCATTACTTAAAAGTTCAATGTGGACAATATTTATTATTTAGGCTTCTAATAAAGTGATTCATAATATAACAGCATATAGTTGATATGACATAAGCAGGAGTGGGGGTTTACTGAAGGCCGAAAACAGTTAATATTAAAGATAATGAAAACATGTATAGATCATTTAATTTGCAATAAGATTAGTTCTATAGAATTTTTCGATCCGACGTATAGTAACAAATATTTCGAATTTTCGAAAATCCTCCCCTCTAACCCCCCCCCTCCCCCTGATTTGATATTAGCCGTTAAAGGACTTGGTCTTTCTTTTTACATAAAACAACTAAATATCGAGGTTGGTAACGATTAAACAACAATTACGATCGCTAGAGCGGTAACAGACAAATATATATATATATATATATATATATATATACACATTTTCGTCATCTCCTAGGTAGGATTGATGGACATTTGAAGAAAAATGTCAAAAATCGCGTCATGAGTACGGCCTCAATAGCAGATTTCCTTTAAGGGAAATCTGCTAAAAAGTTACTCTAAATAATAAAATAAATAACTTTTGTTATGTGGATATTTGCCGAAAAACCAATAGGGGAAATCTGCTAATAAAACAAACTGAATTAATTGCAGTAGTCTTGATAGTAGCCTCTTCGGCATAAAGGATGTAAACATTTTCAAATAATATAAATATGTTACTCTAGTGGTCGCAATTTTTGTTTTATCGTTGGAAACGCGATATTAAGTGTTTTATATAAAAATAATGATTATTTTCGTTAATGGCTGAAATCGGGTTGGAGGGTTTAGGGAAGGGGTTGTTCTGAAAATTCCAAATATTTCCGTTGTTGCAAGTCGGATCGCCAAATTGTATAACCACTGTTTTTGCAAATGAAATTTCCTATGAATGTTGTTATAAACGTATTTTTTTAGCAGATTTCCCTTCAGGGAAATCAGCTATTGAGGTTGTACTCATGACGGAATTTTCGAAATTTTTCTTCAAATGTCCATCGATCCTACCTAGTAGATGACGAAAATGAGGTCCGTTCAAAACTGTATATATATATATATATATATATATATATATATATATATATATATATCTATATATATATAAAATTGTAACCTCTGTCTGTACATTGATTTTTTTCACGAAATTTCACGATAACTTTTCGTTTCACATGTCATAGACACCATAACTGCATTTTGTTTCTTTCGTGTCTGTTTGTTTGTTTGTTTGTTTGTTTGTTTGTTTATTTGTTTGTTTGTTTGTTACCTTTTCACGCATAAACGGCTGAACCGAATTTTATGAAACTTGGTATGTATATTACTACTAGCCCAACTTAGACTTTAGGCTATATTAATATTCTCTAAGACGAACAGGAGTGGGGGTTATAAGGAAGGCCTGAAATGAAAAATAGCTATATTTCGTTTCCTATTGCTTTTTCTGCAAATATGCACATAATAAAAGTTGTTTATTTTGTAATTTAGAGTAACTTTTGTTATATACACTTTTTTCGTATACTGAATTATAAACGAGATATACGCAAAAACCTATAACGAATGTGAACAATTTTATTTGAGACGAAAGACCCAACCGAAATGAATAAAACTCGGTATGTGTATTAGCACTAACGCTTTCATTATAATAAGCCATACTAACATTTCTAGGGACGGGCAGGAGTGGGGGTTGTAAGGGAGGCCTGAATTTAAAATAGCGGTATTTCGTTTTCTATTCGTTTTTCGGCAAATATGAACCTAACAAAAGTTGTTTATTTTATTATTTAGAGTAACTTTTGTAATATTCATTTTTGACTTTTAACGAAGTATAAACGAGATATATACTATAAACTAAAGCGGGAGTCAACTATTTTATTGGGCGCTAACGCTTGAACCGAACTTAACAAACCTCGGTATGTCAACTAGCATTAAGTCGCCCATGACTATAAGCTATATTAAAATTTTTAGGTTCGAACGGGAGTGGGAGTTATAAGGGAGGCCTGAAGTAAAAATTCACGATATTTCATTTTCTATTTGTTTTTCAGCAAAGGTGCACATAACAAAAGTTGTTTACTTTGTTATTTAGAGCAACTTTTGTTTCATTCACTTATGTCGTAAAATGAAGTAAATACGGGATATAAGCTAAATCTATAGCGGGAGTCGATGATTTTATTAGTACTTATCTAAGCGTTTTTAATATAGGCATATTATGACAAATGATGTTATGTTTTAGCCTTATCTATTTCGATTATTTAGTACTAAGTATGATTCGGATTAGTGAGATTATAACCCCCCCCCCCCCCTTCGCCTCATTTATTTATTTTCCCTAGAAAATAACTTTGTTATTTATTTCCAATAGAAATTTAAACTATAAGAGCATTTCCATTATTTAATTTGTATTATGTATTATTTAAAAAAAAAATCGTGCTGAATTTCCTCAAGGATGGATAGGGGATGTACTATGGAATCAAACTCTGATTTTGGTTATATACTATCTTATTTCCTATATCTTCATGTTATTGAAACAAATATGTACTATCATAACAATTAAACGTTAATGTCATTATGACAAAAGACAAAATGCTCTTAAACTCGATATGATTGTTTAAAGTATTACTTAGGTTGCAGGGACGGCTACGATCTCTTCCCCTCGACTAGCTTTTTGAATATAATTGAAATTATTTTTAGGTTAACACTATTATTTAATTCCATCAGGTAGATAAATTATTACAATAATATTTTGAATTAATAATTTAAGGAGAAGAGTGTTGATAGCTCTAATGCGAGAGCGGAAATAGACGGAGGCTAATAGAGTTAATTGAGTTTACTAATTTCCTGTGAAATGCTGGGCATTACGTTAAGTGATTACCACTGAGATCTACTATTATGAATATAACCTTACGTGCTAAACTATGCTTAAACTATATCTGCTCGGATTGGTTTTTGACAGGAAATAAGTTTCATTATAGAGGATATTTAATTGTAATAAATACTATCCATGATTATGGTTTGAAGTATTCAAAAAGGTGAGTTAAAAAGTGGCAAGGGATAGATTAGGAACACATTTTTATTTATTCTTCAAATATAAAATTTCTCATTTATATGTCGCCTGCCTGACGCTCACAGCAAAACAATGCGCGCCGACGGGAAGTGTAGTTCTAAACATTGAAGCCTTGCCCAAAAAAAAACTATCATCATTCAGTCTTAAATGATTTCCCGAGCGAAGCCGGGTACCTTAGCTAGTATATATATATGTCTGTTACCGCTTTAGCGGTCGCAATTTTTGTTTGATCGTTACCAAACTTGATATTTAAACGTTTTATGTAAAAAGAAAGATCAAGTTCGTTAACGGCTGAAATCGGACCAGTGGGAGGGGGGGTTTAGAGGGGAGGATTTTCGAAAATTCGAAATATCTCCGTTACTATACGTCGGATCAAAAAATTGTATAGAACCAATCTTATTGCAAATTAAATTTACTATAAATATTGTTCTATACATTAATTCTCTATCTTGAATATTAACCGAGATATTTGCATTTGTATTCTGCGTGTGGTTACCAGTAGGCTATGTTCGGAGTTTCCGCCGAGAGCTCTGGCGGCCGTTTCCATAACTATCGTCCCTCGTGAATAGTTTTAGAGGTTAGGTTAACTGTTTTTTGGGGGTTGAAACTACTGGGTTATTACGCCCTAAATAATGTTTTTTTAGGTTTAGAGGTTTCTTACTACTACAGTTGTTATTAGGCAGATTTCTCTATTGTAAAACTTCACGAGGGAAATCTGCTTAGTTTACGCAGCCCCTGCGTGACGGACTTTTATCTTGTTATCTTTCTTGAATATTATTAGCCGTGATACTGGCAGTTTTTAGTTTTCTGCCTTCAGTAACCTCTCAGAACAAGCTGTTACATCCTGAACCACTTTATTTGAAGCTTAAATACCAAATATTGTTTTCATTGAACTTTTACTCTGTGAAATTCATGCAAATATGCTGTGTGCGTCAATTAAGTTTTTATGTTCTGAACTGGAATATGTTTATTTGATCTACAGTATACTCGATATTTATATGTTTCATTCAACAAAAGATCTTATCGTTAATGGCTAAGGGTTTAGTGGACCTCATAATATCTCCGTTATTATGAGTCGTTTTATATAACCAGTCTTGTTAAATTATTGCTCCTCTACAATTACTGTTAGATACTTTTTTTGTAACACAAATATTAAGCGAGTTATTCGTACTTTCTTGCTTTTAGCATTCAGTAAATCTATCTTGAATTTTTACTTAAAAGTGTGTCATTCCAGCACGGGGGAAATCAACCAGACATTTTGGAATATTTCATCATAATGCCCCGTAGCTCAGGATATACCCGAATATGAGTTAGAAGAAGAACGGAATTTTACTTCCAGATGATAATATCGGTCGAATTGGTAAACATTTATTCAACCTTGAAAGTTGTGGAATCTATTGAGCACGGTCAACCCAGTTGTTGTTTCTCTGAGTCAAATTGCCCATGTCGAAGCAAACTTGATAAATTCCGTCTGCATTGGCGGGAGTCATTATTTTAAACATCAGAAGTGAATTCATTCATCAGTATTTTTATCGTGATCCATTATCAATTTACAGAAGAGGCCGGATATTATCGGTGTAAGAAATGGCAGAAATGAGATTAACGAATTATTCTCAGCCATCATAATTAAAACTACATTATCTTATCTGCCAATATATATATATATATATATATATATATATATATATATATATATATATACGAGCTGACCCGGCAGACGTTGTCCTGCATGATATATCTAGCTATTAGGATATTAAATTTAATAATATTATGTTAAAAACAAAATCTAGTTTTAGTAACACAAAAATCACCATTTGTTATGTGCGCGTTTAAATAAAAACAAATAGAAATTAAATATCGCGAAAACTTGGTACGCAAAAAGAAAAAGGAAAAATGAGAGAAGGAAAGAAGACGATTTAGTTCTATGATTATCTGGTAGAATGCGCACTACACGTCTTTATAAAACGAATAGTTGCAGATAAATAATTGAAATTTTACTTGGTCGCAGCGGCCTTCTTTTCTCTTTTTCTTCTTACCTCCGCTCCTTCTATCCCTATCCTTTCTTCTTTCGTTTTCTTCCTGTCCCATTACAACCCACCCGGTATCACCAGCTACCGGGTCACCTACCCTTATCGAGTTCCATTTCACCCTTTCAACATTACCACCTCCCTTATAATGGAACGTAAGTTCAGCAGAAGGGGAACTATCCATTCTCACCCCCGGTAGGTCGCACTACCTTATCACCAAACATCTATGAAAGCTGGGTCTCAGATAAAAAATAAAAATAATAAATAAATAAATAAAAAAAAAAAAAAAAAAAAAAAAAAAATTGAAATAAATCAAAACCTTCAACAGTGATAATGCAAATACACAAATATAAATAAAGGAAAGAAAATAAAAGCGAAATTTCAAATAAGAATAAAATAAATCTGATTAATAAATAACAGTGTCTGAAAGTGAAAACCTCTCGCTCCTGCTAGCAGCTTTATTTAGATGACATACTTAAAGGTAGTAGCCCTAGTGTTCTCATATCACAAACGTACCCCGGTCCCCGACACTTTCAGACTGGACAACAATGACCTCCCCATGTCCCGCTCCATAACGTACCTAGGCATTAAACTCGACAGACACCTGACTTTCTCCACTCACATACGAAAACGGATACAACACCTAAGAACCAAATTCACTTCCCTTCTCCTCTACCCCGGTCCTTATCCTCCGCCTCAAATTATTAATCCTGAAAGGCGTCATCCAACCCGCTCTCCTTTATGGCTCCCCCGTCCTACGTTACCTCACCAAATCTTCCGTCGAACACCTCCAACAGTTCCAAAACGGCTTAGTCCGGAAAATAGTTCGACACACATCCCTCCAACGTTCCACCAACCACACAATCCACGAAACCCTCTCCCTTGAACCAATATCCCACACTATCTCCCGCAGACACGTAAAATTCTTTGACTCCCTCCACTATATAGACAACCCCTTATACCACACCATACGCCCTCCTCAGCAGCCGGTGAGATGGCGGCAGGTTGGTCTCGATGAGCCCCTAGTCGATCTCACCCGCTGCTGACACTAATCCATATAGTGCCCGAAGTCCGGTCAGTAATTCACAAACAGGGCTAACTCCCATGCTCTACATTCTAATATAGCCCTGTAGTTTTAGTTAGGTTAGTTCTAGTTTAGTTCTTTAGTATAGTTTAGTTTAGGTTAGTAGATAGTTTGGGCGCCCCTTACCCCCTTACGGCTTCTTAGGTATATTTACTGGCCGCAGCAGCCTTCTTTTCTCTTTTTCTTCTTATCTCCTCTCCTACTATCCCTATCCTTTCTTCTTTCGTTTTCTTCCTATCCCATTACAACCCACCCGGTATCACCAGCTACCGGGTCACCTACCCTTATCGAGTTCCATTTCACCCTTTCAACATTACCACCTCCCTTATAATGGAACGTAGTTCAGCAGAAGGGGAACTATCTCTTCTCACCCCGGTAGGTCGCACTACCGTAATACCAACCATTTCTGAAAGCTGGGTCTCAGATAAAAAAAAAAAAAAAAAAAAAAAAAAAAGCTTTTCTTGATGTTTTGTAATAAGGTAGTGTGACCCCGGTAGGTAACACTACCTTATTACAAAACATCAAGAAAAGCTGGGTCTCAGATAAAAAAAAAAAATTACATACACATATTAACATTTCCAATAACCTCGGCCTTCGCCCTTTTAACGGAGACCGAGGCGGCCCTAAACCATCCGGGGCGTCACCAAAACGCGGATTTAAAAATTCATTCAAATCGGTCCAGCCGTCTAGGAGGAGTTCAGTGACATACACACGTACGCTAGAATTATATATATGAAGATAGAGATGTATTAGCCTGTTAACGCTCTGGCCGTCGCAATTTTTGCTTGATCGTTAAACGTTTTACGTTAAAAGACGGATCATGTTCGTCAACAGCTGAAATCGGGCCATTTATTGTGTTTAGAGGGGAGGATTTTTGAAAATTTCTAATATCTCCGTTACTGTAAGTCGGATCGAAATTTTGTATAGAACCAATCGTTGTCGTGTGCATTTTTGACTATCTTTAATAGTAATCGAGATAATAGCGTTTTTTAGTTTTCGGCCTTCAGTAAACCCACACTCCCGTTCAAATTTAAAAAAATTAATATAGCTTATAATCATGGAAGTACTTATGCTAATTCACATACCGAGTTTTGTTAAGTTCGGTTCAATCGTTGTTGCCCATTAAAATTGTTGGCCCACTTTACTTTTTTAGTGTATATCTCGTTTATACTTTGTTATACGGAAAAATTGAATATGACAAAAGTTACTCCAAATAACAACACAAACAACTCTTATCCGGTGCATATTTGCCGAACAATCAATAGGAAACGAAATACGGCTATATTTAATTTTAAGGCTTCCTCACAACGCCCACTCCTGGTCCATCCGCTGATCTGCGGCGCTAAATCATCCGGGGCGTCACCCGAACGCGTATTTAAAAATTCATTCAAATCGAACCAGCCGTCTAGGAGGAGTTCAGTGTTATACACACGTACGCTAGAATGATATATATATATATATATATATATATATATATATATATATATATATATACTAGCTCAGATACCCGGCTCCGCCCGGAAATTCATTTGAGGCTGAATGGTGATGGTATTTTTTAGCAGGCTTTACATTGCACAATATTTTGACATTTACCCGTCCCAGTGTTTAGGATTGATACCCGTCGTTGCCGTGGATTTGCTAATAATAGAATTATTTGTTCGATAAGGCTTCACTGTCTTCGATATTTTTATATTTCCCGTCTCTTATACATGTAAATATGGTGAATTTTTATTTCAGGCCTCCCTTATAACCCCCCTCCCGTTCGAACCTAAAAATGTTAATATAATTTATAATCATGGAAGAATTAAAGCTAATTGACATTCCAAGTTTTGTTAAGTTCGGTTTAGCCGTTAGTGCCCAATAAAATTGTTGGCTCCCGCTAAAGTTTTAACGTATAACTCATTTATACTTAGGTATACGACAAAAGTGAATATAACAAAAGTTACTGAAAATAACAAAATACACAACTTTTGTCATGTGCATGTTTGTCGAAAAACCAATAGGAAACAAAATACCGCTATTTTAAATGCAGTGTTCCTTTATAACCCCCACTCCTATTCGTCTCACAGGATATTAATATAGCCTAAAGTTTAAGTTGGGTTAGTAGTAATATGCATACCAAGTTTCATAAAATTCGGTTCAGCCGTTTATGCGTGAAAAGGTAACAAACAAACAAACAAACAAATAAACAAACAAACAAACATACAAACAAACAGACACCAAAGAAACAAAATGCAGTTATGGTGTCTATGACATGTGAAACGAAAAGTTATCGTGAAATTTCGCGAAAAAAATCAATGTACAGACAGAGGTTACAATTTTATATATATATATATATATATATATATATATATATTATTTGTTTCCTTCCTATAGTAACCCTATAAGAAGGCCGTTTATTGTTTCTGCATGTCCCATGCAAAATAGCATATCACATGCATTTGTATTAGGTTACAATTAGTTTATACATAGATTATTTCAAAAGTATGAGATATACATATAAAATGAATTAACAATAACAAAGGTAAATTAAAGTAAAAACATATAAAAAGAAGATTATTAGTCTTAAAAGAAAAAGAGAAAAAAAATAAGGAATGTCTATAAATATTTTAAGTATTGTAGTTGTATCAGCTGTAGTAAGTATTCAACCAATTAATTTTATTAGGAGCATGTTCTGCAAATATCTTAAACTCATTATTATATTTTAAAAATAACTTGTCTTCTTCTGTTGGAAATTTTCTTTTTTTTTTTTGTTCTATGTCTTGTTTTAGTTTTATTTTCGTTGGTTAGTCAGTAGTCTGCAATCGTATATTAAGTGTTGACTTGATTGAGGAGTTGAGTAATCACAGGGGCAAGTATTGTTGTCTTTTATGTTAAATCGTTGGTAGTAAGAATTTAGTGAACCATGTCCTGTTATTAATTGTGTAATGTAAAAGTCTGTCTGTATGTATTTGCTGTTTAAATATGTGTTAATGTTTGGGATGAATATATATATATATATATATATAAAATTGTAACCTCTGTCTGTACATTAATTTTTTTCGCGAAATTTCACGATAACATTTAGTTTCACATGGCATAGACACCATAACTGCATTTTGTTTCTTTTGTGTATGTTTGTTTGTTACCTTTTCACGCAGAAACGGCTGAACCGAAGTTTATGAAACTTGGAATGCAAATTACGACTAACCCAAGTTAGACTTTAGGCTATATTAATGGTCTCTCAGACGAACAGGAGAGTGGGTTATAAGGGAAGCCTGAAATTAAAAATAGCAATATATCGTTTTCTATTGGTTTTTCGGTAAATATGCTCATACCAAAAGTTGTTTATTTTGTTATTTAGAGTAACTTTTGTTATATACACTTTTGTCGTATACCGAAGTTTAAATTCTATACGTTATACGCTAAAAATTATAGCGGGAGTCAACAATATTTTTTGCCAAAAAAGACTCCACCGAACTAAATAAAACTCGGTATGTGTATTAGCAGTGAGGGCTTCATTATAATAAGCCATACCAACATTTCTATGGACGGGCAGGAGTGGGGGTTATAAGGGAAGCCTGAAATTAAAAATAGCGATATTTCGTTTCCTATTGGTTTTTCCGCAAAAATAAACATAACAAAAGTTGTTAATTTTGTGATTTGGAGTAACTTTTGTTATATACAATTTTGTCGTATACCGAAGTATAAATGAGTTATACGTTAAAACTTTAGCAGGCACTAACTGCTGAACCGAACTTAACAAAACTCGGTATGTCAATTAGCATTAATTCTTCCACGATTATAAGTTATATTAAAATTTTTAGGTTCGAACGGGAGGGAGGCCTGAAATAAAATTTCACCATATTTACATGTATAAGAGACGGGAAATATAAAAATATCGAAGACTGTGAAGCCTTATCGAACAAATAATCCTATTATTAGCAAATCCACGGCAAAGATGGGTATCAATCCTAAACACTGGGACGGGCAAATGTCAAAATATTGAGCAATGTAAAGCCTGCTAAAAAATACCATCACCATTCAGCCTCAGATGAATTCCCGGGCGAAGCCGTGTATCTGCTAGTATATATAGTATATATATATATATATATATATATATATATATATATAAATACATATCATTATATATTATAGAATATACAAGAGAAGTTTTTTTTACAAATAGTTAGACTTACAAAGTATGTATACTTGTACACCAAAACATGTGGGTCTTGCACTCTATATCTTGAAAAAAAAATCAAATATTTCCATTATTAAAATTTAAATTATTTATTGACGTCCACTTTTTGCAACTAAGACTTAATAGGGCGGGTTATCTACAGGTTACCACCCTTTTCTAGCCAGGGTGGCACTCGGGATTTTATTTAATGTATTCCGCCACTAACTAAATTCCTTTGTCCAGGTGGGAATCGAACTCGCTACTCTAGGTTTACCATGTGAGATTAAGGTCAACGCGTTACCACATGGCTAACCTGAGCCCCAAATTGACATTATATGAGGTTAAATTCTCTGATAGGGCCAAATGTAAAAATTTAAATTCTGGCCAGAGGTAGTACTCTATGACAGTAGCATGTACAAATAATTTCATTTACCAATAACCCAACTTAAGAGTTTTGACTACATTAGGAGTGGGAGCTGAACGGATGGAACGAAAAGCATGGTATTTCCTTTTTTTTTTCGGAAAACAGACAAAAGTTTTTTTATATTGATAGTAACCTTAGCATTTGGTATATATATTCCTTTCTCGGATAGCAAAGTATTAAAAAGTCCGTCACGCAGGGGCTGCGTAAACTAAGCAGATTTCCCACGTAAAGTTTTACAATAGAGAAATTTCACGAGAGCCGAGCAGTTAATGAAACGGCCGAACTAGCTTTTGGCGGGAAAGACAATTTGTCCGTTAGCCGCCCAGATTTAATAAAAATTCAAATATCTCGGTTAATATTCAAGATAGAGAATAAATGTATGTATGTATAAATGTAAATGTAATAAATTTGCGATGTAAATGTATGTGTAGCGGTGGAATGGTAGCTGTGAATCTGTTAGCTACCTGCGCCGGCATCCCACAGGATAGAAATAGCCCATTCTCAGAGGAAGTGTGTGCTTTATCATCAGCTGTTCTACTAGCTATCTACTAACTAGCTCTGTGGCTTGTCACAATTATATAACGTCTTTTTTCTCATTTTAGCAAATTTCCCACGGAAAAACACACTCACGCACACAAATTTGAACGATGGTTTATATATGTGTATATAAAGGCCGACGCAGGTAAGGCGTGGCCAATGCTCACCTCAAAAGTTGAAGATAGAAAAGTCCGTCACGTAGGGGCTGCATAGAAAAATTGTACAGAATCAATCTTATTGAAAATTAAATTTACTATAAATATTGTTATATACATTTATTCTCTATCTTGAATATTAATCGTGATATTTGTATTTTTCAGTTTTCAGCCATCAGCAAACCACCACTTCTACTCAAGTTCCATACACAATTCTCATCATAATAAATCACATTTTTCGAAGTTTAAATACCAAAAATTGTATTCAAGAGACCTTTATTAAACGAGATACATGCAAATATGTCCTGGTGACTCCCCCCACCCCCGTCTTAAGGTTTTGGACTACAAAAATTTGATTGATTGAGATAACAATTATTCTGACTCATTATTAATTACAGTACTAGATATAGTAAATAGTTCTCAATATATGATATATTGTAAAATATTTCAGTAATTGTTTTTCTTTCCGGTGTGTGGCGGGCCGACCCGTTTCTTTACATTTCTAACCTAACGCTTCCTGTCGGCAGGTTATTGAAATTGGATGAAACATTTCTTATTTCCGTTTGTATTTATTCACGGTGTTGTTGTGTTACCAGTATGTATATTTATCTATTACTAAAATTCACGTGGGAAATCTGCTTATTTTACGCAGCCCCTGCGTGACGAACTTTTTTTGTTTGCAATGAGAATATCATGGTGTTTTTCGACTCAATGAATTGTTACAGAATATTCTGTGATCTGAATAATAACTAGTATTAACAAATACTAGGGATTTCTTAAGTAAATGCTACGTTTTGTGTGAATAAACACTCTAGCACTTGCTAGGGGTAGTAAGTTCTAGAGTTTTCCCGGACGAGTAGTAAATGCTTAAAAAATGGTGTGAATAAAACTTTTGAAGTAGATTGTTCTGTAGCATATGCTTTGATATTTTCAAGCCTGGTCTGGGGCATGCTAGACTTTTTCCTAGCATTTACTACCTGTCTGCTTAGTCCACAGTTTGTTGTTGATCATGGCTGAGTTTATGCCTATTCGTCAACGTAAAATTTATTCTGTTCACTCTGGAATAAACGAATGTAATTGTAAAGAACTGTTAAGGTTTAACAGTGAGATTGTTCATTTCCTTGTGGCACAGTTTCTTGAAGAAAGTGATACTTGTGGCGGTGGTATTTCCAGAAGACAGCAAATGGAAATATTTTTGAGGTTTGTGGGTGATCCTGGCTTTCAGTCTGGTGTAGCTCAAGATGTGGGTGTACATCGTACTACTGCTAACAAGACTATAAGGTACATGATGAGTAGAGTAGTTGAACAATCACATAATTGGATAAGGTTTCCAACTACAGCTGAAGATATGACCGAGGCTAAAGTTTTGTGGCAGAGACATTTTTGTTTGCCGTCTGTAATTGGTGCCCTTGATTCTACTCAAATTGACAGGAACGTTAAAACCTAGCATTTACTTGGTCTAGCATGTACTATCTACCCCCTGTGAAAGTGCTTGGGTTTTTCCGGATTCTACTAGACTTGCCCTAGTATTTTCTACAAATCTTTATTCACACTGATTTAACCAAATACTTACTGGACCTAGCATACGCTAGTTAGAAAGTGCTAGTTTTTATTCACATGTCTTATTTATGTTCATCAAATTTATTTTATGCCACTAAAATAGTATTTGACTGAAATTAATTGCTCCCTTCCAGAGAATCTATCAGGAACGAGCCGTTCAGAGATCTAGTGGCTAGAGTGATTGCAAAGAGGTTATAAATGTATTGGCGGACCCATACATCTCCATGTAATGGCTGCTTTCTCCTTGTTTTACGAGACCCTAACTCTTCCCCATTCCCTAGCCCAATGCTAAACACTGGTCCAAGAATAGCCGCTCGCTATTCGCCAATATGTTTTATTCATTCATTGCTCATCAGCTAATAAGTCAAGCTATAAACTACTGAGACAAAGTGAACAAAGAACTCCCACACACTTTGTTTTGTCAGACTGAGCAATGGGGACCATACCATTGGATTTAAAGGACATACATTTATAGATGATAGGGGTGGTAGAAGACAAATCGCTTTAGCTATTAAGGTTCCTCCTTGGGTAACTGGTGTCGTACTGCATGTTTGTACCCAGTCAGATTTCAGCCCCTAACGAACTTGATCTACAGTTTTACATGAAATGATTACATATACATAATTTTGATCTGCTAGGTTGGATCAATGGACACTTGAAGAAATGTTTCGGAAACCTCGTCATGAGCACAACCTCAATAGCTGATTTCCCCGTAAGGGTAGCCTGTTAAAGCGGATATCCTAGAAACGTTCAATTTTACATTTAGGATTGTTTTAAGGTCGTATTGTACACCTCCTCTTTGGATCGAATTCGACCAAGGGAAGGGGGAGGGTTTAGGAGGGCGAAAATAAATATAAAATTACTAAAATATCGCCGTTTATAAATTCTCTGAGACACAAAAAAAAAAAAGTCCGTCACGCAGGGGCTGCGTAAACTAAGCAGATTTCCCACGTGAAGTTTTATAATAGAGAAATCTGCCTAATAACAACTGTAGTAGTAAGAAACCTCTAAACCTAAAAAACATTATTTAGGGCGTAATAACCCAGTAGTTTCTAGCCCAAAAAACAGTTAACCTAACCTCTAAACCTATTCACGAGGGACGATAGTTATGGAAACGGCCGCCAGAGCTCTCGTCGGAAACTCCGAACATAGCCTATTGGTGACCACACGCAGAATACAAATGCAAATATCTCGGTTAATATTCAAGATAGAGAATTAATGTATAGAACATTATTTATAGTAAATTTAATTTGCAATAAGATTGGTTCTATACAATCTTTTGATCCGACGTATAGTAACGGAGATATTTCGAATTTTCGAAAATCCTCCCCTCTAAACCCCCCCCCCCTCCCACTGGTCCGATTTCAGCCGTTAACGAACTTGATCTTTCTTTTTACATAAAACGCTTAAATATGAAGTTTGGTAACGATCAAACAAAAATTGCGACCGGTAACAGACAAATATATATATATATATATATATATATATATATATATATATATATATATATATATACAGTTTTGAACGGACCTCATTTTCGTCATCTACTAGGTAGGATCGATGGACATTTGAAGAAAAATGTCGAAAATTCCGTCATGAGTACAACCTCAATAGCTGATTTCCCTTAAGGGAAATCTGCTAAAATGAAGGAAATTCATGTATGCTCATGATTTTCGAAAAATGTCCTCCTGTCCATTGATACTGAGGTCTTTTCAAAATTATATATATCGTATTGACGATAAGCTGTTATATCATGAACCTGCTTAAATTTTTTATATCCACTTTCTCAGTAGACACCCACTCCTCATGTCTTATTAACGACAAGCTGTTATATCATGAACCACATTATTCCAAGTTTGAATTCTAAATATTGTTTTCATTCAAATTTTACTGTGTAAGATACATGCAATCACGTTGTATGATGACGCCTAAGATTTTACATTCTTAACTTGAAAATGTTTATTTCATCTGTCATACTCTATATTCAACTAATTCAATCAACACTTAAAGTTCATAGTCGTTAATGGCTAAAATCGGGCTAGGAATAAAGCGAGTGTAGATGAGGGTAATTCTACAATTAAAAAAACTCCGTTATTATGAGTCGGATCGGAAAATGTTTTAGAATCAATCTGGTTAAACTTTTGGCGTTCAACAATTGTCATTTTAGCAGCTTAAGTAATTAGTACGTAATTCAAGTGCATTGTAATTATTTTCACCTTTCAGTAAATTTCCACTTCTACTCAACGGCTGTTTACTTAGAAATAGTGTGTCATACCAGCATCTAGGAAATCTGCTTAGTTTAAGGAAGCCTCGTAGTCATGAAACGATTTTCCAAAAATGTCCTCAAATGTCCATTGATCCTACCCATGAGATTGCGAAAACGAGGTCCGTTCAAAACATTATACATATATATATATATATATATACACACACACATATCTTTTTTTCCCCTGTGAACGCTCTAGTGGTTGGAATTTTTGTTTGATCGTTACCAAACTCGATATTTAATGTTTATGTAAATAGAAAGATCTAGTTCATTAATGGATGAAATATTTCGAAAATTCAAAATATCTCTTTTATTATGAGTCGGATCGTAAAATGTTGTAGGACCAATCTTGTTAAACCATTGATGATCTACAATTGGTGTGTCAACAAGTATTAAAGGAATTATTCGTACTTCCTTGTTTTCTGCCTTTAGTACCCTCTCCTCCATCTATTCATTTATATTTTTCTTATTATTTCTATTTTTTTAGATATAAATAGGGAATATGTGTTGAGATGAGATCACAAGAGTATTTACCATCACGTGGGAAATATGCTTAGTTTTCGGAGACCCTGGTTGACACGGACCTTTAGTTTTCATTTGTTCCTCACTTGTACACATTAGGTGTTCTATTAAATCAACTGTGTCATTAATAAACATCTCAAGTTCGGCGATTTCTACGTGAATTGATATGAGAAAAGCCCCCAAACAAAGTCTGAGACAGGGTTACAGAACATATTTCTTTCATTTCTTCGGCTGTTTCTTTAGGAACTAATAATCCATCGATACAGGCTCTGGGGAATTAAGGTAATTTGCGAGTAATGCTTGAGAAGTGTTTTGATCTGCATTACTATAATGGCCTCCTTGAGGCTATCAACGGTAGCTGGATGGATAACCTCTTGTAGGTTTTATAGGTAAGTGTTCTCCTTATCGATAGGTCGGCACCGCTCTCCAACCCCTAGAATCGATTTATCACTCCCACTTACCCGGCTCGAGAAGGCACAATCTAATTTTCTATCTCTGCCTCCCTGATATTCAATTTGCCCCCCCCCCCTCTCCCCAGGGCTGCTTCCTCCTTTAGATACATTTAGCTCTGACCGAGGTTGCCATCGGCATTTTTATTCTTAGTCAAAGTCAAAGATTTTACAAACTTGAGATCTGTAAGAAGTTTTGTTAGAGGCAGAAGTTTCTCTACCAAACTCCATATATTTTTAGTTCATTAACGGCTGAAATTAAAACTGGGAAAAGGGGGTTTAGAGTTAGGAATTTAGATAATACGAAATATCTCCGTTCTTAGACGTCGGATCGAAACAGTTTATAGTACAAATCGTACAGCGAATTAAATGTTCTATATAAGTTGTTATGTACGGGTTTTCACTATCTTGATTATTAACCGAGATATTGCATTTTAGCAGATTTCCCTCAAGGGAAATCAGCTATTGAGGTTGTAGTCATGACGGAATGTCCATTTTTCTTCAAATGTCCATCGATCCTACCTAGTAGATGACGAAAATGAAGTCCGTTCAAAACTGTGTATGTGTATATATATATATATATATATATATATATATATACATATATATATATATATATATATATATATATATATATATATATATATTTGTCTGTTACCGCTCTAGCGGTCGCAATTTTTGTTTGATCATTACCAAACTCGGAATTTAATCGTTTTATGTAAAAAGGAAGATCAAGTTCGTTAATGGCTGAAATCGGACCAGTGGGGGGGGGTTTAGAGGGGGGGGGACGTCCATCGGATGGATCGGGAGGATTTTCGAAAAGTCGAAATATCTCCGTTATTATGCGTCGGATCGAAAAATTGTATAAAATAAATTTTATTTACTATAAATATTGTTCTATACATTTATTCTGTATCTTGAATATTAACCGAGATATTTGCATTTGTATTCTGCGTGTGGTCGGCTATGTTCGGCCTTTCCGCCGAGAGCTCTGGCTGCCGTTTCTGTAACTATTCGTCTCTCGTGAATAGGTTTAGAGGTTACTTACTACTACAGCTGTTGTTAGGCAGATTTCTCCATTGTAAAACTTCACGTGGGAAATCTGCTTAGTTTACGCAGCGGACTTTTTTAGTTTTCGGTAAACCCCCACTCCTAGTCATATCTTATTAACAGTAAGCTGTTATATCCTGAAGCCTATTTATTTCAAATATAAATACCAAATGTTGTTCTCATTGAAATTTTAAAGTGCAAAAACGTGACGCCCGGGGAAGTCTGTTTAGTTACCGCAGCCTAAACATAATAGTTTTATATAATAAGCACTTTGCACTTTTTAATAGAAAATTGCTGTTTTTCTGCAGTATTAGACCCGGTAATTCCTCTTCAATAGGTGGTGTCATATTCATTTAACAAATCATCAAAAAGGGATATCCTCTTTTAAACGGGATACAGATGATGTCACAAAGAAACTACATGTAGATTACTAGGCATGACTATTGACCTATAACCAAAATACTGTGGTACAAAAATGGCTGTTTCTGGATCTGACTTCACAATTGAAGCGTCTTGGTTAGTCCGTTCTGATGATGTAGTGTTGATACATCTCGTATAAAGCTTGAGAGGGTGTGGCAAAATTAGTAGTAAAGCTGAAGAGGTACGTCTAGGATTCCCGTAGAAAGCTAGTGAGTTCGATTTGAAGATTCTTGTACATGTTGAGATGTCTTTCAAGGATGCTCATTCAGTGCTTGAGACATAGTATCGACGATGTCCCTAAAATGGTTGAGTGGTCGTACCAGAGATGCCTGTAATTTAATACAGATAATCATATAACTGCTGTAGATAACTGCTTCTACAATCCTTGAGAGGGAGTGTCCAAGATACTTAATAAGTGTTTGAGATGTAGTATCGACGATGTTCCTAAAATGCTTGAAAGGAATTGGCGAATGTTCACTGAGCTTGCGAGGTCGAGTCTGAGTTGCTTGTAAATGGTAGACAGATAGTGTCTAAACAGCTTCTACAATGCTTGAGAGGTAGTGTCAAAGATGCTCTTACATTGTTTAGACATCGCATCAACGATTCTCGTTCAGTGCTTTAAAGTGGTATAGATGACGTCCCTACAATGCTTGAGAGATCGGGGCCTAAATGCTCGTTCAGTTCTTGATAAATCGTGGACTAGATGCACGTTCAGTGCTTGAGAGATCGGGGCAAAGATGATCGTTCAGTGTTCGGGAGATCGGGGCAAAGATGATCGTTCAGTGCTCGGGAGATCGGGGCAAAGATGATCGTTCAGTGCTCGGGAGATCGGGGCAAAGATGATCGTTCAGTGCTCGGGAGATCGGGGCAAAGATGATCGTTCAGTGCTCGGGAGATCGGGGCAAAGATGATTGTTCAGTGCTTGAGAGGTCGGGGCAAAGATGCTCGTTCAGTGCTCGAGAGATGGGGGCAAAGATGATTGTTCAGTGCTTGAGAGGTCGGGGCAAAGATGCTCGTTCAATGCTCGAGAGATGGGGGCAAAGATGATTGTTCAGTGCTTGAGAGGTCGGGGCAAAGATGCTCGTTCAGTGCTTGAGAGATCGAGGCAAAGATGCTCGTTCAGTGCTTGAGAGATCGGGGCAATGATGCTTGTTCAATGCTTGAAACATCGTGACAATAATGTTTGTTCAGTGCTTGAGAGATCGGGACAAAGATGCTTGTTCAAAGCTTGAAAGATCAGATGCTCGTTCAGTGCTTGAGAGATCCTGGTAAAGATGCTTGTTCAGTTCTTGAGAGATCGTGACAAACATGCTCGTTGAGTGTTTGAGAGGTAGTATTGTTCTTGTCCCAACAATGCTTGAGAGATCGGAGCAAAGATGCTATCACATTCTTTAGAGTTCTCCCATTGACGAGCCGCTATGAAGAAACAGCAAGATTGGCAAACAAATTACATTACTGATTTACTCAAAATTTTGTGAGTTATCTTTTGTAAATAATGCGAATTACTAGTGTAATTTGTTTTCTAAAAATAGTAGTCTTGATCTTCTATTTTTAATTCATTCTTTATTCCGTGTTTTATGAGCGATCAGTTAACAGATATTCCATTAAAATGCTATTTAGTCATCGTAATATCTCTTGAACTACAATAATCTCTGAAAACCTCGAATTTTTGAGTAGTGATTTTTACGTAAGGAAGGATTTCATATATTCAAATGGGAAAGTGGTTTACATAAATATACAAACGTCAACGGGTGCCCTGCTTAAATAAATGAAATGCGTGTGATGGAATGTTTTTAGAATTAATAATGCAGTTCTATAAAGTGTCATAAAGAACAAACTTTCAACATTCTTGAGCATCTGGAGAAGTCTGCTTCTTTGAGTTTGTTAACTTATAAATAAATTCTAGACATCTTGATAACAATTTATTGTGAAGAACATTTGGCGAGGAAAGGCCTATTTTCTTCGGGGGCTGTTTTTCACCCCCAGCGGATAAATGAGCTCCCTTTCAGCTGGCTCTGTGTCCGATATAGGGTGTAAAGCTGAGTGGACTAGGGAGCAGTGAGGTATGGATTATTGAATCCCTGCTAGGAGGTAGGAACTACGTAACGGCCTCCTGGGCTTAGTCTCTTACAGTTTTATAACCTCTCATCCCTTCGCCATATTTATGACGTCATAGCAACACAACATCCATTTCACCGAATTCCCTCCTGAAAGAAATAAACTATTGTGATTACGCCAATGATGAGATTTGGAGAAATTTCACTAACAGCCCATTATTAAGTACTAGAAATAGCTCTTTTTTATATGATCAAATTCATATCTATTTATCTGTAGACATTGGTGTTGACTTTCCATTTTAATTGGGAATGGGGGGGGGGCGATGGACCAGAATAAAAGAAGTGTGCGTAATTTAAAATACGGATAAAAATTGCTTTGGAAACAATTATGACTATTTCGTATAAAACATCTGAACATATCAGGATCTTTTTTTTTTTTTTTTTTAAATATTTATTCGTTTATTTGCAACAACATATATACATATTACAAGCAAATGATGTGAATGATATAATAATTGGCTTGATTATTCACTTGAGGTGGGAAGTTGTCCATTGACAATACCCACATTGGAGGGAACATTGGCTTGTACTACATGGAGTTATTCTGAGCACTACTAAGGAGATCTCTTGGCCACTTACACTTGAGTTGTCGTCTTGGGTTTTCTGGAATATGAGTAGATGAAAGTGATTCGACTAGAGGATTAGGATGTGTGGGAAGGAGAGAGTGGAATTTCTGATATCGGGATTTTGCGAGGGCATTTACAAAAGGAATGTTGAGGTCGTTATGAAGTGTTAAATCGTATACGTAAAATGGGGAATCTGTAATATTGCGGAGTATTCTGGATTGGAGGGCTTGGATTATGTAGGAATTTGAAGGGTTAGTGGAACCCCAAAGTTCAAGTCCGTACGTTCATATTGGTAAAAGTACTGTCGTATAAATCAGTCGTTTGTTGCATAGTGATAGTTTAGATTTGTTGTCAAGTAGTCTTAGTAGAAGTCTGTACCGTCGGTTCACTTCTTGTCGTTTTATTGTGATGTGAGGTTTCCTATCAGCATCTAATGTAGCTTTCCCCGCTTTGAAAGTGTTAATTGAATGTGATGAGCGATTACAGCATTTGATTATATGTAAACAATAACTGAAAAACTTGGACACATACTAAGAAGAAATAACAGTATTTTCTAGACTGATTTTATTAATTTTTTTATTTATTAACGTCCACTTGCTGCACTATGCCTAATTGGGACGGGTTATCTACAGGTTACCACGCTTTTCTAGCCAGGGTGGAACTAAGTATTTAATGAGTTCTAAATAAATTCCTATGTGCCCAGACCAGGGAGAGGGAGAACGTCAAGAGATATACATACAATGGATGTACCTCATTTCTGCCTTCCCCTTTGTTAGATAGATGGCTTTTGTAGATATTTTTTGAAAAGCGCACCATGAGCACAACCTGAATAGCTGGATTAACCTTCAGAGAAATCTGCTAAAAAGGTGGCCCAAAGCCAAGAGAGGTGAAGGGGAGCAGTGAGATATGGATTTAGGATAATTAAATCCCTCCCTCGAGGTAGCTAAGAGGTAGGAAGGCTTTAAAAGAGATATTACTCTCTTTTATAACCTCTCCTCTCTATCGCCATTTCCCTGACGTCACTTTATATTTCATCAGAGGAGACCCCTCTCAAGTAACTCCCAAAGTTGTAACTGATCCTTGCTACCTCTTTGTTCTCCAAGTTCTCAACTTTTACCACTTTCCCTTTAAATGAAGTCAGCTATTCATGTTGCATGCACAACAAGATCTTGAAATATTCTTTAAATATGAATCGATCACAGAAAAAGGAGAAGACAGAATTAAGGTTTTATACACACACACACACACACACACACACACACACACACACACACACACACACACACACACACACACACACACATATATATATATATATATATATATATATATATATATATATATATACACTGGGTCAAAAAAGTCTCTATACACTTACACCTGTTTTAAAAAATATAATTTCTGAGGAATTTTCAGGAAAAACAAATTGTTTTTTGACCAAATTTATATTTAAAGTATATAATTACATTTTATAACATTTTGTAAACTTTTACATATGTATGTTTGTATTTAAACAGAAATTAAAGAAACAAAGGATCAATGCAATCTCAAAAAAAGTATCTATACAGTTGTAATATTTGTATACTACAGAGTATTTGTCTATTTTAATAGTTTGTATTTCCCCCTATTTCTCTAATAACTTCAATCAAAGACTTTTCATCGTAGCAATTACTTTCTTGATTACTTGTGGCCCAATTGAATTCCATTCGGAGATTATGGTATTTTTAAGCTCATTTTTATTTTTTAAATCTTGTTTTCAGATTCTTCTTAATAGGAAGTTGATCTCATAGATGCTCAATTGGATTAAGATCAGAGCTCTGAGGGAGCGTATTAAGTTGTTTAGGCATATTAAAAATAAGCCATTCCTTGACAAGCTTTGCAGTGTGTTTCGGATCATTATCCTGTAGAAAGATAAATGAGTCTCAAAACCCCAGATTACGAGCACTGGTTCTCAAAATTCTTTTCAATAGGTCTAAATAAACATGTTGATCCATTTTACCACCTATAAATACTAAGTTTCCTACTCCTCAAACACTCATGCACCCCCACACTAGCACGCTTCCTCCCCAATGTTTGACGGTTCTAATAACGTTTCTCGGTTTTAAATGTTCTCCGGATTTCCTCCAGAAACAAGTCCTCCCATCTGATTAGAATACCTTGAATATTCATTAGTCACTGAAAATAATGGAATCTCAGATCGTTTGTGGCTTGTGTAAATAAGTTGTTGAAAATTCTAAGCATTTCTTCTGGTTTACTTTGCTGATCAGTGGTTTTTTCTTGGCACACAACTATTATAATCATTTAATATTAGAACAGTATTCACTGTTTCAGGCACAACATTGAAATTGAAGACTTGAAAGCATACTTGTTAAGTTAGGATCACTAACCATTGGGTTTTCCCTTACTTCTTTCATAATCGCTCATTTATGAATGCCAAGTAGTTTTCTTCAGCGGCCTTATCGAGGTCTATTCCCTAAGTTTTTATTTTCTTTATAACGATTTATTTATAATGTGCTGAACAGTGACGTGTGACTTGTGAATATTTTTCCAATTTCTCGCAATGAATGACCTTTTTCTCTCATATTAATTATCAGAGCACAAATTTCTTTTGATACCTCCATTTGGAATTTAAACATTAAGTTTTAACTTTGAAAAATGGTCTTGACGTATCAAAGGATAGCTTAGAACTTATTATTCCATTCTTTCATATTCTCAATTCCATTTAGTAATTGTAAACATTTATAGATAAAAGAGTGTATGGAAACTTTTTTGACCTATAATCCTGCAATATTTTCTTTACATCAGAATTTTTTACTTAAAGAGTTTCAAAAGAAAATTTGTTTCGGTATGTATTTTGTTCTATTGCTCATATAAATAACAATAAAAAAATAACTAATTAGGAATGTAAATATAATGAAAGTTACTCTAAATAACAAAATAATCAATTAATGTTATGTGCATGTTTGCAGAAAAACAATAGGAAACGAAATATCGCTATATTATTTCAGGCATTAGAAAAGTTAATATGCTCGTTAAGTAATCTTAAATTTTCTAATGTTCCGCAGAACGTTTTTAATTTTTATAATGGCTGCGTAAACAAAGCAGATTTCTCATGAGCTGATATGAAACACAATTGATCTCTTCTCGCCATATATTTTCTGTTTTCTAAAAAGCAGTCCTAAATATCAAATTTAAAAAACAAACTAATTGGTGATGAACATAGTTGGTGACTAATTAATAGGAAGTGAATGGTTGAAAATGTTACGTTGTCTCGTAATGTTCTTGTAGGTAGCTAAAGATATATATATATATATATATATATATATATATATATATATATATATATATATATATATATATATGGCCATCGAGCCATAGGAGTACTAGACGGGAGGAAGTTGTTATTGCCAGCTCAGGATCGGCAACACATAGACACTTAATGACAAGGACTGATAACCCTATATGCAAATACTGCAACAAACACCTTACGATAAAACACATACTGACAGACTGCATCCAACGAAAAAAACCTTCACATACCCCACGATATGACAGAACTATTAACTGACAGCAGCCAATATATTCCACAAATACTAACATATCTAAAAAACATTTACAAAAACATATAATACAAAATAGAACAGGTCTACAGCATACCTACAAAGATTTAAAAGTATTAATTTTTATTATATTCTTTAGACAAAGCACGGAGAATGTGAGAAAGAATCAGATATTAAAGAAATATTTTCATTAATATAAAAGTACAAAAAAAGGTAAGCACATGAAGGAGTAAACGTACGTATCATACTAATAATGCCAATCACCACCGCTGTGGGGCACAAAACTAAATAAATAAAATTTTAAAAAAATATTATAAACGTACTAGTATAGAGGAATAACATAATTTTTTTATTAAAACCATTTTAAATTGTTGTCTTTATTACTAGTCTAAAGTTTATTAATTGTCTTTATTACTTGTATTTAATGATTGTTTGTTGTATTTAATTTTTTATTTGTTGGTTCAGTTTTTGTTATTTTTCTATAATTTTGTTTTCATTTTACATTGTGAACTTTGAGCCAAATCGCCAAGATGCGGGTGCTCCTGTAATACAGTGTTGCTTTGCTGGTTTTGTCTAACGAGAAATTATTCGAGGCGATTCATGGCTCCCTTCACAATCATCCCACATAGGTGTAGTACAAAATCTAATTCTTGGTAGGTCTTAGTAGATTTCCATTTTCATAGGATTATGGTCAGTATGATAGAAATCACTGAAATAAATTTGATTTATTGCTTTGATAATAACATTTAAAGTTCGATAATCATCAGACAAAAAAAATTTACGGTGATTTAACGTAAGGGGCTTATTATTCAATAATTTATGCTCCTCAAAATAATTGCCTTTTACTAGTCCTATAATTGTTTAACTGTATGTATATTTAATTTTTAAAGTAAGTACGCATAAGCACTAAGCAATCCTCACTAGATCATTCATCTTTTTTCATATAAATTGTATTTATTTAGTATAAATAAATATTTCAAAAACAAAAATTTTGAGTCACAAACAAATTAATATGTTATTTTATTTAGTATAACTACCTTAATATTAAAAACCTACAAAATGAAAGAATGAAAATAAATAAGTTTACAATATCATGAGATTACAATTATTAATTTTCGAATCTTATTATTCTTCAAAAAAAAAGTAGGAAGTCTTTTCAATCTTTTATCACTTCCTTATCTAATTTCATATGCAACTTCATTTTATGATCTCTTCTTTAATTTATTTCTAACGAGCTAATTCCTTCTCCTGAGAAAATGATTCTAATTTTTTTTTTCTTGCCTTTTGAACTTATGATAAAGACTTTTAGAAGATCTAGGACTTATTTCAGGTTAAAATCTATATATTGCAATATGATAATCTATATATAAGTGAATGTTTGCCTGTATGTCCTTTATAGAATCGTAAACGGCTGAACCGAATTTTATGAAACTTGGTAGGTACATTACTACTGAAACAGGTTAGGTTCCTGGCTATATTAATATTCTCTGAGACGAGCAGGAGTGGGGGTTATAAGGGAGGCCTGAAATTAAAAATAACGATATTTCGTCTCCTATTGGTTTTTCGACAAATATGCACATGACAACAGTTGTTTATTTTGTTATTTAGAGTAACTTCTGTAATATACTCTAGCGTAAAACAATAGTGGGAGTCAACAACTTTATATGGCACAAAAGGCTCACTCTAACTAAACGAAACTCCGTATGTGATTTGTTATTAACACCTCCCTGATTATAAGCTATATTAAAATTTCGAGGTACGAACAGGAGTGGGGGTTATAAGGGAGGTCTGAAATATATAATCGCGATATTTCATAACATATTCATTTTTCGGCAAACGTGCATATAACAAAAGTTTTTTTGTTTTGTTATTTAAAGTAATTTTTCTTATATGCACTTCTGGCGCATAACGAAGTATAAATGAGGTATATGCGAAAACTATAGAAGCGGTCAACAATGTAATTAGACACGAAAGACTAATTCGAAATCAACGAAACTTCGTATTTTTGACTTCGATAATATGATCTGTGGTTATGTTAGATATAAAAAAAGATACATGCACAGGAAACGGGTTATATAAAGATATTGTGTATTTTGTAGAATTAAGTATATAACAAACACTTTTACATATTATTAAAATATCCCCAGCACGCCGGACTCGGGTGTAAATCCTAAGCATTGAGACAGGAAAATGTAAAGATATTGTACAAAGTAAAGCCCCCCCCCAAAAAAAAATACCATCATTCAGCTTCAAATGATTTCCCGAGCAAAGTTGTGTACCTTAGCTAGTTAAAAATAAAACTTTTTCGCACCATCCAAATATTAATGTTACTGTGAAATAGGTAGTCAAACTACTATCCTACTGTGCTCGGGATAAAGAAATATAACTATATTTCTATGCATAAAAAAAATGATAATGGAACCTATCAAAAGTATAGTTAGTTCGACCTAAACCTAAACCCTGAAAAATATCCGAACGATATTTGTTTTATTACTTTGAAAATAATTTTTATTTATTTATTTATTGGAGCTTCGCAAATTTTGCGATGTTGCTCTAAACAAAAGCATTCGTATCTTAAAAAACAAAACAATACAAAAAAAAATTAACAAAATTAAACAAAACAGAAATGGAACACAAAGCGCAAAAGGAACACAAACCAGAAAAGGAACACAGAACACAAAAGGAACACAAAACATAAAAGGATTACAAAACATAAAAGGATCACAAAACAGAGAGAAAATACGAAAAACAGAGATGAAATCAAAACAGAAATGGGAAAGAAATAGAAACGCAACACAAAACAGAACTGAAACAAAAAATAGAACCCAAAAACGGAACTGGAACTAAAAACCAAATGGAACTCAAAAAACAAGAATGGAAATCAAAAAAACAAAAATTGAACACAACAAAGAAAAAAAATAAATGAACAAGAGTACAAATAAAGACGAAATTCAAAGCTATGTACAAAACTGAAAATCGAAACTATTGACATTGGAAATTAGAGAAATCATTAATAAAATATTTAAATATTTAATAAAAAAATCAATATTTAAATAAAATTGGTGTATAAAATGAATAAAAGAAATTTAAAATGATTAAGGTTTTCATAAAATATAAGTTGTTACAGGTGACTTTACATAAAACTCTGTACCTCCCTAATACACACTCGAGTGAATGAAAACTCATAGACCCACACACAAATACACACACACACACACACACACACACACACACACACACAAACACAAACAAACACAACTCGCACACGCACATGTATAGGGAAATTATAAAATTTAAATTAAAACGCAAACATTAATTGTAAATGGATTATATTAGTTAAATTTTTGTGTATATGTTAATATCTTTTAGATGTTGTAGTATAGTGGGTATGTATGGACTATCTTCAGTGAGTAAGTCATGTAGGTCGTGAGGTATCTGTAAATGGTCTCGCCTCTTGCAGTCAGTCAGTTTGGTTTTTATTGTAAGAGTCAAATTACATACATTGCATTTGGGCTGCTCCCCTTTTTTCAATAAATAGTTATGAGTAAGAAAGGAGTGGCCTATGCGGAGCCTTGTTAAAATCACTTCCTCTCTCCGCGAATATGTTGCAATTTTGTTAGTACGTGTGAATACTGTTGATTTAATTTGTCTTTGTTTATTGTCTGTTTGTAGCCATTTGTTTTCCCAATCATGTAGTACGTTAGTTGTTGCAGAGTGTATTAAATCGTCTACCGTTATTTCATTTGCGTCTAAGTCAAGTTTTTGGGTAGCTAATTTTGCATGTTCATCGACTTCAGTACTTTGTCCAATATTTTGATGCCCTGGTAGCCATACTAATGTAATGTATAATATTTTAACCATTCTTTGAAAATAATATTTTAATTTGGGCAATCATGAGACTCAGAGGGGCTTTCCATTCACGATAGATTATTTACCACCGTAGATAGATGGAGAGATATATAATAATGATGATATCACATTTTAAACAACCCCTGAATTTGTATTGCTAGACAAGTAGTCCAGAATCTCAACTAGCCTCCACTCAGAATCTATTCCTACAGACTAATTCATTCATAAATCAATTTACATAGCTGAACGTTTTTCATTAACTAAATATCAAAATGATATTGTAGGTTATCTCTATTTTATTTTCTATGAATCACCCGCTTTGGGGGTTGAATTAATTATTCCCCTGAGGATATATAAACGTTTCCCTGAACCTCCTCCATTATTCCTTCATTCTATCACGTGTTGCCTTTCTCCTTTCTTCCCAGAATACTGTTTTTATTCAAATCATTTGTTCTCATTTTTTTTTAATAACTTCCTTAAATGTACTGTATTTTTAATTATATTCTCTGAAATATCTAAATCAAGTTGAACTTGTTTGTACCAATTACACTTCGTTTTCCGGTTTTTGAAAAAGTTGAATACTTGTTTTGTTTGTTAAGTTAATTCTTTTTTTTTTTTTAAATATTATCTGAAAGTGGCTCAATTTTCTGATAAAGACTTTAACTCGGAATAGAGTGCAGTCCATTATTTGTAAATTTTCTCGGGAGCCAATTTCATTATATATTCGTAAAAGGTTAATTGATTATAATTCTAAGTATAATTATAATTTATTACCCTCGCCCCAAATTCCTCATAATTTATTAAATTTTATGCAAATCATAACTAAACATTATTTTAAATTACATATCAAATTTAACGGAAAACTGAAATTTCATGTTGGTATTTTATGTGTGTTGCGTGAACTGGGGTTAGTGTACACTCATGTGCTGGCATGTGATATTAAAGCCGATGAATTAACCTGTACACTCAAGTATTAAGTGAGTTATTTGTATTCAGTCGAAATAATTTTAAATGAAGTTTATGTAATTTAAATGAATGCACTCCGTTGTAATACGAGAACAGCGTTGGTCTTAATCTGATATGGTAAACCTCTAGAGTGGCGGGATGGACGATTCCCGCCCTGGAGAAGAAAGTCCCCCGCCTGAAGAAATATATTTGGTGACGGACTCATTAAATCAATTCTTTAGTTTCACCCTGGCTAGAAAAGGGTGGTTCCCTGTACATTACCCGTCCCAATTAGCCAAAGTAGCATAAAGTGCAAGTGCACAAATAAATAAAACAAAAATCCGTCACGCAGGGGCGTTATCTTAGCAGATTTCCCACGTGCGTCACGTTTTTGCATTTATCTCAAAAATTAATTGTTCAATGAGAACAATATTTGGTATTTAAGCTCCAAATAAAGTGATTCATAACTTAATAGAATATTTTTACTATGAGATGAGTAGGAGTGTAGGTTTACTGAGGACGGAAAACTAAAAAATGTAAATATCTCAGTTAATAATGAAAATAGTGAAACAATAAACATAACATTGAAAATTAAATTTGTTATAAGTACGGTTTAATACTTTTTTTTCTCGATCCGATGCATAATAACGGAGATATTAAGAATTTTCGAAATTCTCCCCCTCTAATCCCCCCTCTCCCGTGCCCGATGTCAGCCGTTAACGAACGTGACCTGTCTTTTTCTATAAAACGATTATATATCGAGTTTGGTAACGAATAAGACAAAAATTGCCCAATATTGTAAATACCAAATATTGTTCTCATTGTTCATTTTCTTTTTGAGATAAATTTAAATCTGCGAGAAATCTGCTTAGTTAACGCAGCCCCTGCGCGACGGACGTTTTGATTTTGTTTTAAATTTACTAATATTTTAGACTTAATTTTGTAGATTGAAATATTTATTTTTTTACAATTGTAATATTTATTTAATTTTGTACATTCATATCCTCTCTTAATTAAAGTTGTAGCGGCAAATAAATTAATCTCTCACTTACTGGTATAGCACTACTAATCTCATCTCTCCATGTATTCTCCATTTCTAAATGAAAATCCCGCAAGAGCCGGTAACAGACAAATATATATATAAAGTTTTCAACAGACCCCATTTTCGTCATCTTCTAGGTAGGATCGATAGACATTTGTAAAATTTCGTAAATCGCTTCATGAGAACGACCTCAATAGCTGATTTCCCTTAAGGAAAATCTGCTAAAAAAGTGAGGTGGCGACCGGATGCCGGAAGTAATTAGCTATTAGATTTTACATAAGGGGATTGAGCTATTGAGTTTGTACTCAAGACGCAATTTTCGAAAACTTTCTTCAAATGTCCACCGACCCATTCCAGATAATACGAAAATAAGGTCACTTACAAAACTATGTATGGATATATATATATATATATATATATATATATATATATATGTGTGTGTGTGTGTGTGTGTGTTTGTCTATTACCGCTCAAAAGATTTTAATTTTTGGTTGATCGTTACCATACTTAGTATTTAAACGTTATATGTAAATCTAAACATCAAATTCGTTAAGACTGAAATCGGACCAGTGGAAGAAGGATTTAGAGGGGAGAATTTCGAACTCAAAACATCTCCGTAATTATAAGTCGGATCGTAAAATTGTATAGAACAATATTATTGCAAACTTAATATTTTTAATTACTACTGTAATTGTAATTATATTCTCTGAAATATCTAAATCATCTAAATTAAGTTGAACTTGTTTGTACCAATTACACTCCGTTTTCCGGTTTTTGAAAAAAGTTGAATACTTGTTTTGTAAATCTTTATTCGTTCTGAATATGAGACACTAAAAGTTAATTCTTTTTTTTTTTAAAATATTATCTGAAAGTGGCTCAACTTTCTGATAAAGACTTTAACTCGGAATAGAGTGCAGTCCATTATTTGTAAATTTTCTCGGGAGCCAATTTCATTATATATTCGTAAAAGGTTAATTGATTATAATTCTAAGTATAATTATAATTTATTACCCTCGCCCCAAATTCCTCATAATTTATTAAATTTTATGCAAATCATAACTAAACATTATTTTAAATTACATATAAAATTTAACGGAAAACTGAAATTTCATGTTGGCATTTTATGTGTGTTGTGTGAACTGGGGTTAGTGTTACACTCATGTGCTGGCATGTGAGATTAAAGCCAATGAATTAACCTGTACACTCAAGTATTAAGTGAGTTATTTGTATTCAGTCGAAATAATTTTAAATAAAGTTTATGTAATTTAAATGAATGCACTCCGTTGTAATACGAGAACAGCGTTGGTCTTAATCTGATATGGTAAACCCCTAGAGTGGCGGGATGGACGATTCTCGCCCTGGAGAAGAAAGTCCCCCGCCAGTAGAAATATATTTGGTGACGGAGTCATTAAATAAATTCTTTAGTCCCACCCTGGCTAGAAAAGGGTGGTTCCCTGTAGATTACCCATCCCAATTAGCCAAAGTAGCAAAAAGTGCACGTAAATAAATAAATAAAACAAAAGTCCGTCACGCAGGGGCGTTATCTTAGCAGATTTCCCACGTGCGTCACGTTTTTGCATTTATCTCAAAAATTAATTGTTCAATGAGAACAATATTTGGTATTTAAGCTCCAAATAAAGTGCTTCATAACTTAATAGAATATTTTTACTATGAGATGAGTAGGAGTGTAGGTTTACTGAGGACCGAAAACTAAAAAATGTAAATATCTCAGTTAATAATGAAAATAGTGAAACAATAAACATAACATTGAAAATTAAATTTGTTATAAGAACGGTTTAATACTTTTTTTTCCGATCCGATGCATAATAACGGAGATATTAAGAATTTTCGAAATTCTCCCCCTCTAATCCTCCCTCTCCCTTGCCCGATTTCAGCCGTTAACGAACTTGAACTGTCTTTTTGTATAAAACGATTATATATCAAGTTTGGTAACGAATAAGACAAAAATTGCCCAATATTGTAAATACCAAATATTGTTCTCATTGTTCATTTTCTTTTTGAGATAAATTTAAATCTGCGAGAAATCTGCTTAGTTAACGCAGCCCCTGCGCGACGGACGTTTTGATTTTGTTTTAAATTTACTAATATTTTAGACTTAATTTTGTAGATTGAAATATTTATTTTTTTACAATTGTAATATTTATTTAATTTTGTACATTCATATCCTCTCTTAATTAAAGTTGTAGCGGCAAATAAATTAATCTCTCACTTACTGGTCTAGCACTACTAATCTCATCTCTCCATGTATTCTCCATTTCTAAATGAAAATCCCGCTAGAGCGGTAACAGACAAATATATATATAAAGTTTTCAACAGACCCCATTTTCGTCATCTTCTAGGTAGGATCGATAGACATTTGTAAAATTTCGAAAATCGCGTCATGAGAACGACCTCAATAGCTGATTTCCCTTAAGGAAAATCTGCTAAAAAAGTGAGGTGGCGATCGGATGCTGGAAGTAATTAGCTATTAGATTTTACATAAGGAGATTCAGCTATTGAGTTTGTACTCAAGACGCAATTTTCGAAAACTTTCTTCAAATGTCCACCGACCCATCCCAGATAATGACGAAAATAAGGTCACTTACAAAACTATGTATGGATATATATATATATATATATATATATATATATATATATATATATATATGTGTGTGTGTGTGTGTGTGTGTGTGTGTGTGTTTGTCTATTACCGCTCAAGAGGTTTTAATTTTTGGTTGATCGTTACCAAACTTGGTATTTAAACGTTCTATGTAAAACTAAACTTTTTTGGTTTCAGCCTTTTGTAAAGGCTTGCTTTTACTCACACAATTTTCATTTTAAGTCACTAAACACTCAAACTCAACCCCGACTTACATCTTAATTCCTGTTTACATAGGCTTTTTGCTGCAGGACAAACAGAGAATAAACAGAGAGATATAATTATCAGCAAAGTACAGTGGGTGGGAAGTGTGGTTGGTTTCACAGCACCTTTGTGACACTCGTTATGAGATTTGTGATTATGAATTTATGTGGCTATACATCATCATTATATGCCATCACTGCTTTCCGTGATGACAGTTCCTACGTATCAAAACTCCATTTCTTTTCCAAACCAAATGTTTGCAATTTTGACAATTATATTTTCTTTGCTTTGTTTCTTCTCTAGTATCAAAACATTTTTTTTTGTGCCTTTATCTCGAGTTTAAACCGATCTAGGCTGCCCTTTAGGCTTCGCTGCGTTCTATTCATCTGTTCTTCGCCAATGCAATTGTGTGATCTCCAAATCTGCTGCAATGAATGGATTCACCGTTTATCTGTATACATTCCTCCCATTCATTCATTTTCTATTGTGGCTGTATATAGTGAGTTGTATAGTCCCATTCAGAGCGAATTCTGGAAAATTCACTGCGTACAGGACGTTTTTAAAAAAAAAAAAATTCGTCACGCACGGGCTGCGTTAACTAAACAGATTTCCCAAGGGAAGTTTTACAACAGATAAATCTACATACTGGTAACGCTTAACACCATCGTGAATATTAATTTAATAAATACAAAGGGTAATGAGAAATCTTTCAGTCAATTTTAATAACTTCCCAAAAGAAAATTCTGAATTGTAAACAAACAACAATTTAAAATGGTTTTAATAAAAAAAAAATTATGTTATTCCTGTATACTAGTACATTTGTATTATTTAAAACTATGCAAAATAATATTAAATTTCTCACTAAGTCAAAATCAAAAAGGAGAGATGTTAAATTTTGTAAAACTAATTCACTTTTTTAAGGTGATTTAGTATATTGCCGATATGAGGCTCCTGTCTGTAAGAAGTTCGTACAAGTTATGTTGATTCTAAGTATTCAATGTTCCAATGTTTGAACATGCATTGATGCAGAATGTTTTTAATGGTTCATGTCATGTTCTGCATAGAGGTCTCTGTGTTCTAGTCGTGAGGCATGAGTGTATGAGTGTCCTATCCTAAGTCTTGTTAGTACAACTTCGTCTCGTCTATTGTCACGTCAGCTGAATGGCCATTGGCTTATACAAGCATTTATTTCCCGCAGATGATTTTCTGCTGTGCTATGCCAGAAACTTTCCCATTAATTTAATGTTGTCTGTAGTATTCATATCAAGGTCCTTAGCCGGCTTTGCTGTTCCGGGCCTGTGACCATTCATGGCCTCTGGGGTAGCTTGCTACTCAATAATGGTACTACGGGCAAGCCACTTCAGTGTCCAGAGCAGGGTGCTTGCTCCTGTCTGCTGGTCTTGGACGTAGTGGTCGTGTGTTGGACGCACGGAGACGACAGGCCAAGTAAACTGGTACATGTTGTCTGTGTACTGAAGCTAGAGAACTAGGTTCGTCCCTCCCCGGGGGTGGCGTTTGCATGCTCGCTGACATACGAGCCAAATGTATTTTGGGGGGCATGCAAGGGCACCTTCCCACCAGTGGGCTGGAGGTAGGAATGGAGAGTGGAAGTCGGTTAAGGCCTCACGGCTAGGTACGACTTTCACTGGTTCAACCCTTCCGCAGCGTACACAATGTAGTATTCGTATATGTAGGTCTGGTAGGGTCAGTAAGTTAAAGTCAGAAGATTGTCTCAGGGTTGCATGTTTGGCGAGTTTTCACACGTCGTTTGCACGTTGGATGTTTTCATGTCCTGGAACCCAAATCCTTGTCACTTTTGTCTTTTGTTTTGCAATTTGTTCTAGAATCTGAATAATTAAGGGATGAGTGTTGTACTAGTGTAAGAAGGACAGTAAACAAACTTAATGAATCAGAGTATACACAATAGTAATTTCATGTGTTCTAGTCTGTAAGTGTGACAGTCCCAAGAGTATTGCATGCAATTCAGCAGTGTAGATACTGCTATTTCTAGCTAGGTTTATTTCATATGCATCATCAGTTGTTAAATATTAGGTTAGCTGTTGTTTTTTTTTTGGCGAGAAACTACTAGACTATTACGTCTTGATTAGAATTTGTATGTGTGTGTGTGTGTTTTCACTTGAAAATGTAGTACTAAACTTATATAATTTAAAATGATCTCTTTAACTTTACCGGTTCTATTATATCTTAGTTAATTAATGATATTATTTATTGAGGTCGTACACACAACGCGATTTTCGATACTTTCTTCAAATGTCCATCGGTCCTACCCAGGAGTTGATGAAAAATGAGGTCCTTTAAAAATTGTATACGCATACGTTCTGTTGACCCCCCCCCCCTTCTTTTGTTCTTGGATTACTAAAATCTGTCTGAATGAAATAAACATTATTCTGAATCATTACAAATTACTACACTAGCTATAGTAAGACGTTTTCAATAAAATTAATATGTTATATTCAGATATATTTCATTAATTGTTCTTCTTTCCGGTCCAGAATAATGCCATCGATTCATCGCTACGATGTTGGCTGCCCTATTTGTTTACAATTCAGGCGCTTTGCGTTGTAGATATTATTAACTTGTTTTTGTTTTTTTTATTTATACAGGAGCAGCCGCATCTTGGCGATTTGGCTCAAAGTTTCACAATGTAAAATGAAAACAAAATTATAGAAAAATAAAAAAAACCGAAATAACAAAATAAAAATTAAATACAACAAATAATTATTAAATACTAGTAATAAAGACAATTAATAAACATAAGACTTAAAAAAACATAAATAAGCATTAGATAAACAAACAGAAATAAACATTAGACTTGTAAGAAGGACAATAATTTAAATGGGTTTTCATAAAAAAAAATTATGTTATTCCTATATGCTAGTACATTTATATTATTTTTTTATTTTATTTATTTAGTTTTGTACCCCACAACGATGGTGATTTGCATTATTAGGATGATATATTTACTCCTTCATGTGCTAACCTTTTTTTTGTACTTTTATATTGTGGAAAATATTTCATTAATATCTGATTCTTTCTCATATCCGTGCTTTGTCTAAAGAATATAATAAAAGTTAACCCTTTTAAATCTTTTTAAGTATGCTGTAGACCTATTCTATTTTGTATTACATGTTTTTGTAAACGTTGGTGTGTTTTAGATATTTTAGTATTTGTGTAATATATTGGCTGCTGTCAGTTAATAGTTCTGTCATATCGTGGGGTATGTGAAGGTTTTCTCGTTGGATGCAGTCTGTCAGTATGTGTTTTATCGTAAGGTGTTTGTTGCAGTATTTGCATATAGGGTTATCAGTCCTTGTCATTAAGTGTCTATGTGTGGCCGATCCTGAGTCTGGCAAGAACTACATCCTCCCGCCTAGGACTCCCATGGCTCGATGGCCACTCCTTAATTGTATTAACTTGTTAACTGAGTGAAAGATTTCTTATTACCGTTTGTATTTATTCGCTTAACATTCACGGTATTATTACAACTTTGTAGATTTGTCTTTTGTAAACCTTCTCGTGGGAAATGTGCTTAGTTTACGCAGCCCCTGCGTGACGGACTTCCAATTTGGTATGTTGTTTCTCTGGTTAGCGACGACTGGCCTTGCTAATCCTCTCATAATATTTACGCACAGTGCAACAGCCTTTATCCTAGATAGTGCTAAATACAGCCAGGATTATCTCTGTTTGCCCCTAGATCAGTCTATCTTCTCTCTCGTAGTCCTTTACGCTCGAATAGCTAAATCGCTTAGTGTTTTATTACAGTCGAGTAACTTCACCAGGTTCTATCATGCCATCCATGTTCTCTTTCAGTGTAAGTACCTTCATTTGTGATAAAAACTACGTATAGGTATGACTTTTGCCTCCATATTTCCGAATACAAAATAAAATACTAATCATAACAAAAATAAACGTGTTTCTTAATTTTTTGAAATGTAGGTTACAACAGGTAAAGCGGGCTTTTGAGCGCGCGCTTCATCGTTAAAACTAAATTTTTGACAGATTTCCTTTACGGGAAATCAGCTATTGAGGTCGTAATCATTACTCGGTTTTTGAAAAATGTCCACAAATGTTCATCAATCCTAGGAGTTGATTAAAATGAGGTCTGTTCAAAACTGTATATATATTTGTCTGTTATTGCTCTAGCAGTTGCAATTTTTGTCTGATCGTTACCAAACGCGATAATTAATCGTTTTATATAAAATTGAAGATCATGTTTGTTAATGGCCAAAATTGGACCAATATGAGAGGGGGGGGTTAGTGGGTTTTCTCGAAAATTCGACATATCTCCGTTACTATACGGAAAATTGTATAGAACCAATCTTATTGCAAATTAAATGTGCTATGAATATTGTTATATACATTTATTTTCTGTCTTGAATATTAACCGAGATATTTGCATTTTTCAGTTTTCAGCCTTTAGAAAACCCCTTCTTCTACTCATTTTCCATTAATGTAATAATCCATATTATTTGAAGCTTAAATACAAAATATTGTTTTTAAGAAATCTTTATTATACGAGATAAATGTAAATTTTAGTTTTCGGCCGTCAGCAATCTCCCACTCCTACTCATATCATATTAACAAAAAGTCGTTATATTATGAAGCACTTTATTTGAATCCTAATACCAAATAATGTACTTATTGAATCTTACGTTTTGAGGTAAACTGAAATATTGGAAAATCTGCTTAGTTAACGCAGCCCCTGCGTCACGGACTTTTTTGGATTAATAAATGGCGTATATGAAACGTCTGTCTAATTTAGAGATATTTCTAACAGTTTAAAATATATTTCAATTATGCCGCATTTACGGGACACCGCATAGTTTTACCGAAAATTCATTGCTCAAATACTTCAAACTATAAACTCAGGAATTAATACACCCAACAGTCATTGTAGCCCTTGGTCTATGTCACCATCAGGTGATTCAATTACAGACCCCTAGCCTCCGCAAGTTTTCCCTCAGGTCCATCAGCCATCTCGGCCTCACTTCGAAAGTAATTAATGTTTTAAATAAATACCAGAGAACTAGTAGTAGTAACCTCTTCTCCATTACTACTCGAGAAATTATTCATTGGGAACATCGCTATTTGAGGACGAAGAGTCACAAAGGCCCTATACAGAATATTACATTAAAAGGTATCGTACATTGCAATAAGGTCAACCTTTCTTCACCTTTTGACATTTTAACCATCAGAGAGTGTATATAAAGGTCATTGCTGACATTTATGTTAAATTTGATAATTATGGATTTTGAAAAATGAATTTGCCCACTATTTATTTGGGTCTTTGAATGTTTTTTTTTTTCTTGCTGCAATATAACTTTTAACGTTTGTTTAGGTTTATAGTTAATAAGGAGACAATAGTCGCTGTGAAACTTCTGACAGTTTTAATTCAAACTTTCGGCATTTTATCAGACTGCCTTTTATAAACTTTGGTATGAATGTAATGAATTAAAAAGTGAAACACATTACAGAATTCCAAAGGTATTAGTTCATTCCTCCTTCAAGATTGCTGACATTCATTTAAAAGTACACGAGTAATGTTCCTGTTTTCCACTAGTTCTAACCAGTTGTAAACCTAGATTGAATTTCTTGGGCATTTACGTCTTTTTAGCAGATTTCCCTTAACACCTTCACTGCGGAGCCTCGCAGCATATGCGAGGTCCTGAGTCACTCCCTGGTGCGGGCCTCGCATACGTTGCGAGGAGCGTCGCCCCGCCCTCCATTCGTTCTAGAGACCTGAAGGTTGTAGTGGGGAGAACCTCCGCACTCACAAGCATTCAGTAGTGTTCTGACCACCGTCTGGCCAAGTCGTTTGCAGTTTCAAAATGTTTGGGGTTATGGTTTTATGGCCCAACTTGTCTCTCCATCAGAGGCTCATTCATTATTGGAGGTCCATATTCCCCTATAGTACCCCTGCTTTCCCTTCAATGATGTCACGAGACACGTTTCTCCGTATACTGAGAAGCCTGCACTTCGTCACAGAACCACAAGACCCGAACGTTGAGCATGATCCGCTGTATAAAATTCGGCCTCTGTTAAATTTTGTTGTTGAGAGGATGAAAGAGATATACTATTCCTTTCAAAGAATTAAGTTTGGACGAGTCTATGATGCTTTGGAGGGGTAGGCTATTCTTTCGCCAGTATATCGCTAATAAGCGCCACAAATATGGAATAAAGATTTATATGTTGACTCAACCTGACGGTCTTGTGCTGAAGGTGTTAGTCTACTCTGGGCCAAGGGATCCACAAGTTGGAGGGAAAGGACACTTGTATAAAGTTGTCAGACATTTGGTTGATGACTATCTCGGCCACGGCTATCCCATTTACGCTGACAACTTTTAGACGTCTGTCCCCATGGCCCACGAGCTTCTGGATCAGGGTACCTATCTTACTGGTACTCTGAGAAAGACTCGGAAGGGCAACCCAGCTGATATAGTGGGGGCTAAGCTCAAAAAAAGAGAGATAAAAGAGAAATTTACTGTTAAGGGTCTGTCCGTTTTCAAATGGCGCCACAAACGAGATGTCATTATTATTTCATCGGAGTTTGATGCCCAGATAAAGGCGGTCACGAGCAGGGGGAAGACCGTCGAGAAGCCCGAGGCAATTATTAATTATAATAAATATATGGACGGTATTGACAGGTCCGATTTATGATTTCATAACCAATTACGAAATAAAGAAATTTCCCATTAGTAAACGAAAGTTTCTGTTCAGGTGGTGTATTTTCAGCTATATAAGTTCATTTTGGATCAATATGATTTTCATATAGATCTATTCTATTATTATGTATACTTTATATGCATTTGTAACCTAATAATCGTATTTCTTCCTCCCTACGCAACGTATGCAATGTGTACACGACAGTGCACTAGGTAGGGAAATACACACAAAATGTTCTGTCTTGAGGGTTTGCCTACCTAATTCACTGCCGTGTGCGGACCTCGCATACGTTGCGAGGTTAAAAAAAATACGATTATCGTTGTTAAAAATGCATAAAAATTACCACAAATAGGTTTTTACTTAGTTTGAACAACTTTAAAACAGAAAACTACAACAAAAAAAAATCGTTTTTTGGAAGTGATTTTCGATTCGGGCATCCGCAGCGAAAGTGTTAAAGGCAGCAGAGAAGGGGCTGGGGTGGTTAAGAGAAAATCCCCTCTCTAAACCTCTCCCTCCCACTTTTCCGATTTCAGCCATTAACCAACTTGACCTTTATGTTTATATCAAACGTTCAAATATCGAGTTTGGTAACGATCAAACAAAAATTGCCCAATATTGTAAATACCAAATATTGTTCTCATTGTTCATTTTCTTTTTGAAATAAATTCAAATATGCGAGAAATCTGCTTAGTTAACGTAGCCCCTGTGCGACTGACGGTTTGATTTTGTTTTAAATTTACAAATATTTTAGATTTAATTTTGTAGATTGAAATATTTATTTTTTTTACAATTGTAATATTTATTTAATTTTGTACATTTATATCCTCTCTTAATTAAAGTTGAATAGCCATTGTAGCAAATAAATTAATCTCTCACTTACTGGTATAGCACTACTAATCTCATCTCTCCAAGTATTCTCCATTTCTAAATGAAAATCCCACTACTAGAAGAGAGGGTTTACTGAAGACTGAAAACAAGGAAGTGCGAATAGCTTGATATGTGAGATATGAACAAATTAATAGACCTTTGTATAGAATTGTAGAGCATCAGTGGTTTAAGAAGGTTGATTCTATAACATTTTCTTTCCGAATCATAGTGATGGAGATGAATTTTCGAACCCCCCCCCCCTATCCTGTCCCTTCTCAGCCTTTAACGACTTTTATCTTTAGTGCTAAGTAAAATTTTAATTCATAAAGTCATTGTATACCGCACTTGCATGAATCGCTTCTAGTAAATATCTGTTAAAATCAATATTTGGTGTTTAAGCTTGGAATAAGGCGTTGCATGACATCTTCTCTCAGCTTTTTCAAAAATTTCTCCGTGAGCACAATTTCAAACTTCAGCTGAAAATGAATTCAATGAATGTGTGTCTTAAGCGTATGTTCTTACATGTATCAATAATTTGAAAATGTTCATATTAATTGCATATGTGTATTTTGTTGCAGATGGAGGGTCTTCCTCCAGCGGGGAGGAAGGTCACCTTCCAGACAGGACCTCCCGAAGGACCCCCTAGGCAGAGACCCCACAGGAGAACCAGGTTCCATGTAACTCCTGCACAGGTAGGTCTTATTTATATATTCTTATGGTATAGAAGTCTTCTGAGAGAAATCGGGACTCTATGAAATTATCATCGCTTTCCTTTGAATTTCCGATGTACTTTTACAGGTAATAAAAGAAAGTTTGGCCGATTCTTCTATTTAAAAATGTATGCCAGGTATATAGTCGTTGGCATTGAAGAATAGAATAATGCAAAAAATAAAAAGGCATAGGAGCTCCAATGTTCTTTAGAGGAAAGGTTAATGTTGTGTGTTTAGTGGACTGTAGGCTACTAATAATGATACAATATTAAACTTGGTGGGCCGGAGAAGTAGGATAGGACTTGTGCCATCTTAGGATATGGGAAATAGGTATTGTACTAAGGTCATTCAGCTGCGACCTGCCTCCTAGATTCCTCTTCACACGTACTTCTAACAGCCAAGGATTCAATAACTTGTACAAGTGCTTCCATTATATTTGAACTCAGTAGCGCGAATGAAAGTATGTTAAGCAACTGCCCGGTAGGAGCGCTACAATCTCCAAAGAGGTACCTAAATCTTCACTACCCAGAGACACAAATACCAAACAGTTAGTAGAGAAATCTAAAAGTAAGCTTGTGAGTTAATTGAATTGTTTCTTCTTTTTCTGAAAGTAGACTTATAGGACTGTTATCAGCCGCTGATCTTTAATTGCTCCAATAAAATCGATTTACGTTTCTTCTGTCGGTAACTAGCAAAAATCCACATATATCATCGGGTCTTATCAAGATTTTATAGCCTTCTCCATCTTTCCATGGAATAGGTTATTTTAAATTGAAAATCTTTGAACTACCTAAAATAAATGACTTACTGTTATATCAATGAAAGTTAAAAAAATATATACCATTATTATTAACTGGATAAAAGATTACTCAGAAAATTTTGGAAACCAACTAGTTGATCCAGAAACGAATTTTTTATCGATCAACGAACAAACACCGACTTATTTCCACCAAGTTTTTTAGCAAAATCGACAGGCGACAGGAACCAACATTGGATGAATAGCGCAAAGGGACGACATTTATTTCAACATGTAAAAACATTAGAGGACAGACTTAAGTTGAAAGGGATAAATTATTAAGTTGAAAGAGTTATATCATAAATCAAGTACTTATATGGCACGGAAACACGAAAGCCTACTTACTTAGATTCAACATTACTAACAACAATTCTTGTGACAAATTGACTATACAGTCTTTCGACCATCTAATATTTGACTGTCATATATAAGCAAGGCAAGAATTAATAATAATTTCTATAAAGCGCGGCAAATGGCCTGCCACGAATCAGCACTGCTGTTTGAATGCTGTAAATATTTCATGAAGTCCTTACACTGCAGTATTATCTGAAAACTCATCATCACTGAACATATTTTCATATAATTGGTTTATATTATTTTATTTTTTTCATAATATCTCCTCGTTAATGTAGTAAACATATTACTGAACTATTCTTGTTAAACTATTGTTCTTCTAAACATTTTTTCGTAGCTAAAATATTAAGCGAGCTATTCATAAATTCTTGTTTTCAGTCAGTTCAGTTAAGCCCCACTTCTAATCTTCGGATTTTTATTGAGAATTAGAGAATATATAGTGAGACTAGCTCAGATACCCAGCTTCGCCGGGAATTGGTTTGAGGTTGAATGGTGATGGTATTTTTTTGGCAAGGCTTTAATTAGCACAATATTTTGACATTTACCCGATATTTTGACATTCATTTTTTATGTAAGTCTTCAATGTCCTCCAAATTGTCATATATCAGTTATTAAGAACAAAATATTAACATAGATTTGAATTAATTTTTCCAGGTGAGGTACCTCAAAGTTCAAATTGGAATGAATTGTTGAGATTGTTTCAATATTTCTACGCAAATTACTTGCTTCATACATTATTCCCGAAAAAATGTATAAAACAACTGTTACTCTAAATAACAAAATAAACAACTTTTACCCTGTGCACGTTTGTCGAAAAACAAATAGACAATAAAATATCGCAAATGTTTATTTAAGGCCTCCCTTATAACCCCCACTCCCGTTCTAAAAATTTTAATATAGCTTATACTCATGGAGAATTAATACTAATTGACATACCGAGTTTTTTAAGTTCGGTTTAATCGTTAGCGCTCAATGAAATAGTTGACTCCCATTTTAGTTTATAGTGTATATCTCGTTTATACTTTGTTAAAAGACAAAAATGAATATAACACAAGTTACTCTAAGTAACAAAATAAACAACTTTTGTTATGTTCATGTTTGCCGAAAACCAATAGGAAACGAAATATCGCTATTTTTAATTTCTGGCTTCCCTTATAACCCCCACTCCTGCCCGACCCTAGAAATGTTAGTATGGCTTATTATAATGAAAGCGTTAGTGCTAATACACATACCGAGTTTTATTTATTTAGGTTGGGTCTTTTGTCCCAAATAAAATTGTTCACTTCCGCTATAGGTTTTAGCGTATATCTATATATATATAAAATTGTAACCTCTGTCTGTACATTGATTTTTTTCGCGAAATTTCACGATAACTTTTCGTTTCACATGTCATAGACACCATATCTGCATTTTGTTTCTTTCGTGTATGTTTGTTTGTTTGTTTGTTTGTTACCTTTTCACGCATAAACGGCTGAACCGAATTTTATGAAACTTGGCATGTATATTACTACTAACCCAACTTAGACTTTAGGCTATATTAATTTTCTCTGAGACGAACAGGAGTGGGGGTTATAAGGGAAGCATGAAATTAAAAATAGCGATATTTCGTTTTCTATTGGTTTTTCGGCAAATGTGCACATAACAAAAGTTGTTTATTTTGTTATTTAGAGTAACGTTTGTTATATACACTTTTGTCGTATACCGAAGTTTAAATGCGTTATACGCTAAAAATTATAGCGGGAGTCAACAATATGATTTGCCAAAAAAGACTCAACCGAACTAAATAAAACTCGGTATGTGTATTAGCAGTGAGGCCTTCATTATAATAAGCCATACCAACATTTCTATGGACGGGCAGAAGTGGGGGTTATAAGGGAAGCCTGAAATTAAAAATAGCGATATTTCGTTTCCTATTGGTTTTTTCCGCAAATATAAACATACCTAAAGTTGTCTATTTTGTTATTTGGGGTAACTTTTGTTACATACACTTTTGTCGTATACCTAAGTATAAATGAGTTATACGTTAAAATTTTAGCGGGCACTAACGGCTGAACCGAACTTAACAAAACTCGGTATGTCAATTAGCATTAATTCTTCCATGATTATAAGTTATATTAAAATTTTTAGGTTTGAACGGGAGGGGGGTTATAAGGGAGGCCTGAAATAAAAATTCACCATATTTACATGTATAAGAAACGGGAAATATAAAAATATCGAAGCCTGTGAAGAATTATCGAACAAATAATTCTATTATTAGCAAATCCACGGCAAAGATGGGTATCAATCCTAAACACTGGGACGGGTAATTGTCAAAATATTGTGCAATGTAAACCCTGCTAAAAAATACCATCACCGTTCAGCCTCAAATGAATTCCCGGGCGAAGCCGGGTATCTGAGCTAGTCTCGTTTATAATTCGGTATACGACAAAAGTGAATATGATAAAAGTTACTCCAAATAACAAAATAAACAACTTTTGTTATGTGCATAATTGCCTAAAATTCTATAGGAAACGAAATATCACTATTCTTAATTTCTCGCTTCTCTTATAACCCCCACTCCAGTTCGTCTCAGAGGATATTAGTACAGCCTAAAGACTAAGTTGGGTTAGTAGTAATACACATACCATGTTTTATAAAATTCGGTTCAGCCGTTTATGCGTGAAAAGGTAACAAACAAACAAATAAATAAACAGACACCGAAGAAACAAAATGCAGTTGTGGTGTCTATGACATGTGAAACGAAAAGTTATCGTGAAATTTCGCGAATAAAATCAATGTACAGACAGAGGTTACAATTATATATATATATATATATATATATATATATATATATATATATATATATATATATATATATATATGGGTTCACCAGTGCCTCATCCAGCTCTTGGGTAATTTGCTTAGTTTCCGCAGCCCCTGCGTGGCGGATTTTCAACATTAGTTCAGTGTGCAAGAGCCATCCCCGAAAAGCGGTTCCTGCTCAATACTCAGCCTTGGCTAATCGCGAAATGAAGATTGTAAATGATATTTTGAAGTTATTATCTCCTTATCAAGTTGCCCTTCATACCCAATGACCTTTGACTCGAATGAAATGTGCTATAAATAATATCGTTCGAGCACGTGAAGTAGATTCTTAAATTTTTATTGACGGCTGTATTTGATGTAGCTTAGAAGGCAATTCACTCTGCAAACCTGTGTTTGACAGTTAATAACGATCCTCAGCATTCACAAATTGCTGCACGTTTTAGCAGACTTCCCTTTATTTATGAGTTTGTCCCTGAGTTAATTCCTATTAATTTAGGTAGTAATTTTTAGCTTACATTCATTAAAAAACATATATAGTTCTCATGAACTCACCTCCTACATATTACACAAAATCTAGACATTAAACAAAAGAATAACTATGTACTGGTTACTCGGACATTCAAACATTAGATAAAGCACACAAGTAGACCAACTCGCCAAACCAGCTACTCAAAAAAGAACTCACGACAACACATATTGTACACACCAAGATATTCAAGTCCAAGCAAAACATGTGATACTCAATTCATGGCAGAAAAATTGATTTGCCATAGCTGAAAACGAACATATACTTCCTCAAAAAGGCTATTTAGAAGAGAAAAAGTTGTTTTAACGAGGTTTAGAATTGGCCATTCACGATTGACTCACATTTACTAACTGGAGAAGACGAACCCTACTTCCAAAACTGTAACTGTTGACACAATAAAATATGTAATAACTGACAGCTATCTAAGGACTCACATAGACCTACCATACACTTTGACTGAATTACTATATGACCTTAGCCAGTATCTAGACCGCGTATTACACTACTTGAAACATAAAAACATTTTCAAAAGATTATAATGTAGGACAGTAATGAAAATATTTGAAGAAATGATCATACTTGCATAAGCATGATAAACTGATGATAAAAATTTAACTGAAAATTTAATTGCTCCAGTCGCGAAATGCGATTACTGTAAGAATAAAAAATAAAAAAATATTGCCTAGTTAAGAATCTAACTCTCGACTCTAGGTTTCCCAATGATTAAGACGAACGTTTTAACTTTCATAGCCAACCTGAACCCCTACTGTTTGTTGGACATGGAGGTTTGGAGAAGTGACCAAACAAACAAAGAAGATTAGACCACATTTTTTTTTTCATTTTTCAGAGCATTTTGAAGCAAAATAAACCGAAGATCTTTTTATATAGTTTTCCCCCCTTTCAGTTAAAACAATTGGAATATTTGCAGGTTTATCAACAATGTTTGTTTTCCTCATCGTATATCTAAAATAATACGAAATTATTTTCCGGGCTGTTTGCCCCAGATGTCGTCTCATACCTCGGTTCCCCGGAAAAAAAAAACACCAAAGAACAAACTAATTGAGAAGTCGCCAAGTGTCATAGAAAATTTACAGTGTGGGAGGCGAGACAGCGCTGGAGCAGACAGCTGGGAAAATAATATCTTGACCATTCCCCAGAGAGGCAGTTTGAAGAATAATAATGGCGGAACCCTTTATGGGGATTATTTCCATGGAAATGTTTCATTTATTCCACGCTGTTCTTCCTTTCATTTCAACAGGGACTGAATCTGTCCTTGGAGGTTTTACAAATCTTCTGTTCCAATTTTCTTTTATTTATTTATTGGAGCTTCGCAGCTGTGGCGATATTGCTCAGGAAAAAAAGATGTATAAAATTAAATGACAAAACAAAATTAATTTAAACGAAAATAAAACCACAAAACAAAAATGAGACACAAAACAGAAATGGAACATAAAAATTAAAGAGAAATAGAACTCCATGAGAGAAATGGAAAGCAAATACAGAAATAGAACACAAAACAGAAAGCAGAACTGAAACAGAAAACAGTAATGGAACACAATAACAAAATGGAAAAGAAAAAAAAACAGAAAAGAACCACAATAACAGAAATGGAACACGATAAAGGAACAAACTAAAGATAAAATCCAAAACTGAAACATGAGAATTGAATAACAAAGCTTTTAGCTTAAAAATACAAACACTCCGGTGTCGGATTGAAAACATTTATATAACCAATGGTGTTGATATTTTAGTTTTCTACAATTACTGCTCTGTACATGTTTTCTCTTACTAAAATATTAATGATGTTATTTTAATTGGTTTGGTTTCAGCCCTTGGGAGGTCTCCCAGTTTTACTCGTCCGATTTTCACATTGACCATTTGAGTTAATAAAAATCACAAGCCTAACTAATATTTTAATTTCTATTTACATAGGCATCTTACTACGGGAGAAATAGAGAATAGATGTTGAAATGACAGTGGGAAATCTGTTTCGTTTACGTAGCACCTCTGAGACAGACTTTCTTTAGCTACCCGAGACTTCAGCAAATCGGGAGTAAATTGCACCTGGCAAATGAGCATCTCGCGTTATCTGTAAATGGACCAGGTTCAGGGAGAACCGGAAACCATCTTTTTGAGCTCTGCCCAGTGGCAAGCTTCATTGTCAGGCAAGGAAACTAAAGTTGGAGTAGGTCCTCTCCCGATTACCTGATCCGAAGCCGCCAACTATCAAGGCTTCCAGCGAAATGGTACGAGAGGCCAGTGAGGAACTCCACTGCAGTGTCATTTCCGGATTTGGGATTGCTGGGTCGTAAAACCAAGAGATTCTCAGAATAACTTGAAAGGGATTAAGTCACATTACGTGGCAAGGTAGGTTGGGTACGGGGACATTGTGCGTCAGCTTACAAGTCACAAGGCCCAACTAGGTGAAGTGGTTATGACTCTGACTTCTAGTGGGGCTCTCTCTCATTACACCGTTCGTATAATGACAGAACAAGGGGCAAAGCTGGATGTCACCGGCTTCAGGAAATAAGGAAATCGAACACGAAAATGAAGATGTAATACTAAACAGAGGTCCGCTTCGTCGCCATCACTTTAGATTCCAATGTTGTGGGAGGATTGGGAAGGGCTGATCAGCCAGTCCAAGGGGAAATAGGGGGTCTAATTCTTGTTGGAGATTGTATCTTCTGCTTGGAGAGGGTGGCTCTAAGGCCGGGATGGAAGTTCTAATTATTGGGCGAGGGGTTGGGTGTTCTAAGTGGAAGGGGTGGAATCTTGGGGAAGTGTTCTATGGAAGATGAGGAAGGGCTAATCAAGAGAATAGGGCTTCTAAAACTAGGACGAAAAGTCCTAAATATTTCCTGCAACAGTTCAACACTCCTACACAAATATTAGAACTACTTCTCTTCTCTCTCTCTCTCTCTCTCTCTCTCTCTCTCTCTCTCTCTCTCTCTCTCACTCACTCTCACTCTCTCTCTCTCTCTCTCTCTCTCTCTCTCTCTCTCTCTCTCTCTCACTCACTCTCACTCTCTCTCTCCTCTTTATACTCCAGAAATTTTCTTTTTATGCTACTTTTGAGCGATCTCGCATTCTTTAATTTAACTACCCTTACAACGCTGACATTCGGTATCATAAAAAGATCCATAGAATATGTTCTATGATATTTTTGGATCCATCGGAATAGGTTGGAGATGACCAATATCACTCCCAAATGAAATAATTTTAGTAGAAGGACGTCAGCTGTGTGTGCTCTCGTCAGATATCTTATTATTTCTAGAGACGGAATATACCTTCCGAAAATAATTATATATATATATATATATATATATATATATATATATATATATATATATATATGAGAGAGAGAGAGAGAGAGAGAGAGAGAGAGAGAGAGAGAGAGAGAGAGAGAGAGAGAGAGAGAGAGAGAGAGAGAAAGGGAGATGGAGAGAAGTAGGGGTGTTTTTGATATTTGAAGGAAACATTCGGTCAACTTCATCAGAATCAATTTCCTCCGATAGTCATCGCCTGGAAAATATTTCTTCCGAAAACCAACCTGGAAATTAACTGTCAAATATGTCACACACAGTTGTCAGACCGCGACAAAACCAACTGTCTCTATAAAACTTATGATTCCATCAAATGTTACAGTTTTCAATAAATGTTCGAACGAAAAAATGTATTCACCTTTTCTTTTCAGGGAAGTAATAAAATTAAAATGAAGGGTTGTCAACTCCTTCGGACAGTTATATTTACTTATCGGCAGCTTTCGATATACAATATATATAAGAGATGGTTTACTGAAGACAAGAAAACAAGAAGTTACGAATAACTCGCTTAATATTTGAGTTATGAAAAAACACAGTTAATTTATTTATTTAATTTAGGTGTATCGTAATACGAGCGATTCACACGTTTTCTTATTATAAAAGTCAAATAGTTAGATGCTCTGGAGAACTGTGGGCTCGGCGATGATGTCCGAGACTCGTTGGGCTATGACTTTTCATGGCATGGGGAATGTCCTCCACATCCAAGAGGCCCCAGTATGAAAACCCCTATTCCACAGTTGGTTGGGCGTGACCTGTATGGTGTGGAGGAGGTGGGGTCCTCCTCGGATTGGTTGGTAAGGATATTCCATGATATGTCGGGGCATGACTATGCCCAGTAATTGAGCTTGTACGCGGGAGCACTCTCGGTCCGAGTCCGGTTGTGTATGCGGGATTGGCAGAAGGAAGGCTTGCTCAACTAGATGTACACTGGGCTGTGGGAGAGATGAGACACAAGTGCATGCCGTCAACCACTGCGGTCACAATAAGACAACATGTAGTGAAGCTTCTTGGCGAGTCCTTGCGGAGGAGAGGATGGAGGGTCTTCGTGAAGAAGACACTCGTCAGGGAGTAGGAGGAGGTGTGCAGGCCGGACATTATTATTGCCAACGAGGAAGAGCTGGTCATCTTGGATGTTACTGTCGTGACATGGCTCATTTTAAGGACGAGACCTTCAGTTAGCTGAAAGTGGAGAAGTATGGCAAGGAGTAGGTTCTAAGTGCTGCGGCGACCACCACAGGCAGTCTGGTGAGAAAGTGCAGGGTCATTCCATATAAAGAATTGCTACATATAAAGGAATTTAGGCCATGAGGACTGTGAAGAAACTTAGGAGTATTGGCATGAGAAGCAGAGTCTTTCACTGGATGACCCTGCGGATACTCCGGGGTGGCAATATGAATTTTGGAACATATAGGAAAATGGCCACTCAACGAACAGAATGCAGTCATCGGCATGAAGTTCTCCCAAGGACGTAGCCCGGGCTAAAACTGGACCACCGCTGTGTGAGCACCTGGTTTGTTGCCTGATCCTCTATAAACAGTTATAGGGTTTTATTTTTACATTATGTTTGTTTTTGTATGAACTGGCAGAGCTGTTTTTTTTTTCTGTTCCGGAAGTTTTGTTTTAAATTTTGGTTAGCTCTATTATATTTTTTTTTATGTATTTTGAATTTTTTATTATTATTTTTTTTTGTGTTGTCTAAGTTAAGGGTCCGCCCTAGTTATGTAACTCAAGCTTAGCCAAGTCACCCCAGCCGGGGTTGGCTCATAAATTTTGAACTGTATGGTCAATCTTGAAGGGTGTACGAGCCCAAATGTATAAACGCTGTTTATTTTTTTAAATTTTATGTTTGTAATGTAATTTGTTAAATGGAGTATTTAATGGAATGTTATAAATGATCGCTAATAAAATTGTTATATTGGATTGGTGGACATTTGAGGACATTTTTCGAAAATCATGTCACGAGTGCAACCTCAATAGCTGATTACCTTAGGCGAAATCTGCTAATAAATGAATAAAAAGTCCGTCACGCAGGGGCTGCGTAAATTTAGCAGATTTTCCTCGTGATGCTTAACAATAGATACATATACATCCTGGTAACACAATAGCACCGTCGACATCAAGTGAATAAATACAAATGGTAATATGAAACCTCCAGGCGGGAAGCACTTGAAACGTAAACAACCAGGTGTGGCAACTTCACCCAGGAAAGAAAAACAATTACGGAAATATATCAAAATATGGCATATTAATTTTATTAAAAACTATTTACTATATCTAGTAGTGCAATTTATAATGAATCAGAATAATTTTTATTTCAATCAATCAAATTTTAGTACTTCAAGAACTTAAGAAGGGGGGGGGTCACGATAACATATTTGCATTTATCTCGTATTTGAAAACAATTTATGGTATTTAAGCATCGTATAATGTGGTTTATTACATAACAGACTATTGTTTATGTAACGTGAGTAGAAGTTGGGGTTTGCTGAAGGCTGAAAACTGAAAAATGCAAATATCTCGGTTAATATTCAAGATATAGAATAAATGTGCATGCCAATAATTATAGTAAATTTAATTATCAATAATATTGGTTCTATGCAATATTTTGATCCGACATAGTATAGTAATGGAGATATTTCGAAAATCCCCTCTCCCACTTGATCGATTTCAGCCATTAACGAACTTGATCTGTCTTTTTACATAAAGCGTTTAAATATCGAGTTTGGTAAAGATCAAACAAAAATTGCGCCCACTAGAGCGTTAACAGACAAATATATATATAATTTTGAACGGACCTCATTTTCGTCATCTCCTGGGTAGTTTGTTTGTTTATTTCGTAATGTTTTAGGAAAAACTACTTGGTTATCATCGCCCTGTAGTATCTATAACTCACGTTTTGGCGTCCTCATCCATATCGCCATAATCTCCAGGGTAGGATCGATGGACATTTGAAGAAATATTTAAGCTGATTTACTTTAAAGGAAATCTGCTAAAAATCATCATTGTGGGAAGACTTTATTCCTTAAACCGAATAGGAAAATAATATTTGACCTGAGTCATTGGTTGTAATGTCTTAAGAGGTAGGTGGATGAAATGAATGATTGAACGAATCGATTAAGATGGGTCGATGAGTGGGTTAGAGAGCGCTGCCTATCGGAGTGAGGGCCAACTCTACCCAGAGCACCTATTCTAGTTCAGTATCAAATCGCTGCTCGTCTTAATAGTCCAAGTTGTGTGCGTTCTTCTCGCTAGTCGCTCCGACAGCTCTATATCGTGTGTTGATTCCTTTGGCGAAATGGCCCCTGCCGAGTACGGATAGCCAACATTCTATATTACAGTTACAATCCAAGTGTACTTAGTGAGTGAGTGACCTTTGTGTACCCCTTTTAAAATTTCTTCTGATAAAGACATTCCTCAAAATGAGTTGCCCAGGTAATATTATACCCTTACTTAAAAAATAAAGTTCATTATTTAGAGAGAGTTAAAAAAAAAAAAAATCATATAGATTTTAGACTTGTATTATATTATTTTAGATATAGTTTACAAAATGGTGTACATAAAATACAGTTTCATTTTTTGTGTTAATATACAAATTTTGTTAAAACATAAATCAATTGCCAAAAATCTTGATTCCGGCCAATTGTTGAATGACATTAATTGCTGCGTGGTGTTGTATTTACCTCCTAAAGCAAGCCCTAATTACCCTAGCTTCTTTAACCTAGTTTTCGTTAACTCATTTTTTTTGTTTTAAATAACTTCTCGATTTTCTTCCTATTGCCCGAGGTGCTCAATATTTTTGGCAGTTGGTCATTACTCTAAAACTTTGTTATGGTTGAATGTGGCTAGAATTCCGTTTGTTACTCTTACTTTTATACACAGGCCAGTTCTCGTTTGTATGTGTTATTTAAGGTATTCATTAAATAAATTGTTAATTGTTAGTTCTATTATTCGGGGTGTTATAGTATAACACTTATTAAATATTTATATTTTGGTTGTATAATAATATTTGTATTGAGTGTTAAAACCTAAAAATTTATAGTTTACAGTTGAGCTTATATGTATTTATTTTCCCTAAATCTGTTATAACATATAAATAAGTGTATTTATTAATTTATAACCGTTTAAATATTCTTCCGTGTGATTTTATCAAAATTTTCCTTTGGTATTTGGTCACTAGGATATTAAATTAATGACAATGCAAATTGCGAATGTTTTGATGAATTTGCTTTCTTCGTGAAGGTCTACAATGAGCTAGGTATCATTAATAACACTGGTTACTTTTTTTCAAGACCTCATTATTTGAGAACTTTGATAGTGACACCTGCGTGTTGGAGCATTTTATTTTTACCATTTTGGCAGCTGAAAGACTTTTTTGAATTCCTTGTGCATTGTATCAAGTAGTTGTTTGTAAATTGTGTAGCTATAGGTTGGAAGATTTCAAAGGATTTCATGAATTTTTAAAACTATTCTGTATGAATAAGGACAATGAAAGGTTGCCATCTTTTTTCAGTTATGGATTTTGAAAGTTTTGTTTTTTCCTTTACGAAAGCCCATTCAGACACTTAGATTTTTTTTAAGGTAATGAATGAGCCATGAACTGGATCAGATGGTAGTTAAGAGATATTAGGTCAGGCGATTGAGCAGGTTATGTATGAAGCTCAATTACCTCAAATATGTAGAGGTCATTGTGTCCTACAAGAAGGTTGAAGTAGGTCCTTATTATGATGAAACAATGGCAAATTCCTCTTTGTACCTGCTTACCTTCAAAACCATGCATCATACATTCTTTCTGCTGAGGTAAAATGAATGACTTATTCATTCTCAATTCCAAAAACATGTAGCAGTCTTTTAGCAACTTCTTAGTTACAGAGTTAGTTTCTGTTTCACTTATCCATTTTTCATCGCAAGTAACAATTCTTTTGAAGGACTGTTCGCCATTTAGGGTTTTAACAAGGAGGCTTTTTACAAGGCGTTGGGTGTTAATGTATAGAACTTAATGGTTTAAGTGAATTTTCAGATGTGTGTTGAATTCTTGTAAATTGATTATGGTACACTCGCCACACGGAAAAGGGTTGTGGTCTGTAGATGGCATGCCCAAATTTGTTGCATTAAGCAGATATTTAAATTTAAAGAAAAAAAATATTCATTGCATTTGAGATTCTCTTTAGTCTATACGTTCTTATGGCATTTCTTGATTTCTGAATTTCTGAGACGTCTCATATGTATGTCCAGAACTGTGTTGAATCATTCATCTCTGACTTCAGCATCTTTGGTAATCAGTTTCTACCTTGACGAGTCCGTAGTCTTTGATGCTGTCCTATCCGTAGGTTTCCAAGCGCAAAAAAAATATCCTTCATGCTAGAGCTATGTTGAATCTTATAATTTTTTTATGACCAGAGTTTTGAGTATATCAAAAATGTGGGATTGTTTGCCCTAAAAAATATACTAAAGGTGTCTGAAGTGGTAAGCATAAAAAATACACTCATGTTTTGATTGAGTACTTCCTGTGCCCCATTTTCCCATGCCATTTAAAAAGCCCCTCACACAGTGGCTACTAAACTGAGAAGATTTCCCACTTACTGGTGTGGCACACTATTGATCTCACCTTTTCAAATATCTCGTCTAATATTCAATATATAGAAAAAATATGTTTAGCAATATTTATAGGTCATTAAATTTGCAATAAGATTAGTTCTATACAACTTTTTAATCTGATCAGATAACAACTAATAACAGAGATATTTTGAGTTTTCCAAAATCCTTCCTCTAAGCCCCCTCTCTCACTGATTTCAGCCATTAATGAACTTGATCTTTAGTTTTATTTACTGAGTTTGACTGCTAGAATGTTAACACACAAATTATAGGCGTGAGTGTATATATGTAGTTTAGAGCAGACCTCAAATAATGTTTAAGTAGTACTGTGCGACAAGCTTTTTTAAAATCTTTGTTGGGTTCTGGCCTCCCTCTTCAAGGGTGATGTTACACCTCCCCCGTGACTTTTCTGGGAAGTTTCCATTCTAATAATATGACTGCCCCAAATTAGCCTGGAAAGCTAAATTGTTAGAACTATGTCTGTTTCACTATACTTGTCACTTATCTTGTTGTATCATATGAAGGATTTGTTTTTAATTATTCATAAATCACTATCATTGGCCTTCGATATTGTTCTTTGTGAGTCAGACAATAACAGCACAAATAAGTGTGTTTTCAACATTTCTTCACCTGCCTATATATTTCTCATTTGGTTTGAGGTGCCAAAATACACCAATTAGCAACAGTTGTCCATCATTTCTATTTGTTTCACAATGGTGTTATTTGTGGATATAGACATGCTGCCCAAGTATTCAAATTCTGTTACTTTCTAGAAACTTTAAGATGCTAGAATAACTGTTGGCCCTTCTATAGTCTGTATATATTACCCAGCAAACATATTTCATTTCTGCCTTGCTTAATTTATGCTGCTTTTGAAATCTGTTTTCTCCAAAGCCATTTCTAATGTAATAACGGGGCTCACTCAGATCCAATCTGAATATCAGCATCTTTTAATTATTAACACGTAAATCAACATTTTTCAATTTGCCTCTTCAGTACTTTAGACATAATATTTAATGTTCCAATTATGACAAAATATTTGAAAGTAAAATAAATATTTTGAAGTAATTCAATAAATTAGAATACAACTGAAGACTTTGAAGAAATTTGTTGCATATTTTTTGCAAGTCCACTTGGTGCTTCAAAGGCTAATCAGGATGGTTATCCTTAGGTTACCACCCTTTCCAAGCCAGGGAGTGACTAAGGATTTTATTTAACGTGTTTATCACTAAATAAATTCCTACTGTCCAGTTAGGAATCCATCTCATGACTCTTGGTCTCCAACTGAGTGTAAGACCAACTCTTTAACTGACGTAGCTAATCGGAGCCCTCTATTTTATAAATATTTTAGTGATTAAAATAATGAGAATTGAAACAAAAAGCTCAAACAATAAGTCGGCTATTATTATTATTATTATTTTTAATTCACTGTAGTGTTAATGTGCTAGCTGAATGTCGCATATGAGGCAGTCCTTTTATTTAGAATTGATTCAATAGTAGTGGTTTCTTTCGGAAAGATGGGTGTTGTAGGTTCCACTATTGTGTTTAAAGTAAAGGTAAACAAGTTTGTGGGTTTTAAAAATTTCTCACAACACTTGTCATTCTTTAAACAACTGCTAGAGAAAATAGAATGCATTTATTCACATTCAAGTTCGCATTTGTATCAAGATCAATACACATTTATTGTAGAAATATAAACCCTATGAATTTGAGTTTTATTGGAATACTTTAGGTTTTTTTTTTTTCTTTTTTTATTTACTTGAATTAATTCTTCTTTTTTTCTGTTTTTAATATTTGATGCAAAAGAAAATTTATCAAAACATTGGCAATACTTCTACATTAATTCAATAACATTGTGACCAACCATTTGGGGGAAAAAAAATCACAGGGAAAAATAAATAATTATAATTTTGATTGTAAATTAGCCCAATGAAAATGAGTGAAGATGTCGTTGGATTCCATTGAAGAACGTTCAAGACCTTTTCATCGAAAGCTCTAAGAAGATCCCCATCTCGGTCTCCAGGCACGCTACGCCTCATGACTAACAGTATTTTTCTTTTCTTTTTGTAAAATAAAACTCTTAATAAAATACCACAGCTGTGTTTTATTACTTGACACTTTTAAACCCCACAATAATAATTGTTTTAACAGAGAATTCGAGGCAATACAAAATAATAAAGGTGAAACTAAACACATATTGATCATACTAATTGCGACGATTTGGATTCGTAAGTAACCAATTATATAATTAATCTTTAAAAAGGTATATATATTTGTATATGAATGGAATTCCTAGCATATTTCTCCATAACATTGTTGGATAAATGGCCAACTGCCTCTTTTTGGGGAAATGCTTCATCGCTCTTAATTATTATTTACAGGTAAATAACTCATTGTTTGAGTATACTAAACCGACATTATTATTACTTATAATTTTATTTATTTTTTAGCAAATTTCAAATTGTATTAGTCATTTATTATTTTTAGTTGCAGTGTTCTGTATTTAAACCCTTAATTTTACAATTACATTTGCCCTTAATAATTTCCCACTGAGATGCTGGACGGCAGAGGAACAAATTGATTGGGGTCAATAAAAAGCCTTGTCCCCTACAAGTACTATTATATGAAAGTCCATCATGCAGGGGCTGAATAAACTAAGCAGAGTTCCTACATATGCCACATATTTGCAGTTATCTGAAAAAGTCAAACTACAATGAGAGCAATATTTGGTATTTAAGCTTCAAATAAATTGTTTAAAGATATAACAGCTTATTGTTAATGTGACATGAGTAGAAGTGGTGGATTACTGTAGGCCGAAAACTAAAAAAAAATGCAAATATCTCAGTTAATAATCATGATAGTGAAAAAACACACATAACAACATTTATAGAACATTACATTTGAAATAAGATTGGTTCTATACCATTTTTCAATCTGACGCATAATAGCTGAGATATTAAGAATTTTCGAAATTCTTCTGTCTAAGCCCCCCTCTCCCTGCCCGATTTCAGTCATTAATAAACTTACTTTTGCATAAAATGTTTAAATAATAAGCTAATCAGCATCAAACGAAAATTGTGACTGCTAGTGCATTAACAGACAAATATGTAATACTATATATATATATATATATAAAACATTTTGAACGGACCTCATTTTCATCATGTAGGATCATTGGACATTTGAAGAAATTTTTCAAAAATCCTGTCATGAGTAGTAAGACCTCAACAGAGAGTAAGCTCCACCAGGAGGCACTGATGATGGAGTTTGCTCTCTGAAAGTGCACTGTGCATATTAAAGCGCTTTTAGAGCACACAGCTTTTTATTGATCCTGATCTCTAGTTTTCAGTTTAATTAAAACATACTAGAAATATTCATTTGATTGACAACTTTCTCCAATCATAAAGATCTTTGCAGCCCGTAACAAATTTTAAATTATTGTATTTTTATATTAAAGAGAAAATATTTTAATAGTGATAAGATTGATTCTTACTTGTATGAAGTAAGATAAGTATTGCAAATTTGAAAAATTTATTTTTTCAGATATCAATGGTATAATCAATCTTGACTAGTTTTTCCGTGATGTTTGTATGCACGTGTGTATCTCACATAGCTCTTTATTAAATGACCTTAGAATGTTGAGGTTCATATTTAGGTCTCTTGTTACATCTAGTTGTGCCCCTACACTTCAGATTAAAATCTACTGTTAAGGGGCATGGAAAATAAGAACTTGCAAACTGTTACATATCTATAAAAATTCAGAAGATTTGTATCAGTCCTTTTTCTTTAGAATCAAGAGTTCTATAAATTATGTTCTATTACATTATTTTCTTGTTTAAAGGGTAGTTCATTCACATAAACACCCCCTCGTATGATATATGTGTTAATTTTAAAAAAGTCCATCTCGCTGGGCTGTATAAACTATGCAGGATTGTCATGTACTGGTATGACACAATTGTGATCCCATCTCAGAAAACAAGAATGTACGAACTTGCTTAATGCTTGAGTTACGAATAAAACACATAGCACATCAATAGTTTAACAATATTGATTCTATAACATTTTGCGACTGACTCATAATAATGTAGATATATTGTTTTTCGAATTCCCCTCCCCTCTAAATCCTCACTATTCCAAGTCTGATTTCCACCAATAACAAAAATGATCTTTAGTGTTGACTGAAATGGTTAAATATCGATTATCTTATAGATCAAATAAACATTTTTGCTTAAAAAATGAGAAATCCTAATTGACGATATCATCACTTATGTATTTGCATGTATCTCTCAAAGTAGAAGTTCAATGAAAACGAAAACCATAATTGGTATTTAACCGTGGAATGAAGTGGTTCAGGATATAATGACCTTGGAGTTATATTGCCATATCCTCATCCATCTAAAATATATAAGTCTCAGTCTTCATAGAAGAATATATTAAATGATGTATTGACTAACATGGCATGAGTGGGAGTGAAGGCTGAAAAATGCAAATATCTCCATTAATATTAGAAATATAGAAAAAATGTATAGAACTAAATTTATTGAAAATTTAATTTGCAATAAGATTGGTTCCGTCAAATTTTCCAGCCGAACTCATAAAAACAGAGAATTTTTTATTAACTCCACCCCCTTCCACCTCCTATTCAGTTTATTTTTTTCCACTTTAAATTTTTCATACCAACAATGACATTATTTCAGAAGCATAGTATAATAACCGACTCTAGAATCTAATTGTTACCTATCTAGGCTCTATTGGTGAAAATTCTATCATGCAAATATTAATAGAAGCATATGTTTTTAATATGCCATGGAGCTATTATGTTCTTTTAAAAAGCAACACAAACATTCAAAATATATTTGATAGCCTATCTTATTTAATTATTGTATTGTTGTAATAAAATGGTATCAGTAAACTGAAACAGGTCGAAATTACTGAAATTCTTCCCATCGATTTCTTTATTAAAGCACTAATGTGCCATCATCAGGGGCTAACAAACAAAACAAAAAAGAAACATGTTTAAGCCTATGCAATGTATGCAATAATTGATAATTCGTATGTTGCTGAATGTGGAAGCGCATCCAATAATTACATTTGAAATGTTTTAATCTAAACACTATTACTTACTATAATCAGTCTTACGTATTGTCCTAACTTAAAAATGCTAAAATCAAAGTCAATCATATAAAACTAATATATTATAATGTAATATAGTTGGAATAAGGTAAAAGTCCGTCACGCAGGGGCTGCGTAAACTAAGCAGATTTCCCACGTGAAGTTATACAATAGAGAAATCTACATAGCAGAGCCAAACGGTTACGGCAAAGGGCGGAACTAGCTTTTCGCGGGAAATTCAAAAATCCGTTATCGGCCCAAATTTCATAAAAATGCAAATATCTCGGTTAATATTCAAGATAGGGAATAAATGTATATAACAATATTTATAGTAAATTTAATTTGCAATAAGATTTATTCTATACAATTTTTCGATCCGACGCATAATAACGGAGATATTTTGACTTTTCAAAAAATCCCCCCTCTAAACCCCCCCTCCCACTAGTCCGATTTCAGCCATTAACGAACTTGATCTTCCTTTTTACATAAAACGATTAAATTCCGAGTTTGGTTACGATCAAACAAAAATTGCGACCGCTAGAGCGTTAACAGACAAATATATATATAGATATATATATAGATATATATATATATATATAGATATATATATATAATTTTGAACGGACCTCATTTTCGTCATCTCCTGGGTAGGATCGATGGACATTTGAAGAAATTTTTCGGAACTCGCGTCATGAGTACGACCTCAATAGCTGATTTCCCTTAAGGGAAATCTGCTAAAACATAAATAAATATATACATATTTTGAACGAGAAAAACATCTATATGGTATAAATAAATTTTCTATAATTTAACAATGACCCTACCTTGGTTGTATAATAAATGCTAGGGCTACTACTAGAGACTAGCAGAAAGGGAGGAGGCCTACTCAACGGGACAACTCTGCATTTCCAGTCAAACATTTAGGTATATACTCCTCAGTGTTTCATTTTTGTTTTGTTTGTTAGCACCTGATGATGAGAGGTTAGTGCTGAAAGGCATTGTGCTTTAATAAATAAATTAGTGGGAAGACTTTCAGATATTAAGACCTGTTTCACAAATCTGCACTCCCACATCCAGCGACATACAAATTATGAATCAGGAAACATTTTTTATGATGCTTAGTTAAGAGTTAATTTTTGGCGAGACTAAATGGTCCCTTTTTCCGTGGATTAAATATACAATGGCCAATCGTGAAGATTTTATATTTTAAGAACCAGTTTTGGCTAATCAGTAGTTTGCCACTTTGAAGTGTAATGTATTTGTGGTAGGTGTGAGTCCTTTGGGAAATAATCCTAGATGGGTTCCCGACAGATTCCAACGATGGAGTTTGACTTCAAAATTGTCAGCCACTAATTTAACGAATGTCTGCAGAAATTCTTACTCGTCAAGATGAAAAGGCTACGCCTTGTACTTGTATTAGCAGATTTCCCTTAAGGGAAATCAGCTATTGAGGCCGTACTCATGACGCGAGTTTTGAAAAATTTCCTCAAATGTCCATCGATCCTACCCAGGAGATGACGAAAATGAGGTCCGTTCAAAATTATATATATATATATATATATATATATATATATATATATATTTGTCTGTTAACGCTCTAGCGGTCGCAATTTTTGTTTAATCGTTACCAAACTTCATATTTAAGCGTTTTACGTAAAAAGAGAGATCAAGTTCGTTAATGGCTGAAATCGGACCGAGGAGGGTGGGGGGGGGGTTAAAGGAGGAGATTTTGGAAAATCAAAATATCTCCGTTACTATACGTCGGATCGAAAAATTTTATAGAAACAATCTTATTGCAAATTAAATTTCCTATAAATATTGTTATATACATTTATTCTCTATCTTGAATATTAACTGAGATATTTGCATTTGTATTCTGCATGTGCTCGGCAGCAGTGGCTATGTTCGGACTTTCCGCCGTGAGCTCTGGCGGCCGTTTTTGTAATTATTCGTCCCTCTCGTGAATAGGTTTAGAGGTTACTTACTACTACAGCTGTTATTAGGCAGAGTTCTCTATTGTAAAACTTCACGTGGGAAATCTGCTTAGTTTACGCAGCCCCTGCGTGACGGACTTTTTTTTTTTGGAATATGCCCATGTTTCACACTCTGACGCCTCTTCAGGAGTTGTTTACTTATTATAAAACTGATTCGACGTTAACACATCATAGCTGATGAAATTAGGTGGAGAATACCAATCAGCTGATTACATCTATACATTAAAATGATGAACAGTATGAAAAAAATATATCAATTCCAGAAGTTCCTATATTTAATCGACTAGCTGTTTATTAAAATATTTGATAAATATATTAGCAAATTTCCTATCTCAGTTTTTATGGTTACTTTTTTGCAATTATCTACAACTTCTACGTCATCGAAATTAAATTTGTGTTGGGGCTCAGGTTAGCCAAGCGAGTTAAAGCGTTGACTTTAATCTCACATGGTAAACCTAGAGTGGCGAGTTAAATTCCCGCCTGGGCAAAGGAAATTATTTAATGACGAAATTCATTAAATAACATCCTTAGTCCATCCCTGGCTAGAAAAGGGTGGTAACCCGTAGATAACCTGTCCCAATTAGCCTGAGTTGCAAAAAGTGGACATTAATAAATAATAATAATAATAAATTTGTGTTTTTATGACAGAGAATATTCAGCCAAAGAGTTTCTATTTTCTAAATTGTCAACATTTTTAAAAAACTGTTTTAATCTCTTCCTTAAGGTAGTGAAGATATTTTATATATCTTACATAAAATTGATCATAGGCTAAACACTTCATTTTATAAACATTGTATTTAGAGTCCTTATCTTTAATTTTATCTTTTATATGTTTGAAACTTTTTCTGTTTTTTTTTGTTTTTTTTGTTTTGTGTTGGAAACTGCTCCTTTTTGCATTACTGTACCTATCGAAATCCATGAGAGCTGTTTTGAGTCAGTTATGGAACCTTAAGATATGCCCAATTAGCTTTACCTTCATTTCCTCCATTTTCTTAATTCGCCTTTTAAATACCTCTTTTTCTTCTTAGTTTAACTTATTATGGTCAAATTATAAATAAAAAAAATACTGAAAGACAATCATACTCTTATCTTATTTCTAGGCAAATCTCTTTAAATTTTATTCATTTTCTAAATCATTTTTTCTAATATTCTATTTGTGAACTCTTGAATGGAAAACTACTACAGTAGTATTTTTGTGTTTATTTCCAATGAAAATGTATCAGGTCAGAATGATGCGTTGTTTAGGTTGACATATGTCTTTTGGTATTTATAAAATGGTTTAAAATAAGCTGTTGCCCCATTCATTTATAGCAGGCATCAGAAAAAACAAAACATAAATATTTCATTCTATAAAATTTAAGAAAACTGTCTAAACAAAGAATATCACTCATCTCTTAATTGTTTATTTATTTGGAGCATTCGCTTGGCAATGCTTTATATATATATATATATATATATATATATATATATATATATATAGAGAGAGAGAGAGAGAGAGAGAGAGAGAATGTTTGTTAATGGGATAACTTTCAAATGGAATTTTCTGTTTGTGACTATACCAAAGAAATTTGCAGAGTATGTATGTATTTATGTTGGAATGGGTGAATTAAATTATATTCTTACAACTAAATATTAATATTTTTTACAAGGCTTCTCACTTTTCTTTATGAATTTTAAAGGATTAAATACTTTATTATACTCATTTAATTTTTTTGTAATACAATAAATAAGTGTCTCTCATTGAAAAAAACAAAATGTTCTGTCACGCAGTGCTGTGTTTACTAAGCAGATTTCCCACGTTTTTGCATTATCTTGTAAAGTTTCGATGAGAAGAATATTTGGTATTTAAGTTTCAAATAAAGTGCTTCATTATATAACAAAGTATTGTTTATGTGACATGAGTAGGAGTAGGGGTTTACTGAAAGCTCAAAACTAAGAAATACAAATATCTCAGTTAATATTGAAGTTAGAGAATAAATGTATATAACAGCATTTATAGAACATTACATTTGCAATAACATTGGTTTTATACAGTTTTTCGATCCGACTCATAATAACGGAGATATTTCGAATTTTCAAAATTCTCCTCCTATGAACCCCCTCTCCCTCTCCAGGTCTGATTTCAGCCGTTAACGAATATGATCTTATTTTTTTTTTTACATGAAACGATTACATATCAAGTTTGAGCGTAAACAGACAAATATATATAAACATATATAAAATTTTGAACGGACCTCATTTTAGCAGATTTCCCTTAAGGGAAATCAGCTATTGAGGTTGTACTCATGACGGAATTTTCGACATTTTTCTTCAAATGTCCATCGATCCTACCTAGTAGATGACGAAAATGAGGTCCGTTCAAAACTGTATATATATATATATATATATATATATATATATATATATATATATATATATATATATATATATATATATATTTGTCTGTTACCGCTCTAGCGGTCGCAATTTTTGTTTGATCCTTACCAAACTTCATATTTAAGCATTTTATGTAAAAAGAAAGATCAAGTTCGTTAACGGCTGAAATCGGACCAGTAGGAGGGGGGGTTTAGAGGGGAGGATTTTCGAAAATTCGAAATATCTCCGTTACTATAAGTCGGATCAAAAGATTGTATAGAACCAATCTTATTGCAAATTAAATTTACTATAAATATTGTTCTATATATTAATTCTCTATCTTGAATATTAACCGAGATATTTGCATTTGTATTCTGCGTGTGCTCACCAATAGGCTATGTTCGGAGTTTCCGACGAGAGCTCTGGCGGCCGTTTCCATAACTATCGTCCCTCGTGAATAGGTTTAGAGGTTAGGTTAACTGTTTTTTTCTGCTAGAAACTACTGGGTTATTACGCCCTAAATAATGTTTTTTAGGTTTAGAGGTTTCTTACTACTACAGTTGTTATTAGGCAGATTTCTCTATTGTAAAACTTCACGTGGGAAATCTGCTTAGTTTACGCAGCCCCTGCGTGACGGACTTTTTCTTCATCTTATGGGTAGGATTGATGGACATTTCAGGAAATGTTTCGGAAATCGCGCCATGAGTACAGCCCCAATAACTGATTTCTCTCACGGGAAATTCCTAAAAATGTATCTTAGTTTTTCACGCCCCAAAGAAATAATAAATCTATTGGTATAACTGAAATTTCAGAATAATTGTTTTTTTCTGCTTGAGTCAAGACTGTCAAAAGTTAGTGGTCGCAAATGGAGGGAATGTAACCTTGAGAAGACACTGATGAAAATGTAGCCTTGATGGGCGATAAATAAAGATGATATTGATTGATGATTGCAGATGAGTAGATATGATTATTGCACCTCTGCAGTCAGTATTGAATGCCCTTCATCTGCAGCTACTGACCTAATTTTGTTATCTTTCAGTATTAGCTGAGTTGAATATCGCATTGCAAATAATAGTACGGCGGCTCCAGTTAGCCGTGTGAGTTAAACCGTTGGCTTTAATCTCACATGGTAAACCTAGAGTGGCGAGTTCGATTCGCGCCTGGGCAAGTAGGAATTTATTTAGTGACGGACACATTAAATAAATTCCTTAGTCCCACCCTGGCTAGAAAAGGGTGGTAACCTGTAGATAACCCGTCCCAATTAGCCATAGTTGCAAAATGTGAACGTTAATAAATAATCATAATAATAGTATCGTAAATGCTTTTGGTTTTATAGCTCTTGTTTTGTTTTTATTTCTTTTCCATTTCTGTTTTTGATTCCTTTTCCTTTTTTCTTTCTGTTTTGTGTTCCTTTTCTGTTTTAGTTAAAATTTTGTTGCTTTCTTTTTTTTTTTTTTTTTTTTTTATTTTTAAGTCATAAAGCTTTTGTTCAGATTAACATCGCCACAACTACGAAGTTCCAATACATAAACAAAAACGTCCGTCACGCAGGGGCTGCGTAAACTAAGCAGATTTCCCACGTGAAGTTTTAGAGAATAGAGAAATTTCACGAGAGCCGAGCAATCAAGGAAACGGCCGAACTAGTTTTTGGCGGGAAAGTCCCTTCGTCCGTTAGCCACCCAGATTTAATAAAAATACAAATATCTCAGTTAATATTCAAGATAGAGAATAAATGTATATAACAATATTTATTGTAAATTTAATTTGCAATAAGACTGATTCTGTACAATTTTTCGATCCGACGTACAGTAACGGAGATAGTTCGATTTTTCGAAAATCCTTCCCTCTAACCCCACCTCCCCGTGGTCCGATATAAGCCATTAACGAACTTGATCTTTCTTTTTACATAAAACGACTAAATATCGAGTTTGGTAACGACCAAACAAAAATTGCGACCGCTAGAGCGGTAACAGACAAATATATATATAAAGACAGTTTTGAACGGACCTCATTTTCGTCATCTACTAGGTAGGATCGATGGACATTTGAAGAAAAAAGTCAAAAATTCCGTCATGAGTACAACCTCAATAGCTGATTTCCCTTAGGGGAAATCTGCTAATATAGCTTTTATGTTAGAGATGAAGTTCATAATCAAGAGGGGTCTTTGCAAGTTTCCATTCTTGACCCGCAAATTTTATTTGATTTTTACCATACATATGATATTTTACTGTTCCATTCACACTATATAACATCGTTAATGGTTGAAATCAGACACGGTATAGTGGGAGTTTAAAAATTCCAAAATTTAAAATTTCTCTTTTTATGAGCCGGATCAATAGTTATTTATTATACAAGTGACGAAAGTAGATCATTTTACAACTCGAGTGAAACGTTTACCCATACGAGCGAAGAGAGTGTGGTAATTTCACGAGAGTTGTAAATTCTACTGTAATATTAAATTTTTTCTGTAATCGTAGAATATGAACAAAGTTACGATTTTGTGAAGATCATGGTATGTTGTTGGTAGGTTATAAGCATAGTTATAAAACAACTTGTGATGATTGTGAAGTAGTGCAGTTATAAACAAGGAAGGTAGTTATTATAATATTTAAATTTTAAAATATATTGATTATTTCCACCAATAAGTCATTCACATTTCAATTTATTTTGTAAAAATAAATTCTTACAATGGTAAGAAACATTTAAAAGCATTTAATTTCCAACTTCAAATTATTTTTTTAGTTTATATTTATTACTAATTAAGAAGGCAATTCACTTTCTTCACTGGTGAAGAAAGTGATTACTTTCTTCACTCTATTGCAAAATGTTTCACTTTCTTCACTCATTTCAGTTTAGTAATGTTACAATTATTCAACGATTACAGAAAAAAAATATTATATAACTATCTTGTTAAATTTTTGATGCTCTACAATGATTCTTCTATACATTTTTTCGTAACTCAAATTTTAAGCGACAAATTTGCACTTTCTTGTTTTCAGCCTACAGTTAACTTATTAGATTTTTACTTTGAAATAGAGATTATTTGGCGAAATGAGATCGGTAGTTTGACATTCCAGCACCTGAGAAATCTAGTTAGTGATGGACGTCATATAACATATCTTTCAGTATTGTCTGCATTGTGTAACATTTAATTCTTTACTATTGCAGTTCTATATATATGTACAGATATATAGCAGATTCACCATAAAGGAAATTAGCTATCTATGTACTCATGTAGCGATTTTGAAAAACAAATGTCCTCAAATATCCGTCGATTCTACCTAGAAGATGACGAAAATGCTGTCCGTTCAAAATTTTATTTATATATTTATATATATATATATTTATATATATATATATATATATAAAATTTTGAACGTCATCTTCTAAGTAGAATGTTTTATATTTATAAAACATTCAAATTGCAATATGATTGTGGTTCTGTATATACACTTTTTTTTTGATCAAACGTATAATAACGGAGATAGTTCGAATTTCCCCCCTCTAAACCTCTCCTCCACCTGTCCAATTTCAACCGTTAATGAACTTGATCTTTATTTGTTCATAAAAAGTTTAAATATCCAGTTTTGTATTAAAAAATACAAGTTACGCCGGCAAAAGTTTACGAGCGTTTACAGACAAATATATAAATCTATATATGTAGATAGATATACAGTTTTGAATGGAACTCGTTTTCCTTCAAAATCGATTGATAATTAAAGAGTTTTTTCAAAAATCGCGCCATGAGGGGAAATCCTTCTAATCAATCAAATCGTAATATTTTTTATCCTATTGGCTTTTCGGCCGAATGTGCGCATAACGAAAGTTTTTTTTGCGGTATCCCTATTTTTGAATATGGTTTTTCGAAATTTGCGCCATGATTAGAACCTCACAGCTGATGTCCCTTGAGGTTAATATGGCATGAGTATTGTGGTTTGTGGATAGATAGGTCAGTTAGAAAGAACAGCTGACTGGTCGGTGTGTTTGATCCCCAGAAGGAATGTGCACTCAAGGACTCTAGATACAGTCCAGATTCCCGATAGAGAGCTACTTGAACAACGGGACACTGTGTCTTTATTTCCTTCCCTCTTACACTTGAAAACAACTTCAGAACCACTTTATCTCCTCTACCAAGTCATTTGATATCGGGATAAATAAAAGTCCAGGGCAGTGTTAACTAAAAGCAGGGGCTGTGTTAAGTAAGCTGACTTCTCTCACGGGTCTTGTATTTGCATTTATCTCAAAAACAAATGTTCAATGAGAACAATTTTTGGTATTTAGGCTTCAAATAAAGGGCTTCAAAATAAATCAGTTTATTCTTAATATGAAATAAGTAGGAGTAGGGATTTACTAAGGGCTGAAAACAAGAATGTGCGAATATATAATAATGTTTGAGTTACGAAGAAATGCATAGAACAACAAATGTAGATCATCAATAGCTTACCAAGATTGTTTCTATAACATTTTACGATCCGACTCATAATAATGCATATATTTTGAATTTTTGAATCCCCCCCCCTAACTAACAAATATTATCTTTATTATTAGCTGAAAAGGTTAAATATCTAGTATGGTATAGATCAATTAAACATTTTCGAGGTAGAACATATAATGTTAATTAATTATGTCATCAAACAACGAATTTACATGTTTTTCGTATAATTATATGAAACTGGGACTGCTAGGGCAGTAACAAACAGATGAAAAATTACCTATCACCTGGATAATATATTTCCCAAACTTGGCTTGTAACAATGAAAAATTAATCTCTAATAAATTTGACTTAATAATGATTTAGATTGGTTCAATTCTTGCTTATTTACATTTTATTAGCAGATTTCCCTTAAGGGAAATCAGCTATTGAGGTCGTACTCATGACGCGAGTTTCGAAACATTTCTTCAAATGTCCATCGATCCTACCCAGGAGATGACGAAAATGAGGTCCGTTCAAAATTATATATATATATATATATATATATAATCAAAAAATAGTATAGAACCAATCTTATTGCAAATTAAATTTACTATAAATATAGTTCTATACATTTATTCTGTATCTTTAATATTAACCGAGATATTTGTATTTGTATTGTGAGTGTGGTCGGCTATGTTCGGGAGTTTCCGCCGAGCGCTAGTGTGGCCGTTTCACTAACTATTCGTCCTCGTGAGAATAGGTTATTAGAATAGGTTATTGTAAAACTTCACGTGGGAAATCTGCTTAGTTTACGCAGCCCCTGCGTGACGGACTTTTTTTTATGTTACATTTAAGTAAATATCTTGGAGGACCTCTCTTCTGTAACCTTGCCGGGTGTTATTGCAAATTATTTTTTATCTGTGTCATATCAACCAATTGACAAGCTCATAATATACAGCGATAATCAGAATCGTGAACAAATATTTATTTGAAAAAATAAACACTATCATGTAACAAAGTCATGAGAGAGAGTACATCCTCCCCATTTACATACACGAATATATATATACATACATATATATATATATATATATATATATATGTGCGTGTGTGTGTGTACACATACATAGATATTGTAAATCCTGTTGTAGAAATGAATAGAATGCTGAAAGTTCTAAAGGACGGTTAAGCGGTGTAAACTTAAGATAAAGGTAGAGTAAAAAGAAAGCCAAGGAAGTATAAATATTACAATTGAAAATATAACAATTTTATACTATATTGTACCAAAGTGGAGGAGTTTTCCTAGGAAGGACAGGGATATTGGTAGGAGCTGAAGAATAGCTCTTACCTTCCCAAGCAAAAGGAGTATTTTAACTAATAAGCATAAAAGCATGGGTACCAAAAAAAGTTTGCTAAGCCTTTTATACTTATATTAAGAGTGTAATGCTTTATGGGAGCGAATGTTGGACTCTCCGCAAAATGAAATATAATAGATAGGAAGCGATGGAATTGAGGATCTGACGAAAAAACACTAATATAGGCTGGTCTAAATGAAGTAAGTTTAAGTAAAATCGTATCGAGGAAGATGGTGAAACTGCGTAGGCAATTCAAAACGATTCTATCTAAAATGTACTCGAAGGTAAAGTACCTGGGCTTAGGGAAGAGGGAGGCAGAGAAAATCATTTTTTGAAAATATCTCATAGAAGGCATAGTAGTGTGAAAATTATGTATACACTTACATACATACTTGTCTGTTGTGGCTCTATGGGTCGCAATTTTTTCAAAATGCAAAACTAAAGGTGAAGTTAGTTAATAGCTGAAATCGGACCAGTGGGATGGGAGTTTCGAAAATTCCAAATATCTCCGTTATTATACGCCGGATCAAAACATTGTATAGAACTAATACGCGTACGTGTATTCGCTATCTTGAATATTAACTGAGATATTTGCATTTTTTAGTTTTCATTAAACCCGCAGTCCTGCTCATGTCAGAATAGCAATACGCTCTTATATTATGAACCACATTATTCAAAGCTTACTTACCAAATATTCTTTTCAAGACATATTTCATCTATAACTCTACATTTAACAGTTTCAGTCAACACTTATAGAAGATTTTCCTTAAGAGAAATCAGCTATTGAGGTCGTACTCATGACGCTATTTTCGAAAAAATTAATTCAAATGTCCCTCAATCCTACCCAGAAGATGAAAAAAAATAGGTCCGTTCAAATTATATGTATATATTTGTCTGTTAACACTCTAGCGGTCCATTTATAGTTAGATCGTTACGAAACTCGATATTTAGTCGTTTTATGTAAAAAGAAAGATCAAGTTCATTAACGGCATCGGACGAGAGGGGGGTTTAGAGGAGAGGATTTTCGAAAATATTTCCGTTACTGTACGTCGAATCAAAAGATTGTATAGAATCAATCTTATTGCAAATTTCATTTACTATAAATATTGTTATATACATGTATTCTCTATTTTGAATATTAACCGTGATATTTGCATTTTCATTAAATCTGGGCGGATAACGGATGAGAGTGTTTAGTTCGGCCGTTTCCTTAACTGTTCTGCTCTCGTGATATTTGTCTATTGTAAAACTTCACGTGGGAAATCTGCTTAGTTTACGCAGTCCCTGCGTGACGGACTTTTTGCTTATTGACAGAAATCAGACATGAAATAGTGGCGGGGAATTTGAAAATTCAAAATATTTCCATTATGATGTAAATCATACTTGTAGGATCGTAAAATGTTATATAATCAATCTTGTTACTATAGTCTACGATTGTTGTTCCATACATTTTTCGTAACTCAAGTATTGAACCATTTCGTGGTCTCTCGTTTTCAGCCTTCAGTAACCCCACACTAGGAGCATTTGGCATAGAAATAGGGAATGTCTGGTGAGATCTGGTCACATGTCGGTTATATCAGCACGTTGGAACACTGCTTATTTTATGCAGCCCTTACGTGACGGATTTATATTATAATTTGTTTATTTTGGTATTTATTTGTGATTCATACTTTAATCTACTGTTCAAAAAAAAATTAAATACAAGAGACGGTGACGCCGTTCATTATTATATGTTGAAATGTGGCTAGGATTTGCAACACTCATTGTGTGTTAAGGCGTTTGTCATAATCTCACTTGGTAAATTTAGAGCTATGAGTTCGATTCTCATCTGGTCAATGTGAATTTATTTATTTAGTGGCGAACTCATTAAATAAAATTCTTAGCTCCACCCTGGCTAGGAAAGAGATAATCCGCCCCAATTAGACTAAATAGCCCAAAGTGGAGTTAGTTTTCGTTATTTATTAACGTTCACTTTGCGCTTCTTATGCTGATCGGGATGGGATGGATATCTAAAGTTGGCCACCCTTTGCTAGCCAGGGTGGGACTAAGGATTTTATTTAATGAGTACGTCCCTACATAAATTCCTATCTCCCAGGTGAGAATAGAACTCGTCTCTAGGTTTATCAAGTGAGAGTAAGACCAACGCCTTAAATCACATGGCTAAGCTGATCTCTCCGTTAAAATTAGTAAAAATAAATTCTCCCTTAGTTGTTTTCTGTGTAATACTAGATGCAGAAAACCAGTGCCCAGTCTAATATTGTATTAAGTAAAATTCCTTGCAAATTTTAATGTCCACTTTGGGAATTTAATTGTTTGAAAACATACGGAGATAAATGATCCCCATAAATGACAAGAGACCTGTTTTCCTATAAATAGTTAGTTGGAACAAGATAAATCCCTTGAGGAGTGTCTGTGGTTATAAATTGTTTCCACCTAGATGAGAAATGCTCTAAATGCGCTGGTATGTCTTTCCTTTGGGTCGGATTAGCTGCTGTCACGGAGGCTGTTGGCACAGCTCTCTTATTTAAAACTAGAGATTTCATCGGCTACGTATATATATATCCAACATATATCTTACATATATTATCCAGATAGAGAAATATTTCAAATGTGTTTTATTACTAATGATTGATAACTTCTAGTTGGAAAAATTTAGTGTTGCCTCTGGCTAAAGAGATTTTTCCTTAACTAGTGACAGATCGTTGACGTAGGCAAATATTTCCCTCTCAGCTAATACAGCTGCACTCATGACTCGATTTTCAAAAACGTTCCTCAAATGTCCAACAATCTTACCTAGTAGATGAAGAAAAAAGTCCGTCCCGCAGGGGCTGCGTGAACTAAGCAGATTTCCCACGTGAAGTTTTACTATAGAGAAATCTACGTACCGGTAACACACTATCATCTTGAATATGGGAGGGGGGGGGGCATCAACAGAACGTATTTGCATATATTTCACAAAGTAAAAGGTTAGAAGGCAAGAATGGAGAAAAGTTAGGTTACACTAGTGCCGAACAGTTACGGAAACGGCCGAACTAATCCGGAAACTTCCGGCAATAGCAGCACACACAATTAACAAAAATGCAAATATCTGGGTTAATATTCAAGATATAGAATAAATATTTATAACATTATTTATAGTAAATTTAATTTGCAATAAGATTGGTTCTATACAATTTTTCGATCCGACGTACGGTAACGGAGATATTTCGAATTTTTAAAAATCCCCCCTGTAACCCCCCCCCCTCCCACTATTCCGATTTCAGCCTTCGAACTTAATCTTTCTTTTTACAAAAAACGATTAAATACCGACTTTTGTGACGATTAAACCAAAATTGCGACCGCTAGAGTGTTAACAGACAAATATATATATAATTTTGAACGGACCTCATTTTCGTCATCTGGGTAGGATCAATGGACATTTGAAGAAAATTTTCGAAAATCGCTCATATATATATATTTGTCTGTTACCGCTCTGGCGGTTGCAATGTTTGTTTGATCGTTAACAAACTCGAGATCGAAGTGTTTTCTGATCGCTACCAAACTTGTTCTTTAAACGTTTTACGTAAAAATGAAGATCAATTTCGCTAACGGCTAAAATCAAACCTGAGGGGGGGGGTTAGAGGAGAGGAATTTCTGAAATTCTGAATATCTCCGTTATTATGAGTTGGATCGAAAAATTGTGTTGAACTAATCTTATAGCAAATGTAATGTTCTATAAATTTTTTTTTTTTTTTTTTTTGTTTTTTTTCACTAGCTTGATTATTAACCGAGATATTTGGATTTTACAGTTTTCCGCCTTCAGTAAACCCCAAATCGTGTCATATTAACTAATATGCTGTTGTATTAAGAAGCACTTTATATGAAGCCTGAATAACAAATATTCTCTCAGTTAACTTTTATGTTTTTAGATAAATGCAAATACGTGACGCACGTGGGAAATCTACTTTGTTTACGCAGCCCATGCTTGACAAAATTTTAAATTTAAATAGAGAATATATGAATATGAGAAAAATCTGAATATATCCGTTATTAAGAGTCGGATCGAAAAATTGTACAGAATTGATCTTATTACAAATTAAATGTACTATAAATATTTTTATATACATTTACTCTCTATCTTCTAATTTAAAAAAAACTGTTATTGACCCTCATTATTCTAAGCGTAAATACCAAATATTGTTTTCATAAGACCTTTATTAAGCGAGATACATGCTTATTCATGTGCAATGACATCATCAATTAAAAGTTGAGGTTCATGGCTCGAAAATGTTTATTTTATGTAAACCGTACTCGATGTTTAACCATTTCAGTCACCGCTAAGGAATATATTTTTGAATGGAGTAATTAATTGGACCAGGAATAGGAGGAGTTTAGAGGGGGGGGGGATTCGAAAATTCATAATATCAGCGTTATTTTTAGTCGGATCGATAAATGGTATAGACCCAATCTTGTTAAAATGTAATTAAATACAATTGTTGTGTGTATGCATTTTATCGTAACTCAAATATTCTTAATGCGAGTAATTCGTACTTTCTGGTTTTCAGTCAGAATATGTGGTGAGATAAGACCACTAGTTTGCCATGCGAGCACATGGGAAGTCTGCTTAGTTTACGCAGCCCCTGTTTGACGGGCTTTTGATGGCTCAAATTAACGGAGCCAAACATTATCAATTGAGTAGAAAATGTGATTGGCAAAGATTCAGCTCAATTTGACACAGCTGACCCTGAGGTTAGCTAACTCCTATGTTCATCAGGAAATTAGTCTTTTTTTTTTCTTTTTCCCTTTTCCTTCGTGAACTACCAATGAAGAGAGGAACAATATTTCCTGTATCTATCATACAAAGCATATAACATACGTTTGATTACAGCGTTTTGTGTATAACATTAAGAACACCTATAAAAATTGTGTATTTTTATTTATAAAAATGAATCCCTATTTCCCTACGTGACAATATCACATGTGACCGGCTACACCAATGTCGCTAATTCTTTTTTTGTTATGTTTTTTATTGTCCGGAGAAGGACCTTATGAAAGAAAAAGAACCCGTAACGCTGCGTTAACTAAGCAGATTTCCCAAGTGCGTCGCGTATTTGCATTTACCTCAAAACGTAGAAGTTTTTGGCTTCATATAATGTGCTTCATAATATAACACCTTGTTCTTTATATGACATGAGTAGGAGCGGGGATTTACTGAACTAAAAATCGTACACAAGAACATTTATCAAACATTAAATTTGCAATAAGATTGGTTGTATACAATTTTTCGTTCCAACTCATAATAACGGAAATATTTCGAAATTCTCCTCCTCTAAACTCTCCCTCCCATTAATCGTTTTATGTAAAAAATAAAGTTCAAGTTCGTTAATTGCTGAAATCGGACGAGGAAAAGACGGGATTTCAAAAAATCAAAATATCTCCGTTGTTACAGGTCGGATTGGAGAAGTATATAAAAACAATCTTCTTAACAATTCAATGTTCTATAAAAGTTGTCATATACTTATTTTCGCTATAAAGAATGTTAGCTGAGATATTTGCATTTCTTAGTTTTCAGCCTTTAAACCCCCACTCCTACTAATGCCATATTAACAATAAACAGAAATAACCTGAACCAAAGCATTGCTTATAAATGTTGTATATTTATTTTTTCCATTGTTAAGTTACAATTGGTAAAAAGTAACCAATTAAGTGGGAAGACTATTTGTGAAGTATAGCAGACCAGTGTTATTTGAAATTCCAAGGACAGGAGAAATAAGCGTGGCGATATAAATTGACAAGCAGAAAGATATCGATTTTATTTGCAAACGGATGTTGGTCAAATACACTTTAAGACAATGATTAATAAATCTTAGAGATCTCTTTAATTGATTTTACAATTGAGGAAAAATCTTCAAAAAAAAAGCTAAATCACCAAAAACAATTAGGCTATAGCAATAACTAGAGTGAAGCTCCTGATTGAGTCATCGCCAAGGTGTACACAATGTTTCCATGAATGTCCTAAGTATGAGATGATAACAATTATTAATTAAAATTTAACTGTATTTTTATCATAGTAAATACTCCATAAGGAGGACCAAACGAGTGCTGTAAAACAATAAAGTTCTTGGTGAGACCTTAAGATATTTGTTATTGCTAATAAATTACATTTATTTATTTAGAGCATTCGCTACGAGGTGATATTGCTCAATTATTTTTTCCCAATACATTTTATTTGTTTTTAAATTAAATTAGATTATCACGTAGAGATGGAATCGTTGAAAAACTCATTACTTCAATCAGTATGCAGTACAAAGTTTTATAAATCATTGATTTTTGCCTTATTAATAAAATTTATTATTTACCTTTTCAATTTTCGAAAAATTTACTCAAATGTCCAACGATCCTACCTATAGAACGTTTCACTTCGAGATGGCAGTATGTATTTTCAATGGGGTGCTCTGTCTCCCTCTTGCATATGCCTCGCAAGATAGCTCTGTCCTCCTCCCTCCGTGCGGCGTTGCCGCTATATCTCAAAGTTGTCCAATTTTTACGGGAAAAATTCTGTAACGTTCAGAATTTATCGCTCCATCTGCCTATGCTAAAAATTTATCAAGAAAATAAAATCTGTTTTTGCAATTAATTGTTTTTTGTCCATTTTTTACATAAAATTTTTAATGGAAATTCTTGTTTCTCTCGTCACTGTGATCTTATTTTTTAAGATATTAGTTTGAAATTCGACATGAAGTTAGTATATATTATCTTTATTCGTAGCAAGGAACAATTTTTTTTTCAACGACATTCCTTTCCATGTTTTTGCCATAATAAAAATAAAAATTGAGAAATCCTATTTTTAAAAAGTAGCCTGCGGGGAATTTCCGTTCTATAATTGTTTATTAAGTTTTGTTATACTCCTTTTAAAGAGGACAATTCAAATTTAATTTTGAGCCTCCTCCGAACATTATGGGACGCTGACAACTGATGCAATTAATGTTTATATGTTGTGGGAGCGTCGCGGCACGTCGGCAGGAGGAGAGCTGGACCCCCCCGGCTCTCTCCCGCCCGCTCTCCCGTTCTTTCTTATAACTGTCTATTCTACCATGATTATTTAAAAAGCCTCAACTCAGAAATTGTAAATTTTACTGGGAAGCACTTTTTTTATTAATCTTTTTAATGTGATTTGAAGTTAATAACTTAAATATATCTTTCAAAATGTAATTTTCGACAAAAATTGGAGTTAAGGCCTTTTATAAACTGAGAGCAATAGAGGACTGTGAACAAACAGGATTGGGATGATTATTTATAACAATAATATTAATATATATCTTTAATCCATTAATAATTATTCATTATAATCATAATTATAGTTGCATAATTAAAAAATAAAACCATTTTAATCAAAGAAATTCCTAATAAAAATCTTTAATGACCTTCAAAAATGTCTATTGAAAGCAACTTAATTTTAGAGTATCTAATTTCTTAGCCCATCTGCCAAGGAGAAGAAGCCTATTAAATTTAACGTTTAAAGAAAAAACTATCCATTTAGATTATTGGCCAAAATAGTCAAAATCTTAAGTATGCTTCATGCCTAACAATCAAAACAAAAAGCACGAAAATGTAATATTATATTAAGAAAATATAATATTATATTAGGTGCTATATAAAAACATCAGTACTTGTTTCTTCGTCTGACAGAGGTTCAACTCCGCTCATTCCTTGCGAGTCCGTAAGCGATTGAGTGGAGGATCCTGACGTCGACGCTCGCACAACATATAAACATTAATTGCATCAGTTGTAATCGACCCATAATGTTCGGAGGAGGCTCAAAAATAAATTTGAACTGTCCTTTTTAAAAGGATTATGACAAAACATAATAAACTATTATAGAACGAAAATTCCCCGCAGGCTACTTTTTTAAAATTGGATTTCACAATTTTTATTTTTATTATGGAAAAAACATGATAAGGAATGACATTTTAAAAAAAAATTGTTCCTTGTAACGAATATAGATAACATAAACTAACTTCGTATAGAATTTCAAACAAATATCTTAAAAAATATGATCGCAGTGACGAGAGAAACAAGAATTTCCATTAAATTTTTTAGGTAAAAAATTGGCACAATACAATTTATTTCGATTGTGTATCTTGTTTTGTTGATTTATTCTTAGTATAGGCCGATAGAAGATTAAATTCTGCACATTTCAGAATTTTTCCCGAGTTTTTCAGAAATTTGGCGGATTTGAGTGAGATTTGGCAACAGCGCACGAGATCTACTGCCATCTCGAAGTGAAACGCACTATAGGAGATGACGAAAATGAGGTCCGTTCAAAATTGTGTATGTATTTATAAACGGTACCCTAATCACGGTAATCCACCCAGCGTTTTCAGCTACACAGCTTTCAATGAAATTGGTTAGCTGCTTTAAATAATAGAATACCCTTGGAATTATTACTCTGTATCATTTTGTAGAAGGCAAAGAATTTTATTATAATTTAAGAGTGTGCCATTCTCTCAGCTTCTGGCTTTCCATAGAGAATGTTACCTCTCCATGGAGTAGTTGCCAGCGAGGTTAGTAGAATAATAATTATATTCCATCGGTGGAAGGTAGAGCTCTTTCTTGGCTATATCTGTGGCTGTCAGAAATAACCAGATAAATCGAGTTTCCTTGCATATAATTAAAGGTTGCCGACTAATCGTTCTGGATTACCTTAGAGTCTGTGATGTAATTGTAAAAATACCTGGTATCTCTTTGCAGGAATCTCCCCGAATGGTAATATTCTATTGAGGTTGCACTCACTCGAATTACTAGTTCAAAAGGTTACACAGACACACACATACACGGGCCCGCACATATTCTGTTGGAGGTTGATAGTTTTGATCTCATGGATCAGGGAACCATGGTAGACTCAATGTGTTGCTGGCTTCGGACTCTGGGTAAGGGAGATTAGAGAAGAGGTAATATCTAAAGCGAATACTCTAACATGATATGAAAGCAAAGGTGTCATAATGGGTTGGACATGTGGCAGGCAAGGCTTGTCCCTACTGTTCCGTTTTAGCAGTTTTTCTCCCTACGCAATTTTCCATTTATACTACCTAGAGCATGAAAAAAATGAGGTCCGTTAAAATTAAATATTTATACATATTTGTTATGAAAATGGAAATATTCCTGCCGAGTTTTACTAGAAGTACAACAATCGTTACATCTAAAAAAGTCCGTCACGCAGGGGCTGCGTAAACTAAGCAGATTTCCCCTGTGATGTTTTACAATAGAGAAATCTTCATACTCAATACCAAACACAATACCACCGTGATTAGATAATGAGAAATCTTTCAGTTAATTAAAATAAATACCCAACTGAAACGGCTTCTGAATTGTAAGAATAATTTATATTTTAATAAATCAAATTTCAGTAGTCCAAGAACTAAAGAAGGGGGGGGGGTGGCGGATGAACAAAACGTATTTGCATAAATCTCACAAAGTAAGGAAGGTAGGGTAAGGTTAAATACGCCAGGTTAGAAGAAGCTTCCGCCTGAGCCGAGAAATGACGAAGATGGCCGACATAATCCGAACTATACCCCACCACAGACTTCATAAAAATTCAAATATCTCGGTTAATATTCAAGATAGAGAATAAATGTATATAACAATATTTATAGTAAATTTAAGTTGCAATAAGATTGGTTCTGTAAAATTTTTCGATTCGATGCATAATAACGGAGATATTATGAATTTTCGAAAATCCCCCCCTCTAAACCCCCCCCTCCCTCTGGTCCAATTTCAGTCATTAACGAACTTGATCTGTCCTTTTACATAAAACGGTTAAATATCGAGTTTCGTAACGATAAAACAAAAATTGCGACCGCTAGAGCGTTAACACACAAATATATATATATATACACATATATATATATATATATATATATATATATATATATATATATATATCTATATATCGGAGTTATCTTCCGAAAACATACTCGTATGTACCGAATATTATTATTATATGCAAATTCGTTTTACCATGACGCCATCAATTAAGGTTTCACGTTCTTGTCTGGAAAATGTTCATTTGATCTATACCATACTGGATATTTACATGTTTCAGTCAACACTAAAACATCAGGTTTGTTATTGGTTGTAATTGGACCAGGAATAGGGTGGGAGGGTTAGAGAGGGGTGGATTCGAAATTTCAAAATATCTGTGTTATTATTAGTCGGGTCTAAAAATATTATAGAACCAATCTTGTTAAAATTTAATGCTCCACAAATGTTTGACTATGCGTTTTCTTCGTAACTCAAATATTAAGCGAGTAATTCGTACTTTGTGAATTTTAGTCCGCATTTGTGGTAAGGCGAGATTACTTGTGCGCCATACCAACATATGGGAAATCTGCTAAGTTTACTCAGCTCCTGCTTAACGGACACCTTTCTATGCGGCTCATAATAACGGAGGTATTTTGAATTTATATATCACCTCGCTCCTCCATTACTGACTTCAGCCGTTCAAGAAATTAATATTCAGTTAGGCAATAAAAGCTGGTTATGATTAAACAAAAATTACGACTATTATTACACACAAACGCTATATGTATGTACATATATTTGAAACGGGGTAGTTTTCGTTATGTTCTTGTAAGATGAATGGATATTTGAAGATTTTTTTTTAAAAATTACATTATAAGTTAAACTAAATTATTAAACGATTTTTTTATCCTTCTCTCCCCCCCCCCTCCCCGCTGTACCTTAGGGCAGCCCCATACCAGCGGTTCATCCAATTACTAAGCTTTAAATTTCGAATTCCATTTACCAGGTAGTCCGTGACCCAGAAACACCAACATAGTGAGTCCTTGTGAGCACCTTAGATTTCCTCGCAGCCATTTGCTGCATATTTACATCGCGGGCCGAAAGTTTCAAATGGGCGCCTGCAATTGTAGCCTCACTGCCTCTGTTCAGCGAAACTCCAATAATTGCCTAATGCCCTTGTTAAGCTATCTTCCCTATATATTATACATATATCCTATCTTACATATTTACTTATAACCTATCTTACCTATATATTATAAGTTATTTTTGCCATTCAGCACTTTTCTTGCGAATTGTACGAACGCCTTCATAACATCGTCTGTCTGGGTCAGCTGTTTAAGTGAATCCGGAGGCCAATCGAGCATGTAGTATTCCCCCGCTAGCAGAAGTCCTTGCACTGGAGTAGAACGGACACTCAAAAATAATGTGCTTCACCGTTTCTACAGCTCAACATTTATACATCTGGTCAAACTTCTTTACTTGAAATGTTTATTTGATCTATGCCATAATCGATATTTAACCGTTTAATAATCATACTCGTCATAGGCTGAAGTTGGACAAGGAAATGGGAGGTTTTAGAGAGGGAATTACAAAAATTCAAAATATCTCCGTTAATATTTGTTGTACCAGTGAATAAGTGGTTAAGTCCACTTAGTCACTGGTCGACTTAACCACTTATTCACTGGGGTTACAGATATAAGTCGTATCAAAACATGTTATAGAATCAATCTTGTTGATGAACTATTGACGCTCTACTTCCTATATACTTTTTGTAGCTAAAAAGATAAGTGAATTATTTGCACTTTATTGTTTTACCCCCACTTTTGCACACCTGATTATCATTCTGGTATAAAAAATTTATGGGGGTGGAGATCAATATTGTGGCAAACCAACACGTGAGAAATCTCCAAGATTAACGCTTTCTGACGGACTTTATTTTATTCGTACATTAATACATAAGAGTTAAAGAGTGATGGTCCCTTATCATATATGGGTGAATTGATAAGAGGTCACCTGTTAAAAGCTTAGAGGTTGCTTGATGAGATGTTAGCCGTGGATAAGGAGGTGTAGCTGTGGCCACTGGACCTATGCCAGGACACAACTCATTTCTATCTCTGACCTCATACACCATCTTACTAGGACACTATCCTTCTTCGCGCTCCATCTATTATATATCGATTTAGTTAGATTATATATATATGCACACACAAACATGAATTCCGTCCAGCAGGGGGCTGCATAAGCTAATCAGATTTCCCACCTACTGGTATAACACGCCTGTGATCTCATCTCACCACATATTCTGTATTTAAATGTAAAATTCCGTCACACAGGGGATGCGTTAACTAAGTAGATTTCGCACGTGAAGATTAATAATAGATAAATCTATATACTGCTAACACAACACCACCGTGAATATTAAGTGAATAAGGAAAATCAGGAGGAAGGAAAGTGGTAATAAGAAATCTTTCCCCTGCCGGCGGGAAGCGTCTCAAGTGTAAACAAAAAGGTCTGCCAACGGCTCAGTGGAAAGATAAACAATAACTGAAACATATCAGAATATAACATATTGATTTTATTGGAAACTATGTACTATACCCAGTACTGTAGTTTATAATGGATCAGAATAATTTTTACCTCAAGGAATCAAATTTTAGTAGTCCAAGAATTTAAGAGGAGTGGGGAGTCACTAGAACATATTTGCATCTATCTCGTATAATGCAGGTCTCTGGATAACAGTATTTGGTATTTAAGCTTCGAATAATGTGGTTTAATATATAACAGTGTATTGTTTATGTAACTCGAGTAGAAGTGGGGGTTTTCTGAAGGCCGAAAACTCCAAAATGCAAATATATCTGTTAATATTCAAGAAAGAGAATATATGTACATAACAATATTTATAGCAAATTTAATTTGCAATAAGATTGGTTCTATACACTTTATCGATCCGACGTATAGTAACGGAGATATGACGAATTTTTGAAACTCCCCCCTCTAACCTCCCTCCCAATCTTCCGATTTTAGCCATTAACGAACATGAACTTTCATTTCACATAAAACCATTAAATATCGAGTTTGGTAACGATCAAACAAAAATTGCGACCGCTAGAGCGGTAACAGACAAATATATAAATAATATTTTGAACGGACCTCATTTTCGTCATCTCCTGCGTAGGATCGACGGACATTTGAGGAAATTTTTAAAAGTCGCGTCATGAGTACGACCTCAATAGCTGATTTCCCCTAAGGGAAATTTGCTAAAAGTTAAATGAGTACAATATTTTGTAATTAAGGCTTCAAATAAAGTGTCTCATAATACAACAGCTTATTGTTAGTATAACAAGAGTAGGAGTGGTGGTTTACAGAAGGCTGATAACTATAAAATGCAAAAATCTCGGTTGCTAATCAAGATTATGAAAAAATACACAATAAAATTTATAGAACATTACATTTGCTATGAGATTGGTAATATACAATTTTTCGATCCGACACATAATAACGGAGATAATAAGTATTTCCGAAATCCTTACCCTCTAAACTTCCCCTGGTCCGATTTTAGCCATTGACAAACTTGATATTTCGTTTTACATACGACATTTAAATGCCTCGATTTTGGTAATGATCAAACTAAAACTTTGACCGCTAGAGCGTATATATAGACAAATATATATAGTTTTGAACTGACCTCTTTTTCGTCATCTCCTGTGTTGGATCGAAGGACATTGGAAGAAATGTTTCAAAAATCGCATTATGAGTACGACCTCAATAGCTGATTTTCCTGAAGAGAAATCTGCTAAAACCCCAATGATTATAAAGGTGCGGGAGTTATTGAAAGCAGAAAACAGCACAGCACAAATAACTCTCTTAATACTTAATATGAGTTACGAAACAATGCATACAACAACAATTGTAGGACATCAATAGTTCAACTAGTCTGGTTCTATAACATTGACGGATCCAACTCATAATAACTTTTAGATTTTATTTTTTTGAGAATATTACAGCCTGCATTTAAATGCATTTGGTAATGTGCGATATGTACAATACAATAGTTCCTCCATCACTCTCGACAGAAGCTACACCCCTTCACCACAATGAGAGGAGCAGCACCTCCCTGCCTGGCAAGGAAGTCAACAGCTAAGGAGGAAACTCATAATAACAGAGATATTTTGAGTTTCGAATTCCCCTCCCCTTCCAAAGCCTAAAGTTATTATACGTTGGACAGAAAACCTGTGTAGAGTCAATCATATTATAAATGTAGTTGGCGAGATACATGGAAATTCGTTGTGAGTATCCGACGTCATCAATTTTACCTATTTCATACTTGACATTTAACTGTTTTAGTCAACGCTAGAGATCATATTATTGGCTGAAATCGGGCGTAGAATATTTATTTTATTTATTAAATTACGTCCACATTATGCTACTATGGCTAATTGGGACGGGTTATCTACAGGTTACTACCCTTTTCTAGCCAGGATGTAAATAAATAAATAAAGGAATTTATTTCAGGAGCCCGTCACTAATTAAATTTCTTCGGCTCAGGGCGGGAATCGAACCCGGCACTCTCGGTTTACCGCGCGAGATTAAGACCAACGCCTTAACTCACACGGCCAAGCGCCCGGGCATAGAAGGACAGAATTAGAAAATTCAAAATATTTCTGTTATTATGAACGGGATCGTAAAATTTTATACAACCTTATAAATATAAGAAGATTTATACTATTTTTTCGTAACTCAAGTATCAAGTAAGTCTTTCTTGTTTAAAGACTTCAGAAACACCACCCCCTCCCCAGTCTTCTAATTTTTAACATAGAAATAGAGATTTTGTGGTGAAAGATCACAAATGTGTTGTACCAGCACGTGGAAAATCTTCTTAGTTTACGTAGCCCCTGACGGACTTTTATTTTCATCATGTAGTAGTTTGATGGATGTTTGAAGAAACTTTTCAATAATTTCGTCATGAGTAAAACCACTCTTTTCCGTTGAGTTATTGAAATATGCTGATAATGTTGTGTGAGCGGCATTCAAGGAGTGAGTATATTTCTTAGTCTATTAATAATTCTTGATATCAGTCAGCTAACAGCTGTGCAATACTGATAAGACTTATAATTTCCTAATACAGCGTTGCCAATCATTTGCTATCACCTCCGTTATAGTATAGATTTAGCAGGGCTAACCTCTTCTAATCAGGGCTGGGGTGACACTTCATGTTCCATTGCAGCGCCGATATTTAATTCTATCAGGCCAGATATTCATGAAATATGACAAAGAGCCAGATAAGATAACGTACTATCATATTTCTCTTATTTATTTTTAAATAGGTGAAGTGTATATTGTATAAACATCGCTTTAATTGAATTAATATAGGGAATTACTTAAGCAAAAAATGATGACATGAAGTTCTTTTAGCATATCAAATAAAGGGTTGGTAGTGTCAGTGTAAATGATAATGTAAGGTAATGTCATACCTGCCGGTGAAGTCCATAGACTTACCTCCTATCTTGAGGAATTACAGTTCATTTAGCATATTTCTCATAAGGCAATCATGAAGTCTGTGTTATATATATATATATATATATATATATATATATATATATATATATGTGTGTGTGTGTGTGTGTGTGTGGGGGGGGGATATATAGGTAGGTATTTGTCTGTTAACGCCCTAGCGGACGCAATCTTTGTTTAATAGTTACAGAACTTGATATATTTTTTATTTATTCATTTATTTGCAACTATATATATATATATATATAAATATTACAAGGAAAGATATGTATGATAATAATAACAAATGACTTGAATTGTCGCTTGTGGTGGGAAGTTGTCCATTGACAATATCTACATTGGATTATACCAGTTTGGAGTTATACTTTGCACTAATCAAGAAGAGTTTTTGGCCACTTACGCTTCTGACAACGTCTTGGGTTTTCTTGAATATAGGTAGATGAGAGTGATTCCACTAAAGGATTAGGATTTCCGGGAAGAAGGAGTGGAATTTCTGATATCTGTATTTTGCGAGGGTTTGGACAAAAGGAATGTTGAGGGCATTATGGAGAGTCTAATTGAATAAGTAAAATGGGAAATCTGTAATTTTGCGGAGTATTTTGGAATGGAGGAATTTGATGGTTTAGTGGAAACCCAAAGCTCAAGTCCGTATGTCCATATCGGTCTGAGTATTGTCGTATAAACCATTCTTTTGTTGTGTAGTGATAGTTTAATCGATTGTGAAATAGTCTTAGTAGAAGTGTGTACCGTCAATTAAATTCTTGTCTTTTTAGTGTGATGTGGGGTTTCCAAGTTAGTCGCTTGTCTAATGTGAGTCCTAGATACCTAATTTGTGATTTTTGAGGTATAAGTGCACTATTGAGTGTAACTGGAGGGCAAATGGAACGTCGGAGGGTAAATGTTACGTGGCTTGATTTGCTGCTGTTGAGCCTCCACTGAGTCAGCCAGGATTCTAGCGAAGCGAGGTGTTCTTGTAAAGGTAAGGATGCCTTAATTAGGTCTGAGATAGACGTTAAGATTGCAGTATCATCTGCATACGTGCGAAGGGAAGTTCCAGGACGTGATGGGATGTTGGCAGTATAGATAAAGAATAAGAACGTACTTAGAATGACCCCTGAACTTGATATTTAAACTTTTAGTGTGAAACTAGCAATTAATTTCCTTCATGACTGAAATCGGAATGGTTCACAGTTCAGTTGGCTTCATGCGTTAGGACATTGACGAGCGTGCGTTTGCCGTTGAGGCCTACTTTTGGACCGAATGTTCAGCAATAGCAACACAGCGTGCTTTCCGGATCTCTTTTATTTAGCCCCATTAATTTTCACTACGTCCAGACAAACTGCAAGTGCTACAAGACGAAGAACGTGAGTCCCTCGGCCTTTTAGATCACCTGAGAACATTGAGGCACAATATTGCCATCATCGTGGCGTTCTGCTTGCAAACATGCGTCTGTCCTTTCCTATCGTTCTCTGAAGAGAACCTTCATGATGATTTCCATTTGTACAAAAAGACTTTCACAGCGCCTCATCCGAATTAGGGGTGATTTGGAGTGCCTGGCCCGCTCTCCAGCTTTTGTGACTCCCTTATGAATTTTTTCTATTGGGTTTTTGAAATCCCGTGTTTATATGACCCGTCAAGGACCCTTGGATGAAATTGCCACCGTAGCTTCTGCTATTCTAGCCCGAGTCATGACAATCGTCAGAAATTGGTTTACTCAGTGTTTAGAGCATGGGGGGACTTCACCTACCTGGTTCGATCTCCAAATCTTTACGTATTTTTCTATATATAATATAAAAAACAAATGCAAATTTTCTGCAAAGTTTTTAAAAAAAGGAAGTTATGCTGCCGCACCCTGCGTATCGGAGATTTAAATCCCTATTTAATTAATTTATAGAAAACTGAAGAAATTGAGAATAGTTGGCGAGTTGAGATCTTCCGCTTATCATGTAACAGTTTTGTGCAAAATCAGCTTAGATTACGCAATTACTAATTTCTAAGAAAACTTGTTCTCCTAATTTTTGCAATAATGTGTTTATTGTGCATTGTTTATCCTTGTACGTGTTTCCGTTAAAAAGAACTCCGCTTTACATACTGCAAGCACAAGAGCCAGCTAAATTATTAAGCCGTTTTTCAAATATTCCATCTATAATATAGACTCCCTTCTATTAATAAAATATCTTGCAATACTGTGATTCTATTTGGAGGCATATATCTAAGCATAAGGTTTATGTAATTGTTAGGATTTACGAAGAGTGTTCAATGCCTTCCCAATTACTTTTCATTTGCAATATACTTAGTTTTTTCTGGTCGAATGTTCATTTTATCAACATATGCCAGCGGGAAGGTTCATGCACTTTACAGGAGTTAATCCAATGCAATGATAAGCCTAATCCATCCATCAAGAAACTCTGAGTTATTGACAGCATGAGGAAGATTAGCCTTGTACACACATTCTGAATCACTGGCTGAAGCAATTGACACATTTGATTGACGAGGGCCTGCTTTGCTCGAGATTCCCAGACAAAAATAATTTGGCTACCATGTGTGTAAGGTCATACGCCTCTCGTACCTTCCACTTGACTTAAGAATATTTTGACTTCTTCTGTATTGAACATTGTGTTTCTCTTATATATAGTCCTTATAATCGTCCCTAAATCCCAGCCACATTGCAGGTATGAGTTATCCACTGGCAACTTCCACAAACCCCCTTGTTTGTCATTACACGGCAAAAGCAATGGTTCTGTATTGGTTAGGTTGAAAGTTGAGCTGGGCCATGATAAGATCCATTAGTGTAGTGGACAAATAGCAATTAAGGCCATAGAAGGGTAAATATGGTTGTTTACAGAATGAGCCTCTTACAAAAATATCGATGAAACGAGGCGGCTCTAAACCTATTTGAAGTAAGGAAGTTGTTAACAATCTAGGTTTTCTCCAGGTTCTTAGTAAACTGTTCCTTTCCCAATTAGAAAAATCAGATGTCACCAAGGTCAGACTTTATTCCAAAGCACTTTCGTCCTATCTGGACATCTTCAGTCCTGAGTTGGAAATCACAGAGGTTTTTTCTTACCGGAGGGAGCTCTCCGGTTCTGGTGGTGTTCAATTAATTGAAAGTAACTTAAAAGTAAGCTTGCTTTTGTTGATACATGATTGTTTCATATATTCATTTGCCCGTGAGTTCCAGCACTACTGTCACCGTACTAATATTGTAGCATACCCAATTCGTTTAACTGATAAGTACTTGGGGTAGTATACACGATCTGACTTTTTGAACATGGGGTACTCTGTTCCATCTTTAACTCGTTACATTGTTAACCAGCAATAGATGATTTATCGCCGTGTTTCCAAAATATTTCTTCAAAAGCTTATGGATTCTATCAAGTAAATAACAGAAACGAGGTCCAATACATTTTAAATATATATATTTCTTGTTTATCGTTATTTTAACTCGGTATTTATGGGCTAATACATTCGTAGCTAAAAACGGACGAGAAAAAAAACGTTTATGAAGGGCAAACTGCCTCCGTTATAATGCCTAGGATTGAAAAACGTCTAATGTTACCAGAATACTCGAAACAACTGAATTTTAAGTAAATCTTTTATTCGTTAGAAGAAAGGTACTGCGTAACAGACGTTTTACCACCTAAATGTCTGAAGGCATTTTAGTAGTTTACGAAGCTGATTCTCTGATATTTACGGACATGTACAATGGAAACTCTTGTACTATCGTGGAATATATCGCTTGCGCTCATACGATCTTGGTACTGGGTGGTGAACCACTATCTATAGCCCGCTTCAAGGGCTCAGATAAGCACTCTACCTATATTCCTGGAAAACGGTATTAGTATTAAATCTTTGGCTCTTGTCCCATGAAAGACCGAGGCCCAGTCTTTGGTGGGGGATAAAGCACTCAGCTTGGCACATTATTTCGTACTCTAGTGCCATTAAAGGCCTACTTCTTTACTTAAGCAGCTACTGGTGGCATGGCTTCAAGTTCAAATTCACAGCTCTGTGACCGCACAACCAAGTAAAATTTAGTGTGTAATCCCAGGGTGTGCTTCAGCAACTGGGCCCCCTACTCTCTGCAAGTCTCTACGGATAATGTACGAAGGTTGAGAAATTGAGAGAGCATGTCTAAAATAGATGGGCTTGTAGCGGAATGTGGCCTTATAGTGTGAATTCCTTCAATCACCATATGAATTTCCTTGGGTTTTTCATGTTGCACTCCTTTTCTACTTTCTGCTCTTCTCAAGCATTGCCAACGTCTCAGAAAAGCTCTTTAGCTACTTTCCTGGAATGTTCACCAAGTCTTGGACTATCTTAAGCATGCAGCTACTTGTGAGGGTAAGCCTAAACCAATTGGACTTGTAATGGGTTGAGTCCTTATTACAGCATCAACAATATTGCTTCAATCGCCATATGACATTCCCCTGAGTCTTTCATGTCGCACCTCTTACTTTCCGAATAGCCTCGTCTTAGTCGCAGACAGTCACTGTACCTATTTTCCTGAAAAGGTCCAAAGGTCCATCGCATGGATAGACTCCATTCTCACGGATCAGGAGAGTTCCCACATGGGAGGATCTAACGACTGTTGACGCGGAAAGCCAGCAGGCTGCTAATTGAGAGAGAATGCCCATAACTAGATGGAATTGTAATGGGATGAGAGCGCATAGCATCAACATAATTCCTCCAATCAACTGAAGGCAGCGTTCGTGTCTCTCCTCATTACTCCCATATCTATCTAGATATTCCCACTAATTCGTTCCTCTACGTCAACAACTTGTTCGGCAATCCTATTACCGCAGGCGGCCCGCATAACAACCCCAATAAGCGGTCATTTCGAATATTCAATATTCCAGTATTACATGTTTACTCCCAATTTATTTTTTAATTGTAGCAATTAGCCTTGTTTTGCAGTTAACATCTTTATGTTTAGGCGTTTCGCTGGTGTCGCCTCGGGTATCTGTTCTGGCTGTCAGAATTAATTTTATCTGAATCCTGGTAAACGTTTGAGAGGTGTATCCGTACATAAATATTGGCTTGATATGGAAAATTAACTCTCAAAATTCCAAAAAAAGACTTATTTTTCTACTGGGCCTCTTTTTCAACGCCAACTGATATACCATACAACGTTTTCCTGAATCGTTCCCTCATTCCTGAGGCTATAAATCATTGTGACTGTAATGCCTGCTATACTTGCCGAAGTCATGACAAACGTCAGAAATAGGTTTACTCAGTGTTTGGAGAGTGCCGCCTACATCAAAACTTTATGCATTTTCCTATATTGTAAAAAAAACAAATACAAATTTTCTGGTTCGTGCAATGGGGTTAAATTTTGAAAAAAAGAAAGTTATGCTGCTACACCCTGTAGATCGTAAATTTAAATCTCTAGTTACATAGAAAACGGGAGAAATTGAGAATAGATAGCGAGCTAACATATTCAGCTTGTACACAACAGATTGTGGAAAATCAGCTTAGATTTCGCAAACAGTAACTTCTAAATACTTTAGCAATGATGTGTTTATTGTTAATTGTTTATCCTTGTACTTATTTTCTGTTAAAAAGAACTCCTCTTTAACTATTGCATGCACGGGAGGCAGCTAAATTATTAAGTCCCTAAATTATTAACTATCCCAGTTATATATCTCATGCATTTGGCCTGAAGCCTATATTATGTATTTGTAGTTGTTCCAGAACCATCTATAACCTCTAACCGATCTGGCTTAATGAAAATCGTCCCAAAAAAAGGATTAGTTGTCTTAAAAGAAGAATGAACTAGTTACTGACATGGACGTTGACCAGGCGATCACGCTTGTGGTAGCTTGGATCCAGGTGTTTATTAGAACATTGTTGTTAATTAATAATGCCTTAAGGGAAGTCTGCTAATTACAGCTGTTAGATGAGCAGTACCTGACATTTGGAGTTGGGATGGAGTGACGCGAGGTTAAGAGTGTTTAGGCTGTGGGCGAATGCTTGTGCTGGGAGTGTTGAACAGCCTTGGGCATATTCGGCACTGTGTCGTAACCCAGGCTCTACGTCTCTTTCTCACTTCCTCTCCGATGTCTCACTTATCACACAGGACTGATAAGGATTCTGTTATCACGTGTCCGTTGATAAGACCCTCACCCACAAACCACCAGTTTACTGTTAAATCATTTCTTCTTTCCATTATCTCATCCACATTTTCTGCTCGGTCAATAGGCCTGCAGCTTCATCATCAATCGTTCTGCCCCCAATCTCATTCCTACATTCATTAATGCTCAACACTAAACAAATATTTTTTCTTGAGGATCATCTAGTTGCGAACTTAGTTGCTGTTATTTCCTTTATATTAAGAAACTAACGCTTGACCGTTTTGAGCAACACTTGTCGTGTGTGACATCCACCAAACCTTGTTATCAAGTGATTTTTATGAATCTCCTTTAGAAGCAATTGTTTTCTCCATACGAAATGCATTCCCAATTTTAACGAAGTACATTCCAGGATATGAACCTATATAGTCCGTCACACAGACGCTGCATAAACTAAGCCGATTTCCCACGTGTTAGTAGGATACTACTACTATCTCCTCTCACCATGTATTCTGTATTTCTATGTAAAATCAGATGAGTACATGCAAACATTCATTGAAGATTGAAAACAAAAACGTACTAGTTAGTCTTCTAATATGTCATTTTCAAAACAATATATGGAATAACAATTGTAGCGAGAACATTGGATAGTTACGTTGTTAAATTCGTCGTATTGTTCCATCTTCAATGAAACAGACGAAAGAAACCATACGTTCTCTACCTTTCAAGAGGCCCCCGCATGGTGCTGCCATCTATGTGTCAGTCCTGGGAACTACCAAGAGCATATACCAGCTGTTAGCATAGAACAAAATGCAGTAGAAGAAAAAAAAGACACAAGCAGTCAGTCTACTTCTTCTTGCGAGATAACAAGTTCATAAAAGAAGTATTTTTTTTTATTGTTAATATGCCTCAAAACCATGGCTAATTAACTGATATTCAAGCCAAGGTGGCAAGGGAGAGGATATGGATGGAGAGAGAAATGGAAGAAATAAGCAGAAAAAGGGGAACGAATAACCATCAGAAGGAAAACCACACACAAGGAAGCTAGGCACAATAACCCAACAGATCATCAGCATCCAATATTGTAATTCTTAATCAATATTTTTCATTGTATATTACATGTATTATGTAGTAACACATTCAATAGACTCATTTGTTCTATCACATATTACCACATTTATACAGTCCACCCTCATGAAAACCAGCATTTGCATAACCTACAGTGAGAGGGTAATATTCATTATCAAATGAATATTACCCCATCGCATTACACGTATATAAGGACAAACCCTGTGCAGATATCTCCTAAACTCTGAAAATGTATTTTGGAAATTGAGTAGTTCATGAAATTTTAAGTCTGATGGGTTTTAATATTTTGGATTTCATTAATATTTATTGAAACTTTCATGGAAATTTAATAGTTTTTGGCGCAAGGGCTGGGTAATCTTCGCAGATTTTCCACGTGTTGATTTAGCATACTTGTGACCTCATCTCACCCACATATTCAATAACTCAATAATTGAGTTACGAAAAACTTTCTATCTCTGGAATATGCTGGATGGTAGAGGAACCAATTGATAAGTATCAATAAGAAGGCCAAGTCCTCTACTTTTTTTCACAGGAAAAACAGTAGAGGACTTGACTCTTATTGATCCTTAAAAAATTATAGGAAAACAATTGTAGAACACTAATAGCTTGACAAGATTGGTTCCATAACATTTTGCGATACGACTCATAATTATAGGGACATTTTGAATTTTCAAAATTCCCTCGCTAACCACACCCTATTCCACCCCCAATCTCACCCTTTAACTAATATGATCAGTTCAAGATCGAGTATGGTCTACAAGAAATAAATATTTTTGATTCACTTAATTCAACATCAACCTACGCATACAACTACGTATTTGCATGAATTTCACACAGTAATTGTTTAATGAATACAATTTGTGGTATGTAAGCTTAGACTAAAGTGATCCATGATATAACAGCTTAATATGACATGAGTCAGAGTGGGGTTTTTACTGAAGGCAGAAAATTAAAAAATGGAAATATCTCCGTTAATATTAAAGCAAAAGAATAAATGCATATTCCAATATTTAAAGTACATTTTAATTGCAATAATATTGGTTCTATACACTTTTCTGATCTGCCGTATGATATTGGAGATATTTCCAACTTTCGAAACTCCTCGCTCTAACACCCCTCCCTCCCAATTGTTCCATTTCAGCCATTCACGAATACGATCTCTAATTTTTGCATGAAGCGTTTATAAATCGAGGTTCGTTACGATCAAATAAGAGTTGCGGCTGCTAGAGTGCTACAACAGACTAATATATAAGGATCAATAAGAAGGCCAAGTCCTCTACTGTTTTTAGCAGATTTTCCTTAAGGGAAATCAGCTATTGAGGTTGTACTCATGACGGAAATTTCGACATTTTTCTTCAAATGTCCATCGATCCTACCTAGTAGATGACGAAAATGAGGTCCGTTCAAAACTGTATATATATATATATATATATATATATATATATATATATATATATATATATCTATATATTTGTCTGTTACCGCTCTAGCGGTCGCAATTATGGTTTAATCCTTACCAAACTTCATATTTAAGCGTTTTATGTAAAAAGAAAGATCAAGTTCGTTAACGGCTGAAATCGGACTAGTGGGAGGGGGGGTTTAGTGGGGAGGATTTTCGAAAATTCGAAATACCTCCGTTACTATACGTCTGCTCGAAAAATTGTACAGAATCAATCTTATTGCAAATTAAATTTACTATAAATATTGTTATATAAGTTTATTCTCTATCTTGAATATTAACCAATCTGCATTTTTCACTTTTCAGCAAACCGCCACTTCTACTCATGTTACGTAAACAGTACTCTGCTACATAATAAATCACATTATTGGAAGTTTAAATACCAAAAATTGTATTCAAGAGACCTTTATTATACGAGATACATGTAAATATGTCCTGGTGACTCCTCCCCCCCATCTTAAAGTTTTGGACTACTAAAATTTTATTGATTGAGATAACAATTATTCTGACTCATTATTAATTACAGTACTAGATATAGTAAATATCTATTACTAAACTTCGCGAGCGAAATCTGCTTAGTTTACGCAGCCCCTGCGTGACGGACTTCTTAATATTATGCAGAGTGCACTTTCGGAGTCAAAGCTCCATCCTCAGTGCCTGCTGATTAAAGCTGCGTTGCCTGGACCACGCCCCGTCTTCGTCAGTCGCCCGGCGGTCGTAGTCCAGCATATAACCAGCAGGCGTTGACTCCGAAAGTGCACTCTGCATTATATTAAAAAAGTCCGTCACGCAGGAGCTGCGTAAACTAAGCAGATTTCCCTCGTGAAGTTTAGTAATAGATAAATATACATACTGCTAACACAACACCGTGAATAAATACAAACGGAAATAAGAAATGTTTCATCCAATTTCAATAGCCTGCCGACAGGAAGCGTTAGGTTAGAAATGTAAACAAACTGGCCTGCCCGCTTCACACCGGAAAGAAAAACAATTACTGAAATATATCAGAATATAACACATTAATTTTATTGAGAAATATTTACTATATCTAGTACTGTAATTAATAATGAGTCAGAATAATTGTTATCTCAATCAATAAAATTTTAGTAGTCCAAAACTTTAAGATGGGGGGGGGGAGTCACCAGGGCATATTTACATGTATCTCGTATAATAAAGGTCTCTTGAATACAATTTTTGGTATTTAAACTTCCAATAATGTGATTTATTATGTAGCAGAGTATTGTTTACGTAACATGAGTAGAAGTGGCGGTTTGCTGAAAACTGAAAAATGCATATATCTCGGTTAGTATTCAAGATAGAGAATAAATTTATAAAAACAATATTTATAGTAAATTTAATTTGCAATAAGATTGGTTTGATACACTTTTTCGATCCGGCGTTTAGTAACGGAGATATTTCGAATTTTCGAAAATCCACCCTATAAACCCCCCCACTTGTTCGATTTCAGCCGTTAACGAACTTGATCATTCTTTTTTACATATAACAACTAAATATCGAGTTTGGTAACAGACAAATATATATATATACAGTTTTGAACGGACCTCATTTTCGTCATCTAGTAGGTAGGATCGATGGACATTTGAAGAAAAATGTCAAAAATTCCGTCATGAGTACAACCTCAATAGCTGAATCCCTTAAGGGAAATCGGCTAAAAACAGTAGAGGACTTGGCCTTCTTATTGATCCTTATCAATTGGTTCCTCTACCATCCAGCATATTTCAGAGATAGGCAAATATATATACACACACTCACAAATGATTGAAAAAAAAAAAAATCTAATTTCAATATTCCAAAGTCAAAACTCCTGCCATACATCCTTAATAGCTTACTTCGATAATAAGACATTTTCAGTAAGGAGAAAATTGTTATTTTTAAACAAGTATTTAAAGGTTTGTTAGACAGTTATTGGCTGTTTTGAAATGCATTCACTTCTTGTCATTTTCAGTGACAGTTCCTCTTGTAGTTGCCACCCGGTCTATGAATAGGTTTGGCATATGAAGTAGAGACATATATAGTCCGTAGATTGCAGGTTGACATTCAGGGGTCAGGGTGAAGGCTGCATCAGGTGCAGTTGCCAATGCAACAGCCTTGCATCTCATTCCATTTACCAATAGTCTTGTCCTTTGTCTAGAAATCATTATGACGTTCGAAAGCATTCTGGGAAGTATTAATATTTCCAGTTAACAGCGAAAAGTTAAAATTTTTCTGACGTATCTTTCCTAGGACAATCAGTCAGTAACAAGCAACCTTGAAGGTAGAAATAATTACTTTTTAGATGACAACATAATTCCAAAAAATTGGAATGATGATTTTAATTTAAATGGCAGAAAAGTAAATAAAACTGAAAATGAAACTCGACATGAGATGTTGGATTATGTAACAGCTTTAAGAGGAAATATCTTAATGAGTAGAAGTAGGTGTTTACTGAAGGATAAAAATAAAATAAAAATAGGAATGTTGCCATAAATTAACTTTTCTGCAAAGAGAAAATTATATAGTATTACAAACAGGAGCATTCCATACTCGAAATTAGAGATGTGACGTTATTTTTTGAGGCATCCTATGACGATTTCGGGCATTAGGTATCCTATACACGATTTTTGGGACTGTACTATTGACGCTATTTTCGAAATATTTCCTGAAATGTCCATCGATCCTAGTAGATGACGAAAATGAGGTCCTTCTTAAATTATGGGTGTGTGTGTGTGTGTGTGTGTGTGTGTGTGTGTGTGTGTGACATATAATATAATATAGTCGTATTTATATATATAGTTGGTTACGTCGTTATTAATTAAATCAATTGAACGAAGAAATATAGTAAACTAACCTAGCTCAGTTTAAACCACAATTAATGATAATTTTGTCATATCTGTCGGTGGAGACCGTCGTTCCTGGCTGATGATCGAGCACAGTTGGCATTGTGCTTTCGATGCGAAGGCAGAAGCTCAAATACTAAGCATTGCTTTCTTTAAACTTTTACTGTACGAGATGCATGCAAATACGCTGTGTGGTCGCGACACCATTTAAGATTTTACTGTTTTTACTTAAAAATGCTTATTTCATCTATAGCATACTCGATATTGATTCCGTAACGTGCAATACATAAGTTCATAGTTGTTAATGGCTGAAATCCAGAGGATTAAATTAAAAAATTCAATATAACTCCATTATTATGAGTCTCATCGAAAAATTGTATTGGACCAATCTTTTAAAAATTATTGATGTCTGCAATTATTTATGTAGTTTTTTAAAGCCCAAATGTTAAGCGAGTTATTCGTACTTTCTTGTTTTTAGCTTTCAGTACACCCCCACTTCTACTCATTGGATTTTTATATAGAAATAGAGAATATGTCATGAAAAGAGATAATTGGTGAGTCATAACATCACGTGGGAAATCTGCTTAACGTGGGAAGTACTGATGTGACGGACTTTTTATGTATGTCAAAGATGTGAATTTATTAAATGAAGTCTACTTAAGTATTTCAATAAATTATATCAAATAACATTTCTCTACGGGGTTAGTGGGTATTTGAGGAATGTCTGAAGACGAAAAAAAGTCTGTCACGCAGGGGCTGCGTAAACTAAGCAGATTTCCCACGTGAAGTTTTACAATAGAGAAATCTACATCCTGGTAACACTTAACGCCATCGTGAGTAAATACAAACGGTAATGAGAAGTCCAACAAACGGGTCTGGAAACCATTCAGAGCTGAACAGATAGATGGACATATTCTTCACTGAAATGAAAGCAATTACTGAAATATATCTGAATATAACATATTAACTTTATTGCAAACTATTTACTATATCTAGTCCAGTAATTGATAATGAATCAGAATAGTTTAACGCAATCACTCAAATTTTAGTAGTCCAAGAACTAAAAAAGAGGAGGGGGGATATCAACAGAACGTATTTACATATATCTCACAAAGTAGAAGCTTGCACGAGTCTCTATACCAGTTTCACATGAGCCGAACAGTTACGGAAACGGCCGAACTAGCTTTCGGCGGAGTCTCACGAACAGAACCGACAATAGCCGATCTCATCTCGTCCGCTATCCGCACACACTTATTACAAATGCAAATATTTCGGTTAATATACAAGATAGAGAATAATTGTATATAACAAAATTTATAGTACATTTAATTTGCAATAAGATTTTTTTTATACAAGTTTTTGTTCCGTCGTATAGTAATGGAGATATTTCGAATTTTAGAAAATCCCCGCCTCTTAACCCCCCCCTCTCTCTCCACTGTTTTTTTTTTTCGAAAATCACGTCATTAGTATGACCTCCCCTTAAGGAAAATCTGCTAAAAAATCGTATCTTGGCTACTATACTGTTGGATGATTTTCCTTTTGGTAAATTGCTGAAATAATAATAATAATGGATGAATAGCTAATATTTGTAATATATTGGAAGTATTGACGAAATTAATACTTCTATATAGCATTTATAATGCTACGATAATGCTGTCGTTTGGGGGGGGGGACTTTATTTCTACTCGTCAAAGACGGCTAGCACAGCTGAGGTAAATATAAATACGTCAATATTTGTCGTATCGTCACTTCGTGCTTATTGGGCGTTGCTCAGAGAATAGTCCCTCCAGAATTGACAGTTTCGTTATCTTATTGAATACGATCGGATTATTAAGTGCTTATCTCAATCCAATCCCCGAGCTCTCGTATTTTGAAGGGAAACCATATTTATTAAAGCCGTCAACACAGCAGGTGGGTAATGTATTCATCCAACCAGGAAACAGGTGGTTTTTGAATGCAATTAGATATGCCTTATTCACGAGCAAACCTACGTACTTAGTGAATTTTGCTTCTCCAATTACTCAACTCTTAATATTTAAAATTTGAGTCTTACGTGTGTCATAAAATCTTCGAAGGTGTGCTATAATATTGTAGAATCTGGCAACGTGGGCTTATTGGAGATGTCAAAAAGTCCGTCATGCAGGGGCTGCGTAAACTAAGCAGATTTCCCACGTGAAGTTATACAATAGAGAAATCTCCATACGAGTGCCGAGCAGCAAGGAAACGGCTGAACTAGCTTTTGGCGGGAAAGTCACTCTCATCCGTTAGCCGCCCAGAATTAGTAAAGTTCAAATATCTCGGTTAATATTCAAGATAGTGAGTAAATGTATATAACAATATTTATAGCAAATTTAATTTGCAATAAGATTGATTCTGTACAATTATTCTATCCGACGTATAGTAACGGAGATATTTTGAGTTTTCGAAAATCCTCTCCTCTAAACCCCCCCTCCCACTGGTCCGATTTCAGCCATTAACGAACTTAATATTTATTTTTTCATAAAACGACTAAATTCCGAGTTTGGTAACGATCAAACAAAAATTGCGACCGCTAGAGCGGTAACAGACAAATATCTAGATATATATATATATATATATATATATATATATACATACAGTTTTGAACGGACCTCATTTTCGTCATCTACTAGGTAGGATCGATGGACATTTGAAGAACATTTTTGAAAATTCCGTCATGAGTTCAAGCTCAATAGCTGATTTCCCCTAAGGGAAATCTGCTAAAATGAGTTGGGTGGATTATGGACTAGAATATCATCACTCCATATAACTATGGAGAAAAAAATGCTTTATTAAAGAATTAATTGTGGCTGTTCACCAATGATGAATTGCTGGCTACACAGCTCAATAACATGACATTAAAAAAATAAGTGAAATTTGATGAAATAAGAGTTAAATTAATAAGTAAGTTTGATACCAAAATTGAGGTAAAAAAGTATAATAAGAATGTAAAATACAAATATAAAGAAAAAAAACAATATTTACATATAAATATATAAAAAATAACAATTAATAATAATTTAGAACTATACATAATAGTGCTGGCTGATTACTCCAAACAATATAAAAAGTCTGGTGTCATACCTGTCGGTGGAGATGTCACTGGCTGATGGTTGAGTACAGCTGGCATTGTGCTTTCGATGCGCTTGCATCATCTTCAAGCCCTTCAAAAAGTTGTATTGAGTTAGATGTTCGCTAGTCAGTAGCTTTTATACGTCTGATCACCGTATTAGTTTGTTTATGTGTAGTTCCTTTCGTTATTGGGTTGTTTACGTTTTAGTCCAAGTCTGTCTGTACTTACCTCTAGATCTGCCAAACGAAGGGTTTTAGCTAATGTCCAGGTAAATTCTTCTCGTGTGGTGGGTCGTTTTGCTCCTCCGTGTTGGGTTTTTTAAGTTTCTAGTGTTTGTGTTTGTGGGTTGGTATGGTATAGTTTGCTAGTGTGTAGATATAGGTATAACGTGATGTGTGTACAATTGTTGGTATAGATCAAGAATAATCTCACATAATTAAATGGAATCTTGATCTACGTACGTCGTCGCTTAGTCTGTTGGTACTCCTGCGTGTGTCCGTCAGTTGGCGTTTTCCGTTTGTTATTCCATTTAAGTAATTTCAATGGTCTGAATATTGTGTCTGAGCTAATGCTGAGCTGTTCGTTGATAATGTCTCCGTTGTTTGTAAATGTCCATGTTCTCCAGAATGTCCAATCTTCGTCCTTTCGTTTGTCTGTGTAGAAGTTACCGGCTGTCGGATATACTTGTAGGGTCGTGGCAGTGGTCATTCAAGTGGTTGGCTCGCTTGTTTCCCCTGAATGAGCTAATGTGTTCGGTATATCGCGTTGGTGGTGGATATCTAGAAAAACAATTTAAATATGATAAGTGGTATCGAACAATCGAAAAATACTTATACAGATTTATTTTATTTGTCTTCGCGAAGGTATGATTTGGCTGTAGTCCTACTCTTTGGATTCTTCGCGTCATAATGCTTTATTGGAGTCGTCTTGCTTTGTGTCTTTACTTCAGTAATGTCCTTCTGCTATACTATTTCTTGGAGTCTTCACGGTGATATGCTTTGCTGTAGTCTTCCTGCTTTGTGTCTTCACGGTCTTATACTTTTTGCTTCAATCTTACTCCTTTGTGTCTTCAAGATAATAAGCTCCTTCTGCTACACTGCTTCTTAGAGTCTTCACGGTGTTATGCTTTGCTTTAGTCTTCTTGCTTTGTGTCTTCACTGTCTTATGCTTTGCTTCAATCTTACTCCTTTGTGTCTTCGCGTATAATAAGCTCCTTCTGCTATTCTACTTCTTAGAGTCTTCACGGTGTTATGCTTTGCTTTAGTCTTCTTGCTTTGTGTCTTCACTGTCTTATGCTTTGCTTCAATCTTACTCCTTTGTGTCTTCGCGGTAATTAGCTCCTTCTGCTGCACTACCTCTTGGAGTCTTCACAGTGTTATGCTTTGCTGCAGTCTTCCTGCTTTGTGTCCTCGCGGTCTTATGCTTTGCTGCAGTCTTCCTGCTTTGTGTCTTCGCGACAGTAGCGTACTTCTGCAGCCTTCCTCCTTTGTGTCTGTGCGGCGTCGCGATCTTTCATCAGTCTTACTGCTTGCAGTCTTTGCGAGGTCCTGATTTGCAATCGCTTATCCCCTGAGATCTGTAGATTCCTCGCCCTGACCCACTTCTTGTTTGGGGTTAGCGACCTCCTACTCGCCAGACTGGCTTCGACTGCACTCCATCTGCTGCTGCTCGGAGTGAAAGTGAACGAACCGGTATTAATACACTTCCTCTGTTCTCTCATTCATGTCCCCACTTTTTCATTCACCCCACCTCTGTGTCTGTGTTTGTCGCATTCTCCTGAGACGTCGCACCGAGGATGTCCAACTACCTTGACCCAGTCAATTCTATCAGAGTATGGCCTTTGCAATTTATCGTCGACTATGTTCTTCCAAATCCAGCTAATATATCTTATAATTTTGGTTGTCTAACCAAATGTCTGGGATACATTTTGTTCAAAATTGTTGTTAACACACCGACTTTGCCACCCCATGGTTGTGTGTTCATAAGCTCATAAAAGCTTCAAACCATTTTATTGATATCCCCATTTCGATTTATTGTTATCTTGGCTATGCAAAATGTCCAAAAATTGTTGAACTGCTGCGTTTTTTTTTTTTTTTCTTCTTTTTATAATATCTGCACATATTTACAAAAATACATGAAATATGTTTTTGGGGTTTATCTATAATATATATTTGGCTGTTTTGTTTACTCTAATATGAAGGAGCCATTTCTAATGAATGCAAATATCGACTTATTTCTCAACAGAAATCACAAGTAGATAATAAATTACATAAATTCACACTCCTAATGATATTTGCACGAATAAATCCCTTAATATTTGATTTAAGAAACAATTGTAGAGCATCAAAAAATAGGTTCTACAACAATTTTTCGGTTCAACTCATAATAAGTGAGATATATTAAATCTTTGAGCTCTCCCCTCTAAACCTACTTCTCGTCCGGTTTCAGTTATTAATTAATATAATCGTTGGTGATGAAAGAATGTCGATTATGTTGTAAACCAAAAAATATATTCGAGTTAAAAACACAAAATCTTAATAGTAAATCTAATCACTACGTATTTGCATATAATAAATGTCCGTTGAAAACAATATTTGGCATTTAAATTTGGGATAAGACGTTTCATGATATATTGTTTTTTTTTTTTTTAAGTAGGTATTTACTAAAAATTTAAAAATGCCTGTTATTTCCTTTTTAGCAGATTTCCCTTAAGGGAAATCAGCTATTGAGGTTGTACTCATGACGGAATTTTCGACATTTTTCTTCAAATGTCCATCGATCCTACCTAGTAGATGACGAAAATGAGGTCCGTTCAAAACTGTATATATTTCTATATATATATATATATATATATATATATATATATATTTGTCTGTTACCGCTCTAGCGGTCGCAATTTTTGTTTGATCCTTACCAAACTTCATATTTAAGCGTTTTATGTAAAAAGAAAGATCAAGTTCGTTAACGGCTGAAATCGGACCAGTGGGAGGGGAGGATTTTCGAAAATTCGAAATATCTCCGTTACTATACGTCGGATCAAAAGATTGTATAGAACCAATCTTATTGCAAATTAAATTTACTATAAATATTGTTCTATACATTAATTCTCTATCTTGAATATTAACCGAGATATTTGCATTTGTATTCTGCGTGTGGTCACCAATAGGGTATGTTCAGAGTTTCCGACGAGTGCTCTGGCGGCCGTTTCCATAACTATCGTCCCTCGTGAATAGGTTTAGAGGTTAGGTTAACTGTTTTTTGGGCTAGAAACTACTGGGTTATTACGCCCTAAATAATGTTTTTTAGGTTTAGAGGTTTCTTACTACTACAGTTGTTATTAGGCAGATTTCTCTATTGTAAAACTTCTTAGTTTACGCAGACCCTGCGTGACGGACTTTTTTAGATTTCTAGCCTTTTTTGGTTAATACCTATTCGAAATAGACAAAAAAAATGTATATAACACTATTTATAGACAATACGGTTTGCAATAAGATTGGTTCTAAACCATTTTTTGCCCGACTCATAATAACAAAAATATTTTAAAACTTAGAAATTCCCCCATCTAAATCCCTCCCACCGGTGAGATTTTAGCCATTAACGAGAGTTTTATCAGAAGAAAATGTTTGAATATCGAGTTTTTTTAAATTGCGACTGCTAGAGCGTTAAGTGATAAGTGTGTGTGTGTGTGTGTGTGTGTGTGTACATCCTTTTGAAAGGCCCTCATTTTTTCTGGGTAGGATCAATGGACGTTTAAGGACGTTTTGCGAAAATTTCAACATGAATACTACCGTAATAAACAATTTCACAGAGAGAACTCTACTAAAAAGTTGTATGAAATAGGAAATGATAATAAATAGGCCTAGTCAATGGAAATGTTTTTTTTTAAATAATGAAATTTCCATATTAGTCTCTTTTAAATGCGGTGGAATCATTTATAGAAGCGACCCGTTGCATTTCATTAGACTCAGCTGTGTACATCGCTGAATTATCCTCTTCTTATCAAGGCTCTGATAACACTATCATTGTAGCTGTCAATGTCACCTACCTTTTCAATCTATAAAACCTCGTTTATTCATAATGATTTCTAAAGGGGAACCCATCGGTTGAAACATTTGAGCGATATTCTAAATGAACATCAAATGTATGTTTTTTTTTTATTTATTTCTTTTATTATCAATTTCGTAAGCATATTTTTTTTAAGCAGAATTCTCTTAAAGGAAATCAGCTGTTTGCTCGTTCTCCTGAATATGATTATTTTAGAAATTTATTGGAATATCCTCCGCTCCTATCTCTTAGTAGACACACGGAAATTTGGAATACTTTAATTCCGGCAAACAAATTCCTGGACATTAAATATTAGTTTTGACGGATGAGTTTAGATGACCGTTGTGGAACTAACGTTATCTGCTGTGATTGTCAGTCACTTAGTTTATAGTGAAAAATCAGTTTGGCAACGCTTTAAATTTATTGCCTTCGTCAAGACCTGCATTGTTACACATACATTAATAATAAATATGGTTAGCATTTAATATAAAATGAATCAATGTGTGTGTTTATAAAGGATGTGTTTACATATGTACTTTATATTAGGGCTAAAAATGCTAATGTAGATTATAATCAAGGAGGAGTTAATACCAAACCACATACGGTATTTCGTTGAGTTCGGTTTAGTATTTTTTGCCCTTTAAAATTGTTACTCCCGCTATAGTTTTTAGAGTAAATATTGTTTATATTTCGTTTCGACAAAATTCTTTAAATAACAAAATAAACAACTTTTTTTATGTACTCGTTGTGCCGAAAAACTAATAGGAAACGAAGTATCGCAATTTTTCGTTTCAGACCTCCCTTATGTTATTCCCACTCCTGTTTGTTCCTAAAAGTTTTAATATAAATTATGATATTGAAGGCCTTATGAGGCCTTTAAAATTGTTGTCTGACTCCATAGTTTTTAGCGTGTACCTTCTTTATACTTCGGTGTACGCAGAAACTGTATGTATCAAAAGTTCCTTTAAATAGCAGAAGAAACAACTTATGTACATGTATGCCGTAAAACTAACAGGAAACTGGCGATTTTTCATTTCAGATCTCCATTATAACCCCTACTCCTATTCATCTCTGAGAATATTAGTATAGCTTTTGCTCTGGGTTGTGTTAGTATTAATACACGTACCTCAAAAGGTGACAAACAGACGCTTAAGTCAAAAATACTTAATATCGTATATTGATACGAACAAAAAAGTATAGTGCAATTTAGAAAAACAATCTTACGCAGTGGCTGCGTTAACTAAGCTTATTTCCCACGGGCGCCACGTATTTACATTTTTCTCAAACCATAAAAGTTTAATGGGAACAATGTTTGGTATTTAAGTTTCAAATAAAGTGCTTCATAACCTAATTGAATATTGTTTATACGAGATGATTAGGAGTGAGGCTTTACTGAAGACCGAAAACTAAAAAATGCAAATATCTCGGTTAATATTCAAGATAGAGAAAAAATGTATATAACAATATTTATAGTAAATTGAATTTGCAATAGGATTGGTTCTATACCATTTTTCGATCCGATGTATAGTAACGGAGATACTTCTAATTTTCTAAATAAAAATTGCGACCGCTTGAGTGTTAACAGACAAATATATATATATATATATATATATATATATATATATATATATATACATATAGTTTTGAACAGACATTATTTTCGTCATCTCCTTGGTAGGATCTTTGGACATGAATGAAGACATTTTTCGAAAATCGCGCCATGAGTAAAACCTCAATAGCTGATTTCCCTTCAGGAAAGTCTGCTAAAATTGAAATCCCGTGCGTGCTAGGCGATTTTTATATAGCCAGACGTCGTCACTAGAAGGTTCGACCGGTGATTGGCTCTAAATTCCGGCCTAAGCTCCGTCTAAGCCTATCAAGGGGGATGCATTCATTGTCTGTCAAATATCTCGGTTAATATTCAAGATAGAGAAAAATGTATTATACTATATTTATAGTAAAGTTTATTTCGATCCGACCCATACATAATAACGGATATATTAAGAATTATTCGAAATTCTGACCCTCTAAACCTCCCCTGGTCCGATTTCAGGCGTTAACAAACTTGATCATTCTTTTTGTATATTTATATATACATAGATAAGTAGATAGATAGATAGACAGATATAATTTGGAACAGACCTCATTTTCGTCACTTCCTTGGGTATGAGGAATGAATATTAAAGGAAATTTTGTGAATATCAAGTCATGAGTATAATCTCATTAGCTTCCCTTAATGGAAAAGTGCTAACGCAATTATGAATTGTACATACAATGAGAGAATCACGTAATGAACTTCTCGTCCTTTTGCTTTAAAAATATCAACATTTGTTAAGAAGATGAAATATTTCTTTTTTCATTTTATTTATGAAAGAACCGAATTATATTTTTAATTTCGCAATGGAACGTCGACACTTTTAAAAGGGAGCGAAGATAAAAACGACTGTAAGCAGACGTTTGTTATTTAAGATGATGCCTCGGAGCATCTCGGCCATAAAGCTTAAATATAAAACTGTTTTCGCTGCAAACATCGCTTCGAATTAATTCTTCACTTTAATAGAAAACATTTTTATGCCTTTTCTTTATTGACGGAAATTCCTATTTACAGTAGATGCAAGTCTCCTGATAAATTTTTATCTTTAATACCAAGGCTCCGGGGAAGTGCTAGGGTTTGAAAACCTCTGTTTCAAGCATCTCCTTTTATAGGAAGTAAAACATTTTAGGTTTTACTGTTCAATAAACCTACTTTCTATAAAATGGGCTTTTATGGATTTTCATCCTATCCTCGAATACTGCTTAGCCACAAATATATAACACTGGCTGTATACTTCATTTTCGGTATATTCTCCTGTATTCATTACCATTTTTATAGACTTCGATAATATTTTCACTTGCTTTCTGTCCATCCTTCATGTCTAGACACCAGTTCCACTGGAATTAAGTAATAGACACTCTTGGTTGTTGAACTAAAACATCCGTCACACAGGGCCTGTGTAAACTAAGTTCATTTCCCTCCTGAAGTTTAACAATGGATAAATCTATATACCGGTAACTGAACACCAACGTGAATATTAATTGAATAAATTCAAACGGTAATAAGAAATCTTTCAGTACATTTTAATAATTTCCCGACGGGAAACATCTGGGGTGTAAACATGTCTGTCAGCCTCTCACCGGACAGAAAAACAAATACTGAAATATATCTGTATATAACATACTAATTTTATTGAAAACTATTTATTAGATCTAGTAATGCACTTTATAATGAACCAGAATAATTTATATCTCAATCGATCAAATTTTAGTAGTCCAAGAACTTAAGACGGGGGGAGGGATGGGTCACTTGCGCATATTTGCATGTATCTCGTAAAATAAAGGTCTCTTGATAAAAGTTTATTATATAACGGAGTATTGTTTATGTAGCATGAGTAGAAGTGGAGGTTTGCTGAAGGCTGAAAACTGAAAATTGCAAATATTTCGGTTAATATTCAAGATAGAGAATAAATGTATATGACAATATTTATAGTATATTTAATTTGCAATAAGGTTGGTTCTATACACTTTTTCGATCCGGTGTCGGATCGATCGGAGATATTTCGAATTGTCAAAATTCTTCTCCTCTGACCCCGGCCCTCCGCATTGTCCGATTTCAGCCTTTAACGAACTTGATCTTTCGTTTAACATAAAACGACTACATGTCGAATTTGGTGACTATCAAACAATAATTGCGACTGCTAGATTTAGACGCAGCTCCTACAGGCTTTTTTTTATTTTTCGTTTGTATACCTTTGGTTATATCATTTCCTGATTCTTATTTACTTTTAATTTTATGTACACCATTTTGTTTTAGTTATATTTATTTTTGTTTCATTTTTATTTCTGTATACTTTCCATCATTATACGTGTGTTTATATTGTACTGATACTTCACAGACCTAATGCACTTATGGATATAGTTTGTTGTTATACGGATCTTTATTTCAATCATGTATTCCCGTCTTCTATGTACATTTAAATATAACCTTATCGTTAATTGCTGTGAACTAGAAATTTAACAGAGTTTCTTGAGCAACGAAATTTTGTAATTGGAAAGGTTTTTTTCCTCATTTTTCGCCCAAAATTCAAATTCTAAAACATTATAATGTTGTATCCAGGATTTCAGGATAAGAATTATACAATATATTCTTCCTGCATAAAATCTTTATTTATAACGACCGGTTTCATCACATCCTTGGCATCCTCTAGCTAAAACACAAGTTATGAATTATTTAAATTTCAACTTTTTAAACAAGGTGTTCATGGTGTTTGCGCAATAAATCGCAGATGAATTTATGACCCATTATATTTCTCTCAGCCAGTTCATGCGGTATCTAAACAGAACGGCTACTAACGAAGCTACTCGTAAGTTGCAACAACTGTCCACGCACAGCAGAACACGGTACTTCCAACCTCTCTTCAATTTCCCGAGAGGTAATCTAGTGGTTTTGAGGAACAAGCACCTTGATATGGTCAACGATGTTTGCAACACCCAATTCTTTCTGCCTGAATTACAAATAAAAAAACCACTCGTGCACTGTCCCTTCACTTACTGCATTGGTCCCGTAAACAGCATATATTTTCTTTGCAGCTTAAGCTGCATTTTTTATGGACAAAACAAAATGCACCAAGTGACGAAATGGAGCCCCCTTGTTATCAGTCATGTCCCATGATTATCAGAGTACTGAAGGGAGATATCTAAGCCCAGTATTGATATTGATAAGCTTCACTGAAGAAAAAAGCCCTCTCTTTCACAACACAAATGACGTCAAATTCTGGTAACTCAGCCTCTACAGGAGGTCAAGTACTGCCTTTGTTGAAATCAGCGAAAACTTTCCCAATAGCCCAATAGAACCAATGTTTTTAATCACCTCAAAAACATAAACATTTACAAAAATATCTTATATTCTCAAGGGCAGTAGCGTCTCAGACAAATGTAGATTATGCAACAAAACTTATGTGTCCTAAGAATGGCTGGATGTGAAAGACTTGCTAGGTCCGAATACTTACCAAGATACAATAACCACCATCAAGCTCTAGCAGATAACCTCTGCATGGTAGACAGGATGGTCGCTTATTACCGATATAATCCCCAACAAATATTAGAAAAAGATAATGTACAGATGTATTCGGATAAAGATGTGATAACAGACTATATTGTGCATCATAACACAAATAATATTTTAATTATTGACAAGATCACTATGAATACCGATATTATTGACATTGCACTCCCAATGATGAGAATATTCGAAAATCCTATGCCGAAATAATTAGAAAATGTCAGGAATTAGCTTTTGGACTTAAAGAAATATACAATTTCAAATCAGTCACGGTTATTATCGGAAATACAGATGCACTCGTGCCAAAAACAACAATAGTAGGCTCCAAGAATTTAAATTGGCCAATAGAAATTATAAAAGAAGTACATCAGGGGATACTCTTTAATATGCGGGAATTGTCCTCAACATTTTAAATTCCCCTTAACATATGTTGCGATTACAAAATTCATATTGGTTGGATTTCCCCTGACGTGGATTTTACCCAGTTTTCTGAGAACAAACCTCCCACATAATAAATAATATTTGTTGGAATATAAATTGTTCATAATTTGTATTTTAGCCTGAGGATGTGGTGGAAGTGATAGTTATTAATAAACAATTTGTTCAGGAAGATATGTCTTGTACTGAATTTCTGTAACATGTCATAGTCTGAAGGGATTATTTGAGTCCTTGAGGTAACAGACGTCCTTCAAACGTCAAGGGTAATAAACGCTTTCATAGCCATGATGTCGCCTGAGAGCGCAAACAGACGAGGAATTAAATAAACAGCAATGATTACAAATTTGTTTATTGATTAGATAAACATGTGGACGATTCCCCTGAGGCCTAACGCGAGTCGAGTCAGAATTGGAAACTATAAATACTTCTACAAGGTCCATTGCTTGGGCTCATGTTTTATTCAACAGGAGTCGATGTGATTCTTGTCAGAGAAGTCGATATTTCACAAACACTGTCCCCTATGATGTATGGCCGCCTTCTTGAGTCTGTTGACAAAACTTGCCCGGCCGTAACGGAAGTATTCAAAGAGATATGACAGTTCATCAACCAGACGGAGCATGTTTGCCCATATTGTGAGTGTCCTTGATGGCCGTGTAAACCAGTCGTCCCGGACCAGTCCTGGGTTATTTCCACTCAACCTACCGGGCTCATATAATGATGTCATTGCTATATTGACCCAGTCACACCTTGCCACCCACGCCTCCTCCCACTCTCGTATCTATTCCAGCTTAAACTGGAAAACAATTTCCACTATCAGTCACTAAGGCACTGACTCCATTTCTGACCTCGTCAATGTCATTGTACTCCCACGCTACGAGCTAAATCCTCCTTCTATATCAATTCGAGGAATGCAGCTATTCTCTTCCAATTAGCCAACAATGCTCAGCGTGAACGGATGAAGATTGTCAAACCTCTAAAAGAAATTTACTGTTTTCCTTCGGGGATTCCAACTCAAATCAACTAACATTGAGCTACATTGGTCTAATCATATCTGATTGCCGGCTTGTAAAAACCCACACCTACTGTTATTCCCATGATATATCTGCCAGCTGATGCTAGAAAGTTAATTTTATATCCCTTCACATGGTTTCTCACCTTCGAACCTGAGCTCACTGAATACTCTGTTATCAGACTCAACAATCGGCAAAGCTTCCTTCAAAATCAGCCCTGTATCTGTTGTCTAGTTACGTCTACTGATACTACTAGGCCTCATCGATACGGGAATAACTATATGCCACTTGTTGCATATTGTTATCTTATTCTAAACAGATCGAAGGAAAAAGTCCCTCTCACAGGGGTTGCGTTAACTAATCAGATTTCCATCGTTGAGTGCCTACACACCCTTCTTACCCCCCTCCCCCACACCTGGGATCCCAATGACTGGGTTTTGCTCCCTTTTACTGCAAGCCTTTCACGATGTGCTCTCCCCCGCTTTCAACGACTGAGTTTTGTTACCCTTTACTGAATACCTTACACGATGTGCCCTCCCCACCTGAGATCCCAATGACTGAGTTTTGTTACCCTTAACAGAATACCTTACACGATGTACCCTCCCCACCTGAGATCCCAATGACTGAGTTTTGTTACCCTTTACTAAATACCTTACACGATGTGCCCTCCCAACCTGAGATCCCAGTGACTGAATTTTGTTACCCTTTACAGAAAACCTTACACGATGTACCCTCCTCACCTGAGATCCCAATGACTGAGTTTTGTTACCCTTTACTAAATACCTTACACGATGTGCCCTCCCACCTGAGATCCCAGTGACTGAATTTTGTTACCCTTTACAGAATACCTTACACGATGTACCCTCCCCACCTGAGATCCCAATGACTGAGTTTTGTTACCCTTTACTGAATACCTTACACGATGTGCCCTCCCCACCTGAGATCCCAATGACTGAGTTTTGTTACCCTTTGCTGAATACCATTCGCGATGTGCCCTCCCCACCTGAGATCCCAATGACTGAGTTTTGTTACCCTTTGCTGAATACCTTTCTCGATGTGCCCTCCCAACCTGAGATACCAATGACTGAGTTTTGTTACCCTTTGCTGAATACCATTCGCGATGTGCCCTCCCCACCTGAGATCCCAATGACTGAGTTTTGTTACCCTTTGCTGAATACCATTCGCGATGTGCCCTCCCCACCTGAGATCCCAATGACTGAGTTTTGTTACCCTTTGCTGAATACCATTCGCGATGTGCCCTCCCCACCTGAGATCCCAATGACTGAGTTTTGTTACTTCTCCAAACCATTCACGATTCTTCCTGTTTCTAGTTATAATATTCAGTTACTGTCAATTAATTAATTAGATACGATCATGCAACAAACTATATCCTTTGTGCCCAGTGTTCTGCTCAAGTCAAATGCAGTTCCATGATGTACCCAAAATTTAGTAAATGGTAATTTCGTTTTGACCTTCGATTATTTTCTTTTGTGTTTAATTAGTCAAATGTAACTTTTTATTATATTCAAAATTCTGTTCTAAACTGATGCATAATAGGAAATAGCGCTACAACAATGGGCCCTTGGAAAAATATCTAATTTTAATATATATTTTTTTTTGTGGTTGCGAAACATATGTATAAAATATATTGACCAAGTATTGAGTGCATATGAGATTGAAGGTCTAACTTATTAAGATTCCAGAAATGGTATTACACTTTTTTTTTTTTTAAATTGTATACCTATATAGGTATTATTTCAAATAAAATGCCGATGCACTTTATCTTATTTAAGTTGGTATAATGTCCATATAAGCTGATCTAAAATAGAAATTTCCTACTGCCTTCTGCATTAGGCCATCTAGCAATAACGGCATCATGAGGAAAATTCCATTCACTCCAATATAGGCATGAGTGGAGGAAATTCCACTGAATGCCAGAGTTATTAGATAGCCATCCCTCCGTGGCCTGTAGCCCACACACTAATGATAGTGAGAATAGCCAGTGTGAATATGCACTTTAATCTGCTCTCCAGTCTTGGCCCACTGACATGGATGTGCGAATTGAGACAAGGAGGGTTTGTTTTCATTACCTCGCATGTTTACTACTGACCTAGAAACAAATAGACATTTTTTTTTATCTCTTACTCGTTATCAGTGAGTGCCTTTATCAATATTATCTTCGTCAACAGTTGTCCCATGCTTCCCCATCCTGACAGCTGCCTTATCACTGAATTAGCCACTTCATAATCCATTATTGGTGCTTTTATCTGTCCTGAATTCTGAAGGATTGCCATATCGTTCTAATTCAGTGGTCATCTCTTTTTCGGAAGTTTCTTTGCAGCTCTGCTACGTGGATGACTATACTTCCAGAACAGCATGAGCATAGAGTCAATGAAGAATTAAGCCCTTATTATAAGAATGGACTGAAATGACAACCCCCATTAACCAAGGAGGACCTAGAATGAGTTGTCTCCAGTAGACTGACGGGTATATGACAGGTTCAGTCTGTGCTAGATTTCATGTGGACAGGATCGTTGATAGTCATAATCCTTAGCCACCCTGAGGGGCTGTCAGACGTATATACTCACTTGACTCCCGCAAATAAACAAACTCCGCGACACCACCGCGTTCTCGTAAGGACCTTGTGAACTAGAGTTCTCCGTAGGCGGGGATCGAATTTGCACCGATGTTTACGTTTAGCTTACAGACTTTTGTGGGGTACCCACGCCTTAACCCTATCGGCCACAATCGTCCTACTAAATTCTCGCGTTCATTCTAATTCAATAGCCATCTCTTTTTCGGAAATTATACTTATATAGTACTTACGATACAATACAAGGGTCTTTTATGTGTTCTCCTGGTGCCTACTCAGTATGGGGAGGCAATTCAGTAGTTCGTTGAATTATGAATTAGCTATTTTTCGTCTATAATGCAACCACAAAACGACAAAGATCATGTTAGGCTTACTAATTGGCCTCTGGCGTGTGACAGACTAAGGTTTTTCATGGGTTGTTTTGTCAAAGCGAACACATGAATTAAACATTCTTAAACAACGCATATTTGTACGAGGTGATGATAATACTATGACTTGAATAATACAAACCTTTGTCATATGTACCTTTCTTTTTCCTTTTTTATTTAGCACGGGACAGTCGCAAAAAATGTTAGGAAGTTGAATACTTTCTCTGAATATTAATTTATCAGTCCCGACAATCTTCAGTGCACTGAATACCTGGGCATTTTCAACTGTTGTTTTATCCCTTGTTTATTGCTGTTATATTCGAGATCGCTGAGTTGTAGAAACCCAGAATGTGGGAACTCTTTTGGGTCGAGACATTTCAATATTGAAGCTCATTGGATAATAAATGATAATGATATGGTATGGTATTAGCGGTTTCGGATTGTAGTTCGAAAATCAGAAAATGGGGATGGTTGGGCAAATTTTGGGAGACACCCAATCTTCCTTCATCAGGATACCAACGCAGCGTAACAACAACCAAAATGTATTGTGTGACCCATGTCCCTACCATATCCTCTCTCGATTCCTTCTCCATCTCTACTAACTTCAGCTTGTGTGATTAATTTCCTCCGACCATTCTGCACCCTTTCTTCAACACCAGTTGTCTGTCTCAACTTTCCCCGATGGCTAATTGCCATTAGCTGACGAGACGCCTGTCCTCCAGATGATGCAGACCCGGAGACCTACAACACCATCACTTCCCTGTCGCAGCTGGCCAACCTCTTGCCGCCAGAGCTGCTGGTGGAGCACATGGCCCGGCTTCCATCGCACAGGTACCGCAGGCTGAGCCAGTGCCTCGAGGAGGAGGAACCAGCAGAGGAGGTGAAGCAGGTCGTGTTCAAGAGGCACACCGACTCCAGGTTTGTCGACACTTCCATGGTATCCATGAAGAGTGAAGCACCCAAGAAACCCGTCACCGTCAGCGATGGATCAGAGCTATGGATCAGGAGGACTCCCTCCAAGAGAAAAGTAAGACACTATATCATTGACTAACTCTAACAGTGGTGAAGGTATACTAACTGGTTACATTCTTTTGCATTTACTAATTTTCGTTTAAGAGTTTCCCTTTACTATGATTCTAGGAATTGAGCCTGCCATACATTGGCAGAGAACTGCCAGATATGCGTCAACTTCTAATCGATGCATTCCAGATGTTTTCTATTGCCCAAATTACTATTTAAGAAGCCGCATATTTTGCATAAGCTGTCCTTTCTGAGAAGCCGAAAAGGTGTACTAACACATTATACTCTTTAGGACATTTGGTACCAGGAATGGTTAGGTGTGCTGCTCGCCTTGCAAGGTAGGTTTGGAGAACCCCTCGTCTTGGACTGTCACATTTCTGGGACAGCTTAAACAACTTGCTGTTCACTCCACATGAACCAATACACATTGTATATCATACACGGCTGGGACCTCCTGGCGCATCCACAGCCATATTTATTATCAAATGGGGATACGATAAAGCGGGTTTCTCTATTCAGTGCTGGATTTTTGAACACTTTGCAGTTACGACAAGCAAGGTACTGTTCACTCTGCTATCTATTTTTATTAGCTTGGGTCCCATAAGTTTGAAAATTTATCGCCGCCATAAGACCTATATTTCGGACCACATTGGGAATAAGCAGATTGTCTGGAACCCTCAGGAGATTGCCTTACAACTTGCAATAAGAGTAGCCACCGCCACAGAAATGATACATTTTTAAATTCAGTTGTTGCCAAATAGTTTTTGATTCCTTCCGTGGGATTAACAATGGTTACAGCTTCTCCAGTATAGCACTTCGCAGTCGTTGATATTCGATGTGCGAGGCTCTTTCTTCAGCAAAGTAGTCGAAATTTGTTTTGGTTTTTCTGGGTGCCTTAATGATGCTTAATCACCTAAAGAAGGGGTTGTAGTGTATGTGAAGATTGATGATAGCAAAAAAAGTACACTGCTGGAATAGAAAGTCTAAACACCAGTGGTCATTGGCAATGCTTCTCATGTAAGCAGAGTATCTATCTAAAAGAAAATTGAAATGTTTTTTTATTGAATTATTTATTTATTTAACCAGTATGTACTCATACCAGCATACACGCCGAATAAAAGAACTTTTGTGTTTATCCCCAAAGGCGTTTTCTGCTGCGACTTATTGTATACTTTTGAGTAAATTATATGTGCTGCAAGCAGGTTAATTTAATTAATTTTCTTTCTTAATTTTGTGCCATAGCAAGTAGTGGAGTTAATACATTTCGATTTCCCATCTACTGGTAAACTTACTAATCCTAGAGTCGCGGGTTTCCACCTGTGCAATAGTGATTTATTTACTGAAGAACTCATTGAATCAAATTCTTACTCCACCCCTGGCTAGAAAAGGATGGTCACTTGTAGATAATCACTCCCAATTACCCTTTGTTATAAAAAACGTAGACGTTAATAAATAACAAAAATTGCCGTTGTTATGAATCAGTTCGATGAATGTTATATTATGAATTACCTATTTCGAGTATAACATTTGAAATACTTTTCTAAACGAACTGTGTCAGATATATGCAATCATATGTTCGATGTGACGCCATCAGTCGGATTTTACGTTCCAAACGACATGATTTTTACTTGGTCAACACAACACTCCATATTTAGTGCATTCATGGAAAGAGATTATATTAGGTATCGGTTGAATTTGATCATGGGGAAGGGGGAGGGGGTTTAGAGAAGGGAATAGTTTAAAATTCGAAATATTTCTTTTCTGTCGAAGAAATCGACATGATCAATGTTGTTGGAATTTTAATTGTCTACAACTATAGTGTCTCTGATGGGAATATTAACGGATTTAATTGAGTTTTAGCAGATTTCCCTTAAGGGAAATCAGCTATTGAGGTCGTACTCATGACGCGATTTTCGAAAAATTTCTTCAAATGTCCATCGATCCCACCCAGGAGATGACGAAAATGAGGTCAGTTCAAAACTATATATATATATATATATATATATATATATATATATATATATATATATATATATCTGTTAACACTCTAGCGGTCGCAATTTCTGTTTAAACGTCACCACCTCGGTATTTAATCGATTTATGTAAAAAGAAAGATCAAGTTTGTTAACGGCTAAAATCGGACCAGCGGCAGGGGGGGGGGATTTCGAAAATTCGAAAAATCTCCGTTACTATACGTCGGATCGAAATATTGTATAGAACCAATCTTATTGCAAATTAAATTTACTATAAATATTGTTATATGCATTTAGTCTCTATCTTGAATATTAACCGAGATATTTGCATTTGTAATCTGCGTGTGGTCGGACTTTCCGCTGAGAGCTCTGGTGGCCGTTTCCATAACTATTCGTCCCTCGTGAATTGGTTTAGAGGTTAGGTTAACTGTTTTTTGGGGCTAGAAACTATTGGGTTATTACGACGTAAATAATGTTTTAGGTTTAGAGGTTTCTTACTACTACAGTTGTTATTCGGCAGATTTCTCTATTGTAAAACTTCACGTGGGAAATCTGCTTAGTTTACGCAGCCCCTGCGTGACGGACTTTTTTTTTTTATTTCAGTCTTAAGTAAGGGCCCAATTCTATTCATTCCCTTTATACTTTAAGTACCGCAGTCACTAAGCATCTTAAGTCCAACAAACATTTTAATTTCTGATTGTTTTCTGGTTTTCAGCTATCCGTAACCCCTGCGGCTTCTCTTAGAGAATAGATTATGATATCATATCACTAGAGTGCCATCCCAGTATCTCGGAAATCTGCTTAGTGACGGGTCATTTTAGCTCTCGTATAGTGACGTAGAAAGTAATATTAGTAGCTTGGTTTGTCGGTCCTTCTTCCTTTGTGCGGCGTGTGCCCTAGTTAGAGAAGGCTGTTGTAGGGGCTTTGTTACTAGACAATAGTTGTAGCTGGGAGCAATTGCATAATATCTCGCTGCTCTTGCTAGATATCTTCTATGGAATGATCCATTAGGAACGATGAATCACTAGCCAGCTATTCGCCTCAGCTGTTGAGACACTTTCTTCTCTCAAAGCAGCTGTTTCCTATATTTCAACTCTCTCAGACGTGCTCAATGAGTCTAATAGTCCGTCACGCAGGGGCTGCGGATACTAAGCAGATTTCCATCGGGCTGGATTATGATACGCTGATGATCTTACCTCACTATCTATCCTCTATTTCTCCTGCAATAAGAGTCCTATGTAAACAAGAATTAAAATGTTAGTTCGAAGTGAGTTTTTTAGTGGCTGAGGTTCTTAAACTGATAATCCGATGAGTAGAAATGGGAGTTTACAAAAGACAGAAAAAGAAAAAAAAAAGTCCTTCACGCAGAGGCTGCGTAAACAAAGCAGATTTCTCACGTGAAGTTTTACAGTAGAGAAATCTGTCCAATAACAAGTGTAAGGGATCTCTAAACTTATTCACGAGGGACGATCAGTTACGGAAACGGCCACCAGAGCTCTCTTCGGAAAGTACCGAACTTAGCTGACTCCTGCCGACCACACACAGAAAACAAATGCAATTATCTCGGTTAATATTTAAGATACAGAATAAATGCATAGAACAATATTTATAGTACATTTAATTTCCAATATTGATTCTATTCAATTTTTCGATCCGACGCATAATTACGGAGATATTACGAATTTTCAAAAATCCCCCCTCTAAACCCCCCCCTCCCACTGGTCCGATTTCAGCCGTTAACGAACTTAATAAAACGATAAAATTCCGAGTTTGGTAACGATCAAACAAAAATTGCGACCGCTAGAGCGTTAACAGACATATATATATATATATATATATATATATATATATATATATATATATATATATATATATATATCTTTATATATATATAATTTTGAACGGACCGCATTTTTGTCATCTCCTGGGTAGGATCGATGGACATTTAAAGACATTTTTTCGAAAATCGCGCCATGAGTACAACCTCAATAGCGGATTTTCCTTAGGGGAAATCTGCTAACTACAATTCCAACAACCTTGGTTTTAGGAGACTCCCTCAAGGGAAATCATCTATTGATGTTGTCCGCATGACGCAATTTTCTAAACATTTCTTCAAATCTCTATCGAACCTAACCCGGAATTGACGAAAATGTGGTCCAACATCCCACCTGCTGACAGTATTTCTAACTCTTTTTCCCATATATTTTAGGAAATTTCCCTGAAGGGAAATCACTTATTGTCGTTATTCATGACACGTTTTTCAAAAAATTTCCTGAAATGTCTATCCATCCGCTCAGTAGGGGGGGGGGTTAGAGGGGGAATTTTGAATAAACTTCATTTCTCCGCTATTGTGCCTCGGATATAAAAGTTGTATATAACCAATCTCATAGGAAATGCAATGTTTTATAAATTTTATTATGTAAGGTTTTTCAATATATTGATTATTAACCGATATATTTGCATTTTTAGTAGATTTCCCTTAAGGGTAATCAGCTATTGAGGTCGTACTCATGACGCGATTATCGAAACTTTTCTTCAAATGACCATCGATCCTACCTAGGAGATGACGTAAATGAGGTCCGTTCAAAATTATAAATATATGTCTGTTACCGCTCTAGCGGTCGCAATTTTTGTTTGATCGCTACCAAACTCGATATTTAGTCGTTTTATTTAAAAAGAAAGATCAAGTTCGTTAACGGCTGAAATCGGACCAGTGGGAGGGGGGGGGTTTAGAGGAGGGATTTTCAAAAATTCGAAATATCCCCATATTACGATCGATACGTCTGATCAAAACATTGTATAGAATCAATCTTATTGTAAATTAAATTTACTATAAATATTGTTCTATACATTTCTTCTCTATCTTGAATATTAACCGAGATATTTGCATTTTTATTAAATTTGGCCCGTAGCGGACGACTGAGTTTCCCGCCAAAAGCTTGTTCGGCTCTCGTATGTAGTTATCTCTATTGTATAACTTCACGTGGGAAATCTGCTTAGTTTACGCAACCCCTGCGTGACGGACTTTTTTAGTTTTCGGTCTTTAGTAAACCCCTAATCCTAATTAAGTAATATTAACAACAAGTTGCTATGCGTGGAAATCTGCTTAGTTATCGCAGCCCCTGCGTGACGGCCCCCCTTTTACCAACGAGAGTCGAACCTCGACTACAGAACCTGAAGGGTTGGCATTATCGCTGGTATGTTGTAAGTGTTTATGCTGTTTGCTGTTTGCAAAATAGATGCCTGTAATTGGCACTCACTCCACCCTGAGCCCGGCTGCCAATAAGTACTTCGGATGACCTATATTTACACACTTTTCTTTCTAAAGTCAGCATCCATTACTCCGAATATGTTTACACATTAGTTTCATCCTTGTAATTCAATTGGGACTTCCTTAGTTATACAATTATTTACAATGTCCGCCATGGGGAAGGATTAAGCAGATTTCCTGTGTGCTAATATGTCACACTAACGTAATCATCTCACCACATATTCTTTATTTCTATCCTGCAATGGCAACTCACCCACGTCAACTTAACCTTCCCCAACAACTGTCAAGCCAGGGGTAGGTTACAAGCCAAGGTAGCCCACCGGTGACAGTGTTGCCCGACAGATGACAATTTAAAACTAAAATTCATGTAATTATTAAGTGGCTACACTGCGAGTACCCTGAAAGTTACCTTTTAGTCAGTGTGTATTCGACCCGTTGTGTCTGCACGTGTCTACTGCTAACGAACATAATTAACAGTTTTTATTTGATTTTTTATCGTTTTTTTTATAGAAAGTGTTTTAGCAGATTTCCCTTCAGAGAAATCAGCTATTGAGGTTGTACTCATGACTGAATTTTCGACATTTTTCTTCAAATGTCCATCGATCCTACCTAGTAGATGACGAAAATGAGGTCCGTTCAAAACTGTATATATATATATATATATATATATATATATATATATATATATATATATATATAGAGATCTATCTATCTATCTATATATTTGTCTGTTACCGATCTAGCGGTCGCAATTTTTGTTTGATCGTTACCAAACTCGATATTTAGTTGTTTTATGTAAAAAGAAAGATCAAGTTCGTTAACGGCTGAAATCGGACCAGTGGGAGGGGGGGTTTAGAGGGGAGGATTTTCGAAAATTCGAAATATCTCCGTTACTATACGTCGCATCGAAACATTGTACAGAAACAATCTTATTGCAAATTAAATTTACTATAAATATTGTTATATACATTTATTCCCTATCTTGAATATTAACCGAGATATTTGCATTTTTATTAATTTTGGGCCGATAACAGATTTTTGAATTTCCCGCTAAAAGCTAGTTCGGCCATTCGCCGTAACTGTTCGGCTCTCGTATGGAGATTTCTCAATTGTATAACTTCACATGGGAAATCTGCTTAGTTTACGCAGCCCCTGAGTGACGGACTTTTTATGTTTATTATTTATATTATCAATATTTTACAATATAGTGCATTATTTTAATTTTGGAAAAAAAAATCAAATAAAAATCTGTTAATTATGTTCGTTAGCGGTAGACACTTGCACACACAACAGGTCGAATACACACTCACTAAAAAGTAACTTTCAGGTTACTCCCAGTGTACCCACTTAATAATTACATTAATTTTAGTTTTAAATTGTCATCTGTCGGGCAACACTGTCACCGGTGGGCTACCTTGGCTTGAAACCTTCCCCTGGCTTGACAGTTGTTGGGGAAGGTTAAGTTGAAGTGGGTGAGTTGCCGTTACAATCCAAAACACCGATGAGTAGAAATAGAAATTAAATGTAGACTGAAAACAAAAAAGTACTAATGACCACCTTAATATTTGAGTTACGAGGAAATTCAATTAGTACAGCTTTTAGCAGGTTTCCCTTGAGGGAAAGTAGCTATTGAGGTCGTACTTATGTAATTTAGAAAAATGTTTTCAAATGATCATCGATTCTTCCCAGGAGATGACGAAAATAAGGTCCGTCAAACAGGGTATTTAATTGTTTTATGTACAAAGAAAGATCAAGTTCGTTAATGGCTAAAATCGGACCAGTGGGAGGGGGATTTTTGAAAATTCGTTATATCTCCGTTACTATACGCTGGATCTAAAAAAGGTATAGAATCAATCTTATTGAAATTTAAATTTAATATAAATATTGTTATATTTTTATTCTCTATCTTAAATATTAACTGAGATACTTGCATTTTAATTAAGTGTGTTTGGATTACGGAAGAGGTGAGATCGGCTATCGTCGACTCCCGTCGTAAGATTCTGAGTTAGTTAGTTAGTCGATTCGGCTCTCGTGAAATTGGTTTAGACCATTTACTTTGTGAGATATATGCAAATACGTACTGTCCATCCTGCCCCCCCTTCTTTAGTTCTTAGACTACTAAAATTTGAGTTATTAAAATATAAATTATTCTGATTCATTATAAATTGCAGTACTAGATATAGTAAATAGATTGTAATAAAGTTATTGTGCTATATTCAGATATATCTGAGTAATTGTTTCTCTTTTCGGTGAAGAATATGTCTGTCTATCTGTTCAGTTCTGAGTAGTTGGCAGACCTATTTGTTTACAATTCGAAGCCGTTTCCGTTGGGAACTTATTAAAATTGACTGGAATATTTCTCATTGCAGTTTGCATTTACTCACGATGTTGTTAAGTGTTAGCAGTAGGCAGATTTCTCTACTGTAAAACTTCACTTGGGAAATCCGCTTAGTTTACGCAGCCCCTGCGTGACTGACTTATTTATTTGTTGGAATTAGCTTTTTTCATTGAAGGATTGAGAAAGGAGTGAGAGTGTAGGGAACTGCGTAGACTGGTCGGTGCTTAGTCAGCTGATAAGGCAGTTTGCCTTCCTCTTAGCGGCAGCATATGCTCGTAGCTATCTGTTACCAGCTGTCCCGCTCTCCTGGAATGCAATTCCTTAAATATTTTGGTAAGCAGATACTAGCTAAGCTATGGTTCTGCAACTTTCAAAAAGAAGCAGGGGTGCGTAAACTAAAACAGATTTCCCACGTGCCAAAATGCAACATTAGTTTGTCCGGCACACCTCCCTCCAAAGAGTCCCCAACCGGATAATTCATACTAGGGATGGGTATCGATTAGTCGTAATAATCGATTAATACTCCAAATAATCGGTGTATTTTTAATCGATGTTTACGATACTTGATTAATCTGGTAATCGATGCAATAGTCACGATTACTTAATCTTTTTTTTCTTTTCTTTTTCTTAATTGAGAGTTGAGACTAATTTTTCATATTTTGAAGCTAATTGTTCAACTTTCCCACAATCGATTTTTTTTCAATACTAGCTACATTTCAATCAGTAAAACTTTGTTTTTTATTGTTATTGAGGATTAACTAACCTCTATCAATTATATTTTAACAATTGCAGTTACCAGACAATCGAAGGTTTTACACCTCTTTTTTGTTTGAGCTTACTAGCACATTTGAAAATTAAAAAAAATTTTAAAAAATGGGGGGTGGGGGGGGGGGGGGGTGGGGGGGGGGGGGGGTGGGGGGGGGGGGGGGTGGGGGGGGGGGGGGGTGGGGGGGGGGGGGGGTGGGGGGGGGGGGGGGTGGGGGGGGGGGGGGGTGGGGGGGGGGGGGGGTGGGGGGGGGGGGGGGTGGGGGGGGGGGGGGGTGGGGGGGGGGGGGGGTGGGGGGGGGGGGGGGTGGGGGGGGGGGGGGGTGGGGGGTGGCGGGGGCGGGGGGGGGGAGGGGGGGTGGGGGGGGGGGCGGGTGGGAGGGGTGGGGGGTGTGGCGGGCTGTGGGGGGGTGGGGGTGGGGGGGGGTGGGGGGGGGGGGGGGCGGGGGGGGGGGGGGGCGGGGGGGGGGGGGGGGCTGCGGGGCGGGGGGGGGTGGGGGGCCGCGGGCGGGGGGGGGTGGGGCGTGGGGGGGGGCGGGGGGGGGGGTGGGGGGGGGGGGGGCGGGCCGTGGTGGAGGGGGGTCGCGGGTGGGGGGTGGGGGTGGGGGGGGGGGGGGGGGTGGGGGGGGGGGGAAAATTCAAATAATCCTCGGTTTAATATTCAAAGATAGAGAATTAAAAATGTATATATCAATATTTATAGTAAATTTAATTTGCAATAAGATTTGGTTCTATTGCAATTTTTCGGCCCGATGCATAATAACGGAGATATATTTTGAATTTTTCGAAAATCCCCTCTAAATTTTCAGAAATCGCGTCATGAGTACGACCTCAATAGCTGATTTCCCTTAAGGGAAATCTGCTAATATGCTAAGAAAGTCAAAAAATATGTGTAATTACATGAGTTTAGTTTAATAGGTGTTTCTTACAAACCCTTCAGACTGTATACTACAACTTGAGTGTACCCTTCAGCATTGCCCCCCCCCGCTGACATCTTGTTAGTTAGTATTTAGAGAAGGAGTCAGTTGAAGAGATGTAAATAGCAGAAATAACTAACTCTCCACCCCAACACTACTACTCTCTAGTTTTAAGGGAGGCGGAGCAAAGGTTCGTTTACTTTAAACCACTTATTCCTAACAATTAAATGGCTCTTAATGTAAAACAATGATATTGCACAGCCTTACTTATAACCATCCGTCATGTAGGGGCTGCGTAACAAGAGCGCATTTCCCTCTGGTTGCAGTGTCACGATCATCTACTATCTATTTCTCCCGCAATAAGAAGCCGACTTGAAGATGGACATGTCATTTTCAGAAAAGGTTCCTTTACGCGGGGGCTGCATAAACTAAGCAGAACTCCCTTCTGAAGTTTAACAATTGATAAATCTACACAACACCACCGTGAATATTATGTTTATAAATACTAACGCTAATAAGATATCTTTCAGTACAGTTCAATAATGACCTTGCGGGAAGCGTCTGAAATGTAAACAAACAGGTCTGCCAACCTATAACCGGAAAGAAAAACAACTACTGAAATATATCAGAATATAACATATTATTATTCAAAACAATTTACTATATCGAGCACTGTAATTTACAATGAATCAGACTTTTTTTTATCTCAATCAATCATATTTTAGAAGTACAAGAATTTAATACAGGGAAGGGGTGGGTGTCTCCAAAACATATTTGCATGCATCTCGTATAATATAGGTCTTTTGAAAACAATATTTGGAATTTAAGCTTCGAATAAAGTGGTTTATTTTATAACAGAGTATTTTTATACAACATAAAAAGAAGTGAGGGTTTGCTGATGACTAAAACCTGAAAATGCAAATATCTGGGTTAATATTCTAGATAGAGAATAAATGTGCATATCAATAATTATTGTAAATTACTTGGTTATATTTATATAACAACTGTTCAATTTAAAAAATGAAGCGGTAATAAAACTACACCAGCCCCATCTGTTATCAACCAGGCCAACCAAGGATGCCCCCTGAAGAGTGCTGAGCTCTATTGCCTACTTGTGTAAACACTACCTGAGAGGACATCCTTTGGGTTCAAAGGGCGAAGATAAGAAACAGAGTGATCAGAACAGTAGAGTGAGTTGGACAACAGGTGAGAGGTGCCTCTCATTAGTGGCAGCAATATTAGTTTCTTTCTCACACCCCTTTTAACAACATGAGTGAGTAAAGAAGGAGCATCCAGGGGGAGACCAGGATGGAGGGAGTGCACCAGAGCAGCATCGAGAACATCATCACAATTTCATCAGCAACCCTTGAAGTAATCAATAATCTACTAACACATATATGCCCTGCAATAGTCCATCCCCCAATATCATGTAATTATCTAATATAATATTAATAGTACATCAACATGGTCCTCCGGTATTAAATAATATACAACTTCCATGAACCAGCACCTCTCTTAAAATATTGCAAGCCGTTAGCGGGTAAGGCCGAAGGACTTGTAAATACAACATATACCTCAATAGCTGATTTCCCTTAATGGAATTTGCTAAAACAGTCTATCCTCACCAGTTCATTGGTTTGTAATGTTCATGACTCTCACTTTTAAAAGGTGCCTTTCGTTTGAAAGCAGTGTACAGTCATGGATGAAATGAGTGTAAGTCTGTCCACTAATAAAATCGCATTGGCATAATGGATTATTAAGACAGTTTAAAAACACTTCAATTAAGATGTAGATGAGGTTGTTGTCGGGGCGATCAACTGCATGGTTATTACGCCCTTCCATATTTTGATGTACAGTTTATTTGGGTCCCTTGTTAATTTTTGTAAGTAAACGTAGTTAGTTTATATATTGTCTTTACATAGTTTCTTTCTTATACATTTTGTAATTCTATACTACATTTTATTTTTCCAATTGTTATTGGTTATTCTATTTTTTTTTTTTTTTTTTTATAATAGAAACTAAATTAGAATTAACCATTTACATATATATACCATTAACTCCGATACTTTAATTGGGAGATTAACCTACGTAACAACAATACAACATACACCCCAAAAGTAATTTATAGGAATAACAATATATACAAAATTTATTTATTTTTCCTTTCCTCATCCTTCTTATACAGTCTAAATTAGGACTAATACTATTTACAAGTATGTGTTTGTATATATACATACGTCCACGCGTAACAATGTAATAATATAAGCCTGAATAACCTATTTACACAATATACGATAAAATTCTTTATCACTTCAATTAAGCCATGTCCAGTTAATAATTGTGTTGTGTAAATGTCAGTAAGTGTATCTTTAATGTTCAAATATTCTGCAACGTCGGGAATGAAAGCATTATTTAAACGTTGTCATTTAATTGATACTCTCTAATGCTGTCGCCATTTGGTTGTTGTCTGTGTGTAGTAAATTGGGAGAGCCGAATTCTCCAACAGTAGATAGTGTCGCTCTGCCCATTGTCTTGTTCTTAAGATTTAGCAGTGTTTCGATATTTTATTGTTTTATGCAAAAATAAAGATTAGCTTCTATAATGGCTGGGCGCTAGAGCGTTAGAGGTGTGTGTGTGTGTGTTTGCGTGCGTGTGTATATATTTAGAATATTTTTTTTATTTTTATAAACCGTTTTTCTACATATAAATTATTTATTAAATTCTGGAAATACATTAATCAATGTTTTATAAATATAAATTCTAGGTGACTAATTTCTTTTTAGGTTGTTTATAATATCAGAGATTTCTGTGTCAGTTAGAGACAAGCCATTCTGAGTCTTTGGTTCCAGGAGTGCATCTAATCTAAATTGTTTATGTATATCCAGGAGATAACGAAAAAGACGTCCGTTCAAAATTTTATATATTTAATTGTGTTGATGTGTTTGACCAGCTTGTATTTATATATGGCGTTGTTGTTTTTTTGGAGGTTTAGTCAATGACGGTGAAAAAAATCTTAGTTTATGCCGATATTTCGAGAATTTTATTTTCTCTTCTTCAGGGCTGTAAAAATACAGGTGCTACTTTACAATATTGCACATTGTTGGTAAATTAGAGTGTCTTGGTAAGTAAAAATAGCATAAACACCTCCTGTTACTCTCTAATTCAACAATAATGTGCAATATTATAAAGTAGCAACTGTATTTTTGCAGCCCTGAAGAATAGAAAATAAAAATTCTCGAAATGTCGGCATAAACTAAGATTTTTTTCACACATATATATAATATAACATAGATATTTATATATATATATATATATATATATATATATATATATATATATATATATATAATATATATATATATATATATATATATAATTATATATATATATATATATATATATATATAACTATATATCTATCTATCTTAATATTATTTGTCATCTCCTGGGTAGACCCGATTGATATTTGAAGGAATTGTTAGAAAATCTCGTCATGAGTACGACCTCAATAGCTGCTTTCCCTTAATGGAAATTCGCCAATAGCTATAATGTAATAGCGGCACCCGAAATGAAGGGGGGGCGTGCCATTGAGTGTGTGAAAATTGCACTGCGAATTGTGGAGCCCAAGGTCTGATTACGAAATAGGAGGGAAGGCGAGCCCCTGGCGCGCCTCTTGGAGGGAGAGTAGGAACAGCTGATCTAGATCTTAGACACAGCATGTGCTCGGCCATTTCACTACTGACCTGCTACCTAGCGGCAGGAGTTCGAAACTGTTTGCACCTCTATTCAACTAGTTGCTGTAGTCTCCGCTAGATCCCGCTATGTCTATCTTTGCCACCTGGATTCTTATCATTCTCGCATTCACTTTCATTTCTGATAGTGGAGCATTGATAACATTGGAGCAGGGTTCCTTTACAGTGATTATCAACAATGCCATCATGTCTATCCATCCTTCCAAATATGTTACGAATATAATATGTCCTTAAGGGAAATCAGCTATTGAGGTTGTACTCATGACGGAATTTTCGACATTTTTCTTCAAATGTCCATCGATCCTACCTAGTAGATGACGAAAAATGAGGTCCGTTCAAAACTGTATATATCTATCTATCTATCTATCTATCTATCTATCTATCTATATATATATATATATTTGTTGTTTGTCTCTAGCGGTCGCAATTTTTGTTTAATCCTTACCAAACTTCATATTTAAGCGTTTTATGTAAAAAGAAAGATCAAGTTCGTTAACGGCTGAAATCGGACCAGTGGGAGGGGGGGGTTTAGAGGGGAGGATTTTCGAAAATTCAAAATATCTCCGTTACTATACGTCGGATCGAAAAATTATACAGAATCAATCTTATTACAAATTAAATTTACTATAAATATTGTTATATACATTTATTCTCTATCTTGAATATTAACCGAGATATTTGCATTTTTCAGTTTTCACCAAACCGCCACTTCTACTCATGTTACTTAAACAATACTCTGATACATAATAAATCACATTATTGGAAGTTTAAATACCAAAAAATTGTATTCAAGAGACCTTTATTATACGAGATACATGCAAATATGCACTGGTGAATCCCCCCCCCCATCTTAAAGTTTTGGACTACTAAAATTTTATTGATTGAGATAACAATTATTCTAACTCATTATTAATTACACTAGTAGATATAGTAAATAGTTCTCAATAAAATTAATTTGTTATATTCTGATATATTTCAGTAATTGTTTTTCTTTCCGGTGTGAGGCGGGACCCGTTTGTTTACATTTCTAACCTAACGCTTCCTGTCGGCAGGCTATTGAAATTGGATGAAACATTTCTTATTTCCGTTTGTATTTATTCACGGTGGTGTTGTGTTAGCAGTATGTATATTTATCTATTACTAAACTTCACGAGGGAAATCTGCTTAGTTTACGCAGCCCCTGCGTGACGGACTTTTTTTATTTGAATAAATTTATTTGAGTTCGATTCCGAAATATTTCTTCGAAAATGTTTACTTAATGTATACTATACTTGGCATTTAATTTTTTCATTCATCGCTAATGTTCATCGTCAGTTGGCAGTTCGCCTTTTGTAATGCTCGTTAATTAATAGTTGAACTAGTTTGAATTGGGGAGGGAAATTTCCAAAATTCGAAATATCTCCGTAATTATTCGTCGGATCGAAAAATTCCATAGAACCAATCTTATTGAAAGTTTAATGTCCTCTAAATGTTGCTCTATACATATTTTCTGTATCATGAATATTAACCAAGATATATCAATTTTTTAGTTTTCGGCCTTCAGTAAGCAGTAATATCATGAACCACTTTATTGAAAGCTTCAATGCGAAGTTTTGTTTTCGTTGAACCTCTTCTTTAAAAGACACGCGGCTCGCGTATAGGCACTGTGGAGCTGCTGCATCCCCAATTTCCACTTGATATTATATATAACATTTAATATAATGAGTTTTTTCTTTAATTCTTTTTTTTTTTTTTTTTTTTGGCTTAATGTAGTGCCATCCTCCAGTTTATGAAAAAAGATACAAAAATCTTTGGATGGAACTGTGAATCCAGCAGCGATGTGTTTCACTATTGGCACACAGGAAGCTCCAGGCGAGGCTGCAAGGGAGAGAGAGCACTGTCTTTCCCGCAGTGCCGACCCTGGCGTGCTAAGGCTAAACTTTTTCTGGAGCAGCACCCCCACTAATTTTAGCTACGAGCTGCCACTGTTAAGGGATTCCATTCATTCTTCAGTATTAGTTGAAAAATCTTTTTTCATATTTTTATGAGAAATCTGATTGTGACACATGACACGTATTATAATCCTATATTGTTTAGATATTTCACTTTTTGTGTCAGAAGTAGAGTTAGCAGATGTCTGCTGATTTATGAACGATGCTGATAACTTTAGCTGGGGCACAGCTACTTCTTTTAGCTGATAGGAACATAGCCTAATCTGCTTGTAAATTCCTTTTATAATCACTATCACTAAAATGTCACTATCACTAAACAAACCCGGGGAGTATCAGGGTTAAAACGCTAATCTCCTCGTTTGCTCCTCTACTGCATTTTAATTTGTTTTTTTTTTTTTTTTCTTTTCTTCTTTTTTGAGGACCGATAATAAGATACAGACTTGCCTGAATTCCGAGATTTTTTGATCTTGATGATACATTCGCCATATTCAAAAAATTCAACAGCAAGGCTTGAAAGTGAAACAAAGCCAAAGCTACACAAACACATGCATATATTCAGATATATTTTTCTGCTATAGCTCTACCAATCGAAATATTTCTTTGGTCGTTCTTAAACTCGATATTTAAACATTTTACCTAAAACTTAAGTAGAATAGAATTGTTAAAGATTTACATCTTGTACAAATTAAATAAACAAATAACAATTCTGTTTTTTTAATAAATAATTAAATCCAAGCAATAATATGACAATAAAGAAAAACAAAAACAAAAACAATATAGTGTAAATAGTAAAATATAGTACATTAAAGATAGCTGAAAGCATTCTATAAACCCTTTTCCGTCTTAATAATGTATTTAACTGGAGTGTGGTCCATCAGCACTTCTAGATTCCAGAGTATTGCATGCTGATGTCATGAAGCAGTAAATCTTGTTTAGTTTTTCGAGGCTATCGATACTAAGTATCTCATCGATTTTATGCACATCACTGACTTCTGAGGAAACTGTTTGTAGATATTTATTTCTGTATTGGATGATGGTCTGGGTCTTCTCACAGTAGAGAAGTATATGTGACAGGATATTAGGGATGAACTGATTACAAAAAGTGTTCCTGAGCTTAGAATGAGGAAGTTTTTTCGTTTGGAAGTTTTGTTTCGTGATTGTTGAGTTTGGTGAATTCTGAGCTTGATACTCTTAATTGGCTAACAGATCTTAGTTTTTTATGTTTGTCTTAAACGTCAGGTCGTTCTCCGAGCTGGATATAGTTCTATAGATGGGGTTATTTTTGGAATTTGTAGCTCGGTGTATATCAATTAAAAGATCGTGGTTTTTTAACTTTTCTAAAATTCCATTCTTGTATTTCACTATTCCGTTCTGACCAACTTCAGTAAACTCCTTTCCAGCCATAGTGATTAGCTATTGATCTGGCCCAATTAAAGATTGTATCAGAATTGGTCCTATCCAGGGAAATTAGCCTATTGAAGCAAAGCCTTGGCAACCTCTCGTCCAGCATGAGTGGCAATTTGGACAAATAGTTAGTAACGTTCTTGATAACACTGAGCCTCACGGGGTTTCGGGCAGTCTCTAGGCGCACTATGTATGTACTTGGCAGTACTCCTCGGCCAGCTAAAACTTAAGTACAATTCATTGAAACGGACAAGGTGTACTAGTTTATTCAACAATGTATCTAGCAAATTCAATTAGCATAGGCATATATATATATATATATATATATATATATATATATATATATATCTATATATTATATTATATATATATACAGTGGAGCGTCGATTATCCGAACCTCAATTATCGGAACCAGTTTTTTTTTTATGTGAAATTTTATTTAAACTGATCATTTAATTTACTTATTGGTATGTTATAATTATTGTTACTTTGAATAAAATTAAACTAAAATAAAATTATTTTTCTCAGAACGTCTATAACGGAAGCCATCATTAATTATTTCTCAGAAACTGATTCGTTACATATTTGTATCTGGTTCAATGTGTGTTCAATGAAATTAGACGTTGAATAGCATTGGTTTACTTAGAACTGTATACACTACCTAATTTGTTCATTGCATTAGATTCTGTGAAACCCTTTCCGTTCATATTACTGGTTGTGGATAGCTTACTTTCAGTTTCTAACCGTTCTTTGTGAGGTGTACACTGTATTTGTATTGTACATGTAGTTCAATTAGACAACTTATACATATGTATGTATGTATTTCATAACACTCGTTTCTTCACTATGCTCATACATACTATGTTTAAATAAATAAACAAACTTGTTTTTTTTTTTTTTACGAAGTTATTTTAGATCTCCCTTTTCCTTATTATTTATAAGAAAATAAATAAAAATTTTGATTATCCGAACCACCTCTGACAACATTAGTTCGGATAATCGACGCTCTACTGTATATATATATATATATATATATATATATATATATATATATATATATATATATATATATATATATAAAATTTTGAACGGACCTCATTTTCGTCATCTCCTAGGTAGGATCGATGGACATTTGAAGAAATTTTTCGAAAATCGCGTCATGAGTACGACCTCAATAGCTGATTTCCCTTAAGGGAAATCTGCTAAAAGCTACAGATGTTTGAGTTCTAGCTCATTTAAAAAGGCCTAGCAGACTCCAGGAGCTATATGAGACAATATTGCTATTAATAGGGAAGTAAATATAACTGTGAGCATCTGTGAACCTAGATGCCAACGGGGGGCCCTGGGTTCGGCGCATAACACTCGTTCAGTTTTCGATAGGCCTAGGGGCTGCGAAACCTAAGCAGATTTCCCTAGTTGCTAGTATGACGCAATGGACATCTCGTCTCCCCATCTATTCTCTATTTCTCCCCTTGTATGAATCTTATTAATGAGAATTTGCAATGTACACAGTTATTTATAGTAAAAATCAGAATATTTATTTATTTATTAACGTCCACTCTATGCAACTCAGGCTAATTGGGACGGGATGTCTACAGGTTACCACCCTTTTCTAGCCAGGGTGGGACTTGGGTGGGGAGCCAGGGATGTTATTTATTGAATTTCGTCACTAAATAATTTCCTTTGCCCAGGCAAGAATCTAACCCACCACTAGGATTACCATGTGAGATTAAAGGCAACTTTAACTCAAATGCCTGACCTGAGCCCCAAAATTAGACTACAACAAGTGGATGTCTTCTTCTGAGGTTAAAAAAAATATATATAAATAAATATAGAAAGCAAAAAAAAATATAAATCCCGCGAGACAAGAAAAATGTCCGTCACGCAGGGGCTGCGTTGACTAAGCAAGTTTCACATGTGCGCCACGTATCTGCTCTTAACTCACAAAGCAAAAGTCTAATAAGAGCAATATTTCGTATTTAAGCGTAAAAATAAATGGTTCATGATATCACAGCTTCTTACCAATATGACACGAGTGGGGGCTTAAAGAAGGCTGAAAACTAAAAAATGGACTTATCTCCGTTAATACCAAATATAACGAGAATACTTATAACAATATTTATAGCACATTTTATGTGCAAATAGTTTGGCTCTATACAGTTTTTCAATCCGATGTACAATAACGGGGTTATTTCGAGATTTCCCCATGTAAATCCCCCTACCACTGCTTCGATTTCAGGAAAATTAACGAACATGATCTTTAGTTTGTATGAAGCGCTTATATATGGAGTTTGTTTACGATATATTAAGAATTGTGACGGCTAGAGTGGTAACTTACAGGTTAAAATATATATATATATATATATATATATATATATATATATATATATATATATATATATATACAAACGCACACACACATACACTTACACGCGCGCGCGCACACACACACGCAGTGAGTGGCCTCTCACACACACTGATATTTTTATATTGGTCATAATTCTAGATTTATTTCCATTAGTTGGGTTGAATGGGTAGTCACTAGTCATAACTCGCCAAAACTCAGATTACTAGTAATTGGGAGGGGGCAGTTAGGGATTCAAGTAGTATAATGGGATCAGCTGTTATAGGAAGGCAAACTCTATTTCTGCTTTAATTAGGGTACGTAGTCTGCGATAAGGACCCAGATAATCTATCCAATTTGTCACACCTTATTCATACTCTAATATCGCCAGCTTTGGAGAAATAAAACTCCGCCACGCAGGGGCTCACCAAACTGAATAAAACTATGTTGAACTCATATATTATATATTCTCTATTTCTAAGTAAAAATCGGATGTGTCGAAGAGGGGCTTTACTGAACTTCTCAAAACAAGAAAGTACGAATCACTGGCTTAATATTCGAGTTAAGAGAAAATGATTATTTATTTATATATTTCCGAGCTCCGCATCAAGAGCGATATTGCTCTAAACAAAATGTAATAAACGTAAGATAATAATAGAACACAGCTAATAGAATAGAAATATAACAAAAAATAGAAAACAACAAATATACAAAAGAAGGAATACGTAACAACAAAGTACAACAAAACACAAAAATAGAAAACAAGGAAAATACCTAACAAAAATAACACTGCAACCAATCTAAACAAAATACGAAAAAAAAGTTAAATGAAACAATTTATAAAAATGATTTACGAGTAAATATTATATTAGATTAACAAAAATTTCATATATTATCAGTTATGATAAGTGCATTAGGGAACTAATTAAAAATTAACAAATATGTATCTATACTACTACACTATAATAAAATATAACGAATACAAATTTTTATTAAATGTTTGTGTAAACTAAAAAGAATGATTTCACGAGAAGTGTTGCAAAAATAAAAAAAGTCCGTCACGCAGGGGCTGCGTAAACTAAGCAGATTTCCCTCGTGGAGTTTAGTAATAGATAAATCTACACAATGGTAACATAACAACCGTGAATATTAAGTGAATAAATAAATACAAGTGGTAAAAAAAATATCGTTCCCCACCCAACGCCAAGCTTCTGAAATATAAACAAACAGGTCTGCTAACCTCTCACCGAAAAGGAAAAGAATTACTGAAATATATCTGGAAATAATATATTAATTCTATTGAAATTTATTTATTTATTTTGTAATTTATAATGAATCAGAATTATTTGTATCTCAGCCAATCAAATCAAACTATATTTGTTTAAGTTTCGAACAATGTGGTTTATTTTATAATTTTGAACGGTCCTCATTTTCGTCGTCTCCTGGGTTGGGATCGGTGGACAGTTGAAAACATTTTCCGAAAATTGCTTCATGAGTACTGCCTCAATAGCTGATTTCCCTCGAGAGATATCTGCTAATAGCATCATTATTCAGTCATACAATAATTTCCCGGGCTTTTCCGGGTTACTTAGCTTGTAGGTTGCCATATCATCATGTGGGAAATCTGCTTAGTATCCGCAGCATCTAGCTTTCCTAGCGATACTCGTTTCTAGTGGATACCACTCGAGCCGTAGAGGTCCTAAGTAAACTCGTGCCGAAAGGGCGGGAAGTAGAGAGAGGAAGTGAGGGTGGGGGAGAGAGAGGCCCGCTACCAGCCAGTCTACCGCTAACCTCCTAGCTGATAGGGTCTGTATATCGCTGTCTCTCTTGCTGCAATAGATCGCCATCTCTCGGTGTAGTGCAGTGCAGTGAAGTGCTAGATGTGCATCGTCCTATATGCACCCCATCACTCTACGCTCTACAGCCTTCACACCCACTACCTTCAGCCTATCAACACTCTTATCTTCTTCTTATCAAGGTACGTTGTACCTGGCAACTTAACCAGGAATTCAAATGAAATATATAAATTCCCATTAAATGTTAACATACCATAATAGGATACGACAAATATTTTTCTTTTCTTTAAAAAATATATTGATATTTTGTTAGTTTTTTTTTTAACCCGGTAGTGGGAACGTTGGGCCAATCTGACCCAGGAATATCTTTGGAGCGCTCTAGAAATTGTATTTCTTTACATCTGAATAAGTCCACCAGTCTACCTCCAAACTAAGCTCTGCTGGTCAGTTGGCAATATTTAATTGTTTTTTATTACAGAAACGTGGTGTGTTATTTTCTACCAAAATTGTTCCTGGGTCTTTCTGACCCAACGTTCCCACTAACCTGACATTTTTTAAACATGGCCAGCACATCTAAAAAGCAAATAATGTTAACGATCCCAAAGATATTGAATTAATACTCGCGATTTTAGGATAAAATGACTGTTTATCAAGTGATGATGAAGTTGGAGATCCTTCTATTGAATTACACGACAAAAAGTCCGTCACGCAGGGGCTGCGTAAACTAAGCAGATTTCCCAGGCGAAGTTTTACAATAGATAAATAACAATAAATACAGGTAACACAGACGTAAATGCTCAGTAAATATACAATACAAGGCTGAATTGTAAACAAACAGGCAAGCCAACCTCGTAGCGCTGCATAGATAGACCGGAAAAACAAACAATTAATGAAATATATTTGAATATAACATATTAATTTTATTGAGAACAATTTACTAAAGCTAGTGGTGTAATTTGTAATAAATCAGTTTTATCTCAATCACTCAATTTTTAGAAATCCAAAAACATAAGAAGGGGGGGGGTCAACAGAACGTATTTGCACATATCTCACAAAGTAAATGTTCAATGAAAACAATATTTGGTATTTAGGCTTCAATTAAAATCTTTTATTATATAGCAGAGCATTATTTATGTAACACTAGTAGAAATGGGGGTTTACTGAAGGCTGAAAACTGAAAAATGCAAATATCTCGGTTAATATTCAAGATAGAGAATAAATGTAATTACATTATTTAGAGTGCATTTAATTTTCAATAGGATTGATTCTATACACTTTTTGGATCCGACTTATAGCAACGGAGATATTTCGAATTTTCAAATTTCACTCCCTCTAAACCCTTCCCCTCTCCCTAATCCGAAGTTCAGCCGTTAACGAACTTGATCTTTACTTTTGCATAAAACGACTAAATATCAAGTTTGATAAAGATCTAACAAAAATTACGACCGCTAGAGCGGTAACAGACAAATATATAGATAGATTGTTATATATATATATATATATATATATATATATATATATATATATATATATATATATATACAGTTTTGAACGGACCTCATTTTCGTCATCTCCTAGGTAGATTTGACATTTGAAGAAAAAATTCGAAAAGTCCGTCATGAGTACAACCTCAATAGCTGATTTCCCTTAAGGGGAAATCTGCTAAAATGGGTCAATTACGAGACTCGACAAAGAGGCAGACCGGACCCCGAAAAAGAGTGTGTTGCATTGACTGTAACGACAATAAGGCACAGCATTTTTGTGAGAATTGCTTTAACTACATTTATCTGAATCATGCCGACATATATTGTATATGAGGCGTTTGGTTTCAAAACCAGGTACATCCATTTTCAAAAATTTTTAATGAAAGATCAAAATAGATTTCATTTTTTAAGAAAGTCAGTTTAACACATTTTTTTCATTATCTGCCGGTATTGATTTTGGAAGGATCTAGATGGTTTTGGAACAAACGCGTCCAATACATCATTTCCGGCATTAAAAACTTATGAAAAATTAAAAAAAAATGTTTTTGAAAAAAACGGATGTACCTGTTTTTAAAACCAAACGCCTCATATATTGTACTGAGTAGAAGGAATTTATATTTCTTCATTTTGTATATTCTATCTATTAATTTATTCAATTTTTGAACATTAAAACAAAATAAGATTGATGTTTATTATGTAATTTATATTACAATATTAATTGAATAAGACATTAAATTTATAATAATAAAATGTAAATTTGAATTAGGTGTACTTCAAATCGTCCTTCTATTTGACCCAACGTTCTCAGTAATGTGAGGATTCTTCACGTTCCCACTGCCGGGTTAAGAACACATTATTGCTAGAGAATACTTTCGTTATGAAATAAGCTGAAATTCCATGAGTACGTTTTACAAAAGGTAAATCAGCTATTCAGGCTCAGGACGCGAATTTCGAAAAATTTCTTTTCCTACCGAAATGATGGAGCCGCAATTTGTCTCTACATGACATTTAAACGTTTTATGTAACAATAAAGATAAAGTTCTTTAATGTGTGAAATCGGACCAGTTCTAAACCCAGGGAGGATGGAGGTTTTAGTCGAGGATTTCAAAAATTGGAAGTATCTATTATTTATATGTCCTATCGAAAAATTGTTTAGAACCTTGAAAAATTGTTTTTGGAAATTTAATGTTCTATAAATGTTGTTATGTACTCCTTTTCTTTATCGTGAATATTCACCGAGAGGTTTGCATTTTTAACAGATTTTTCTTAAGGGAATTCAGCTATTGAGATTGTACTCATGGCGCGATTTCGAAACATTTCCCCATATGTCCATAGATCATACCCTGGAAATGACGAAAATGAGTTTCGTTAAAATACACACACACACACACACACACACACACACACACACACACACACACACAATATATATATATATATATATATATATATATATATATATATTTAATGTACGGGTTTTTATAACGTACAATAACAAAACTTGAAAGTAATAAGGCACTATAATTTATAAAAAAACAAACAACTGGTCGAAAAATAAAAACAAACACAACTGCGAGAGTGAGCAGTCAATTTTACCTACTGACTGACAGGATATTATGAGGTTGCTCGCAGTGTAGCCACCTTAAAATTAGATTAGTTTTATATTAAATAGTTCACTGAGATCACGTGGCAGCTAGTAAAGGTTAGGTTAAGGGTTGCTACATATATATATATATATATATATATATATATATATATATATATATGTGTGTGTGTGTGTGTGTATTTTAACGCTCTAGCGGTCATAATTTTTGTTTGATCGTTACCAAACTTGATATTTAACCTTTTAATGTAAAAAGATAGATGGAGTTCGTTAATCACTGAAATCGGACCGATGGGAGGGTGGGTTTAGAGGGGGAAATTTAAAAAATTTTAAATATCTCCCTTATTACACGTCGGTTTGAAAAATGTATAGAATCAATCTTATTGAATATGGGGCTCAGGTTAGCCATGTAATTTAAAGCGTTGGCTTTAATCTCACATGGTATAGTGGCGGGTTCGATTCACAGGAATTTATTTAGTGATGAACTCATTAAATAATATCCTTAGTCCCACCCTGGCTAGAAAAGGGTGATAGATAACCTGTAGATAACCCGTCCCTATTAGCCATAGGAGCATAAAATGGACGTTAATAAATAAATTGCAAATGTACCGTTCTATAAATGTGGTTGTTACAGTTTTTCAGTACATTTATTATTAACCGAGATATTTGCATGTTTTAGTTTTCTGCCTTCGGCAACCCCCCCCCCCCTCCACTCAAGTTGCTGTTTTATTATGAAACCTATTTGAAGCCTAAATACCAAATATTGTTCTCATTGAACTATTACGTTGTATGATAATTGCAAATAAGTAACGCACGTGGGAAATCTCCTTTAAAAATGACGGACTTTTATTCTCTGTGGCCAGCGTTCAAATTTATGTGAATTGACAGATTACCTATCGACTTATTGCTGTAGTTTGTCATTGCTGAGTGAAGTTTCATTGTTAGACCTGGCGAGGTCATAAATACATCAACAGGAGCTCTAATGAAGTTGCAGGTTATAATATCTACTCCATTCGGTGCTGTGATCAGTACATTGCCTTGCGCACACCACTTTTCTGCAGGAACACATCCGGCATTGTGTGTAAACTCAGTCGCCTGAAACTCATCTTGAATGTCAAGGGTAATTTTCATGGAAATTTAATATTTTCCCTTGAAACCCTCTCACATTTCTTGAATCGCAATATCATAAATCATTTCTTGAAGTTATACTCATGACGAGATATACGAAAAGTTTCTTCAAGTGTCCATCGATCCTACCCAGGAAATGACGAAAAGAGGTCCGTTTAAAATTTTAGGCATATATATCATGATTTAAAGGTTACGCCTTGTAGTTGCAACCATTGTGTACTATCAGATCTTTTCATATTAACCCATAAGATGCTTGATGTCTTCAAAATAGGATTTTCTAGGCCTTCCTCTTCCCCTGTGCCCAAAAACCATTATGATATGCCCAAGACGTTTTTCTCTCCTTTTTGCATAGCCTTGATAAGGCTTTTGCTTTTGCTCTTACTTACTACATTTAAAACTTCCATTTTGGAACATTATATATATATGTATGTAGATAGATAGATATTGGTCTGTTAACGCTCGAGCGTTCGCAACTTTTGTCTGATCGTTAATAAATTCGATGTTAAAAGTTTTATGTAAAAATAAAGATCAAGTTCATTAACGGATGAAATCGGACCATTCCGGTGGCCCCACGGAGGGGGGAGGGGGTTTAGAAGGAATGGGAATTTCAGAAATTTTATGTTTCTGCGTTGTTATACTTTGGATCGAAAAAGTTTATAAAAGTAATCTTAGCTTAAATTTTATAAGCGATATATTTGGTATTTTTGATTTCAGCCTTCAATAAACCTCCCACTCCTTCTGTCATATTCTCAATTAGCTGTTGTTTAATGACCCGCTTTATTCTAAGCTTGAATACTAAATATTGTTTTCGAGAAACATTTTTTATGCGAGATATATGCAAATTGCTTGTGCGATGACGTCATCAATCAAAATTTTACATTCTTGCTTCGATAATGTTTATTTGATTTATAACATACTCGACATTTAACCGTTTCAGCCAACAATGAAGACATATTTGTTATTTGCAGAAATCGGACATGGAATAGAGGGGTATTTTGAAATCCAAAGTATTTTCGTTATTATGAATGTGATCGGAAATTGTTATAGAACTAATCTTGTTAACTTATTAATAATCTACAATTGTTTTCTATTCACTTTATCGTAACACAAGAATTAAGCGAGTTATTCGTGATTACTTGGTTTCAGCCTTAAATACCCCCAGCTTCCTTTTACTCATTTTCTTTTTTTTTTACATAGAAATACCGAATATGTGATGAGATGAGATCACAAGCGTTTATACCTGCACATGGGAACTCTGCTCAGTTTACGTAGCCCCTGCATTACGTGCTATCATTCCAATGGGGGCTCAGGTTAGCCATGCTAGTTAAGGCAGGTCTGAATATAATACGGTATATAATATATAATAATAACTAAAGTGGAGAGTTCGATACCCCCTGGTCCATTTATTTACTGACGAACACATTAAATAAAATCCATAGTCCCACCCGGGCTAGAAATTGGCCGTAGTAGCATAAAGTGGGCGTAAATAAATAACATTTTTTTTTAAAAACGTTTGCAATTAGAGGATTTTGTATGATTTTTTTTTATTTATTTATTTAAATGAGTTCCGCAACACCGGCGATTTACTCATAATTAAATCGTGCACAAAAAAAAAATAGCAAAAAAAATAGAAGGAAACGTAAAAGGAGTGAACAAAGGTGGTTTTTGATAGGGTCATCATTGGAATACCATTTTTATAAGAAACAAATAGTATTGAAGGGGAAACAACGAGATGGTGAAAATAATATAATTGAAAATATAAGATCGACGGGGGGGGGAGAAATAAATAAAAATAATAATAATAAAATAAGGAAAAGAAAAAAGCAAAGAAATGAATAAATTAAAAAAAAAGAGAAAACCAAAGAAAAATGAATAAATAAAAAAAAAGGGGAAGGGGAAGGGTTTTCAAAATTTAATTTTAAAAAATAAAATAATATATTAAAATAATAATAAATAAAATTAATGTTTATACACCCTGCTAATGTAAGAAAGAAGTAAGGAGTAGTGTGTGTGTGGAAATTGTAGATTAATATTGTGGTTTATATATTAATGTCTTTTAGGTGTTTAATGATTGAGTCTAGGTAATCACTGTTACCGGTCAAAAGTTCCTGTAAGTCATGTGGAATATCTAAATTGTCTCTTCGTCGACAGTTAGTCAATATGTGATGTACAGTTAATGTTTCGTTGCAATGTCTACAATTGGGTGTGTCCTTGTTTGTCATTAAGTGCCCGTGGGTCAGTCTTTGTATGATTTAGCAATAGGAAACAATCGGAACAGATCTGCCTTCATTTCATGAAATTATCCATCGTCTTCATCACTTCGTTTTATTTTTCTATATAAACTGCTCAAAAATGAATAGGGATATTGGCTGTTTTATGCTATTTATGTATGGGGCCTAGCATAATTGTTTTTTTAATTATAAATATAATAAGTAATTATATTAGAAATATATTGTCTATTTTCCCACATAAAAAAGAAATATAATTCAAGAATCGATGTTAATTAAAATTAATAGGATAAGAAAAAATAACCAATATCCCTATTCATTTTTGAGCAGTATATTTATTGTGTAATACTTAATATTTTTACGTTGATTAATAATGTTTGAGTCAACTGGGCCTGGAATCTAGGTCTTGACACAAGTATGCATTGTAGTTAATGCCAAAAATAGATATGATTGGAGAAGGTCCAGAAGTTAGGGTTGTCGGTGCAGAAAGCATAAATGCCAAACATTTAGTTAGGCCACTTCTAGCGGATTTCCTTTAAGTTAAATCAGCTATTGAGCTTGTAATGAGGACCCAAAATTCAAGAACAATAATATAAAAATAATGAACTAGAGAGCCTGAAGTGCGTTGGGTTTTGAATAAATATTATGTTTTAAGGAAGAAAAGAAGCTATTCTCCTCAAATGTCCATCGATCCTACCCAGGAGATGACGAAAATGAGGTCCGTTCTGAACTGTATGTAAATGTAAATATATATATATATATATATATATATATATATATATATATATATATATTGTCTGTTAACGTTGTTGAGGTCACAATTTGTATTTGGTCGTTACCAAACTCGATATTTAAACCTTTTAACAGATTTAGCTTGAGGGAAATCGGCTATTGAGGTCGAACTTATGTCCGTCAATCGTTTATAGAACCAATATTGTTACAAATGTAATGTTCTATAAATGTTGTTATGTATTTTTCTTCACTACCATGATTATTAACTGAGATATTTGCATTTCTTAGTTTTCGACCTTCAGTAAATCCCCACTCCTACTGATCATATTAACTATAAGCTGTTACATTATGAACCACTTTATTTGATTGTTAAATACCAAATATTGTTCTCATGAAACTTTTACGTTTTGAGATAAATGCAAATACGTAACTCACGTGGGAAATGTAGTTAGGCCCTGGCCTCATATCTTGGTGGTTCCAGTTCTTATGTGTGGACCACTATACGTTCTTGAACGTCTCGTTCAACCCCAAGAACGTTCTAAGCCCAGAATTTATTACTACAAAACCACTTTTTAATTTGAGATAATACCTTTGAAACTATTGTATAATTTACATTTTAGTAATAAAACCATTAATTACTATGATCTCATTTGTATTTTATTACCGACTTCTGGAATGGTAAACACATTTTACAACTGAATTATTCAAATAACAAAGCAACTATCTAGCCGTAAAATGTAAATCTTCATTTTACAATTAGAACTCAAACGGAACCCTATAAATCCCTTTTCATGAGTTGCATATCAAAATATATGGCAATGAATAGTATAGGTTATAGAGAGAGAAGAATTTGTAATGCTTTAGCGGGGTGAATAAAAATTGCATTCAAAGCCCATAATAATGAATAGTAATCGATTTATTCGTGGATCTAATGGAGGAGTAGAAAAACAGTTCAATTTGTAGTTCTAAGCTACGGAATATGTTTAGCTAACTAACTTTATATATATTGTAACCTCTGTCTGTACATTGATTTTTTTCGCAAAGTTTCACAAAAACCTTTCGTTTCACACGTCATAGACACCATAACTGCATTTTGTTTCTTTCGTGTATGTTTGTTTGTTTATTTGTTTGTTTGTTATCTTTTCACGCATAAACGGCTGAACCGAATTTTATGAAACTTGGTATGTACATTACTACTAACCCAACTTAGACTTTAGGCTATATTAATTTTCTCTGAGACGAACAGGACTGGGGGTTATAAAGGGAGGGCTCAAATTAAAAATAGCAATATTTCGTTTCCTAATGCATTTTCGGCAATTATGCACATAACAAAAGTGTTTTATAGTAAAACTACTGCGGAAGTCAACAATTTTATTTGATACAAAAAACTCGACTGAACTAAATATAACTCGGTATGTGTGTTAGACCTGACGTCTTAATTATCAAAAGCCATTTCTGGGGACGGGCAGGAGTGGGGGTTGTAAGGAAGGCCTGAATTTAAAAATAGCGGTATTCTTTTTTCTACTGGTTTTTCTGCAAATATGTACATGACAAAAGTTGTTTATTTTGTTATTTAGAGTAACTTTTGTTATATACACTTTCTGTCGTATACCGAAGTATAAACGAGATATACACTAAAACTTTAGCGGGAGCCAACAACTTTATTGGGCACTGACGATTGGACTGAACTTAACGAAACTCGATATGTCAATTTGCATTAATTCTTCCATGATTATAAGCTATATTCAAATTATTAAGTTCGAACGGAAAGTGGGGGTTATAAGGGAGGCCTAAAATAAAAATTCGCGATATTTCATTGTCTATTTGTTTTTCGACAAACGTTCACATAACTAAAGTTGTTTACTTTGTTATTTAGAATAACTTTTGTTTTATACATTTTTTTTGGGAACAATGTATGAAACAAGTAATTTGCGTAGAAATATTGATATGCTCAACAATTCTTTCCAATATGAACTACCAGGTACCTCACTTGGAAAAATTAATTCAAATCTATGTTAATATTTTGTCCTTAATAATTCAAATCTATGCATAATCCATAGGAGACGGGACTGGTAAATGTCAAAATATTGTACAAAGTAAAGCCTTGCCAAAAAAATACCATCACCATTCAGCCTCAAAGGAATTTCCGGTCGAAGCCGAGTATCTGAGCTAGTATATATATATATATATATATATATATATATATATATATACATAATTGTGCTGATGTTTTCGACCAGGTTGTATTTATATGTGGTGTGTTGTTCTTTTCGGAGTTTTGGTCCGAAAGGAGAAAAACAAGGAAGGTTACTATAACCCTAGTCATAGTGCAATAAGAATGTATAATAGTCTATAGATATATTTAGTTTTGGTAAGTAATAATAAGGAAAACACACCCTTTTATAACAATGTATAACACCAAAGTGGGATATTATAATGTAGTACATGTAATTTTTACAGCCCTGAGGAAGAGAAAATAAAAATTCTCGAAATATTGGCATAAACTAAGATTCATTTCACCAACATTGACCAAAGCTCCGAAAAGAACAACACACCACATATATATATATATATATATATATATATATATATATATATATATACATACATACATACATACATACATACATACATACATACATACATACATACATACATACATACATACATACATACATACATACATACATACATACATACATACATACATACATACATACATACATACATACATACATACATACATACATACATACATACATACATACATACATACATACATACATACATACATACATACATACATACATACATACATACATACATACATACATACATACATACATACATACATACATACATACATACATACACGCATACACGCATACATACACGCATACACGCATACACGCATACACGCATACACGCATACACGCATACACGCATACACGCATACACGCATACACGCATACACGCATACACGCATACACGCATGCATACATACACAGTTTTGAACGGACCTCATCTCCAGGGGGTAGGATCGATGGACATTTGAGGAAATTTTTCAAATTTGTTAATAGCTGAAAGTAGATCACGAATGGGAATAGTTTCGGATATTACCGTAAATTGAAGCATTTAGGTGAGTTGAGATCACCAGTTTGTCAACAGGCACTTTGGAAATCTGCTTAGTTTACGCAGACCCTTTGTGACAGGCGTTTTCGGATAGTGAGAGGTGATGTATGGAGGTTTAGTATGTGAAAGGCCAATGTTAGGATGTGGTTTCCCAGGTTGCGTCACCAGTTTTCACGCCGGCTCCACAATCTACATCGTTCAATGACATATTTCTACAACCTTTCCACATCCTCAGGGTTAGGAACAATATTAGGAAATTTGGCGTCGATTCAGAACTACACCCATATTTTCTATAACGCCATGCAATAATAGGTCTTTCATGATGTTTCTGTCAGCAGATTTCCCTTAAGGGGCGCGATTTTCGAAAAATGTTTTTTGTCTTTTTTTTTATTTATTTTTAGCAGATTTCCCTTAAGGGAAATCAGCTATTGAGGTCGTACTCATGATGCGAGTTTCGAAAAATTTCTTCAAATGTCCATCGATCCTTCCCAGGAGATGACGAAAATGAGGTCCGTTCAAAATTATATATATATATATATATATATATATATATATATATATATATATATATATATATATATATATGTCTGTTAACGCTCTAGCGGTCGCAATTCTTGTTTGATCTTTACCAAACTCGGAATTTAATCGTTTTATGTAAAAAGGAAGATCAAGTTCGTTAATGGCTGAAATCGGACCAGTGGGAGGGGGGGTTTAGAGGGGGGATTTTTGAAAATTCAAAATATCTCCGTTATTATGCGTCGGATCGAAAAATTGTATAGAATAAATCTTATTGCAAATTAAATTTACTATAAATATTGTTCTATACATTTATTCTGTATCTTGAATATTAACTGAGATATTTGCATTTGTATTCTGCGTGTGGTCACCAGTAGGCTATGTTCGGACTTTCCGCCGAGAGCTCTGGTGGCCGTTTCCATAACTATTCGTCCCTCGTGAATAGGTTTAGAGGTTAGGTCAACTGTTTTTTGGGGCTAGAAACTACTGGGTTATTACGCCCTAAATAATGTTTTAGGTTTAGAGGTTTCTTACTACTACAGTTGTTATTAGGCAGATTTCCCTATTGTAAAACTTCACGTGGGAAATCTGCTTAGTTTACGCAGCCCCTGCGTGACGGACTTTTTTATTAGAAATATAGATCATAAGCTGAGATGAGATGAGTAGTTTGCCAATCCAACATGTGGGCAATTTCTTAAGTTAACGCAGCCCCTGCGTGACAGACTTTCCTTGTTGAGTTAATTTCTTCCCTTTGCCGTATCCAAAGAGAAACACAGCCAGAGCTAAGCAATTACTTCCCTACCTCTCTCCCCCCAGAGCCTTGAGGGGAAAACGCCATTTTTTTATTTGTACAATTTACTTCAATTTTCTCTTTATTTACCTTATTACTCAGTAATACATTTTCTTCCAGAGTGTCTCCCCCACAAATTAATATCTTTCAATTACTAAATATCGTTTTTAATTTGTTATATATTTCTTTATTCTTTATACAAGTATGTTATATTTCAATTTACAATACGAATTTTTATCAGAATTCCCTCAAGGGAAATCGGCTAATGCGATTCTAGTCATGATTTTCGAAGAGGTTCTTCAAATTCCCATCAAATTAATATCTTTCAATTACTAAAAAATGTGAACAACACGGAATTTCAATAAAATTAAATGACACATATATTTACATAATAATTATATGCATATACTAGCTCAGATACCCGGCTTCGCCCGGGAATTCATTTGAGGCTGAATGGTGATGGTAATTTTTACCAGGCTTTACATTGCACAATATTTTGACACTTACCCGTCCCAGTGTTTAGGGTTGATACCCGTCGTTGCCGGTGATTTGCTAATAATAGAATTATTTGTTCGATAATTCTTCACAGTCTTCGATATTTTTATATTTCCCGTCTCTTATACATGTAAATATGGTGAATTTTTATTTCAGGCCTCCCTTATAACCCCCCTCCCGTTCGAACCTAAAAATTTTAATATAACTTATAATCATGGAAGAATTAATGCTAATTGACATACCGAGTTTCGTTAAGTGACAAAAGTCTATATAACAAAAGTTACTCCAAATAACAAAATAAACAACTTTTGTTATGTTTATATTTGCGGAAAAACCAATAGGAAACGAAATATCGCCATTTTTAATTTCAGGCTTCCCTTATAACCCCCACTCCTACCCGTCCATAGAAATGTTGGTATGGCATATTATAATTAAGGCCTCACTGCTAATACACATACCGAGTTTTATTTATTTTTATCGTATAACGCATATAAACTTCGGTATACGACAAAAGTATATAAAACAAAAAGTTACTCTAAATAACAAAACCAACAACTTTTGTTTATGTTGCATATTTGCCTAAAAACGAATAAAAACCGAAATATCGATATTTTTAATTTCAGGCTTCCCTTATAACCCCCACTCCTGTTCGTCTCAGAGAAAATTAATATAGCCTAAAGTCCCATAAGTTGGGTTAGTAGTAACGTAACATGACCAAGTTTCATAAAATTCGGTTCAGCCGTTGATGCGTGAAAAAGGGTAACAAACAAACAAACAAACAAACAAACATACACGAAAGAAACAAAATGCAGATATGGATGTCTATGGACATGTGAAACGAAAAGTTATCGTGAAATTTCCGCGAAAAAAATCAATGTACAGACAGAGGTTACAATTTTATATATATAGATATACCATTTTGACGGACCTCATTTTCTAATAGTCATTCTAAACAATATGTTCTCTACATTTTCTCAGTAAAACGAATATTAACTGAATTATTGACGGAAATGTGTTTTCACTTCTAAGTAATCCCCTCTCCCAGTTGAAAATTCGAATTCTCATAAAGCCTATGTTGTTCACTCACAAATATAAAAATTTGTAGAGATCATTCCAGCTGTTTTGAGTGTTTGACTAAAAAAACGGGTTGACAGACTGACAAGATTTCAATTTGATGCTATTGTTCATCGAATGCTCTGTAACATCAGTAATGCTTATCACCGTCGAATGTAAATAGAAAATAAGGCAATCCTTAGAGTTTTATTTATATCGATATGGCTCGTTGTGTGTGTGTGAGTGTGTGGGTGCGCGTGTGTGAGTGGAGTGCGTCCTTGCGCGTGTACGTCTGTGGGATCCCCTACGAAAGAAAAAGTCCTCCACGCAGAGGCTGCGTTAACAAAGCAGATTTCCCACGTGCGTAACGTTTTTGCATTTATCTCAAGAATTAAAAGTTCCATGAGAACAATATTTGGTATTTAAGCTTCAAATAAAGTGTTTCATAACATAATAGAATATTGTTAATATGAGATGAGTAGGAGTGGGGGGATTACCAAAGCCTTGAAAACTAAAAAATGCAAATATCTTAGTTTAATAAAGCAAGATAGTAAGAAAATGTTGCATAACAACATTTGTAGAAACATTAATTGTGCGATAAAGAATGGTTCTATACAATTTTTCGATCCGGCATGTAAATAACGGAGAAATGTTATGAATTTTTCGAAAATTCTCCCCCTTTAAAAAAACCCCCCCTACCTCACCCCTGGTCCCGATTTCAGCCGTTAACGAACTTGATCTTTCTTTTTATATAAAACGATTATATTTCAAGTTTGGTGAAGACAAAAATTACTACCGCTAGAGCGGTAACAGAATATATATATATATATATATATTTATATATATATATATATATATATATACATATATATTCATATATATATATATATATATATATATATATATCTACTATATAAAAATAAGTCGGGTTTTCCTTCCTGACGCTATAACTCCAGAACGCACGAACCGATTTCCACGGTTTTGCATTCGTTGGAAAGGTCTCGGGCTCCGTGAGGTTTATAGCAAAGAAAATTCAGGAAAAATTTCAACAGAAAAGCGGGAAAATCTTTTTTCATTATACTGTTAAAATAACATGTGTTTTCAGTGCATCGTTTGAGTACGCAAAGTACAGAAAAGTAACAGCTGTTATTGGAATATTCCTCATTATACTATCATTCATTGTATATTGCATACTTACTTAACCTGTATTTATTAAATCAAAACGAACAAAAATTTGTCAATAATTAAGCAATCAATACCACAAAAAGGTATTAATATAAGTAACAATAAAAATTGCACAATAAATTATAGGTCTATTGCCTATTCTATTTATCTGTTGAATAACCTTTGCAGTTTAATAAACATATGTTTCACATGCAGCGCCATCTCTGATACATAGCATGTACTACAAACCAATATTTTAAGTAGATGGCGCCGGTGCGTGATACATTGTTTGACAGCTACTCATTGTTCTCTGCTCAGTTAATTTCATGTGACAAACCGGTATTGTGTTCACTGTGAAATTGTGAAAAAAAAGTAAAAAAACTAAGCTATTCGTTTCCTAACATTTCAATTGGAAACCATCAAATCACGTGTATTGTGCAAATTTTTATTCAATTTCAACAGCAGGCATTTGTCTCCTTTCGCAATTATCATCACCACATGTTTTCCTTCACCACCAATTCAGTTATGGAAGAAATACAAAGACGACATATGTGAAGATATCTTGCATCGCTTGCGCATTCAAACGAATAATCCTGACATCCAAATAACCGATGAAATCTACAATGAAGGATTGATTCTGATTGAGGATCAATGCTTGACTATTGCAAACAAGCTACTGATTTAAGTAGGAATGATTGCGCCAAATCGATCGATGCACGATGCATTCAACCAAGAATTAAATCGAGAGCTGCAATACAATGTTGATACACGCCAAATCGATTTGTGCGATTCAAAAGTAATAACAGGTAACAATAACAAAAAGACATACCTTAGCAGCAAGTAACAATAACAAATACCTTAGCAACAAGTAATAAAACATTAATGCAAGCGATGGACAATAATACTGGTGGTCTATTCTTCCTGGACGCACCTCGAGGAACAGGGAAAACATTTCATTGATTTTGGCCACTATTCGATCAAGATGTGACATAGCTTTGGCGTTAGCATCATCTGGAATTGCGGCGACTCTTCTAGATGGCGGTCGTACTGCACATTCTGCCTTAAGTTGGCACTCAATTTAAACACAATTGATACTCTAACTTGGAATATTTCCCGATACAGTGAACTGGGAAAATTGTTGATGCAATGCAAGCTCATTGTTTGGGATGAGTGCACAATGGCACATAAGAAATCACTTGAAGCACTTAACTTCACACTGAAGGATCTTCGGCGAAATAACAACGTCTTTGGCGGCTTGATGATATTGTTGGCAGGCCATTTCAGGCAGACGTTGCCAGTAATTCCCCGTGGAACGCCTGCAGATGAATTGAATGCTTGCCTGAAGGCATCACCTTTATGGAATAACGTAAAAACATTATCGCTAACCACTAATATGAGAGTTCAACTTCAAAATGATCAAAGTGCTGCACAATTTTCCAAACAATTGTTAGCTGTTGGAAATGGAAAAGTCCCAGTTGATGCACATCTGGATTAATTACTCTTACCAACGACTTTTACCGATTAGTAAACTCTCAATTAGCTCTTATTGAAAATGTTTTCCCAAACATTAGTGAGAATTATCAGAATTATGCTTGGTTAAGTCAACGAGCAATTCTTGCCGCAAAGAATAATGATGTACACGCACTGAATTTCACCATTCAATCAAAAATTGCTGGCGATTTGGTGACATACAAATCCGTTGATTCCATAACAAATCCCGATGATGTAGTAAATTATCCAACGGAGTTTTTGAACTCTCTGGAGTTACCAGGATTTCCACCACATAACTTGCAACTCAAAGTTGGTACAGTTATTATGATATTGCGTAATTTGAATCCACCGCGACTTTGCAATGGTACTCGACTTTCGGTAAAAAGACTTATGCCGAATTTGATTGAGGCAACCATTATTAACGGAAAGTACGCAGGTGAAAATGTATGTATTCCTCGAATACCAATGATTCCGACTGATCTTCCGTTTGACTTCAAACGATTGCAATTTCCAGTTCGCCTTGCATTCGCAATGACAATTAACAAGTCGCAAGGCCAATCGCTTAGTGTTTGCGGGATAAATTTAGAAAATCATTGTTTTTCACATGGGCAGTTATACGTTGCGTGTTCACGAGTTGGGAAACCATCCGCTTTGTTTGTGTTAACGTCAGACCATAAAACAAAAAATGTGGTTTACCAAAGAGCACTTCAATGAAACGAATAATTTGCGGACACGTATAACGCTTCGATTCAGTATTTACTTTGGATTCACTTTCATTTACTTAGAGAAGTTCAACTAAATAACACTTCATTTTTGTAATCGAAATGAATTCATTACTGTTGTGAAATGAAATCAAATTTTTCCTTTTCAAATATAAAACAAAAACAAATTTGTCTTAATCTTTTAATCACCAAACAAAATGTTATATAAAACGAAGTCATCTGGTGGCGAAACGGAGTTCGCCGGGTTTGCTAGTATACATATATATAGTTTTGAACGGACCTCATTTTCGTCATCTCCTGGGTAGGATCGATGGGCTTTTGGAGAAAAATTTCAAAAATCGCGTCATGAGTACGACCTCAATAGCTGATTTCCCTTAAGGGGAATCTGCTAATATGACAATCCTTAGAGTTTTTGATCACCGAACATGTTTTGCGAAAATGTTTTCATTGTCAATAGCTTCAAGAATCTCGTTACGAAATGCCACACTTTTGCGTTTGTTGCGCAGAGCTTGTAACAATCTGTAACTTACAGCTTCATAACTCACCGATGCCTCACAACACGCCGAATTGTTGTTGAAGGCAGTCGCAACTCCCGACTGGCACGACGAGATAAAAATAATAAAACAAGTATATATATATCACTAGTACAAAAAGTCCATATCGTTATTCGAAAAGAACTGACACAACTGTAAAACTTCTGTTTTACTAGTGACCCTATAGAAAAAATCAAACAAATATTTGAAATACAAACAGTGAAAATTAATTAACTGAAAATAATGGCAAAGCATACACCTTTATACTCTATATAGCATTTTCCTTTATTTTTATATTAACAGGCTTGGCATATCATTATTAATTTGTAATCAATTACTTCATTGTGCCCCCAAAACTTTTCCTTGTTTTATAGTGGAGAACAGCTAACTTTTTATGTCTTGCCTACTAAATACCAAATATAATCAGGTCATTGTTTCACCGCCATGAGCTGTAGGGCTTTGTTCATTAAGCATTAAAACTCAATTAGTCACAAACTTGCAGTTACGTCATACTTCTTAGAGCTTTGGTGTTATATACCTTTAGACTATAAAATTTAATTAGATTACAGAAATTAAATTATAACATAAGGCCTTACAACGACAAACGGTTCTTCCCAATTTCTTTTTGCAGATTTCCCTTAAGGGAAATCAGCTATTGAGGTCGTACTCATGACGCGAGTTTCAAATGTCATTCGTCTTCCTACCCAGGTTGATGACGAAAAATGTTTAAGGTCCGTTTCAAAATTATTATATATATTATATATATAATATATATATAATATATATATATATATTTATAATATATACAGTGAGCGTCGTTTATCCGATATAATTGTGATCGCGCACGTTGCGGATAATCGATTTGTTTCGGATAAACTATTTTTTTAAGAAAATAGGATAATTGTATAAAACACTTTGTATTCATCATTACAATTACATATTATTAAAAATACATACTTCCGACGCGCATGAACCTGTCGTCTAGAACTTTTGGAACTGCAAAAACGAGTGGGGGGAGAGGCGGAAGGGACATGACATCCCGAGTTCCGCCGCGGTGAGTAGACTTCCATTTCAGGGTACCACCATGAAAGAAGCTCTGATTCCCCGAACTGTTAGGTATCAGTTGTCCGCGAACACATTAAGGAGGAAACCAGGCTTTTCCGCTGTTCTAGCTAAAGTTTTCACGCTCTAAACAGGGCATTGCTTCAAAGAATAACATATTCTGAAATTTTCTAAATTCTTCATTCTGTAATGATTTATACAGCATGCAATTGATAAATATGTAGTTAAAAAAAAAAAAACCCTTACCCAAAACGCGTTCGGATAATTGACGTTTCGGATAATTTGACGTTCGGAGTAAGCGACGCTTACTGTACTATATATTATATAGATATATATATATATATATTATATATATATATGTCTGATAGACGCTCTAGCGGTCGCAATTTTCGTTTGATCGTTACCCATACTCGGAATTTACTCGTTTTATCGTTGGAAGATCAAGTTCCGTTAATGGTTGACATAGGACCAGTGGGGGGGGGGAAGGAGGGGTATTAAGGGTTTAGAGGTGCGCGGGAGATTTTTGAAAATTCGAAAAAATCTCTGTTATTATGCGTCTGATCGAAAATTGTTTATAGTAACACATCTTATTGCAATTTTAATTAACTATAAATAATGTTATATACATTTTTTCTTTATCTTGAATATTAACCGAGATATTTGCATTTTTCTGTTTTCAGCTTCTGAGATTGGATCGGCTAACTTCGGGTCTAGTCGTGAGATCCCGTAAAGAGCTAGTTCGGGCACTTCCCGAAACTGTTTGACTCTCTATTCTGAAATTTCTTGAATCAATCTTATTGCAAATTAAATTTACTATAAATATTGTTCTATACATTTGTTATGTATCTTGAAATTTAACCGAGATATTTGCATTTGTATTCTGTGTGTGGACGGCGGGAGTCGGCTATGTTCGGTTCTTTCCGCAGAGAGCTCTGGCGGCCGTTTCTGTAACTATTCATCCCTCGTGAATAGGTTTAGAGATTGTCATACCTATCTGTGCAGACCGTCGTCACTGGCTGATGGTTTAGAGATTCTTACTACTACTGTTGTTATTAAGCAGATTTCACTATTGCAAAACTTCACATTGGAAATCTGCTTAGTTTACGTAGCCCCTGCGTGACGGACTTTTTTTCTTTATTTTTTTTTACAACTTTGAAACCCAAATTAACAAACGCCTAGCAGGGGTTGCATTTTTAACGTGCAATGATAATATGATATTGTTGCGAAATAAGACGAGGGGCTTTGTTGCTATTTAAGATCAAGTATTTAAGGAGGACAAAGAAAAGTGCGTCAGGCAAGTGCTGTGTTAACTAAGCAGATTTCCCACGTGCGCCACCTATTTGCATTTATCACAAAAATTCAAAATTCAATGAAAACGATATTTGATATTTAACTCTCGAATGAGGTGGTTCATGATATAACAGATTATTGTAAGTATGACGTGATTAGGATTAAAAACTAAAATATGGAAATATCTGGGTTAATATTCAATATAGGAAACGTATGTTTATGACAACATTTATTGAACATTACATTTGCAATAAGATAGATTCTATAGAATCTTTCGACCCACCACATAACGGAGATATTTTGAATTTTCGAAATTCCCGTTTTAAAACCACCCTCCCCTGGTCCGATTTCAGCCGTTACCGATCTTCATTTTTACATGAAACGTTTGGTAACGATCAGACCAAAATTGCGACTGCTCTAGCGTTAATAGCCATATATACATTCAAGTATGCGTATAAAATTCCGTCACGCAGGGCTGAGTTAACTAAGCAGATTTCCCCCGTGCCCCACGTATTTGCATTTATTTCAAAACTTAAAAGTTCAATGAGAAGAATATTTCGTATTTAAGCGTCAACTAAAGTGCTTTATAACCTAATAGAATATTGTTTTTATGAGATGAGCAGGAGTGGGGTTTACTGAAGGCCGAAAACTAAAAAATGCAAATATCTCAGTTAATAATCAAGAAAGTGAAGAAATGTACATAACAACATTTATTACACATTTTAATTGATGAGATTGGTTCTATACAATTTTTCGATCCGACGCATATTAACGGAGATATTAAGAATTTTAGAAATTCTTCCCTTCTAAACCCCCCCCCCCTCCCCCTGGACCGATTTCAGCCGTTAACGAACTTGATCTTTCTTTTTATATAAAACGATTATATATCAAGTTTGGTGAAGATAAGACAAAAATTGCGATCGCTAGAGTGGTAAACGCTAGACAAATATATAGATAAAGAGTAGAGATAGATAGATAGATGGATATATATATTGGAAATATATATATATATATATATATATATATATATATATATTTATATATATATACATACATACATACAGTTTTGAACGGACCTCATTTTCGTCATCTCCTGGGTAGAAGCGATGGACATTTGAAGAAAAATTTCGAAAATCGCGTCATGAGTACAACCTCAATAGCTAAAATTTTGAACAGACATTTTTGTGATCTGGGTAGTAGGATATTTATTTTTTCAAAATCCTAACCTATGAGTACAATCTCTTGGGGGGAAATCTGCTAAAAACAGGGCATCCCTGTATAAGATTGGCTAATCTGTCCCCGACCAATCAGCGAGCAGGTTGGCTTCTTTGAACCTACTAGAGCCGAACGGTAGGCGATTTTAAAACTCCAGCTTGACCGGCAGTTCAGTTTTTAGCAGATTTCCAAATTTCTCCAAATGTCCATCGATCCTACCCAATGATGGACCATTCAAAACTATATATATATATATATATATATATATATATATATATATATATATATGTGTCTGTTAACACTCTAGCGGTCGCAATTTTTGTTTAATCGTCATCAAACTCGGTATTTAATCGTTTTATGTAAAAAGGAAGATCAAGTTCGTTAACGGCTGAAATCGGACCAGGTGGAGGGGGGGGGGTTAGAGGGGGGATTTTCGAAAATTCGAAATATCTCCGTTACTATATGTCGGATCGAAAAATTGTATAGAACCAATCTTATTGAAAATTACATTTACTATAAATATTGTTATATACATTTATTCTTTATCTTGAATTTTTTTATTAAGTGTAACGGACGAGCTATGGTTCCCGCCGAAAGCTAGTTCGGCCGTTTCCCTGATCGGCACTCGTATGGAGATTTCTCTATTGTATAACTTTACGTGGGAAATCTGCTTAGTTTACGCAGCCCCTGCGTGACGGACTTTTAGTTGAATGTCCAGATGTTTCGTGAGCTATTCAGCTGTGTAAGAATAATGTGGTTAACAAAGTTTATTATGGATAGTAGAGAACAATAATTTATCAAGTGTGTAAAGAGAACTTCAAATAAATTATGTGATATAAAAGAGAAAGTTGGAGTATTTACTTTTGCAAACCAAAAGAACCATAATAATCAACTGTGTAATATTTTTGTAATAAACGTACAAATATATTGTGTCTTCAGACCATAAATGTTATTTCAATTACAATGATAAATAATCACATTTCCTTGCAATGCGAGGGATAACCATCTATGTTTTTCTCGCTGAGTTTAAAAACTAATTTTTTATTCAGGATGGAGACATCAATATATGACAGAGTTGTGTTCTATTGTTGAATGGTTGAGTGCCTGTGGTAGTTAGCTAATTAGTGTGCCACTGAATGAGGGCTGCTGAATGAGAGAGAGGGAGGGGATGATGAATGAATAGCCCCGATTGTTGTGGTTGACATTCATCGATCCGCCTCTAGGGGCAGCACTATCGACCTATAGTGAATCAGCAACGGACGTCTATATAATACCTAGATAATTATATAATAGCGAGGCGGGGGGTTGCCGCTAGCGCCAGTCTACTTTATAAATAAATAATATACAAGTTCTCCCTACCTCCCACTCCATCCCTCGCTTAGACTTAGGGCCGCACTACAGTCGCTCTTACACATTTCATTTTTAGCAGATTTTCCTTAAGGGGAAATCAGCTATTGAAGTCGTACTCATGACGCGATTTTTGAAAAATTTCTCCAAATTGTCCATCGATCCTCCCGAGGAGGTGAACAAAAAAGAGGTCCTTCAAAACTCTATATAATATATATATATAATATATATAATATATTATATATATATATAATATATATATATTTGTCCATGTTTCCGATTCTAGCGGTCGCAATTATTGTTTAATCTTTACGAAACTCGATATTTAGTCCGTTTATGTCAAAAGAAAGATGAAGTTTGTTAACAGCTGATATCGGACCAGTGGGAGGGGGAGGTGTTTAGAGGGGAGGATTTTCGAAAATTCGAAATATCCTCCGTTACAACACGTCGGATCGAAAAATTGTATAGAATCAAATTCTGATTGTAAATAAGAAATGAACTAATATTATTGTCTTAAACATTTTATTCTCTATATCTTGAATATTAACCTATATATTTCCATTTTAGTCAAGATTCCCTGAAGGGAAATCAGCTATTGAGGTTGTACTCATGACGGAATTTTCAACATTTTTCCTTCAAATGTCCATCGATCCTACCTAGTAGATGACGAAAATGAGGTCCGTTCAAAACTGTATATATATATATATATATATATATATCGTTATATATATATATATATGTATGTATGTATGATATTATATTTATATATTTGTCCGGTTACCGCCTCTAGCGGACGCAATTTTTGTTTAATCGTTACCAAACCTCGATATTTAGAGTCCGTTTTCTGTAAAAAGAAAGATCAAGTTCGTGAACGGCTGAAAATCGGACCAGTGGGAGGGGGGTCTGGAGAGGGAGGATTATCAAAAACTCAAAATTATCTTCGTTACGATATAACTCGGATCGAAAAATTGTACAGAACCAATCTTATTACAAATTAAATTTACTATAAATATTGTTATAATACATTTATACTCTATCTTGAATATTAACCGTGGAGATATTTGCATTTTTATTAAATCTGGCCGGCCAACGGACGAAGTGGCTTTCCTGCCAAAAGGTAGTTCGGCAGTTTCATTAACTGCATCAGCTCTCGTGAAATTTCTCTATTGTAAAACTTCACGTGGGAAATCTGCTTAGTTTACGCAGCTGCCCTGCCGTATCGGACTTTTTATGTATTTGTTATTTCAGTCCATCAGCAAACCCCCACTTCTACTTATTTCCTACCCATGTTACATAAAAAATACTCTATTATATAATAAACCACATTATTCGAAGCTTAAATATCAAATATTGTATTCAAGAGGCCTTTATTATACGAGATACTCGCAAATATGTTCTGGTAATCCCCCCCCTCCTCTTAGAAGGTTTTCCGATTACTAAAATTTGATTGATTTGAGATAGCAGTTATACAGATTCATTAATAAATTACAGTACTAGATATAGTAAATAGTTCTCAATAAAATTAATATGTTATATTCTGATATATTTCAGTAATTGTTTTTTTTTTCCGGTGTAAGCCGGGCCGATCTGTTTGTTTCCTTCCCAAACGCTTCCCCTCGGCAGGTTATTGAAATTGACTGAAACATTTCTTATTTGTGTTTGTTAGTTTAAATTTGTACAAGTAACTTTTTATAGTTTACAAGTCTATCAAAATAGTTTTAATGGTCTGTTTAGTCAGTTTAGAGTATGTAATAGGTATCGTTTCGTCTCTTGAAGCTGTATTTGCAAGTTGGTCTGCTGTGTCATTTCCTAAATTTCCGGAGTGTCCCTTTAGCCATGTTATTGCCACTATTACATTTTTCTGTCTACATAGTGTGATTAGTCGTCTGATCTGTATTATTTGGTATTTGAGGTTCGAATAATGTGGTTTATTATATAACAGAATATTGTTTATGTAACAGAGTAAAAGTTGCTGAAGGCTGAAAAATGCAAATATCTCGGTTAATAATCAAGATAAAGAATAAATGTATATAACAATACTTATAGTACAAATAATGAGCAATAAGATTGGTTCTATGCAATTTTTTGATCCGACGTATAGTAACGGAGATATTAATACTAATTTTCGAAAATCCTCCCCTCGAACCCCCCCCCCCTTTCAATCCATCAATCTTTTTTCAAATTTAATTGCCTATAAATGTTGTTATATACTTATTTTCTGTTTTATGAACATTAACCGAGATATTTACACTTTTCAGTTTTTGAGCCTTCATTAAACCCCCACTCCTACCATAAACTGTTTTCGTTGAACTTTAGCTATGTGAAGTATATGTAAATACGTAGTGAGATGACGTCATCAGTTAACATTTTACGTCCTTAACTTGAACTCATTTTTCTTCAAATGTCCATCGATCCAACCTAGGAGATGAAGAAAACGAGGTCCGTTCAAAACTGTATATATATATATATTGTGTGTATATATATATATATATATATATATATATATATATATATATATATATTTGTCTGTTACCGCTAACATAAATAGCGGTCGCAATTTTTGTTTAATCGTTACCAAACTCGATATTCAGTCGTTTTATGTAAAAAGAAAGATCAAGTTCGTTAACGGCTGAAATCGGACCAGTGGGAGGGGGGGTTTAGGGGGGAGGATTTTCGAAAATTCGAAATATCTCCGTTACCGTACGTCGGATCGAAAAATAGTAGAGAATAAATCTAAATAATAAAATTTATTCTCTATCTTGAATATTAACCGAGATATTTGTATTTTTATTAAATGTGGGCCGATAACGAACGTATAGAGAGACGGCTCTCGTATAAAGATTTCTCTATTGTATAGCTTCACGTGGGAAATCTGCTTAGTTTTCGCAGCCCCTGCGTGACGGACGTTTATTTGATATAAAACGATAATCCTTTATACAACACTTAACTGATTTAGACAATAATATAGGTCATCTCCGTTAATAGCAAAACCGGACCAGGAATTTGGAGCGAGGGGTGGGCCGAAAATCAAATTTTGTATGGAGAAATGCTATAGAACCAATCTTATTAAATTATTGATACGCTACAATTGTTGTTGTTATATATATTTCTTCGTCCTTCAAATATTAAGGAAGTTATTCAAACGTTCTTTTTTTCAGCCTTTACAGAAACGCCTTTTTTATTGATGGAGTTTTAGATAAAAATAGATAATATATAGTGAGATGAGATCACTTGTGTATCATACAAGCCTTTCGGAAATCTGCTTAGTTTACGCAGCCCCTGCGTGACGGACCTTTAAGATGAGCTCTTGTCTCTGCACATTGGCTCAAATACGTTAACTTTTTCTTACATGAGTTAACACAGATGACCATCCCCAGGCTTGGTCAAACATAATGAAATTATCTCAATTTGTTTTGTACAAGTAGATAAGCTGTTTTTAATGGTGTGTGGTTCCTGTATTAAGTGGTTGGCTCTTCAATTGATTTTTTAGGTGGTCGGTGAACGGGAAACGATCGCCGATCAAAACTCCTACATATTTCACTCAAGGTTGAATAATTCTGGCATACACTTTGACCTTTCAATAAAATCAGGGAAGAAAATAGAGCCGAATTCTGATAACAAGTATAGATATATCTTTATTTAGGACTCTTCTGCGTCAAACAACTTATACATTATAACATATTATAAATATAATATATATAAATGATATAAATATATATATATATATTATATGGCCATTTTTTAAAGCCTGTCATATACATTTATATATAATGTTTACAAGAACTTTTTTCTTGAAATTTCACGATTCTCTTTCGTTTCACAAGGAATTGAAATGATATCAATAACTGTTGGCTTTGCTGTCTGTTTGTTACCTTTTATTCACGCTCCCTAATCAACTCGAATCCGGATTCCTATGAAATTTTGGTATGATACTATAATCTAACTTCAACTTAGACTATTGGATATGATCTTCAATATTTAGGACTGTTTTGCACCATCGCTCGCTTTTAGCAGATTTCCTTAAAAGAAATCAGCTATTGAGGTCGTACTCATGACGCATTTTTGAAAATTTTCTTCAAATGTCCCATCGATCCTACCCAGGAGAAGCGAAAATGAGGTCCGTACAAAATTAATATAATATTATAATAGTATTATATATATATATATAGTATTGATATATATATATATATATATATAATAATGTCTAATATGTCTGTTTAACCGCTCTAAGCGTGTTGTCGCAATTTTTTTTTGATCGTTAACAAACTCGTATATTTAGTCGTTGTTATGACAAAAGACAGATCTCAAGTTCTTAATAGCATGAAAATCAGGACCAGTGGGAAGGGGGGGATTTTCGAAAAATTCAAAATGATCTCCGGTCACCATACGTCGGATCAAAAAATTGTATATGAATACAATCTTATTGTAAAATAAATTTACTTTAAATTATATGTTCTATAGCATTTATTCCCCCTATTCTTGATAATATTAACCCGAGATATTTGCATTTTTATTAAATTTGGGGGGGCCGGTTATGGAAATGGAAAGACCTGAGTTTCTCGCCCAAAAAGCTAGTTCGGCACCTTTGCCGTAAAAACTGTGTCGGCTCTCGTATGGGGATTTCTCTATTGTATACCTTCAACGTGGGAAATCTGCTTAGTTTCCCTCCGGCAGTCCCTGCGTGACGACTTTTTAATTGACTACAGGGGTTAGAGAGGGTTTTAAAAAGGGGCTAAGGGGAACTCGAACTTGAAAGCTAAAACATGACAAATTTTGATTGTTATTATTTATTAACATCCACTTTTTGCTGCTGAGGCTGATTGGGACTGGTTATTTACAGGTTACCACCCTTTTCTAGCCAGGGTGGGACTAAGGATTTTATTCGTCACTAAATACATTCGTATTGCCCATTTGGGAATCGGTCTCGCCACTCTAGCTAGGTTTATTAATGAAATTGAGACCAACGCTTTAACTCACATGACTACCCTGAGCGTTCATTAATTTTTTTTTTAATATTGCCCCCCCCTCCCTTATTTGTTTACCATTTATTGAGCCTAATCGCCAATGCTGTGAAGTTCCAAAAAGCTCGTCACGTAGGGGCTGTGTAAACTGAGCAGATTTTCCACGTGCTGATATAACACACTAGTGATCTCATCTCGCAACATATACTGACTGAATGCCAAAAAGTAAGAATTACCTGCTAATATTTGAGTTTTGAAAAAATTCATAAAACCGCTTATTGTTATTATGACATGAGTAGGAGTGGGGGTTTACTGAAGGCTGAAAACTAAAAAAATACAAATTTCACCGTTGATATTCATCTTCGGGAAAATATGTTTACTACTACATTTATAGACAATTAAACTTTCAATAAGATTGGTTCTATAACGCACTATTTATAATTTTCGAAATTTCCTTTTAAACCCCCCCCCCTCCACCTCTTTTCGATATAATTATATAGATGATATGTATATATAATATATATATTATATATATATTATAGTGTGTGTGTTGTGTGTAGTGTTATGGGTGTGTGTGTCTGTGTGTCCTGGGAATACCGCTTCCGAGCGGTTGTAATTTTTTTTTTGTTTTGTTTGATCGTTACCAATGTCGATATTTAACCGTTCAATGTGAAACTAATGATCAAGTTCGTTAATGGCTGAAATCGGACAAGCGGGAGGGGGCGGGGCTTAGACTAGAAGGGGGGAATTTCGAAATTACAAAATATCCCCGTTATTGTACGTTGGATTGAAATATTGTATAGAACCAATCTTATTTGAAAGTAAATTTAATATAAAAAATTATATACATTTATTCTCTATCTTGAATATTAAATGAGTTATTTGCTTTTTTCGTTTTTCAGCCTTCAGGAAACCCCCATTCCTACTCATGTTACATAAACAATTCTCTGTTATATAATAAACCACTCCATTCTAACCTTTTTTTTGTTTTTTATTTTGTGATGAATTGTGTTAAATACCAAATAGTGTTTTTGAAAAAAAAAAAAAAAAAAAAAAAAAAAAAAGAAAAAAAAAAAACCTTTATTGTACAGGATACACGAATATACGTCCCCTCCCCATCATTAGTTCTTCGATTACTAAAATTAGTGTGATTGAGATAAAAATTATTCTGCTTCAATATAAATTACAGTACCAGATATAGTAAATAGTTTTCAATTAAATTGATTTATTATATTCAGATATATTTCAGTATTGTTTTTCTGTCCGGTGAAGAATATTTCTATCTGTTTAACTCTGAGGACGGCTGACCTGTTTGTTTTCTGTTCGCATTGCGTTGGAGGTTATTAAAATTCACTGAAAGATTGCGGATGAGATTAATGCATGTTTGAAACAATCATTCTTATGGCGAAGTGTTGAAACACTTCGATTGACCATAAACATGCGGGTACAGTTGCAAAATGATCCATCAACACAAATATTTTCCAAGCAATTACTAGATATTGGGAACGGTAAAATAGAACTGCAACCAAATACGCAATGCATCAAACTTCCAGACAATTTTTGCACTGTTCTTCAAGATAAAAATGAATTGATTCAGAGTATTTTTCCGGATATACAGAATAATTACTTGAATCATAACTGGCTCAGTCATTGGGCGATTTTGGCAGCCAAAAATGTTACTGTTAAAGATTTACCAGGACTATCTGATGCCTCTTACCTACCTCTTTCGATAAGTTTAACAATGTCATAGTGTTAATTCACTAACTGAACTTTTTAATATGCTCCGATTCGTTACAAATTAAATGGAAATAATAAATTTAAACATTAATTCTTTTGTATTGATTTCTGCTTAATATAAACTGTAAGAAAATTTTAATCAATCGTGTTCAACGTCCTTCCACATCAAATCCTAATCCCTTGAATTTGTTGTACAAACTTCAACATTTCCGTCTTGGGTTTTTTTTTCGTAAATAATTTCATTGTACTAAAGGGTTGTAGTCGTAGAAAATCTGTCATGGAGGTCACCATATTTTTTTACAAATACCATCTATGTAAAAAGCATGGTGGACCCGTGACTGATGTTCTCCTACCGTTCCTCTTAAATTGTATACTACAATGTAATATAACAATAACTTTAGCCACAGCAACGCGTGGCCGGGTCTGCTAGTTACCTTTTATATTTATTCGCTTAATATTAACGATGGTATTAAGTATTAGCAGTATTTAGATTAATCTATTGTAAAACTTCAAGAAGAAAGAAATCTACTTAGTTTACGCAGCCCCTGCGTGGCGGACTTTCTCATCATCTATGTAAGAATTTTTCAGAAATCGCGTCATGAGGTCTACCTGAACAGCTGATTTCCCTTAAGGGAAATTTCCCAATAATGAAATAAATGTCCTAGTCCTGTTAGAATTGCAAGTTTAAAGTCCTATTATGCGACTTTGGCTGTGACTATGGGAGTATCAGTGTGATGAAATAGTTGGTTATTTGTGGTCAGAGCTAGTAGCTGTGTATATAGGTTAGATAGCAGCTGCTGGCACAGCTGTTGCACTCCCTATGCGGGCTCCTTCCTAGAAGGACCAACAGCTGATTGTCAAGGGACGACCACTACACTCTGAATAATAATAGCAGCCATACCTCTGCTAAATATTCACCTTTATTATACTGGCTGACATTTAAGAAAGCAATTTAGCTATGTGGATCTGCTGGAGTCTTATACTTAGCATATTTCCCACATGCGAGCAAGTTGCTATTTATCTTATCTGGCTATCAATTTTGGTTGTTGATGTTGTACTAATGACGTGGTGTTTGAACAAATTTCAAAAACGTCTATGGACCCTTCCTAGGAGATGACGAAAATGAAGTCCGTTCAAAATTATATATATATTTGTCTTCCCCACTTTGCGATCGCTATTTTAGTTTAAACGTCATTAAATTCGATATTTAAGTGTTTTATGTAAAAAGAAAGGCCAAGTTCGTTAAGGCTGAAATCGGACTAGAGGGGGGATTTTCGAAAAATCAAAATATCTTCGTTTTTATACAGAGGATCAAAAAAGTGTATAGAACCAATTTTCTATGCATTTCTTTGTAACTCATGTATTAAATGAGTTATTCGTACTGTCCAGTTTCTGTGAGCCTCCCTCCGTCCCACAGCTCCTCTTCTACTCATCTGCTTTTAGCTGATTTCCCTTAAGGGAAATCAGCTATTGAGGTCGTACTCATGACGAAATTTTTGAAAAATTTCCTCAAATGTCCATCGAGCCTACATAGGAGATGGCGGAAATTAGGTGTAAATATATATATATATATATATATATATGTGTGTGTTTGTTTATAGGGGTGGTATTGTGTTACCAGATACAGATCTCTCCATTGTAAAACTTCACATGGGAAATCTGCTTAGTTTACGCAGCCTCTGCGTGACGGACTTTTTTACTCATCTATTGTAATATGAGACAAACAAAAGAGTGTTTTTATTGCGCGTAGGAAATCTGATATGCAGAAGTGGGAGTTTACTGAGTCTCGAATTGTTGTATGTACATGTTTTATTTTCATTGTTATATTTTATTCGAATATTATAATACGTGAGTACGTTATTTTATAAATAACTCATCATTTAGCAGACCTTATGCTCTTCTTTGATGCTAGAATGAAACCCCTTTTGGACAACTAGCGACACTGGATTAGCATTCTTAATATTGGCACTCATCATGTTGTTACCTTCCTCCGTTTCATGTATTTGACACTTCAGCCGGGCAAGAGTGGAGAGGTACCATAAAGCTTTAGTTCTCCTATTAAGGACCGCGGTAGGTACGTTTCCCTAACAAATATACCCTCTACTGGGGCTCTCTACACTACCTGGTACCATTGTTATAGGATGGTCTCATTCAGAAGGACAATGGTATCCACTCCATGTCCATGCTTTCTGCATCCTTTCTTTTTATTTTCAATTAGCGTTTCCGGTTCCTGAAAATAGTGTCACTGACATTTTTGTCTTGAGCACCTTTGAATGTGGCTTTTTTTCCCTCCATGTTCCTCATTTTTACTTGATTTTCACAATGTTTTCGTTTCTTTTTCGACCCAAAATCAATCTCTTTTCTGATTTCCACGAGAGCAACAAGTTCTTTATGATATTGGTGTACTCTTTCATCAACCTATCTACGAAGTATTTACCTACAGAGCACCTATGCAACTTAAATTTAAAGTCTTGTTAAGGTGTCAAACTAGTATATCAGTTGAAGTTATTCCTGTGTCATTCCAAAACGTCGTAAATCTGCATAGTTTACGAACTTAAATTTTCTCAATAACTGTGAAAATACTAAGAAAACGGCTGGATTTGGTTGAAAGTTATCAATAAATAGTATATACAATAAGTAATCATATTCATGGATCTGAATAACATGAAAATCGTATTCTTTATGTGGATAAGGCTTAAATCTTCATTTCAATATGATTTTATTCATATTAATGTTGATAACTATAATCATTCATGAATACAAATGAACCCAACTCCTGCCTACCAGGCTTTAACTGCGCTTACAACAGCATCTAATTGAGTTTATTGTTAAGAGAAATGGAACTATTTACAAATAAGAATCTTTTGACTTAATTAAATTTTGCATTGTTGTTTTTCGTTTACACTCAGTACCAGTAGTAATATACAGCGATCTAAATCCTTGTGAATAATCCCGTGGACAGGTAAAAGAGATTTTCACAGGAACGAACTAGGGATTAAATGGGACATGCAGTGGTTTCCCTTTGTCTCCTGCAGCAGACCAGCAATAATGGCATCATGAGGAAAATTCGATTCGCACCAATAAATGCATGATTGGAGAAATTGTTTTAGATGACCATTCCTCGGTAGCCTGTAGCCTGCATAAGCTGACTAATGATAGTATGAGTATCATTTAATCTACCCACCAGTTTCTCCACTGACATCTAATGGAGAAATTTGACAAGGAAATGATATATGACACCTATATTTAACCCCCAAGGTACAAAAACATTTAAATACAAAATCCGTATATAGAGTATGTTGCAACCTTGAGTGCAAGTCAAGTCCGTTTACACGTTCAAGAAGTAGATTTGTTCAGTGCTGCAAAATCACTCACCGTAATCTCTGTTCTTCCCGTAGTAAAAACCTTATGCAGACGAGAAGTGAAATCTTCACTGGATATGAGAGTTTTGTTAATATAGCAGTTTGGAGTAAAATAATATGAGTATAAGGTAGGGTTTTCCTCGATGCTAAAAACTTTAAAATACAAATGCATTCGTCGTTAAGGAAGTATGCTCTAATGGTGGTTTGTGTTGTGAAAAGGGTAGAGCGGTGAGTTAGACGAGTCGCGTCAATAGGTTAGTTAAGCTGTTAGATGTTGAACAAGGTTATGCAATGTCTAATGAACGTGTCAAATTGGGCCGCTAGGGAATGATTCGTTCAACAAGAATAATTGCTCCAATCTGCTTTAGCCGTTTACATAAATCCAGCTGACAATGGGACTCGAGGCAAATACTGTTGCTTTATATGGCATTGCACTGCTTCAGATTTGATGCAATGAAGAAAAGTTCACTCATCATTATTTGTTATATATATAAAGACCTGTTGGGGATCGCAATTCCATCAGGAGAAAATAGAACGCTTGGATGTGACTAAAAGTCCGTCACGCAGGGGCTGCGCAAACTAAGCAGATTTCCCTCGTAAAGTTTTACAATAGAGATATCTGCCCAATAACAACAGTAGTAGCAAGGTATCTCTAGACCTATTCACGAGGGACGAATAGTTACGGAAACGGCCGCACTAGCTCTCGGCGGATAGTCCCGAACATAGCCGACCACACACACAATACAAATGTAAATATCTCGGTTAATATTGAAGATAGGGAATAAATGTATTTAACAATATTTATAGTAAATTTAATTTCCAATAAGATTGATTCTATACAATGTTCCGTTCCGACGCATAATAACGGAGATATTTCAACTTTTCAAAACGCTGATTTAGATCGATAACTAATGAATTGCAGTCTAAATGCTAAGGAGTATATTATAATTGAAAAAAAAACATTGTGTGATGCTATGGCTTATTGTTAACAATGATTAAAAGCGGGGGTTTACTGAAGCCCTGATAACTAAGAAATGCAAATATCTTGGTTAATATACTTGTTCAAACGACGTTTGACAAAATAGCTTCTTTCGAAAGAAACTTGGCTTTACAGCCGTTTCTGAAGAGTGTTTGGAATGCACTAGACCAGACGACGTTTAGTTCAAACAGTCTTAAACTTTAACGTTTACTGGACTTTTTTCTAGGTTATCACATGGAGCGAAAGCTGTGATATCGTGTAGCAGACGCCTAGCTGAAAGGTCAAAACACAGTTGCCCAAATGTAACATTACTGGGAAAACCGATTGACTGATTAACATTGTACACCGATTGACTCGTTTCGGTTGGTGGGACTTTGGTAACTCATTTTCGTCATACGGTAACTCATCAACAACGCGATGAAGCGAATCTGCCTCTTCAAGTAGATGTGTGCGCCCTTGCTCCATGTACTAACTTGGGTCAGGTGTTAACGACGATTTTGAATTCTCAAAATTCCCTACTCATTGGTCCGATTTTATCGATAATTGATCTAAATTTTCATTTCTATATAAAAAGTTTGGAAGTTGGGAACTATCAAACAATAATTGCTATAATGTTAAGAGACAAATATAAGTTACCTTGGGAAATATGTTACAAAATGGTGAAAACTGATCTAAAAGCTACTTCGATTTTACATTCTAATGCTTCATTGCACATTTTCGGTCTCGATGAATTATATGTTCAATTTTGAGAATCCGAAGAAGAAAAATATACCTGAAATATTTAAAATCTTTTATTAAATCCATATTGTAGCAGATTTCCCTTAAGGGAAGTTGAGTATTGAGGTCGTACTCATGACGCGATTTTCGAAAAATTTCTTGAATTGTCCATCGATCCTACCTGGGAGCTGACGAAAATGAGGTCCGTTCAAAACTGTGTATGTATATATATATATATATATATATATATATATATATATATATATATATACATATATATTTGTCTGTTACCGCTCTAGCGGTCGCAATTAATGTTAAATCGTTACCAAACTCGATATTTAGTCGTTTTATGTAAAAAGAAAGATCAGGTTCGTTAACGGCAGAAATCGGACAAGTGTGAAAGTGGTTTAGAGTGGGAGAATTTCGAAAATTCTTAATATCTCAGTTATTATGCGTCGGACCTAATCATTTTATATAACCAATCTTATCGCAAATGCAATGTTCTATAAATGGTGTTATATACATTTATTCTCTAACACCAATATTAACTGAGATATTTATTTTTTAGTTTTTGGCCTTGAGTAAACTTCCACTCCTACTCATGTCTTATTAACAATAAGCAATTATACTATGAAGCACTTTCTGTGAAGCGTAAATACCAAATTTGGTTCTAATTAAACTTTTACGTTTTGAGATGAATGCATATATGCGATGCACTTGGGAAATCTGGGGACTTTCTTACTAAAGTTTGTTAGTTGTGTCTTGACTAGATTCGAGCTAGACACGACCGCAGACGTGAAACATGATATTCTTCCCAGGAATAAAGCGTTGCCGAGGTTTGCTGGTACAGGGATGATATGGAGAGTGTGATATTGTGATGGGGTCATATCACAGGCAAGGGCTGCTCCTCCCCTCGTCTTATCCCTTCTCCAGGCTACATTTATAATGATATTCTGTCGGAACGTAATATACTACCGTAATATACCGTTTCTATACTTTACTCTCCAGGCTTTAGCCTTTGAACAAACCAACTGCACTTTAAACTTATTTCAATGATTTTCAAATCAGTCATTAAAAGTCCGTAGGGCAGTGAAAACAGCAGATTTCCTATGTGGCGGTAACACACTTGTGATCTCATCTCATCACATATTCACAATTTCTATGTAAAACAAAGTAGAAATAGCGGTGGGGGGGGGCGGGGTTCTGAAGGCTGAAAACAAGAAGTAATGAATAACTTGTTTAATACTTGAGTTACAACAAAATGCATAGAGTAATAATTGTTTACCATCAATAGTTCAACATTGTGGGTTTTATAAAATTTCCCGATATTTGGAATTTTCGAATTCCCGCTCTCCAAACCCCACGCTATTCTATGTCCGATTTCTGCGAGTCTTTAGTGTTGACTGAAACGATTAAATGTCGAGTAAGGCCGAAGAAACGTTTTCAAAACAAGAACGTAAAGTCTTGATTGATGACGTCTTCACGCAATGAATATGCATGTATCACCCCATAGTAAAGGTCCCTTGAAAACAATATTAAAAAAAGTCCGTCACGCAGGGGCTGCGTAAACTAAGCAGATTTCCCATGTGAAGTTTTACAATAGAGAAATCTGCATACAATACATACAAGCCCACCATGAATAAATACAAACGTTAAAAAGAAAACTTTGAGTTAATTTTAATAAATTCCGAACTGAAACGGCTTTTGAATTGTAAAAATAATTTATATTTTAATAACTCAAATTTTAGTAGTACAACAACTAAAGAAGGGGGGGGCAGCGGATGAACAGACCGTATTTGCATAAATCACACAAAGTAATGAAGGTAAGGACGAAACGACAGGTAAGGTTACAAGAAGCTTCCACCTGAGCCGAGTACTGACGAAGATGGCCGATCTAATCCGAACTATACCCGACCACCGACCTCATAAAAATGCAAATATCTCGGTTAATATTAAAGATAGGGAATAAATGTATATAACAATATTTATAGTACATTTAATTTGCAATAAGATCAGTTCTATACAATTTTTCGAACCGATGCATAATAACGGAGATATTTCGAATGTTTGAAAATCCCCCCTTCCACTGGTCCGATTTCAGCCGTTAACGAAGTTGATCCTCCTTTTTACATGAAACGATTAAATACCGAGTTTGGTGACAATTAAACAAAAATTGCGACCGCTAGAGTGTTAACAGACAAATATATATATACAGGGTGTCCCCAAACCAAACGGCCAAACTTTAGGGATCGATAGAGGATCGAAAAACTAAAACAAAAAGTCCTCTGGCATATGCCTCGTTTTCGCTTCGTTTTCGAGAAAATCACAAAAAACTAAAAATAGTTGTGCAAAAACTAGTTAAGGCCAATGGAAGAGCGGATTTTATTCCTTGAATGAATTTTAGCAATAAATGTTATTCCAATACAATTATTGTATTCTAATATTATACTAACAGAAAGGTAATTGAAAAAAAAATTATATTTTATTAAGAAAAAATAATAAATACTTTTTGATTCAAATATTCATAGTATAAAAAAAATTACCTATTAAAAGTATATAACATTATGAACAATAACTGAAGATTAAAACATAAAAAAAGATTAAAAATTTAGAAAATTAATAAAATAATTAAATATTCTTACTTGGAAAACATAAATAATAACATCAGTTTTTATATGGGTCTACCTTAGTGAGAAAAAAAAACCTGAAAATTTTGAAGGTTTTACCTTCTCTAAAATTACATCGTTAATTTCTAAAGCGTCAACGTAAATGTTGTTCGAAGTGCTGGCCTCTCGCTTCAATACACGCATCACATCGCGTACTCACAGATCGCACTGCATCTAAACATTGTTCTGCGGACGGGCTCTCGGTAGGCATTTTCTTTCACTTATCCCCACATGAAGAAATCTAGTGGCGTGAGGTCCGGAGACCGGGGAGGCCAAGGCACCGGCCCACCTCGTCCTATCCAGCGACCTGGGTAGTTGATGTCCAACCAGTCTCGTACGGCCCTTCCGTAATGTGCAGGACAACCATCGAGCTGAAACCAACTCTCAAGCCTTGTTTCCAAAGGGATATCTTCCAAAAGTGCCCGTAAGTCATTCTCCAGGAATAGATGATAACTTTCAGCGTGAAGTCGAAAAGGTAAAAATACGGGACCTATTATGCGATTATAATAAAGACCAACCCACACGTTTACAGAAAACTCATGCTGGTAGTGAAATTCTCTAACAGCGCGGGGATTTTCATGTGCCCAAAGGTGGTAGTTTCTTTGATTGAATATGCCCGCACGTGTAAAAGTCGCTTCGTCCGTCCAGATTACTTTCAAACTTAAGTGTACATTGTTTTGCAATTGTTCTTTGTACCAATTACAAAAATTTAATCGGCGGGGATAATCAGCGGGTATTTAATTTTGTACCTTTTGTACATGGTAAGCATGCCTGCGGTCAGCCCTTAATGTGCGCCAAATGGTTGTCTTTGGTATGCTTAGAACTGAAGCAGCTCTCCGAACGCTTGTGCCAGGGTTGGTATTGAAGTGCCTCAGTATCCTCTCCCTCCGCCTCAGGTCGGCTTCCATCGGAGCCTGCATACGGTTTCCACGACGATTACATGAGAAGGACCCAGTCTCACGAAGCCTTCTGAAGGTGCTGGTAAAAACACCTCTGTGTGGGGTTTCTCGGTCAGGAAACCGTCTGCGATATTCCCGATCTGCCTGACGTGCATTGCCATCGCAGAATCCGTAGACGTAGACTATGTCCGCGTATTCAGCGTTGGTAAATCTAGCCATATTTGTTGACTTCACTGAACAGTACTAGCAACACCACTAATGTGAGAATGCGAGGCTGGATTCCCCCCCCCCCAAAAGGATTAAAATGATAGTAAACATTTTAATCCTTTCTTTTTAAGTTTAAACACTCAACCTAGACGTTTTATTGATAAGGAAAGCGTGAGAATATTCATGTTTTCTAAATTTACTCCTCGTAAATTAAAAAATTAAGCTTACTCAAAAAGCCAATAGTTTTTTGTAATTTAAATATATTTTAAAAAAAAATACACTTTTTGCACAACTATTTTCAGTTTTTTGTGATTTTCTCAAAAACGTAGCGAAATCGAGGCATATGCCAGAGGACTTTTTTCCTTAGTTTTTTCGATCCTCTATCGATCCCTGAAGTTTGGCCGTTTGGTTTGGGGACACCCTGTATATATATATATATATATATATATATATATATATATATATATATATATATATATATATATATATATTTATATATATATATATATATTGTATATATATATTACAAACTGTTACTGCGACTTAACTACTGAACAGACATACAGACACTTGCTCTATGACTATATATATATATATATATATATATATATATATATATATATATAGTCATAGAGCAAGTATATATATATATATATGTTACAAACTGTTACTGCGACTTAACTACTGAGACATACAGACACTTGCTCTATGACTGCAGACTACTAACGGACCTAAGAGAAGACTTTAAATCCCAATTAAAATGCCGACAAGAGAATTGGCCTGTTGAGGAAAAACTATTATTTTATAAACATAATAAACCTTTAAAAAAGTTTGCTGAAGAAATGTAGGACTTCTTAAACTATTTGAAACTGAAATACAGTTAAATTAATTATTCAGCATTGAATCCAAATTTTGTTTTAGTTTTTCTTTTCTTTTTTTTTTTTTCTTTTCTTTGATGTATATAATTTTATTGTATAAATATTTTATGTTATTATAGTTTAAAAAAAAAAATGTTATGTATCAAGCACACGTTATGTACTAATTACTGTACGGGACGTGTGGATAATAAACTCCCTTCCTGTAGGGTTACTTCATATATATATATATATATATATATATATATACATATAAATATATATATATATAGTTTTGAACGGACCTCATTTTCGTCATCTCCTGGGTAGGATCGATGGACGTTTGAAGAAATTTTTCGAAAATCGCGCCATGAGTACGAACTCAATAGCTGATTTCCCTTAAGGGAAATCTGCTAAAATCCATCACGCAGGGGCTGCGTAAACTAAGCAGGCTTCCATCCTGAAGTTTAACAATAGATAAATCTACATACTGGTAAGACAACACCACCGCCAATATTAAGTTAATAAATGCAAACGTTAATAAGAAATCTTTCAGTAAATGTTTATATTTTCCCTTTAGGAAGCGTCTGAAATGTAAACAAACAGGTCTGCTAACCTTTCACTGGAATGACAAACAATTCCTGAAATATATCAGAATGTAACATAATAATTATTGAAAGCTATTTACTATATCTAGTACTGTAGTTTATAATGGATAAGAATAATTTTTATCTCAATCAAACAAATTTTAGTTGTCCAAGAACTCAAGACAGGAGGGGGAGGGGGTTACCAGAACAAATTTACATTTTTCTTGTATATTGAAGGTCTCTTGAAAACAATATTTGGTATTTTAGCTTGTAATAAAGATGTTTATAATTTAAAAGAGTATTGTTTATGTAACGTGAGTTGAACATTCAAGATACAGAATAAATGTATATAACAATATTTATAGTATATTTAATTTGCAATAAAATTGGTTCTATACATCTTTTCAACCAGACTTGTAGTAACGGAGGTATTTCAAAATTCCCCCCAAAATTATTGAGGTTGACCACATGAGGGAATTATCGAAAAATTTCCTCAAATGTCAATCTTCCCAGAACACGAATAAGTGAGATATACTTAAAACTATATATATGAATTGCGGTAGCAATTTTTGTTTGATTAGTACCAAATTTGATAGTTATACGTTTTATGTAATACTAAAGATTAATTACTCTAATGGCTGAAATCGTGGCTGTACTAAAGACCTTAACTAATCACCCACTGATACACATGCCATATTACGTATATATACGTAGGTTTTCTTTTTAGTTATTACCCTTGTTTGCATTTATTTATTATTCATTAAAAATATAAATTCCATACAAAAGTATGTAATTTAATTTTATGATATAATATTTTTAATATGTTTTCCATTTTGTTTTTCCAGGTGAGTACAAGGTGAACCAGTTCATTAGCCATGGATTTTTATGAGAGAAGTTTGTAAGTACTTAATCAAACCTTCAACCCTTAATAATATGCAAATTCTTTCTACTTTCCTTTACCTGGAAACATTCTTCGTGCTTTCATGATATCGCCGGCATTTTTTTAGTGGAATTTAAAGGAGTTTAACTATTCCGGTGGTTCTCAAGTCGTGATTTCCGAGTAATTCTCTTCAAATGTCCATCGGTTCGTACCGTAGATGGCAAAAATTTGATTCATGTAATTAAATTTAATAGTTTTGTGTGAAATTAATCATCGTAGCATCAAAATGAATTCCAAAGTATTCTAGTTGTTAGAGTAAAGTTCTACAATTGTTATTCTTTAAATTTCTGGAGTATTTGCCTATTTACGGTGATTTTAGGAGATTTATCTTTAATTGATTAAATAAAATCCTTAGTTCCACCCTAGCTAGAAAAGGGTGGCAACCTGTAGATGACCCTTCCGAGTTAGCTATAGTAGCAAAAATTGGACGTTAATAAGTAATAATAATGTGAAATAAAATTTTAATTCTTAACTTTGACAATGGTTATTTAATCTATATTATACTAGATATTTAACTTCTTCATTGAACCCTAAAGGTCATAGTCTGTAATAGCCGAGACCGTACCAGGAATAGAGGGGATTAAGAGTTATTCGAAAATTCACAATTATCTGCGTTATATTGATTCAGATCGTAAAATGTTAACTAAACTAATTTTGTTAAGCCGTTTATAGAAATTGTGGTGAGATGAGATCAAAAGTTTCTTATACCTTCTTATTATTTTGGACCCAATATTTAATTTTATTGAAACTGCCCTACATGTTTCATGGCTTATGTGCCACCTCTTCAGGAGCTATCTCTTTTTTTTTTTAAAAAAAAATTATAATGTTTAATTAATAACATTAATGGATGTGTTAATCCTTAATAATTCTTTTGCTATATATTGTATTAGTATGTGTCTATATCTACGATATATTTATTAAATCAAATTATAAATTGCTACTTACATTTCTGAAGTGCTCGTTTACCTTTTACATTACGTTGTGACTATCCTCACAGAGGAGGAAGTTGATACTGAGAGGTTCCCGAGGTAGGTTAAGTCTGACGACTACTAATCGATTATGTAAAATCAATCTGGAAATCGATTATTTCGCGTTATAATTTAAAATCGATTAATTTAAGATAAAATGTTATAGAATATATGATTGAGGTATTTGATACTAAATAATACTAAATGGAAAATAAAAGAGAACATTCACATAATAAAAAATAGAAAAAGGCAGTAAACAAAAAAGTCTGTCACGCAGAGGCTGCGTAAACTAAGCAGATTTCCCACGTGAAGTTTTGCAATAGAGAAATTTCACGAGACCCGAGCAGTTAATGAAACGGCCGAACTAGATTTTGGCAAGAAAGTCACTTCGTCCGTTAGCCGGTCAGATTTAATAAAGATGCAAATATCTCGGTTAATATTCAAGATAGAGAATAAATGTATATAACACTATTTATAGTAAATTTAATTTGTAATAAGATTGATGCTGTACAATTTTTCGATCCGACGTATAGTAACGGAGATATTTCGAATTTACGAAAATCCTTCCCTCTAAACCCCCCCTCCCACTGGTCCGATTTCAGCCGTTAACGAACTTGATCTTTCTTTTTACGTAAAACGACTAAATATCGAGTTTGGTAACGATCAAACAAAAATTGCGAACTCTAGAGCGGTAACAGACAAATATATATATATATATATATATATATATATATATATATATATATATATATATATATATATATATGTATGTATGTATATATACAGTTTTGAACGGACCTCATTTTCGTCATCTACTAGGTAGGATCGATGGACATTTGAAAAAAAATTTCGAAAATTCCGTCATGAGTACATCCTCAATAGCTGATTTTCCTTAAGGGAAATCTGCTAAAAACCAAAAAAAATCAAATCATGTATCAGGTGTGGGCAACCTTTGACATGTTGCGGGCCAAACTTTAGTGTGCAAATACGTTCACGTGCCGCTTTTAGAAGGAGTGCATTTTAAAGTCGTGTTCACAATTTTTAACGACAGATATCAGACGTGAAATTATACGACAATTTAATTATAATAACAAAATGAAATAAAAAAAATCGGTGCAATTTTATAATTAAATCGTAAAATTTAGAATTATTACAAACCACGAAAGTGAATAGCGCCACCCAAATCAATGAGACACTTGAGCTTGAATTTGGGAAACCCTGAAGGGAAATCAGCTATTGAGGTCGTACTCATGACGCGATTTTCGAAATATATATATATATATATATATATATATATATATATATATATATATATATATATATATATATATTTGTCTGTTACCTTTCTAGCGGTCGCAATTATTCTTTAATCGTTACCAAACTCGACATGTAGTCGTTTTATGTAAAAAGACCGATCAAGTTCGTTAACGGCTGAAATCGGACCATGGAGAGGGGGTGGTTTAGAGCCGGAGAATTTTGTAAATTCGATATATCTCCGTTACTGTACGTCGAATCAAAAGAATAAGCAGAAGCAATTTTATAGAAAATTACATTTACCAATTGTTATATACATTTATTCCCTATCTTGAATATTAACCGAGATATTTGAATTTTTCAGTTTTCAGGCTTTAGCACACCCCCACTTTTATTCATGTTACATACACATTATGCGGTTATGTTATAAATTCAAAGTTTATATACCAAATATTGTTTTCATTTATTATACGAGATACATGCAAATATGTTCGGGTGACCCCCCCCCCTTCTTAAACTTCTTAAATTTGATTGATTGCGATAATAATTATTCTGGGTCATTATAAATTTCGGTTCTAGATATAGTAAATAGTTTTCAATCCAATTAAAATTCCGTCACGCAGGGGCTGCGTAAACTAAGCAGATTTCCCACGTGAAGTTTTACAATAGAGAAATCTGCCTAATAACAACTGTAGTAGTAAGAAAACTCTATACCTAAAAAACATTATTTAGGGCGTAATAACCCAGCAGTTTCTACCCCAAAAAACAGTTAACCTAACCTCTAAACCTATTCACGAGGGACGAATAGTTATAGAAACGGCCGTCAGAGCTCTCGGCGGAAACTCCGAACATAGCCTACTGGTGACCACACGCAGAATACAAATGCAAATATCTCGGTTAATATTCAAGATAGAGCATTAATGTATAGAACAATATTTATAGTAAATTTAATTTGCAATAAGATTGGTTCTATACAAATGTTTGATCCAACGTATAGTAACGGAGATATTTCGAATTTTCGAAAATCCTCCCCTCTAAACCCCCGCTCCAACTGGTCCGATTTCAGCCGTTAACGAACTTGATCTTTCTTTTTACATAAAACGCTTAAATATGAAGTTTGGCAAGGATCAAACAAAAATTGCGACCGCTAGAGCGGTAACAGACAAATATATATATATATATACAGTTTTGAACGGACCTCATTTTCGTCATCTACTTGGTAGGATCGATGGACATTTGAAGAAAAATGTCGAAAATTCCGTCATGAGTACAACCTCAATAGCTGATTTCCCTTAAGGGAAATCTGCTAATACGTTATATTCAGATATACTCGTATTACAGTAATTGTTCTTCTTTCCGGTTAGAAGATGGCAGAACTGTTTGTTTACATTTCAGATGCTTTCCGTCGGGAGGTTTCTTATTATCATTTGTATTTATTCACTTAATATTCACTATGGTGTTGTGTTACCGGTATGTAGACTTATCTATTGTTAAACTTCACGCTGGAAATCTGCTTAGTTTACGCAGCCTCTGCGTGACTAAAAATGTTTGTCAGGGCGATGCTGCGTAAACTCTTGGGATACCTTCTTGGTTTTATGGAGTACCTGCCTTTTTTTAGTTTCACACACACACACACATACTGGTTTGTGAGGAATTTTTGCTAATTACCGGAGCTCCCTACTAATTGGGATTGCGCAACTCTTCGCCATTCATGAGCGAACCCAATGCTTCCAGTTCCCTCCTCGCTGCATTCTACACACTTTCTCCAACTTCATTTCATCCCTTATTACAAAGACCTTGTATACTCCATTAGTTTCTTGAGGCAAAACTCAATAAATGTCGCCAAATTCGATGCTCTTAAGGAGAGAATCGATCTGAAAGATGCAATTTGTAGTATATCCAACAACTTGCAATGTTTCAAAGTTGAAACAATTTATTGGGAGAGAAGGGAGAGACAAATTCATTAAAGTTTCGGGATTGTATGGATTTTGTACAAATAATTGGCATTCTTCATATTTCTCGGGAAACTAAGATGATTTCCCACCTGCTGTTATAAAACTCTTGTGATCTCATCCCGCCTCATATTCTCTATTTATCTGTAAAAAAGAAAAGTCCGTCACGCAGAGGCTGCGTAAACTAAGCAGATTTATCACGCGAACGTTTACAATAGATAAATGCAGGTAACACAACCGTGAATGCTCAGTAAATGTACAATACAAGGCTGAATTGTAAACAAACAGGCAAGCCAACATCGTAGCGCTGCATAGATAGCCAGGAAAGACAAACAATTAATGAGATATATTTGAATATAACATATTAATTTTATTGTAAACGATTTACTAAAGCTAATGGTGTAATTTGTAATGAATCAGAATCAGTTTTATCTTACTCACTCAAATTTTATTACAATATTTGATATTTAGGCTTCAATTAATATCTTTTATTATATAACAGAGCATTTTTTATGTAACACTAGTAGAAGTGGGGGTTTACTGAAGGCTGAAAAATGTAAATATCTCGGTTAATATTCAAGATAGTGAATAAATGTATATAACATTATTTATAGTGCATTTAATTTTCATTAAGATTGGTTCTATACATTTTTTCGATCCGACGCATAATAACGGATATATTTCAAATTTTCAAAATTCTCTCCCTCTAAACCCACCTCCCCCTGGTCCGATTTCAGCCGTTAAATACTAAATATCGAGTTTGGTAACGATTAAACAAAAATTGTGACCCTAGAGTAGTAAGAATTAGTATATTCTAGCTCAGATACCCTGCTTCGCCCGGGAATTGATATGAGGCTGAATGGTGATGGTATTTATTTGGCAAAGCTTTACTTTGCACAATATTTTGACATTTACCCGTCCCAGTGTTTAGGGTTAATACCCGTTTTTGGCATTTGTTAATAATAAAATTAATTTTTATGTAAGTCTTCACTGTCCGCCATAATGTCATATTTCCCGTTCCCTGTGCATTATGCATAGATTTGAATTATTAAGGACAAAATATTAACATACATTTGAATTAATTTTTCCAGGTGAGGTACCTGGTAGATCATATTGAAAAGGATTGTTGAGCAAATTTCTCTAAATAACAAAATAAACAACTTTTGTTATGTGCATATTTGCCGAAACCCCAATAGGAAACGAAATATCACTATTTTTAATTTCTGGCTTCCCTTATAACCTCCACTCCTGCCCATCCCTAGAAATGTTAGTATGGCTTATTATAAGGAAGGCGTTAGTGCTAATACACATACCGACTGTTTTATTTATTTCGGTTGAGTCTTTTGTCCCAAATAAAATTGTTCACTTCCGCTATAGGTTTTAGCGTATATCTCGTTTATAATTTTGTTATGTTCATATTTGCCGAAAAACCAATAGGAAACGAAATATCGCTATTTTTAATGTCTGGCTTCCTTTATAACCCCCACTCCTGTTCGTCTCAGAGGATATTAATATAGCCTAAAGTCTAAGTTGGGTTAGTAGTAATATACATACTAAGTTTCATAAAATTCGGTTCAGCCGTTTATGCGTGAAAAGGTAACATACAAACAAACAAACAGACACCAAAGAAACAAAATGCAGTTATGGTGTCTACGACATGTGAAACGAAAAGTTATCGTGAAATTTCGCGAAAAAAATCAATGTACAGACAGAGATTACAATTATATATATATATATATATATATATATATACCGTTTTGAACGGACCTCATTTTTGTTATCTCCTAGGTAGGATCGATGGACAATTGAAGAAAAAATTCGAAAATTCCGTCATGAGTAACACCTCAATAGCTGATTTCCCTTAAGAGAAATCTGCTAAAAGGATGAGTTGTTGTGAGGGGTTATTGAAAGCCGAAAACAAGGCAGTACGAATAACTCGCTTAATACCTGCGTTACGAAAAAATAAAGGTTGGTTTTATAAACTTTACCATCAGACTCATAATAACGGATATATGTTGAAATTTCTAATCGCTCCCTTTAGTATTTTTAGTGTTGACTGAAACAGTTAAATATCGAATACGCTATAGGACAAATAACATTTTCTCGTAAAGAGCACTAAATCATAATTGCTGTCGTCATCATATAACGTACTTGGATGTATCTCAAAAAGTAAAAGTTCTATGAAGACATTAGTTTGTATTAAGGCTCCGAATACTGTGGATCGTGATGTATTATTTATTAATGATAATTGTTATTATTATTGATAATATGACATAAGTAGGGGTGGGGGTTTACTGTATCCTGAAAATTAAAAATGCGAATATTTCCTTTAATAATAATAATAAAAAAATAACGCGTAACACCATATATTTAACATTACATTTTTAATTAATATTGCCAACATAAAGATTTGTTCTATATGATTTTTCAATCCGACGTACCATATCTAAGATATTTCGAATTTTCTAAATTCCTCTTTTTTAAACAGAGGGGGCCCTTACTGAAGGTTGAAATTTGAAAAACTGCAAATATCTCCGTTAATAGTAAAGATAGTGAAAAACATATATGACAACATTTATAGAACATCTAGTTTGCAATACTATTGGTTCTATACAATTTTTTCCTATCACGTATAATAACGGAGATATTTTGAAATTCCCCTTCTCTTTTCTGATTCCAGCCGTTTACGAACTTGATCTTTATTTTTGCATAAAACAAATGTAGAGTATGACAACGATCAAACAAAAATTGCGACTACTTGGGCGTTAACAGACACACATATAATTTTGAACGGACCTCGTTTTCGTCATCTACTAGGTAGGATTGATGTACATTTGAGGACATGTTTCGAAATGAGTAGAACTTCATTAGTTGGGAAAATCTCCTAAAAAGATATTGTGCAAGGATTTTGCGAGGCGGAAAAAGAACGTTTGTCGTCAATCAATCCTGTTTCCCCGCTGCGTTGTACATCACTTACAGTTGATAAATGATGCTGATAATAGCTTACAAACAGAGCCTATGGCGGCTGTATAGACTGAAGGAAGTTCTGGGATCCTAAGTGTTTATTGGACGCCTGCCAGCAGCTGTTCCTCTACTACGCCGAGATATAGATGAAGCTACGAATCAACACAGACCAAGTTCAAGAACACTACAAACCACAGAGAGGCTCCTAGAACTCAGATGTACAGCATTCATCAGCCGGAACGCGAAGAAGACAACATAGAATAACAATCTTAGAACTCAAGCCGTCAGTTTGCCGAAATTAAGTTACTACTGCCCTAGTAACCTCGCTTCAATAAAGTTATGCCCTTGTTTGAAATACTCACTTATGCGCACTTGATATGCACGCTCAGTTCGAAATGATAAGTTATTCGGACTGTTTCTTGATCCATGGCGGCGTTGGCCGGTACTGAAGAAGAATTCGTACGAGTGAACTACTTAATACCACCAATAAGTAAGGTTAAGACGAAGTACATGCACACCAGAGAGGCAGAGAACTTTGTCGTTTTGAAGGAGAACACGTTTCCTAAAAGTGCAAGTGTGATGACGGCTATGAAAGGTTGTTTGACAGTGGCAGCCGTCTATGACTCTTCGACACTTGTTAGTGGGGGGAGGAGGATCTTCAGCCACGGGGGATTATCTTACTGTTTAAGGCTTAGCCGCCGCCAGCTTATTAAGTATCTGAAAAAGTTAACATACAGCAATGATATAAAGTTAAAATCAGTGGATTCGAATGTTTGCAAGACCTCTGCAGAAATCTCTCCGAAACAAACCCCCCTCAGGAAGTGATAATCATGATGCATAAAACAGCCATTAGACCCGTTGTCATATATGGTATTGAATGTGGAAAAATGAAAACAAGTCCGTCACGCAGGTGCTGCGTTAATTAAGCAGATTTCCCACGTGCTGGACTGGTCAGAAAATACTGAAGGAAACATCGCTGGCTGATTTGATGAATTAATGCACTTGTTCTTTCTTTTTGCATGAAATGCTTAAATATCGTATTTGGGTTATGATCAGACCATATATATGAGAACAGATCTAATTTTCTTCATCTCCAGGCAGGGTCTACATAGATTTAAAGGAAGTTTACGGAAATCTAATCTTGAACTGTACCTTAATATCTGATTACGGTCTGTGCTTTAGGGACTGTAGAGCAGTGTTAAATTCTTAAAGTTTATGTATTTGCCATTTGCAATGTAGTCTTTTTGCATCGAAAATAAGTAATAACACGATACACGTATACGAGTCCAGATTTCGTCCAATGGGTGGACTAAACCCTCAAATTATTGTTTCCGGAAGTTACGGTTCACTTGCTTTAGTCAACTGGTTTCCTACTTGATTGAAAAACACACTTCAAACATGTAACAATGCTCATTCACTCAACTAGAATTCTTGATCCTAAAAACGGACCAAGCACAACAAGCGTACAAACAATATAACCTAAGCAAGGGGCTAAGTCCACAACCTTTTTCATAGGTTCGTACAATCAGAGGGGAAAAAGTAACTTATTAGGCTCTGAGATTTTAGCAGATATCCCTTAATGGAAATCTGCTATTGCGGTTGTACTCATGGCACGATATCCGAAACATGTCCTTAAATGTCAATCGATCCTTCCCAGGAGATGACGAAAATGAGGTCCATTCAAAATTATATCTGTTGCCGGTCTAGCGGTCGCAGTTTGTGTTCTATCGTTATTTGCTTGGATATATAAATGTTTCATGTAAAACTAAAGACAATGTTCGTTAACGGCTAAAATCGGACCTATGTGAGGGGGGGGGGTTTCGATTGGAGAATTCCAAATGTCGAAATATCTGCTTTATAATTAGACTAGCTCAGATACCCGGCTTCGCTCGGGAATTCAATTGAGGCTGAATGGTGATGGAAATTAGGTGGCCAGGCTTTAAATTGCACAATATTAGGACATGGACCCGTCCCAGTGTTTAGGGATACTCCCCGTGGTTGGCAGTTGTGAATAATCAAATTAATTTTTTATGTCAGTCTTCACTGTCCTCCAAATTGTCATATTTCCCGTAGACAAATAGACAACGAAATATCGCGAATTCCTTTATAACCCCCACTCCTGCCTGTCCCTAAAAATGTTAGGATGGCTTATTATAAGGAAGTCTTTAGTGCTAATTCACATACCTAGTTTTATTTAGTTCGGTTGGGTCTTATGTCCCAAATAAAATTGTTCATTCCCGCTATAGGTTTTAGCGTATATCTAGTTTATAATTCGGTATACGAAAAAAGTGTATATAACAAAAGTTACTTTAAATAACAAAATAAACAACTTTTGTTATGTTCATATTTGCCGAAAAACAAATAGGAAACGAAATATCGCTATTTTTATTTTCTGGCATCCCTTATAACCCCCACTCCTCCCCGTCCCTAGAAATGTTGGTATGGCTTGTTATAATGAAAGCGTTAGTGCTAATACATATACCGAGTTTTATTTATTTCGGTTGGGTCTTTTGTCCCAAATAGAATTGTTCACTTCTGCTATAGGTTTTAGCGTATATCTCGTTTATAACTTGGTATACGAAAAAAATGTAAAAGACAAAAAGTTATTCTAAAGAACAAAATAAACAACTTTTGTTATGTTCATATTTGCCGAAAAATGAATAGGAAACGAAATATCGCTATTTTCAATTTCAGGCTTCCCTTATAACCCCCACTCCTATTCGTCTCAGAGGATATTAATATAGCCTAAAGTCTAAGTTGGGTTAGTAGTAATATTCATACTAAGTTTCATTAAAATTCGGTTCAGCCGTTTATGCGTGAAAAGGTAACAAACAGACACGAAAGAAACAAAATGCAGATATGGTGTCTATAACATGTGAAACGAAAATATATCGTGAAATTTCGCTAAAATATCAATTTACAGACAGAGGTTACAATTTTATATATATATATATATATAAAATTAATATATATATATATATATATATATATATATATATATATATATATATATACTAATTCTTACCGCTCTAGCGGTCGCAATTATTGTTTAATCGTTACGAAACCCAATATTTAGTCGTTTTATGTATAAGGAAAAATCAAGTTCGTTAAGGGCTGAAATCGGACAAGGGGAGGTTTAGAGGGGAGGAATTTCGAAATTTTAAATTTCTCGTTACGATAAGTTGGATTGAAAAATTGTAGAGAAACAATCTTATTGCAAATTAAATTTACTATAAATATTATTTGATACGCATTTTTCCGTATAATGAGTATTAACTCCTACTAGTTTCATATTATTAATAAGCTGTTGTGTCAAGAACCACTTCACTAAAAGGATAAATACCAAATATTGTTTACAACAAACCTTTATTATACGATATACAACTGAATACGTTCTGTTGACCCCCCCCCCTCCTCTTCTTTTGTTCTTGGATTCTGAATGATTGAGGTAGAAATTATTCTAATTTATTTCAAATTAGTCCACTAGCTATAGTAAATTGTTTTTCAATAAAAGCAATGTGTTATATTCAGATATATTTCATTACTTGTTCATCTTTCCGGGCTGGAATAATCCTATCTATTCAGCGATGCGAAGTTGGCTGTCCTGTTTACTTACATTTCAGGTGCTTTCCGTTGTAGATATTATTATCTTGTAAATTGATTGAATTATTTCTTATTACCGTTTGTTTAATTTTTTTGGTTATTTATTTCCGTAACATTCACGGTGGTGTTACCAAAATGTAGATGTATCTGTTGTAAACCTTCCCGTGGGAAATCTGCTAAGTTTACGCAGCCCGTGCGTGACGGATCAGTGAAATAGTAGTCTCCTAGGCAATAAGATACCCGATACACATTTATCACTTCTAGTTCGCCATAGTCTCGCAACATTGTAGTACTAGAGCAGGCGATCGATGAGAACTTTCTTTCCCAGCTCGCTATTGTCGAGATCTGAGTTAATTTGGCGTGTCGCTTTGTCAAGTCTCGTTAATGTAACGCAATAGAGAGTATTGTATGGGATTAACCCTCAGGACGAAGTTCGTCAGTCAACTGGAAAAAAAATCACCAAGGTTAAGAGGGGTTGTGTCGGCTTAATCACACCGAACGTAAAAATAAGTCGGCCACGAAAGTAATAAGTAATCTCAGAGCTTATTCAGAATAGAAGGTGTCCGAATGGTGGTAAATTAAGTATAGACGTACACTATTGAAATAACAGCCAAGAAGTGAGGTGTTTGCCAGGATTGGTGAAACCATTATTGATGGCTACACGATTCTCTACAGCGGGTGGAATAAACACACAGTAGCAACTGCTTTCATAGTAAGTGCTAGGCGCTGGGAAGTCTATCTAAAACCTCTTCCATTGGTTGAAACTATCAGGATCTGGATACTGGAGACAATGAAATTTGCATTAATGACCGGAAGTTCTACAATGAGTGGACTAAACAATTATTTGCTTGAAACGTGGTATTCCGAGGTTAGTCAATAGGTTTCCCGTCTGATTCAAATACTAACTCCATTTTATTTGGGCAAGATCGGAGGTGTGTGGAAGTTGTTGTCTGCATACACGTTCTGGCTGAGACTGCTGCGGGGGATGACACTCTTAACACATTTACTTTCAAGTGGAGTTGTATTTAGAATTCAGTAAATTATACACACATACACATAGACTGGATCAAAGCCCATTCAAGAAATATTGGAAATACAAGCTGACACGTTAGCTAAGCAAACAGCTCAAGATATAATACTAATCCCAGAATTCACACTCAACATTAAAACAGACTTACGTGCCGACACAATAATGAAATTCCGTCACACAGAGGCTGCGAAAAAGTAAGCGATTTTAGCAGATTTCCCTTAAGGGATATCAGCTATTGAGGTCGTACTCATGATGCGATTTTTGAAAATTTTCTTCAAATGTCCATCGATCCTACCCAGGAGATATACAATATATTAGGACTAATATATATATATATATATATGTATATATATATATATATATATATATATATATATATATATTAGTCTGTTAACGCTCTAGTGGTCGCAATTTTTGTTTGATCGTTACCAAACTCAATATTTAAACGTTTTATGCAAAAAGACAGATCAAGTTCGTTAATGGCAGAAATCGAACCAGTGGGAGGGGGGGATATTCGAAATATCTCCGTTACCATACTTCGGATTAAAACATTGTATAGAACCAATCTTATTGCAAATTAAATTTACTATAAATATTGTTCTATACATTTATTCTCAATCTTGAACATTAGCCGAGATATTTGCAGTTTTATTAAATTTGGGCCGATAAGGGATGACTGTTTCCGCCAAAAGCTAGTTTGGCCCTTTCCCGCAACTGTTCGGCTCTCGTATGGAGATTTTACTATTGTATAACTTTACGTGGGAAATCTGCTTAGTTTACGCAGCCCCTGTGTGACGGACTTTTTCTATTGGTGGTATGTCACACTAGTGATCTCATCTTTGGACTCTAAACCAGAAACTTGACATTACTCGCTTAGTATTTGAAATACGAAAAAAATGCATAGAGCAATAATTGTAGAGCACCAGCATTTTAACAAGATTGGCTGTATAATATTCTACGATTAAATCAGATATTTGGAATTTTCGAATTACCCTCCTCTCTAACCCCACCCCCCTATTCCTCGTCCGATTTCTTCAAATGATATATATGATCTTTAGGGCTAACTGAAACTGTTCTTAAATTGATGCTCGTCATTTCACAACGACTTCGCAAGTATCATGCATAATAAAGGATTCATGGAAACAATATTTGACATTTAAGCTGAGAGTAAAGAGGTCCATGGCATAATCAATGATGTAATTATCTCGTTTAATATTCATATTCATATGTATATAACAACAATTCGTTCCACTACCCCCCAGTTTCCCTGGAAGAGATTTATAACAACATTTACGGGCAATTAAATTTACAATAAGATCGATTTTATACAATTTTAACACCCGACGTATAATATCGGAGGCGTTTCGAATTTTTGAAATTCCCCCTCTAAACTCCCGGATAATATCCGTTAGCGACCTTGATCTTTAGTTTTACATGCAACGCTTACATATCGAGTTTACCTACAATAACACAAAAATTGCGACCGAAACTGCTGGTGCAGGAAAAGATGTGTGTCAAAAGTATTTATATGGATGTAGCAAAAATATATTAGAATTTAAAGTTGATTATGAGGAAAGAGAATTATAATTCAATGTATTTTACCTTACATAGGTTCGCAAATAAAGGAGAGCGAAAATCGTAACATCGTTGACTTTAACTTAATTTCATTTATTTTTCTATGTCATTTAGTCAATTTTATTTTGTAATTATTTTGTTTATCTCACAATTTTTTTAAAAATAATAAAATCCATTAAAATTGTTAATTTCGTATTACTCAATTTATGTAAATCTACCCATACGTGTAATATGCCATGTGACAACGGAACATGTACTCAAATAAATGACTCCTCATAGACTTACTAACTAGCTGGGGAAAAACGAAAATTAGCCTAAGTTGCAAAAAGTGGATGTTAATAATTAATTGAGAAACGAAAAGAAAGTGGAGTCGTGTAGACCTATACCTGGATGCCTTTATTGTTGTACAGTGAAGGGAAATGAAATGCAAGTTGGATGACATAGCTAACACGATTGGTCTCTGATCATTTCTTGAGTCTTAATATTGTGATAGATATTTACAATGACAGACATTTGCGATCTAGATTCAGCGAAGGATAAATTAAAAAACAGCCGTCCCACAATTGAATAAACATGTTCTGAATTTAAAAAGGGTTGACCTATTTGTTTGTAAATAGGGTGATTTGAGTATTAGAAGCTTCTCGTCAGAATAGAATACAATGCCTAGAGAACGAAACTGACAGATTTGTAGCAACTAAGGTTCGGATAGCACTATTTTTTATTTAAACATACCCATTAATAAATGTTTTTATAGAAGAATACCTGTATGGGATAATAGCATCTTGTTGGAATAGATTTAATATAGTTGATACATATTTTTTATTGTTTTTAAGCAAACAGTTTGAGTGATCGAGCTTTATTCATGGTTTCAAAAATAAATTAAATTATTTATTAACGTCCAATTTTAGCAGATTTCCCTCAAGGGAATTCAGCTATTGAGGTCGTACTCATGACGCGATTATCGAAATTTCTCTCCAATTGTCCATCGATCCTACCCAGGAGATGACGAAAATGAGGTCTGTTCAAAACTGTATATATATATATATATATCCTATCTATCTATATATCTGTCTGTTGCCGTGTTAATTTTTGTCATATCGTTACCGGTACCGGGGTTTAGAGGGGAGAATTTCGAAAATGCTTAATATCTCCGTTATTATGCTTCGGATCGAAAATGTCTAAAGAACCAATTTTATTGCAAATTTAATGTTCTATCAATATTGTTACGTTCATTTTTTCACTTCATCTTGTTTATTAACCGAGATACTTGCATTTTATAGTTGTCGGCATTCAGTAAACCCCCCCCCCCCGACTACTCATCTCATATTAACAATATTTTCCTATGTTATAAAGCACTTTATTTGAAGCTTAAATACCAAATATTGTTCTCATTGAACTTTTAATTTTTGAGATAAATGCAAAAACGTGACTCACGTGAGAAATCTTCTTAGTTAACGCAGCCCCTGCGTGACGGACTTTTTTGCAGCTAAGGCTAATTGGGACTGGTTTTCTAAACCCTTTCCCAGCCAGAGCAGGACGGACTAAAGGTTTTATTTAATGAATATCGTCTCTAAATAAATTCCTTTGCCCAGGCGGAATCCACTTAGGTTCGATGTAAGTTAAAAGAAATGATTTACGCATCTCCTGCGTGTCGGACATTTTTTTTCTGTCTATCAGTAGTCCATTAGCTACTTGCTCCAGGATGCTAGATAGAATTGCCTCAATCATTCTGAGATCGGAGGGGATTGGGCTAGAAAGCTGAGTGTTCCGGCTGACTGCTTGCATTCAATCAGCCCTCACTCCAACCTTTCTTCTACGTCTCCTTCTTCATCAGGTGTCACTCCCTCTTCCTGTCAACCCTCTACGCCAATAACACTTTTTCTCCCGATATTTTTTCATCGTCCTCTTCTCCGCAGGTCTTAATGCAACGTCTCTATTGATTTAGTAATTGGCAGATTTCTCTTAGGGGATATCAGCCATTAAGCTTGAACTCGTGACGCGATTTTCGAAAAATGTCTCCTAATGTCAAGCCTATATATAATATGATTAAAATGACGTCCGTTCAAAATGACGCATCATACATACATTACAAAAATACATATTGTTACGTTTTTATTACAAAATCAGTAATAACAATTGTTTATAAGAGTTCTTTTGGATTGCAAAATTAAACACACAAGCTTCACAGTTTTTATCACTGCACAATTTATTTACAATGCACTACTCACTTGGTTAATTGATCTTAATTAATACTCACAGAATGCGCTGATAGCGTCTTGTTATTACACAGCCCAATAGTTCACTCACGGTCACTGAAGTACACAGAAAGACGACACTGCACTGTCCTTTAACGCGGCACTAAATTGTTACTTACAGTCACGGCACAACACTGTTTTTCACATAAAAACACTTTACCGCACTGCACTAAGTCGCGGCTGTAGCACTCAACACATATATGGAGCACTTGAGAACAAACCTAAACTTACTAGGGTCGGTCAGGGTGTCTTATATAGATTGGCGGCAAAACATCAAAGGGACGGTCCATCGTCTTCCCGAACAGGACTCGAAGGAACTCGATTCTCTGTCGGCTTCTTTGATCCACCTCACACTTCCCAAATATGTGACTATCTCTGTTTAATTTTTCATGTATTTAATTTTCGTAACAATATATAATAGATTTGTATATTAGGCATTTTCATAAGGTCAGAAAATCAAATTTTCTTCATATAGTAATTTATTTCATCCCCCGACGCGAGTGGCACCACTCCGTTCAATGGGTTATTTAGCCATAAATAAAAATTAAAAACCATCCTTGTCCTATTGTATTAGGTCTCGCCGGAGATGTCGGCTCGATAGGGATCAGCTTTAGAGCACTGAAGATAGGGCGGTTCGTCCCGAAAGTACTAGTTAATAAAAGAAGTGATAAGAGTGGGGGTGTTTTGACCTTGTTATCCTTCCCTTGTATTTGAGTATGTGAAATATATTCTATAATGCATTCGTCTTTATGATTGGCTAAAAAATGTTTAACAGGGTTTTAAATAAATTGAGCTGTAGTTGCCCTTCTCAGTTGTTTACATTCATATTTATAAGTTTCATGTTAAAAATAAAGATAAGAGTTTCATTAATTGCTGAATTCGGAGCAGTGGGAAGGGGGGAGGGTTTAGAGTGGAGGGGAGTAATTTCGAAAATTCGTAATATCTTCGTTATTATACATCGCATTGAAAAATTGTATAGGAGCTATATTACTGCATATTTAATTGCCTATAAATATTGTTATTTACGTATTTCTCTATCATGAATATTAACCGATATTTTTGGATTTCAGCAGATTTCCCTTAAGTGAAATCAGCTATTGAGGTCGTACTCATGACGCGATTTTTGAAACATTTCTTCAAATGTCCATCGATTCTAAACGACGAAAATGAGGTCCGTTCAAAATTACACACACACACACACACACACACACACACACACACACACACACACACACACACACACACACACATATATATATATATATATATATATATAGGTCTGTTAACGCTCTGGCGGTCGCATTTTGAATATTAACCCGAGATATTTGCATTTTTATGAAGTCTGTGGGACACGTGGTCGGGTATCGTTGGGATTAGTTCGGCCGCTTTCGTAACTGTTCGGGTCTAGTGGAAGCCTCTACTAACCTTACCTGTCACGTCTAACCTTACCTTACCTTCGTTACTTTGTGAGATTTATGCAAATACGATCTGTTCATCCCCCCCCCTTCTTTAGTTCTTGAACTATTAAAATTTGAGTTATTAAAATATAAATTATTCTTACAATTCAGAAGACGTTGCAATTGGGAATTTATTAAAATTAACAGAATGATTTCTCATTACCGGTTGTATTTACTCATTGAGGTGTTGAGTTACCAGTTAGCAGATTTGTCTATTGCTAAACTTCACATAGGAAATCTGCTAAGTTTACGCAGCCCCTGCGTGACGGACTTTTTATTATAGTTCGCAGCCTACTCCAGGTAAACCCTCGATCCTACTTATTAACATTAAGCTCATGAACCATTTTATTGGAAGTATAATTATCAAATATTGTTTTCATTTAACTTTTACTGTATAAGATAAATGCCAATACGGAGTGTGTAACGACAAGAATTTACGATCTCAGCTCGAAAATACTTATTTAATTTTTACTATACTCGATATTTAACTGGTTTTTTTCCAACACTAATGTTCATATTTTTTCATAGCTGAAACAAGACGAAGAACGAGGGTGGTTTGAGGGGGAGTCGGAAATTCATAATATCTCCGTTATTATTAGACGCATCATAAATTAATATAGAACCAATCTTGCAAACTATTGATGCTCTACAATTATTCTTCTTCTATATATATTTTTTCTTATCCCAAAAATTAAGCGAGAAAACAAGACAAATGTTTTCAGCCTTAAATAAACCTTCACTTCTAATCTACGATCTATTCATTTGATATTTACTTAGAAATATAAAATCAAAAGTGCGATATACCCTCTCGGGGGAAATCTGCATAGTTTACGCAGCTCTTGCAGGACGCACTATTACTTTATTGAAAATGTTTGAAAACATCTCATTTAAGGGCAAGTATTTTTTTCCATTTTATGAAATTGTTTATGGAAGACTATAAGGCCTAAGTAAAATAAAATTATAAGTCCTACTGAGGTTAGCATTAGACAGATAAAGCAAATAAGTCAGGATAAACGACATAAAATGCATTAATATTCAGTAAATGAAGTACTTAGTTATTCGGCCTTGAAGAGGTTTGCGTATGATTTAGACACAGTTTTCTATGAAGCTTAATTACATTTAAATTCTGTTCTACAATGATTACGCTTGTTTCATACTCAATTCTTGTTTGCTGATGAGCCAAGATTGTTCTTAATGTGAAAATAACAAAGTGTTCATGTGTACTCTAAAATTTTAATTCAGTCGCAAGAATAGTTCCCTTATATGGTTTGCTTTCGGCTGTGGCTAAATCCGAATCCGGGATGGCTGAAATCCTAATACCGGATTTCCGTAAATTCAAAATATCTCCGTTACTGTACGTCGGATAGTAAAATTCTATAGAACAAGTCTTATTGCAAATTAAATGCACTATATTTTCTTGGATTACTAAAATTTTAGTGACTGAGATAAAACTGATTCTGATTCATTATAAATTACAGCACTAACTTTAGTAAATTATTTCCAATAGAATTAAGGTTTATATTAAGATGTATTCTTTAATTGTTTGTCTTTCCAGTCTATCTATATATTCGGCGCTACGAGGTTGGCTGGCCTATTTGTGTACAATTCAACCGCTTTCTATTGTGAGATCATTAAGTTGTATTGTAAATTGACTGAAAGATTTCTCGTTACCGTTTGTATTTATTCACTTAACATTCACGGTAGTGTTTACCTGTTTGTATATTTATCTATTGTAAGCCTTCGCGTGGGAAATCTGCTTCGTTTACGCAGCCCCTGCGTGACGGAATTTTTTTGGCCGTTTTCAGTCTATACTACTCATGGCCCAGCTTGAATTTCAAGAGTTGTTTTCATCGTTTATTGGCAAGGGGAAATAAAGAATAGAGTGTGACATCAAGCCATCCAAGTGATTATCCCAGCACGTCAGAAATCTGTTTATTTGACGCTATATCTGACTGACAATTTTTTATTATATATATATATATATATATATATATATATATATATATATATATATCTGGACTGAGCCCGTGTTTAGTTTAGTAGTATTTTGACAGTTAGTAGAATGACCTCCAGGTGTAGTGGAGGGAAAGGCGTGTATAATGCAGCATTGGACACATCTAGGGGCAACACCATTCAACAGCTGCTCTTACAGCTGGCGGACGTGCGATTTTTTTTGCCAATATATTTTTCCTATCCTATCTCCTTGGAACACGAAGACACCTCTCACGCAAAGAATGCGTAAACTAAGCCGACCTTGTTCCACATCCTATTCATTACCTTATTCACTCATAATAATTTTTAGCAGATTTCCCTTAAGGGGCTATTGAGGTCGTACACATTATGCGATTTCCGAAAATTTCCTCAAATGTCGATACATCCTTCCTAGGAGATGAGGAAAATAAGATTAGTTTGGTCGTTAGCAAACTCGATATTTAATCGATGTATCGAAAAAGAGGCAGGATTTCGTTACTATAAGTCGGATTCAAAACTTGTATAGAACTAATCTTATTGCAAATTAAATATACTATAAATATTAATTTGTATACTTATTCTCTATCTTGAATATTAACCAAGATACAGTAGAGCGTCGATTATCCGAACTAATGTTGTCAGACGTAGTTCGGATAATCAAAAGTTCGGATAATCAAAATTTTTATTTATTTTGTGTTTATTTATTTTCTTATAAATAATAAGGAAAAGGGAAATTTAAAATAACTTTGTAAAAAAAACAAGTTTGTTTATTTATTTAAACATAGTATGTTTAACAAATTAGGTAGTGTATACAGGTCTAAGTAAACCAATGCGTCAAACTTCATTGAACACACATTGAACCAGATACAAATATGTAACGAATCAGATTCTGAGAAATAATTAATGATGGCTTCCGTTATAGATGTTCTGAGAAAAATAATTTCATTTTTGTTTAATTTTACTCAAAGTAACAATAATTATAAAATAACAATAATTAAATTAAATTCTCATTTTAATTAAAATTAAACAATAAAAAAAAAAAAAAAAAAAAAAAAAAACTGGTTCCGATAATCGAACGTTGGGATAATCGACGCTCCACTGTATTTGTATTTTTCAGTTCTCAGCCTTCAGCAAACTGCCACTTCTAATTATGTCACGTAAACAGTACTCTGTTATGTAATAAACCACTTTAGTAGATGCTTAAATGCCAAATATTGTTTTCAAGAGACCTTTATTATACGAGATACATGCAAATATGTTCTGTTGACCCCCCCCCCAGTCTTAAGTTCAAGGATTACTAAACTTTGAGTGATTAAGATAAAAATTATTCTCTTTCGTTATAAATTACAGTCCTAGATATAGTAGTTTTCAATAAAACTAATATGTTATGTTAAGAATATTAGGAAATTATTTAGTGACGAAATTCATTAAATAACGTCCTAAAATCCCACCCTGGCTAGAAAAGGGTGGTAACCTGTAGATAACCCGTCCCGATTAGCCTAAGTTGCAAAAAAGTGGACGTTAATAAATAATAATAATATATTAAGATATATTTCAGTAATTGTTTTGCTTTCCAATATCCATCTGTTCAGCTCTGAGAGGTTAGCAGACCTTTTTGTTTCAGTTCACCGTTAAGGTTTACCAGCGTTGTCCTTTATCTCACATGGTAAACCTAGAGTGGCGAGTTCGATTCTTGCCTGGGCAAAGGAAGTTATTTAGTAACGAAATTCATTAAATAACGTCCTAAAATCCCACCCTGGCTAGAAAGGGTGGTAACCTGTAGATAACCCGTCCCGATTAGCCTAAGTTGCAAAAAGTGGACGTTAATAAATAAATAAATACAGTTCACCGACGCTTTCCATCGGGAGTTTATTATAAATGACTGAAAGATTTCGCATTTCTGTCTGTAATTATTCACTTAATAGTCACGGTGGTGTTAAGTGTTACCAGTGTGTAGATTTATCTAATGCCAAACTTCACGAGGGAAATCCGCTTAGTTTACTCAGCCTCTGCGTGATGGGATTTTGTAATGGTGAGTCTTAATTGTATTGTAGTTACTGTTAGTTGTTTTTGGTCTGTATTGAAATAAGCAGACTTGTAACATTCCGTTGATTCTTTGTTTCATCTTAGCAGATTACAAATCAGCCATTGTGGTCGTACTCATGACGCGATTTTTGACAAATTTTCTTCAAATGCCCATCTATCCTACCCAGGGGAAAACGAAAATTATGATATATAAACACACACACATCTTTTTCCGCACCAGCGGTTGTTAGTGTAACTCGATATATAAGCGTTGCATGTAGCACTAAAGATAATGGTCAATCAAATCTCACAACGCGCTTTGAACTTAAAAAAAATACTTTACTCGTAATATAAAGGTTACATTGATGTGTATCGTACGGAGGTTGGGTAACAAGTGTCTGGGAGGAGGAAAGGAGGGGGTTTATATACAATGGTTCTTGTAAGGTGCTGACTCTGCTACTAGTCCTGGAGTCCTAGGATCTAAGTGTCGTTAACCGTTATAATCTGACTAGGGGTGAGGGAGTTTAGAGCGGCAATTTCAAAAATTCAAAACGTGTCCGTTATTATACGTCGGGTCAAACAAATTGTATAAATTCAATCTTATTGTAAATTTAATTGCATATAAACGTTGTTATATATTTCTTCTACGGAACCTGGGAGGTAGAGGAACGAAGTGCTCTAAAGTACTGGACTTCTATAAGTAATTTAATATGCAAGATGCACTTTTAGAGTGCTGAGTCTCCATCATCAGTGCTTGCTGGCAGAGGTTGCTTTTGAAATGCAGTATTTAAGTACGGGAGAAGGCTTTTTATTGATCCTGTGCTTTTGTTCTTATTAATTCCGCAAATGATGAGAAGTATAAATGTTTATGGTTTTTGTCCTTACCAACTGTTGTTGATTTGATCTGTTTACTCCAAGAGGGTTCGGCCGATGGCAGTGTGTGTTGATGTGTTGCAAGACATTTATTGAGAGTGACAGACATAAATTAGCCCATCACCATTACTCTCAGCCTTGTCATAACTCATCCATTCCGATGCCCAGGAATGTCTCCTTATCACCCAACTCCCTTACTCCACAATCCTTCCAGAATACCAGTCTTGGTCAAACTAATTCGTCCTATAGCATTAAATAGTGTAAAGGGTAGTGTGTTTAGTTTAATTGTAAAGGGTAGTGTGTTTAGTTAATAGCTATTAATCATGTATTTGTATAAGGTAATTGTGTAAGATATTAATTATTTAATATGAGTTTACTTGGGTGGGGCTGGCTGGTGCTAGAGAGGGGTTTTCTGCTGACCGGTGCAAGAGGTGAGGCCGGGGGACAGTGTCCAGCAGGCAGGGACTGGGTGTGCGTGTCAGTGCTGTAGCAGAGCAGACCCTCAGCATGTATTGGCCATGGATAATCCTAGGTGAGAGACCTTTGTCATACCCATTTATCTGATAGCCAGTCCCATTCCCGTTTATTTAGTTTTTATGGTGTTTATATTTTTTTGTGTTAACTACTTTTTAATCTATTTGTAAAATATATGGATTTAAGAGAAATAGGACTATCATCACCTCCCTCTCACAGAAATCCCTCATTACAAATGGTGTCAGGCGCGGGGTAGTTTACGCGATTTGGGGCTAAACTACTTAAAGAACTACGCGTGAATAGAATAGAGAAAGAGTGAGAGGGAGATAGGGCGTGGCTAGCTATAGCGACACAGGAGGCGATAAGGATAGTTGATGAGAGCTTTAAATTCGCGGACCTCATTCCGAGGCCTTATCAGTTACTCATACCCTACAGTTGATAGAGCCTTAGGTTCGCGGGCGTCAAGCCCGAGGTAGTAAATAAATAATCTTTTCCCTTATTGCGTATATTCTCACCTTTTGTAAGCATGGAAGGGGAACTTCGACAAAAGTTGGAGCAGCTCGTCGAGGCTAATCGGGCTTTCGAGGAGAGGGAAGCATTATTGAAAAGGGAGCTTGAACGCATGTCCACACAGCTGAGTACGCTAACGGGTAAAGAAGTCAAAGTGACCGAATCGGATAACGAGACTATGTTGGGCGGTCCCCGGGCTCAAGTAAGAAAGGACATGAGCCTCCAGACTATGGTATTACCGTGGTCCGGTGAACCAGGGTCAATCTCAGTGACTGATTTTTTTGAAGGGGTGGAACTTGTAGCCCAATGCGGTAACTGGGGAGACTTAGATAAAATCCTGGTTGTGAGGATGAAGTTGAAGGGTCCAGCCGCGTCGTTTTTAGCCAGTCGTCGTGACCTGACGAGCCCTCAGTCGACCTACGGAGCGATTAGAAACGCGTTAGAGGCTAGGTTTAAAGATACCTGGAAACCGGAACAGTACTTGATGAAACTTAGTAGCGTTCGTCAGGAAAAGGGCGAAGACTCCAGGGCTTTCGCGGACCGCTGTAGAGCCATAGGTGAAAAAGCTCTGAAGGAAAAGGGGTCTCCCATAGAGCAAATGGTCGCGAGAGAGCAGATCGATCGCGTGGTATTAACGGCGTACCTGAGTGGCCTTAGGGGCGATGTAGGCCGGTTTGTACGGATGTTCCCTCCGTCTTCCTTGGAAGAAGCAGTAGAAAGGGCGTGCACCATTGAGCTGGAGGAGGGGGGTAGTCGGCAGGTGTTTGCAATTGATGAGACCGGGGGAGAAGGGCCGGTGATGAGTAGGGTACACCAAGACCGAGGGAAGTCCCGGTCTCAGTTGGAAGTGATTTGTTATCGCTGTGGAGGTAGCGGTCACTTTTCAAGTAAATGTGCAACGCCAGTCACTCCAGGCGATCGAGGGGCACTGATAAGTAACAAAAAGGGGGCCCTGACGCTCGTGTGCTATAGATGCCGAACTCCAGGGCACGTCGCTAAGGAATGCCGCCAGAGGGTTAAATCAGAGCGCACTATTAGGGAAAACCCAAAAGGCCAAGACCTGGTCGAGCCCCGCGAACCAGGTCGAAACTAAGAAAAGGCGGGGACAGAGACGTTAGGCTCCACGGGATTGGAGGAGGGGAAAAGCCTAGGTTTACAGTCCAAGTGAGCATAGACGGCCTCCCACACCTAATGCTATTAGATACGGGGGCTGATGTCACACTCCTCAAGAAGCCTATCAGAGGAAAGGAACTACTCCCTCCGAGTAGTAAATTAAAGGGCGTGTCCGGGGAGGCGTTGGAGGTTCGTGGAGAGCAATCGGTGAGAGTGCGACTGGACCAGACCGACCTTATCCACCCTGTGGTGATAGCAGAAGTAGACATTGACTGCGATGGGCTCCTGGGCATGGATTTGCTTAGGAGATTTGGTGCGGTGGTTGATATTTCGTCTGGGTCAATTAAGGCTACCCGTTCCCCTTCGCGATTAAATAAATTGATGAGAGTCAATGAGGACAGGTTAGAGAAGGACAGACAGTGGATAAGGGAGGTTAAGCGCCGGACCGCTGAGCTGGTTTCTAAGTGGGACAAAAAGAGGGGAGGTGAAACGCCCGCCGTCGGCAGTCGTGTATTATCTAAATCCCCTGAGGCGCCAATCTCTAAGGGTAGACCGAAGAAGGGAGACTTGAAAGGAATCTCTTTGGGCTACGATGAGGCGAATCGTTTCGTGAAGGTACAGAGGGCGGAAGTAATCCCCCCTTACTGTGAAGCCTTGGTGCCTGGGAAGATGAGAGGTCGTAAGCCGGACGGACCGGTGCTGGTCGAACCTGAACTTGTGGCAGCTAGCGGTCTGAGGATAGCGCGGGTGGTGGTAGACGGAAGCTCGAGCGTTTTGTGGCTGAAGGTACTAAATGAAACCTCCACCGAATTAACGTTGAATAAGGGTGAGATTGCGGGCAAGGCTTACGCAATATGCCCCGAAGACGTGTTGCGTACGGAAGACAGATCCGCCCCTAACCGTGCCGAGGATGGTAACCTGTCTCGGGGAGAAATAAGGGGTAAGCTGGCGCATCTGCCAGAGAAGGAAAAGCACCTGATTGAACAAGTGCTGATGGATTTCTCGGACGTATTTGAGGAACCTGGGGAGGAAGGGTGTAGCTTGCCTGTGTTCCATCACATAAGAACAGGAGACGCTCCTCCGATTGCGAAACGGCCGTACAGGGTCCCTTTCCATGAGAGGGCTGTGGTGGAGGAACAATTGGAAGGCATGCTCGCCAAGGGCGTCATCACCCCTTCGGATAGTCCCTGGTCGGCACCAGTTGTGCTGGTTAGAAAAACGAACCAGGACGGGAGTATAAAGTACCGTTTTTGTACGGATTTTAGGGGGTTAAACGCGGTAACACGACCAGACCCGTACCCCTTGCCACTGATTCAAGAAACCCTTGAACAATTAGGGACGAGCAAGTATTTTAGTACCATCGATCTGGCCAGCGGGTTCCACCAAATACCCATAGCCCCCGAGGACCGAGAGAAGACGGCTTTTACCACTCTAGGAGGCCACTGGGAATACAGGAAAATGGCGTTCGGTTTGTGTGGAGCGCCGGCTACGTTCCAACGAACTATGGATCAGGTGCTAGGCAAACTTAAGGGCGACGGCTGTTTCGTCTACATCGACGACATAGTGATCCATAGCGAGGATGCGGAGGGTCACGCGAAAAGGTTAGAAGGAGTCCTTGGTCGACTGCGATCAGCTAACTTGAAGGCAAACTGGGCGAAGTGTAATTTCGCGGTAGCTGAGGTAACTTATCTTGGGCATGTTGTTACCCGAGATGGAGTCAAGCCGGACCCACTCAAAGTTGATGCTGTGAAAAGCTTCCCGGCGCCAACTAACGCCAGTGAAGTCAGGTCGTTCCTGGGGTTGGCCAGTTACTACCGACGCTTTGTTAAGGGGTTTGCTGAGATTGCAAAACCCCTGACGTCCTTGACGGGACCAAAGGTTCCCTTTGTGTGGGGGCCAGAGCAGAAACGTGCGTTCGAAGGACTGAAGCAGTTCCTTTGCTCAGAAAATGTCCTGGTATACCCTGATTTTAGAGATCCGTTTATCCTTTCAACAGACGCCTCGGGATCGGCAATTGGTGCGGTCTTGTCTCAGATGAGAGACGGCCAAGAGCGACCAATTAGCTACGCAAGCCGACAGTTAAAGAAAGCCGAGTCTAACTACTCGGCAACGGAACGGGAACTCTTGGCGGTAGTGTGGGCTACAAAAATATACCGCTGCTACTTATTAGGAAGGCGGTTTAAGCTCATAACCGATCATGCTGCCTTAAGGTGGATGCTTAAAGTGCATGATCCATCGGCTCGCCTGACGAGGTGGGCCCTGCGGTTAACCGAGTTCGACTATGAAGTAGAACATAGGCCGGGAAAGAAACATGGCAATGCAGATGCATTGAGTAGAAGGGTCGCCCAGCTGAAGAGCTGTGTGTGGAGTAGGGACAGGATATTGGCTGCTCAACAAAAGGACTCGTGGTGCCAGTCCATGGTAACGACGAGTCGTTCGGATCAGGTCGTGAAGGACGCGGACGGAGTTTTGTATTGGGACCCAGGGACTTCTACCGGTTCTGATTGGCGACTGCTCGTTCCGGTGGTAATGAGGAAGGACGTTTTGACGGATTGTCATGCATCCCCCTGGGCGGGTCATCCTGGCATTGAACGCACCTCTGCCATAGTCCACCGCTCGTATTATTGGCCGAGCTGGAAGAAGGACGTGGCAGAGTTTGTAAAAAGCTGTGAGGCCTGTTCGAAAAGGAAGACGCCGGCAGGCTTACGCGTCCCTGTCCAACGCCCTTATATGGCCAGAGCACCTTTCGAGCAAGTCTCGATGGATGTGGTGGGACCATTTCCCAAAACGGGCCAGGGTAACAAGTACTTGCTCACGTTTATAGATCATTTCACGAGATATGCCGAGGGAATCCCCATTAAGGACCTAACAGCTGAAGAATCAGCCCGCGGTTTTGTAGAAATAGTCACGAGGCATGGGGTGCCGCTCAGGCTTCTGACCGACCAAGGGCGCAATTTTGTGTCCAAGTTCTTCAGGCAAGTGTGTCAGCTACTGGGAACAAAGAAGGTTCAAACAACTCCTTACCACCCGGAGTGTAATGGTATGATCGAGAGGCTCCATCGTACGATTACAGAATCAGTTTCACACTATGCCAGGAAGGACGGTAGGGATTGGGATAGATGGGTCCCGTATGCGCTGATGGCATATCGATCAATACCGCATTCCTCCACAGGCTACTCACCGAATTTCCTGATATTCGGTAGAGAGCTGACTCCCCCGTCGTTCTGTGACTCGTCACCCCTGAGAGAAGGGGAAGCCTGGGAAGACCAGGTTGGCAACCTCAGACACCGCCTTTCAAAGGCGTATGAAGAGGCAAGAGCCAGGGCTGAAAAGACGTGGGCGGAACGAACACGCTATTGTAACAGAAGGTTAAAGGAGCGTGTATTCAAATGCGGGGATCGAGTTTATTTGCATGTGCCTGCAGTAAAACCAGGTCACTTTCCAAAATTCCATTGCCCTTGGACGGGACCTCATGAAATTGTGAAGGTACTGTCTCGAGTAACCTACGAGGTATTACTTAGTACCGGGGGTCGGATGGTGGTCCATGCAAATCGCTTAAAGAAAGCGTACTCAAGTGATGAGGGGTCGACTCCAGAGGTCAACCAGGCGGTTGATGGACCTACACCAGTGTCGGAAATACTACCGGAAGAGCCGTCTATACTTGAGATGTGGCCCGGTGCACCTTACGACCTGGAGGACGAATACTTTGGAGGGTGTGGCGAGGAGGAAGAGGCGCAGGGCGCACAGGCGCCAGCCTCAGGCCGCGTGACCCCTGTGGAAGGGATGTCGGAGACTGCAACCGTGGAGCCGGGGGAGAATTCGTTAGACCCAACGGGGCAAACGATCGTGTTAGGGAATACTCAGCCGGAAGGGGTAGTCACTCCTGAACAGTCGGAAGGGGTAGTCACTCCTGAACTGTTAGAAGAAGCACCGGGCCCTCAGGAGACACAGCCTTTGGGTTTGCCAATGACGCCAATACCAGTCGCGCCAGGCCCGAGTTCAGGCCACCGCCATTCCCGATGCCCCGTGCGTACAAAATCAGCAGTCCGTTGTCCGCTACCTGATTGCCCAACCCCTGAGACCCAACGTAGTGTTCTGGGAGAATACTTCAGACGGTTGCGAGATCGGTACTCGAAGGGCAGTGTAGAGTCCCCTGAGGTAGAGACGGAGGGAAGTGAGGAAAGTACCCTCGTTCCAGGGGAAAGTAGCGATTCAGGAGAGGATTCCACTCTTCGGGCCCCTAGGGGGGGAACGGTTTCCGAAGGGAGTGAAGAAGAGTCGGAAAGGTCGGGAGAACTTACACAGGATCCCGAATGGAGTCCTCCGCACTTGGCCAGGGACGTTGCGCCAAGGTCTCCGTACCAACTTCGCCATCGTAGAGCACCCGATGGTCCAGGAGGCGTATGAGCCTGTGATGAATTACAATCAGCGAAGTCGAAACTCTTAGAGTAGGTATTTCTATGTACCTGGGTTACAGGATAAATTTTAATTCTGTTCGTTTGGTTGGGTGTTGCGCGAGTGATAGGGACCTATCACAGGAATCACAGGGAGGGACATCCAGGAATGAGGGGATAGGGTAAGCAGTGTCCCCCTCAATGATGCTTTTAAATGAAACAGTAACCATTACTGCCTCTCTTCGTAACCCCGAACTTGCCACTTTCGAGTTGTTACTTAGGCTTGAGGAAACGGTAAGGGGGGTGGAGTTGTGCCAAAGGGGGAATCTTTTCAAGGGTCCTATTGCGCAGTTGGGAATGAGAGAGAACCCTGCGGGATGTGGAGCTGGCTCTCCCGATGGGTGTGACTTTGGTTTCAGGTGCAGACGAGCCAAATGTCTACTACAGTCTGGCGAGGGTCCATCGTGTGGCTACAACGCACGAGATATGGGTGGTCTTAGACTTGCCACTGAAGACTTCAGGACCGCCCATGACGGCATGCATAGTGCACGCAAGGTCCCAACGGCACAACTCGACAGGTGTGTTCCTGCAGGCGCTGGCAGAAGCAGAAGTGTGAACAGCTGTTTCTTCACCTTTGACATCGGAGGGCAGTTCCAGCTTGGATGACGTTGGCGGAGATCACGTCTAGGAACTGCGGAACTGCGCTGGAGGAGGAGTATGGACATTGTTCCTGGGGATGTTCATCGTATTAGGGACTACCCTTCTTGTGGGAGGCGTCACCTTCGTGGCGGTTATTGGATGGCCAAGATGCGGCGGAGTATGGCTGAGGAGACCGAAGACGGGGTGCGCTTTGGAGGAAGCGTTGCGGCACGTAGAGGTGAAAACCCCTAAGGGGCCGGTGGAGAATTTGGACTCATAGTACCGGGACCCTCGAATAGTGTTGTTCTAAAGTGCCGTTCAGGAGTGAAGCGACACTTTTTCAGTGAGGGGGGTATTGTAAAGGGTAGTGTGTTTAGTTTAATTGTAAAGGGTAGTGTGTTTAGTTAATAGCTATTAATCATGTATTTGTATAAGGTAATTGTGTAAGATATTAATTATTTAATATGAGTTTACTTGGGTGGGGCTGGCTGGTGCTAGAGAGGGGTTTTCTGCTGACCGGTGCTAGATGTGAGGCCGGGGGGACAGTGTCCAGCAGGCAGGGACTGGGTGTGCGTGTCAGTGCTGTAGCAGAGCAGACCCTCAGCATGTATTGGCCATGGATAATCCTAGGTGAGAGACCTTTGTCATACCCATTTATCTGATAGCCAGTCCCATTCCCGTTTATTTAGTTTTTATGGTGTTTATATTTTTTTGTGTTAACTACTTTTTAATCTATTTGTAAAATATATGGATTTAAGAGAAATAGGACTATCATCACCTCCCTCTCACAGAAACCCTCATTACAATATAAATGGAAACCTGAGGACATATTGATTTGAAACGGACCTAATTTCATTTATTGGTAAGATTAGTGTTATTGCTCCCCGGAACTTCACAAGCGATGAAAATTGAATTATGGTCATACTCAGTTGCCATGGCCTGAACGTTACAAAGTTCTATTGCAAACAATAATTGGTATTCATGCTTGGCTACATCTATTAGTGCTTCCCAGAAGTTACCACTATATTAGCAGATTTCCCTTAAGGGAAATCAAGCTATTGAGATTGTACTCATAAGCGGAATTTTCGAAAATTTTTCTTCAAATGTCCATCGATTCTACCTAGTAGATGACGAAAATGGGTCCGTTCAAAACTGTGTGTATATATATATATATATATATATATATATATTTATATATATATATATATATGTATATATTTGTCTGTTGCCGGTCTAAGGGTCGTAATTTTGGTTTGATTCGTTACCATAAACTCGATATTTACTCGTTTTATGTAAAAAGAAAGGTTTCGAGTTCGTTATATGGCTGGAATCGGACCAGTGGGAGGGGGTGTTTAGAGGGGAGGCTTTTGATTTTTCGAAAAAATTCGAAATATCTTCCGTATACTATACGCTCGGATCGACAAAATTGTATATATAAATCAATCTTATTGCAATTACATTTACTATAAATATTGTTATGTACATTTATTCTCCATTTTTGATATTAACCGAGATATTTGCATTTGTATTCTGCGTGTGGTCACCAGTAGGCTATGTTCGGACTTTCCGCCGAGAGCTCTGGTGGCCGTTTCCATAACTATTCGTCCCTCGTGAATAGGTTTTGAGGTTAGGTTAACTGTTTTTTGGTTTTGGTGTATAAATAATGTTTTAGGTTTAGAGGTTTCTTATTACAACAGTTGTTATTAGGCAGATTTCTCTATTGTAAAACTTCACGTGGGAAATCTGCTTAGTTTACGCAGCCCTGCGTGACGGACTTTTTTTTCTATTTCTCTCTAATTAAAAATCCTCCACCAACAGCAATTAAAATGTTAGTTGGATTTCATATGTTTAGTGTTTCATGTATACATGTGTACATAGAGTGAAAAATCGGATGAGTAAAAGTGGGGATTAAAAAGGCTGAAATAAAACAAAATACAAATAAGTCAGTGAATATGAGCGTAAGAGAAATTATGTACACATCAATAGTTGTAGAAAGTTAACATGCAAACAACATTTGTTGTATACAATGTTTTGATCTGACGACCGAAATATTTAAAAAAATGTATTATTGCTAATTATAAGTAGTTTGTTAAGATGAGTATTGTCTAATAATATTGACTACATATCTAGGTACGACTGTAGTTTAAGATGGCTATTGCCTTACAAACCCGACTACTTACCTACCTTGTAAGGTACTGTAGTTGAGACGAGCTATTGCCTAACAATACCGATTACTTACCTACCTTGTAAGGTACATTTGTTGAGACGAGCAACGTCTAATTACATGGACTACATATCTACCTTGTAAGGTACGACTGTAGTTTAAGATGGCTATTGTCTAACTGCATTGACTACATATCTACCTTGTAAGGTACGACTGTAGTTTAATATTAGTTTAGTATTGTCTAAGAATACCGATTACTTAACATTTAATGTATTAAATAGCTCCGCTATAGTCTCCTATCGAAAAATGTCGTATAACCCAGATTGAGATTGCTCTTCCATATATTTTTGGGGGCTCAGGTTAGCCATTTAAGTTAAGGCGTTGGTCTTAATCTCACTTGGTAAACCTAGAGCCGTGACTTTGATTCTCACATGGCTTAAGAGAATATTATTTAGTGACGAGACTCGTTAAATAAAATCCGTCGTCCCACCCTGGGCTAGATAAGGGTAGTAACCTTGCCCAGAGAATAGATCCCGTTAGCTGTTTTGGGGATAGCATTCAGGTGGCCCGTTAATTAACAATAATAATGGTTATTTTCACTTCATCCCAATTCTGATCTGATCTTTCATTTAAAGTTCTTGTAATCTTAACAATTATACCTCAATGCTAGCTAATGTAATGCATGCTATAATGTGAGCTGCCGTTAGCTCTGAATCAGCCTTGGGAAATTTGCTTTTCGTTGTGGGAATCTTTCATGCCATAATTATATTGATTGCCACATTGACAAGATTCATATACAACGGTTGGGTTATCGTAACAAATTATTAAGGAAAACGTGTTAACCATGTCGAAGTATTACTCCAATGCAGTTTGTAAACATGTTGTATCTCGGTCAAATTCTATTCTAAAGCTATCTAAGTTATCGTGGATGATTGGAGCAGACCTCGGTTAGTTGGTGGTTGGGGCTGGTGGGACAGTGTTAATTAGTTTAGCAGAGCAATTAGCAGTTGTTCCTGCTAACTTGTAGCTGCTAACGAGTAGTTGCTGCTAGTTGCACGAGTCTGCAGGTCCACCCCAGCCATGATGATGGAATGGGGCTTTTCAACAATATTCGTGAGTTATTATCAATATAAAGCTCTGATAACAGTTACTGGCTCGTTTCAAGAACACGTCGTTTCTTATTGAAACAGCTATCCAAAAATTCGGATAAATTCCTAACAATGAATGCCCCGAATAACCATATTGTGGATTGTTTCTCCATCAGGAATAGTTAGAATCAGAAGGTTTCTTCATTTTATCATGTCTCATTTTGGAAGATTTCCTATTATGCAAACCAGCTATTCAGGTTGTTCTCATAACGCGATTTTCAAACATTTCCCCAAATGTCCATCGACCCTACATAGGAGATGGTAGAAATTAGGTTTGTGTGTGTGTGTGTGTGTGTATATATATATATATATATATATATATATATATATATATATATATATATATATTTGTGGCTGTTACCGTTCTAGCGGTCGTAATATTTGTCGTCTTATTGTCATACTCGATATATAAGCGTTTAATTAAAAATCAAGTAACAGAACAGCTGAAATAGAGCTGGAGGGAGGGGTTGTTTAGACGGAGGGAATTGTTAAAATTCGAAATATCTCCGTTATTGTAAGTCGGATCGACAAATTCCATATAACCGACCTTATTGGAAATTTAATTTCCTTTAAATGTTGTTATATGCATATTTTCTCTACCATGAATTTTAACCGAGATATTTGGAATTTTTAGTGTTATTATTATGAACAATTAACACTAAGCTGTTATATCATGAACCACTTTGTTTAAATATAAATATTTGTTTTCAAGTAATGACGTAGTCAATCAAGATTTTACTGTCTTGTTTGGAAAATGTTTATTTGTTCTCTACTACGCTCGATATTACCGTCTCAGTCGGCACTAAAAATAGTATTTGTTATTCGGTGAAAAAGGATCTGGAACCGTGAGGGTTTAGAGGAGGGGAAATACGAAAATTCAAAATATCTCCTTTATTATGATTCTGGTCATAATATGTTATAGAATCAAGTGTGAGGCTATTGATGTTCCACAATTGTTGTTCTATGCAGTTTTAACAGATTTCCCGTAAAGGAAATCAGCTATTGAGGTTGTACTCATGACGCGATTTTTGAAATTTTTCTTCAAATGTCCATCGATCATATCCAGGAGATGACGAAAATGAGGTCCGTTCAAAACTGTATATATATATATATATATATATATATATATATATATATATAGATATATGTCTGTTACCGCTCTAGCAGTTCCAATTATTGTTGAATTATTACCAAACTCGATATTTAATCGTTTTATGTAAAAAGGAAAGATCAAGTTCGTTAACGGCTGAAATCGGACAATGACGGGGAGGGGGGGGGGGTTAGAAGGGAGGTTTTTTGAAAATTGGAAGTATTTCCGTTACCATACGTCGGATCAAAACATTGTATAGAACCAATCTTATTGCAAATTAAATTTACTATACATATTGTTCTATACATTTATTCTGTATCTTCAATATTAACCGAGATATTTGCATTTTTATTGAATGTAGGCCGATAACGAACGGTTCAGGGCCTAGTTCGGCCCTAACTGTTCGGCTCTCGTATAGAGATTTTCACGTATTTTCATTTATCCAAAAAGGAAAAGTTCAATGAAATAGTTATTTATTATAAAAGTGGCGAAAGTAGATCATTTTATAACTCGAGTGAAACGTTTACCCACACGAGCGAAGCGAGTGTGGTAATTTCTCGAGAGATTTAAATTCTACTTTCTTCATTAGTTTAATATTAAATTTTTTCTGTAATCGTGTAATACATGATCAGATCTAACCAGAATATGAACAAAATTAGGATGTTGTGAAGATTATGGTATGTTGTTGGTAGGTTATAAGCATGGTTGTGAAAGGTTATAAGCATAGTTATAAAACAACTAGTGATGATTGTGAATTAGTGCAGTTATAAACAAGTGCAGGTTATAAACAAGGAAGGTAATTATTATTATATTTAAATTTTAAAATATATTATTATTGATTATTTCCACCAATAATTCATTCACATTTCAATTTATTTTGTTAAAATAAATTCTTACAATGTTAAGAAACATTTAAAAGCATTTAATTTCCAACTTCAAATTATTTTTTAATTTATACTTATTACTAATTAAGAAGGCCATTCACTTTCTTCACTTGTGAAGAAAGTGATTACTTTCTTCACTCATTTTAGTTTAGTAATGTTACCATTATTCAACGATTACAGAAAAAAAATATTTTGTATTTAGGCGTCAAATAAAGAGGTTCATTATATAACAGCTTGTTGTTAATATGGCACGAATAGACGTGGGGGTTACCAAATGGCCGAAAACTAAAAAAATGCAAATATCTCGGCCAATAATGAAGATAGAGAAAAGCGTAAATAACAACATTTATAGAACAATACATTTACACTAAGATTGATTCTACACAATTCTTCCATCCGACGCATATCAACGGATAATTCGCGAATTGTCGAAATTCTCTCCCTCTAAACACCCCCCCCTCGATTATCTGATTTTATCCGTGACCAAACATGAATAATAAAATAAAACGTTTAAATATTAAGTTTGGTAGCGGTCAGACAAAATTTGTGGCCTCTGGACCGTTAACAGATAAGTTTATCCAATATTTTGAACGGACCTCATTTTCGTCATCTGGGTATGATCGATGGACATATGAAGAAATTTTTGGAAAATCCCACCATGAATACAACCTCCCCCATAAGGGAAATCTGCTAAAATAGAAAAAGTCCGTCACGGGCTGCGTAAACTAAGCAGATTTCCCACGTGAAGTTTTACAATAGAGAAATCTGCCTAATAACAACTGTAGTTGTAAGAAACCTCTAAACCTATTCACGAGGGACGAATAGTTACAAAAACGGCCGCCAGAGCTCACGGCGGAAAGTCCGAACATAGCCACTGCTGCCGAGCACATGCAGAATACAAATGCAAATATCTCAGTTAATATTCAAGATACAGAATAAATGTATATAACAATATTTATAGAACATTTAGTTTGCAATAAGATACGTTCTAAACTTTTTCGATCAGACTTATAGTAACGGAGATATTTTGAATTTTCAAAATACTCCTCCGATTTCAGCTGTTAACGAACTTGATCTTTCTTTTTACATAAAACGGCTAAATATCGAATTTGGTAACGATCAAACAAAAATTGCGACCGCTAGAGAGGTAACAGATATATATATATATATATATATATATATATATATATATATATATATATAGATATATAAATACAGTTTTGAACGGACCTCATTTTCGTCATCTACTAGGTAGCATCAATGGACATTTGAAAAATTTTTTCGAAAATTCCGTCATGAGTACAACCTCAATAGCTGATTTCCCTTAAGGAAAATCTGCTAAAAGTAATTTGATAAGCCATCATCTGGATGTTGGAAAACTGTTCAATTTAGTAAGATGAGGACCGTTTAATTACGGGTTGTCTTTCGTGCCAAAACATCGTTGTTGTGACAGAATAACTTCTCCGATGGGATGAAAAGAGATATTTTGACGATAAACAATTATTTTTCTCGTAAGTGTCACGTTTGTTTTTCCAGCAAGAGATTACAAAGAGGTATAAGGGATGTAAAGAGGCTTGTACCTCTATGATATTGGGGAGGGTCGATGGGGTAATAGCTGCTTGATTGCATATTCCCATCAGGCTATCCTCCATCAGCTGACTAATCTATCAACTCGCCATCATCAATAACGCCATCTATCTTCAATAGCTCCTTCGCAAGGCTTTCAATGGAAATTCGGTATTTTTCCTAGATTAGAAAACTTACTTTACTTCCTACAAGAAAGTAACAATTTATCAACGTCAAAATGTTGCAAAAACAAAAAACATGGCCTAAAATAACACGAAAACAGCCTTGATACAGCATTCATCCAGTCTTGCTTAGCACGATTTCGGTCTCGATAAATTAAGGGTTGTATACAAAAAGTCCGTCAAGCAGGGGCTGCGTAAACTATGCAGATTTCCCATGTGAAGTTTTGCAATAGCGAAATCTGCACACTAGTAACACAATACCACCGTGATTAGATAATGAGAAATCTTTCAGTTAATTAAAATAAATTCCCAACTGAAACGGCTTCTGAATTGTAAGAATAATTTATATTTTAATAACTCAAATTTTAGTAGTCCAAGAACTAAAGAAGGGGGGGGGCGGATGAACAGAACGTATTTGCATAAATCTCACAAAGTAAAGAAGGTAAGGTAAGGTTAAAAACGACAGGTTAGAAGAAGCTTCCGCCTGAGCCGAGAAATGACGAAGATGGCCGACATAATACGAACCACAGACTTCATAAAAATGCAAATATCTCGGTTAATATTCAAGATAGAGAATAAATGTATATAACAATATTTATAGTAAATTTAATTTGCAATAAGATTGGTTCTATACAATTTTTCGATCCGATGCATAATAACGGAGATATTTTGAATTTTCGAAAATCCCCCCTCTAAACCCCCCCTCCCTCTGGTCCGATTTCAGCCATTAACGAACTTGATCTGTCTTTTAACATAAAACGGTTAAATATCGAGTTTCGTAACGATCAAACAAAAATTGCGACCGCTAGAGCGTTAACAGACAAATATATATATATAATTTTGAACGGACCTCATTTTCGTCATCTCCTGGGTAGGATCGATGGACATTTGAAGAAAATTTTCGAAAATCGCGTCATGAGTACGACCTCAATAGCTGATTTCCCTTAAGGGAAATGCAAAATGCGACCGCTAGAGCGTTAACAGACAAATATATAATTTGTTCGTACTTCGGTCGGCCCAAAGAAAAACAATTATTTAAATATATCAGAATATAACACATTATTTTTTATGAGAACCATTTTAACTATATCTAGTAACTGTAATTAATAATGAGTCAGAATAATTTTTATCTCAATCAATAAAATTATTAGTAGTCCAAAAACCTTTTAAAAGAATGGGGGAGGTAGAGGGGAGTCCACTCAGGACATAATTGGCATGTATCTCGTATAATAAAGGTCTCTTGAATACAATTTTTTGTATTAAAACTTCCAATTATGTGATTTAAATTATGAAGGAGAGTATCGCTTACGTAAAATGAGGAGAAGTGGCAGTTTGCTGAAAACTGAAAAATGCAAATATCTCGGTTAATATTCAAGGTAGGGAATAAATGTACATAACAATATTTATAGTAAATTTAATTTGCAATAAGATTGATTCTATACAATTACTCGATCCGAAGTATTGTAAGGGAGATATTTCGTATTTCCAAAATTCTTCACCTCTAAACCCCCCCTCTCCCATGGTCCGATTTCAGCCGTTAACGAACTCGATCTTTCTTTTTACATAAAACGACTAAATACCGAGTTTCGCAACGATTAAACAAAAATTGCTAGAGCGTTAACAGACAAATATACAATCATATATATATAAAAATATATATATATATATATATATATATTATATATATATTATATAATAATATAGTTTCGAATGGACCTCATTTTCGTCATCTGGGTAGGATCGATGGACATTTGAAGTAATTTTTCGAAAATCATCGTACGAGCACAATAGCTGATTTCCCTTAAGGGTAGTCTGTTAAAATCTTGTAGGTAAAGGGCGCCCAGACAATCTTCGTAGTTACATATATACACTTAAAAATGCATTTTAGAGGAATAAGCTTGAACCCAATTTAAGCAAGATAAACATTATTTAGGGCGTAATAACCCAGTAGTTTCTAGCCCATTTAACAGTTAACCTAACCTCTAAACCTATTAACGAGGGACGATAGTTATGGATACGGCCGCCAGAGCTCTCGTCGGTAACTCCGAACATAGCTTATTGGTGACCAAACACAGAATACCAATGCAATAATCTCGGGTTAATATTCAAGGTAGAGATTGCATGTGCATAACAATAAATTTTATTTGTAAATTTTATTTGCCAATTCGATTTGATTTCTATTACATACTTTTCATTCGAACGTAGTAGTAACGGAGATATTTTGCGAATTTTCGAAAATCCTCCACCTCTAAACCCCAGCCTCTCCCTCGGTCCGATTTTCGAGCCGTTAACGAACTCGATCTTTCTTTTTTACATTAAAAACGACTAAATCTTGAGTTTCGTTCCGCTACGGATTAACAAAAAATTGCGTCCGCGATGAGCGTTAACAGACCAAATGGATAAACTTTTTATATATATATATATATATATATAGATATATATATATATATACAGTTTCGAATGGACCTCATTTTCGTACATCCCTGGGTAGGTTCGAAGGACATTTTGAAGTAATTTTTCTGAATGTGTGTCATCGTACGAGCACAATAGCTGGATTTCCCTCTACAGCGGTTAGTCAGTATAATCCTGTAGGCTAAAGGCGCTCCAGACAATCTTCGTAGTTACATATATACACTTAAAAATGCATTTTAGAGGAATAAGCTTGAACCCAATTTAAGCAAGATAACTAAATAAGAAAATGACAGTTCACGGCAAAAATTAGTTTTAATAAAAGTAAAGGAGAATAATTTTATCAGCAGCGCATTAGTTAGTTAAGTGTTAAATTTTCAATTTCATTTAGGGAGCAGCTGGTGAGTTGTTTTATTAGCATATCAAGGCTGATAATGGTGTTGTTTATTCTGGTCTTATCTGTGACGGAGGTAAACAACGCCGGGAATTGTGACTAATACACATAACCTCCTTTATTCATTACCCACATTTTAGGATGTAGAACTGCAAAATTCCTCTGACTCAGTTATTGCGAAAAATTAGCCAAGTTTCCTAAATGTTTCATTGAATATGAATATTACATAAATTTCTTATTTAGTTAAGTCCCTTTTGTGTGTGTTCCAGCTATTTTGTTAAGTCCATTTTATATTTACATTTTTAGGCTAACTGGGACGTCCGCCATCACCACCTTTCCCAGAAAAAATGGGACAAAGGATTTTATTTTTTTCATTTAATGAGTTTGTCACTAAAACTAATTTCAGTTGCTAATCGAACTCGCCACTCAAGGTTTAACATGAGAGACTAAGACCTTGACTCACTCGGCTAACCTGAGGCCCCTACATATATTTATTGTGCCATAGGAAAATTTAGTCTAGTAAATCCAAATGTAGGATATTTCGTTACACACTAACTCTTTGTGTAGATTTCATTTAAAACCTTGATTATAATTAGGACTGCAGAGAAATTTATCCTAGTATTAATATATTTTGTATTTCAAATCAAATAAAATAAGAATCAGTTGGCAATAAGGAGTTATAAAAATGTAAGCTAGTTTTGGAATATTTAATGCATCCCATTGTCTTTATATCAATGATGATGATGTTATATCAGTTGGTCACGACGGGAGATACCTAGAAATTGTAGTGTTAATGCTAATTATAACTGGGATATTTGTTATTATAAGTTTTACCTATTCTCTATTACCCTATCTTCCTCCAATTTTGAGACGTTAAAATGTAAATTTCGTAATAAGGCCTAATAAAAACATTCAATAATTCAAATCACCCTCAGTAAGATGAAAGTAAAAATACGCCCATGTTCGATCCCCGCCTAGGGAGAACACTTATTGATCAACGGAGCGTAACTAGTATAATGCATCTGACAACCCCTGACCAATGCGTATGGCTTTCTTAGATCCCGTCCACAAATAGGCTTGCACAGGTTGAACTGGAGGCAATCATTCCTCCTTATAACTCTTATCACGAATCCCTCAAGTCTCGCTCGGGGTGGCTAAAGATGTCAAACGTCTATAATGCCAACCGTAAAAATACAAAAAAAATGCACGAACCAAATTGCAAACAATTAAAAATTCAGTATCTTTCAGCAGGTTTTCCTTTTAAGGGAAAACAAATGTTGAGGTGCTGTATCCATGCCACAATTTTCGAAAAATTTCTTCAAATATACAGTGACCCTCTATCAAATATTCACGACTTGACTCTGTCACTATATGGATATGTATAAGATAGGATAGGAAGTGAGAAAGACTTGTAAAAGATTGCAATACATATGTGTACATAGGGGCGTATTGTCGTATGGAAATGGGTATATATACTTGTTGAATGTGTGGTGGCTTTCCTTATTGTGGCACAAATGTGTTGGCAGCAGCTGACCCGAGTATATAGAATCAACCCCAGATAGCTCTTCTTGTTGGTTTTGGAGAAGTTGTTTACTCTCCAAACCGAAGTCGATCAAATATGGAGTCTTTCTTTGCAGCTTTGTTATTTTTTCTGGGGGTGGGGAGAGGAGTCGAAAAGGAGTGTTTATTAATGTGAGTAGCCGCAATAAGAAGGGATGCTCTGCAGCAGTGCTCTCTGCTTCCGTAGAGTTTTCATTTTTCCCGAGAATAAGGGTATAGGCTATATTTATAACAAGCGGACCTTGGGGGGGGGGTTAATATAATAATAGACAATAAAAATGATATCGCACAAAATAAAATAAAAATAATGTTGAAGTGCGCTTGGCCCTGGTGAGCTCAGATAAAGAAAAATGGACGAATTAAAAACACACACACACACACACGTATATATATATATATATATATATATATATATATATATATATATATATAAATAATAAAATACTATAATAAATTAGTCCTACCTCTAAATCTGAGAGAAAACGGCAGTGAAGGTTGAGAGGAAGAAGAAAGTTATTGGAAAAGTTTTATGGGAAATTAGGTACCTCACCACTCGCCCTTCAGGATGCATTGCAGAAGTAAGTATGTAATAATTTAGCTTATAACTTCGAAGGGAAACGATTTCCCACTGAAGAGGAGAGAAGGGTCCTGCCAACAAGATGGACAGAAGGAATGGGAGTTGAGAAAAATCTGTTGATTGACCTTTCACCACCGATGTCTGTATAGAAATGAAGGGGGAAGCCTCCGATAACGGCAGCTAGAGGGGTGGGTTCAGTGGTTTCTAGCCAGGGTGGGACTAAGGATTTTAGCAAATTTCCCTAAAGGGAAGTCAGCTATTGAGGTTGCACTCATGAAGCGATTTTCGAAATTCTTCTTCAAATGTCTATTGATCATACCCAGGCGATGAGGAAAATGAGGTCCCTTCAAAGCCATATATATATATATATATATATATATATATATATATATATATATATATATATATATATATATATATAAAATTGTAACCTCTGTCTGTACATTGATTTTTTTCGCGAAATTTCACGATAACTTTTCGTTTCACATGTCATAGACACCATATTCACCTTTTCACGCATAAACGGCTGAACCGAATTTTATGAAACTTAATATGTATATTACTACTAACCCAACATTAGACTTTAGGCTATATTAATTTTCTCTGAGACGAACAGTATTGGGTTTTATAATGGAATCCTGAAATTAAAAATTGCGATATTTCGTTTTCTTTTGGTTGTTCGGCAAAGATGCACATAACAAAAGTTGTTTATTTCGTTATTTGGGGTAACTTTTGTTATATACACTTTTGTCGTATACCTAAGTATAAATGAGTTATAAGCTAAAAACTATAGCGGGAGTCATTAATTTTATTTGGCTCAAAAGACTCAACCGAACTAAATAAAACTCGGTATGTATATTAGTGTTGACGCCCTAATTATCATAGGTTATACCAACATTTCTAGGGACGAGCAGAAGTGGGGTTTATAAAGGAGGCCTGAAATTAACATTAGTGATATTTCGTTTCCTATTGGTTTTTCGGCAAACATGCACATAGCAAAAGTTGTTTACTTTGTTATTTAGAGTAACTTTTGTGCGCATTCACTTTTAAAATGAAGTAAACACGGGATATACGCTAAACAGGAGTCAATAATATTAGTACTTATTTAAGGGGTTTTAATAAAGGAATATTATGACAAATGATGTTATGTTTTATATGACAGTTCAAAGTATGATTCGGATTAGTGAGGTAATAAATCTTCGTCACCCCCTCCTAATAAATTTATTATTTATTTCCAATATAAACTATAAGAGCATTTCCATTATTTAATTTGTATAATCTACCTTGATGTTATTGAAACAAATATTTAATATAATAACAATTAAACGTTAATGGTAATGTCATTATGACAAAAAACAATATGCGTTTAAACTCGATATGATATTTTCAGGGTGCCACTATTATTTAATTCCATCCGGTAGATAAATTATAAAATAATGTTTTGCATCAATAATATAAGTAGAAGAATGTTGAGAAGTCTCATGCGGGAACGGAAGATGACGGGAGCCTTACACGTTAATTGAGTTTACTTATTTCCCGTCTGGCATTACTGGAAGCGATTTCCAGTGAGATTCACTAATACAAATATAATCTTACGTGCAAAACTTTGCCTAAACTATGTGAGCTCGGATTGGCTTTTGAAAGGAAATATGTTTATTATAGATGATATTTAATTGTAATAAATACCCATGATTATAGTTTGAATTATTGAAAAACGGAGAGTCAAAAAGTGTAGAGGGTTAGATTAGGAACACATTTTCATTTATCCTTCAAAAATAAAATTTCTATTCTACTAATCCCCAAAAGTTACCGTTCAGGGTTGGCTTTTTCGGAAAATCATTACGTCGTGGAGGGAAGTGTAATTGTACACATTGAAGTCTTACTATCAAAATACCATCATTAGTCAGTCAAGAATGATTTCCCGGGCATCGCCGGGTACCTTAGCTAGTATATATATATATATATATATATATATATATATATATATATATATATATATAGATATATATTTGTCTGTTAACACTCTAGCGGTCGCAATTATTGTTTAATCGTTACCAAACTCGATATTCAGTCGTTTTATGTAAAAAGAAAAATCAAGTTCGTTAATGGCTGAAATCGGGCCAGAGGGAGGGGGGGGGAGAGTTTAGAGGGGAGGATTTTCGAAAATTTGAAATATCTCGGTCGAATCGAAAACTTTTATAGAACCAATCTTATTGCAAATTAAATTTACTATAAATATTGTTATATACATTTATTCACTATTTTGATTATTAACCGAGATATTTTCATTTTTCAGTTTTCAGCCATCAGCAAACCGCCACTTCTACTCGTGTTTCATAAAAAATATTCTGCTTCATAATAAATCACATTATTCGAATTTTAAATACCAGGAATTTTTTTCAAGATACCTTTATTATCCGATATACATGCAATTATGTCCTTGTGACTCCCCCTCCCCCCCCCCCGTCTTAAGGTTTTGGACTACTAAAATTTGATTGATTGTGATAACAATTATTCTGATTCATTATTAATTTCAGTACTAGATATAGTAAATAATTCTCAATAAAATTAATATTTTATATTCTGATATATTTCAATAAATGTTTTTCTTTCCGATGTGAGACTCGCAGACCCATTTGTTTACATTTCTAACCTAACGCTTCCTGTAGGCAGGTTATTGAAATTGGATGAAACATTTCTTATTTCCGTTTGTATTTATTCACGGTGTTTGGTTCCAGTATGTGATTTATTATTTAACTTCCGGGGAAATCTTTAGTTTACGCAGCCCCTCGTACGGTTTTGAAATTGGATGAAACATTTTTATTTCCGTTTGTATTTATTCACGGTGTGTTTGTCTTAACACTCTATGTTTACCACTGAGATTAAGTTCAATGCTTTGCCCCTCACATGTTTAATTTCAGTTTTCTTATTATCATCTTTTCCCCATGTTTTTATAATATGCACATTCCATTTTTTAGCAGATTTCCCTTAAGGGAAATCAGCTATTGAGGTTGTACTCATGACGGAATTTTCGAAAATTTTCTTCAAATGTCCAACAATCCTACCCTGGAGATGACGAAAATGAGGTCCGTTCAGAACTGTATATATATATATATCTATCTGTATATATATATATATATATATATATATATATATATATATATATATATTTATATATATATATATATATGTCTGTTATCGCTCTAGTGGTCCCAATTTTGTCTAATCGTTACCAAACTTAATACATGATCGTTTTATGTAAAAAGAAAGATCAAGTTCGTTAACGGCTGAAAGCGGACAGGGGGGAGGGGGATGTTTAGAAGGGGGGAATTTCGAAAATTCGCAATATCTCCGTTATTATGCGTCGGATCGAAAATTTGTATAATACCAATCTTATTGAAAATGTAATGTTTTATAAATGTTTTTATTATTTTTTGTTGTTTTGATTCATTATCTTGATTATTTACCGAGATATTTGCATTATTTAGTTTTCGGTCTTGAGTAAACCCTACTCATCTCATATTTTCAATATTTTATTATGTTATGAAGCACTTTATGTGAAGCGTAAATACTAAATATTGTTCTCATTGAACTTTTAAGCTTTGAGATAAATCCAAATATGTGGTGCACGTGGGAACTCTGCTTAGTTAACGCAGCCCCTGCGTGTCGGACTTTTTAAGATTGAATTTAAATAGCTTTTCCTAAATTATCATTTTCGAAAAATAACTAAAAAAAAAGTCCGTCACGAAGGGGCTGCGTAAACTAAGCAGATTTCCCACGTGAAGTTATACAATCCCTTAAGGGAAATCTGCTAAAAAAATGCTACAGTGCAATAAAGTTTGATATAGAATTGCGTTGGTGCTTGTTGAAATGTGACTCTAGCTTATTGAACAAGGAATTAATATGTAAATGACAAACACTGAAGCTCTTCACTTGGCTTGTGTCAACAGGTTGGCTGGCATTGTAGGAAGTGCGGAAGCATTGGACAGGTTTAGAGTGCCACTCTGTGTAGAGTGTCGGAGGGCCTTCACCGGCCATTTCCCCTGGCGGAAAAGCTATAGTTGCCCCGAACCCCTGGCGAAAGGGAAAGGCATTTGAGAGAACGGGGTCGCTAGTAATTTAGTGGAAATTGGGTTGGCCCAAGGATACCTCCTCCTTTATAATCAGATTCCTTCCTTTCAGCTGACTCCACTTCTCTAGATTCGTAGCTGACAGCCTTTAATTAACGGCTAATGGTGCAGTTCTGTGTCGCCTCACATAGTAAACAGATACAGGGTATGGGTCCTTAGCTACAAGCGATAGGTTTAATTGACATTTCGGTTGAATAAGTAGAAATTTTATATATATAAAAAAATACCCTGGGGAGGGGATAAAATATAAATTATAAACGTCTGATAAAGAATACGTAATAAACCCTGAAAAAAAAATCAAGAAAGGAATCCTCTGTTGTATAAACGTCGCGTAAATGAAAAATAATAAATAATGAAAAAGTCCGTCACGCAGTTGCTTCGTGGACTAAGCAGATTTTCCACGTATTTGTATTTGTCTCAAAAATTAAAAGTTCTATGAGACCAATATTTGGTATTTATGCTTCAAATAATGTGGTTCATAATATAACAGCTTATTATTAATATGACATAAGTAGGGGGGAGGGGGGTTACTGAAGGCCGAAAATTATAAAATGCACATATCTCGGTTAATAATCAAGATAGTGAAAATACGTACATGGCAACATTTATAGAGCATTATATTTTCAATAAGATTGGTTCTATACAATGTTTTGATCCGATGCATAATAACAGAAATATTGAGAATTTTTGAAATTCCTCCCCTCTAAACACCCCCCTCCGACTTGCCGGATTTCAGTCATTAGCCTACTTGATCTTTCTTTTTACATAAAACGACTAAATGTTGAGTTTGGTAACGATTAAACCGAAATTGCGACCCCTAGAGTGGTTACTGACAAATGTATATAAATTTATTATGAATTTTCAAAAATCCTCCCCTCTAGCCTGATGGGATTTCAGTCATTAACAAACTTGACATAAAACGATTAAATATTGAATATGGTAACGATTAAACAAAAATTGCGACCTATAGGGTGGCAACAAATATATATATAATATATAAATTTTGAACGAACCTCATTTTTGTCATCTACTTGGCAGGATCGATGGACATTTGAAGAAATGTTTCAAAAATTCCCTTAAAGGAGATTTTTCTGCAAAAAGTGCGCAAGAATTAGGCTCTGATGAGCTTCAGTTAACGAAACAAATGGAAGTAAACTCATAGAAAAATATATATTTCTATTTTCTGCTTCTGTTGAGGGTGTTGAATGAGGTTATTCATAACACAGTATCTCTTCACAATTTAGATTTCAAAACGCTTAGTAATTACATTCCCATCAACAGATCTAATTACAATAGAGCAGAATAAATTACTAGTTTCGTCTAAAAAGTATTTTATCATGTATGTAACTGGTCATGCATAAAAAATTAAAGTCAATAAGATTACCAAAGCTACAGCAATAAAATGGTTCAACATCATATGTATGATTAAAATAGAATAAATTAAAAATGTTTAACGTTTAAGGCAGAGAGAAGTCTGGACATGAGTGATGTGTTTGCGTCTGTCTGGGCATTTGCATTCATCTTAATATTACATTTTTGATTTTGATTACGATTAACACTACCATGTCCATCAAACAAACCTCTAACATCACTGTGGTGTAATTTCATCTGGTGGTTTTTACTACATAGAATAAAAATATTATAATAAAATTGTCTTACCTTTGCACCGAGTTAAAATGCAATGTAAGAGATGAGTGATAGGATGAGGGTAAGAATTTGTATGTCACCACTGTCCTACAATAGGCACCTTCACCCTACTCGGGAATCCCAAAGGGCAAGGAAACTATTATTTCTTCAGTAGGGTTTTGTATAGGGATATAATTACAAATTTTGACTTTTAAGGGGACGGATCCCACAGAATAAGAAATAAGTTTAACAGTGTAAAATAATAAGTTAGGTTTAAATTGTCTTAAATAGACATTTAATAGTATAAAATTAAAGTTAGCTTTTAAATTAAGGCCCCTGATTTAGGTATACGAGGTATATTAGAAATTCCACTGAACAGAGGCAGCGGCACTCCAATTTTAACCGAACAATTTGGTATAATCACTTATTCCATTAATGCACAAGGTTCGTTCTCAGTACTTGGCAAGCATCAAGGATTGGCTACCGCAGACATATTTAAACTTTCGGGAATCGAAATTTAAAAAAGAAATTGGGTAGTATCGCTTGTATGAGGGCAGTAAAGCGGGAGCAAAGGATAGTAAAAATGAAAAAAAAAATAAAAATAGAGATAAATTAAAAATGAATGAGAGAGAGAGTTAAGAAAAGATAGTTATTGACAGGTGACATCTCAATTAGTGTGTTATCATTGTCGTTATCTGCTTATCAGTATTTGCAATCAGGCGGCTCTTAGTCTAATGCAGCGCCGATAATTAGAAGCGATAAGAGAATAATTGGCTGATATTACCCCGATATCCATTCATCTGGCACACAGCTCTCGCTTAGCAACCTCTCTATCTAAGCAAGTATTGTATCTCTATATGAACATTTAAATTTTTCTTTAACTCTTCAGACATCTTGACTAAGTTTATCTCTGAGATGTAGGCCAAGTATTGGGGTTAAAGCTCTCAAGGTAAAGGGTCCGTTGACCTGACGTATTACATTTCTTAGAGAATTTCGCATGAAAAGACATACTCCCAGGGCTCATTTTTGTCAGCTCTAACCACCCCAAGGCCCTTGTCGAAATTGCCCCTTACAAAATGTCTGTGGAACAAGATGAGGCTAGATTGAAGTGTAGTCTACATACTCATACTGGTTAATGCCTGTAATAAGTCAGCTCATACGGATTACGGAGGGATGGCTGTCTAACAACTCTGGCCGCTAGTGGAATTTCCTCATTATGGCTTTATTGCTGGATGGTCTAAAACCACTACTGGTCCTTGTGGCCCTCTTATTCCATTTTAGCAGATTTCCCTTAAGGGAAATCAACCTTTGAGGTCGTACTCATGACGCGATTTTCGAAAAATTTCTTGAAATGTCCATCAATCCTACCCACTAGATGACGAAAATAAGGTCCGTTCAAAACTATGTATATATCTGTCTGTTAACGCTCTAGCGGTCGCAATTTGTGTTTGATCGTTACCAAACTCGATATTTAAACGTTTTATGCAAAAAGACAGATCGGCTGAAATCGGACCAGTGGGAGGGGGGGGGTGTGTTTTAGAGGGGGGATTTTCGAAAATTCGAAAAATTTCGCCAGATCAAAAAATGGTATATAACCAATGTTATTTAAATTAAATTTACTAAAAATATTGTTCTTTACATCTATTCTCTATCTTGAATATTAACCGAGATATTTGCATTTTTATTAAAAGTAGGCCGATAACGGACGAGTGAGTTTCCCGCAAAAAGCTAGTTCTGCCGCTTCCATAACGTCTCTCGTATGGAGATTTCTCTATTGTATAACATCACGTGGGCAAAATCTGCTTGGTTTAAGCACGGACTTTTTCGTTCCCCAATCAGTTACCAACCAAACATTCTTAGGAATGTAGTATCCTGGATATTTTACATTCTCTCGTCCAATCCAGAAAGGTCCGTCACGCAGGGGCTGGGTAAACTAAGCATATTTCCCACGTGATGTTTTACATTAGAGAAATTTCACGAGAGCCGAGCAGTTAAGGAAACGGCCGAACTAGCTTTTGGCGGGAAAGTCACCCGTCCCTTAGTCGCCCAGATTTAATAAAAATGCAAATATCTCGGTTAATATTCAAGATAGAGAATAAGTGTAAATAACAATATTTATAGTAAATTTAATTTGCAATAAGATTGATGCTGTACAATTTCTCTACCAGACGTATATTAACGGAGATATTTCGAATTTTCGCAAATCCTCCCCTTTAAACCTCCCCTCCCATAGGTCCGATTTCAGCCGTTAACGAACTTGATCTTTCTTTTTACTTAAAACGACTAAATATTGAGTTTGGTAGCGATCAAATAAAAATTGCGACCGCTAGAGTGGTAACAGACAATATATATATATATATATATATATATATATAATTTTGAACGGATCTCATTTTCGTCATCTACTAGGTAGGATCGATGGACATTTGAAGAAAAAGTTCGAAAATTCCGTCATGAGTACAACCTTAATAGCCGATTTCCTTAAGGGAATTTAAGGGAAATCTGCTAAAAATTGGAGAGAATGTGTGATGAGCAGATCGGAAGTTCACTTAGCGTCCGCTGCACCAGTTGTGACCTATCATAGTTAGCTTTCCTCTGCTGATGATTGCCTGCATACATTGCTAATGTACTTTGATGAAGGCGTTGAGAGCGGTGACCCATCCAGGAAAGGACCTATTATTCCTCATCAGGCTAACGACATGTTCAACATCCAACCTACACCTACACGCCTACCATTTGAAGAATTTCAGTAATTTTCCTTCAGGGGAAATCATCCTATGTATATCATCAACAGCAGTTAAGAAGAGGGAAGGGTATATAGGTTAGCAAAGTATAATATTAGATAAGGCCTTCAGTTAAATTAGTTTAAAATAAAATAACATTTATATTTCGGGAGGAATTCGTTCTTATTGTAGCCCGAAACATTTTAGCAGATTTCCCTTAAGGGAAATCAGCTATTGAGGTTGTACGCATTACGGAATTTTCGAAATTTTTCTTCAAATGTCCATTGATCCTACCTAGTAGATGACGAAAGTGGGGTCCGTTCAAAACTGTATATATATATATATATATATATATATATATATATATATATTTATATTTGTCTGTTAACGCTCTAGCGGTCGCAATTTTCGTTTGATCGTTACCAAACTCGATATTTAGTCGTATTATGTAAAAAGTTCGTTAACGGCTGAAATCGGACCAGGGGGATGGGCGGTTTAGAGGGGAGGATTTTCGAAAATTTGAAATATCTCCGTTACTATACGTCGAATCGAAACATTATACAGAATCAATCTTATTGTAAATTAAATTTACTATAAATATTGTTATATACATTTTTTCTCTATCTTGAATATTACCCGAGATATTTGCATTTTTATTAAATCTGGCCGGCTAACGGACGAGAGTGACTTTCCCGCCAAAAGGTTTCCTTGACTAGCTCGGCTCCAGTGAAATTTCTCCCTCAGCCCCTGCGTGACGGACTTTTGAAGGATTTTACATGGTGAAGAAAAAAAGGGTTTATTAATGCTTTCCTGTAATGGTTATTTTATTTTTCTAGATAATAACTGGAATTTATCATAAAATCCCATTTATAACATATCTTTATAGTTATTGGTGCTGGTTATGTGAAAATAACTATGGATTCATTTACGTAATTCCAATTTGTTTTTTTTTTTTTATTTTTCACTAGAATATTCAGCAAGGTGTTTATTTACTTTTATGCTTCTAAAGAAATAATAAAATCATATTCTCTCTGAGAACTGAAATACTTACTTCATGAAAAAATAATGTTTGTTTTGTATTTGAATATTATTATTTTAGTGGATTGTATATTCTAATTTCATAAGTCAAATGATGACAGGTTTACCATTTATTTTTGCTGTAAATAATCATGTTTGTCGTGTTCATTTAGACTGCTTGTATTTCTATAATCTATAACAAATTTGAATTAATTTGAAATGAAGTTACGAAAAGTTTACATCAAAAATATAAAGTGTACTTTGTAATTTGATATACGTATTTTGTGTTAATAAATTAGTTTATATACATTTTCAAATTTTTAATTAAAAGTTTAATGATACATGATGCAGAAATACATTTTTGTAATGTAAAAAAAATAAATTATAAAAAAAATAATTAATATAATAAATAAAAAAAAAATATAATAAAATCTAAAAATAGTAAAAAAAAAACATTGAAGGATTTTAGCTTTCCTGGAATCCCCAACTATGAGATGACTAATAAAAATGAGGTCAATATATATATATATATATATATATATATATATATATATATATATATATATATATATATACGCACTGGTAGAGGTTAGAAAGTCGGCTTGAGCGCCAAAAAAAAAAATGTTCTCGACAACTAAGACGTACCAATTTTCATTTCGAAATTCTCAAACCTCTTTTAAAAAACGGGGGTTTGAAACACAGTGTTTGTGTGTGTGAAATGAGATGAAATGAAATGTGTTTATTATTTCCATAAAATGCTAGCATACGTCCAAACAACAAACAGATAGTTTTGTTTTCTATAAATATATTTCTTATATTATTATATGTTATTTAGTTTCTTTACACATTATTGGATAACATTTATACTTATCTAAAGTTAGTCCCAACCTGGATAGAAAAGGGTGGTAACTTGTAGATAACCATTCCCAATTAGCCGTAAGAAAAAATTCTGTCATGAAAATAATATTCCTTATTTAACCTTGTAATGAAGTGGTTCATGATATAACAGCTTATTATTAATATGACATTAGCATTGGAGTTGGGGTTTACTGAAAGCGTAAAACTATAAAATGCAAATATTTTGGTTAATACTCATTGTACGGAAAATATGTATATAACAATACGTATAGTAAATTTAATTTACAAGAATCTTATTTCTATACAACGTATAGTAACAGATATTTCGAATTTTCGAAATTCCTTCCCTCTAAACACACCCTCCCCTGTGTTTGATTTCAGCTGTTAACGAACTTGATCATAAAAAGACTTAATATAACAGACATATATACACATATGTATATATATACACAGTTTTAAACGGTCCTCATTTTCAGGTCATTTGAGGAAAAATTTCGAAAATCGCGTCATGAGTACGACTTCAATAGCTGATTTCCCTTAAGGGATATTTGGCAATAGTGTGTTCCTGGTGAAAAAAGAACAGTTTCCTACCGAAATATAAAGGTTACATTAACCTACACAATTTGAGATTGCTAATCTAAGCCGCTCCCTGTTCATAGAAGATGTTGATGATATATATACAGTGGACTGTGCATTAGCCATTAAGCAAATCGAATAGATTCTGCTGCTGGTGCAGTAACCTTGGTAACTGCGCATAAATCCATTCAGGAGAGAGATAATGCTGATACACTGCAAGTTGGTGAAGTGCTGAGTCTTGTTGTTCCCAGGAGACAGCGCAACAGCTGATGCCTTGACCCTCCGATACTAACCAACTGCTCAACATTACTGCTCCTGGAACAAAGCTAACTAAGCAGATTTCCCACTTTGCGGGGATACAAACATTGTAACTTGGTGTAGCGGCGAGTCGTTCGTAGAATGCTGTCGTTCTGCATAAAGTAGACCGTCATGCAACCTCTAACTGGTTGTGTGTATAAAAGTCCATCTCACGCAGGGGCTGCGTAAACTAAGCAGATCTCGCACGTGAAGGCTTACAATAGATAATTTTACATACCAACTATAATAAGAAACCTCCCGACGGAAAGCATCTGAATTGTAAACAAACAGTTCTGCCAACTTCTTACCGGAAAGAAAAGCAATTACTGTAATATATCAGAGCAGTCCCATTCCATCTAGGAGTGACTCTAGGCAGTTGAATAGGCTAATACCCGAAGCCGACAAAGTTCAAGTCCATGTAGCAAGATCCAAACAGATCCCCAGTCGAGACACTCAACAGTTCAGTCAACATTTTCTAGTCTCAGAAAAAAATAATATTAAAATGACTGGCTAAAGCGCTTTAAAGTGGGCCTTGGGGCCAACATTGGAGTGTTTGAATGAAAACCAGCCAATTTAATTTAAATGAAGCAGAATCGAACCACTCACAACACATTTAAAATTCTTCAAAGTGCCGCTGCTCCAACACCCCGAGCCATAAAGTATGAAAGTTCCTTTATCATCTGTAACCATACAACTAATCTCAAATCAGCATCACGAATCTATTGTCCAAATCCCTTTATTCAAATTCAATAACACACGAACCCATCTGTATAACTTTCGGCCATCCACCGTTTTATAATAATTCCCATTTTCAATATACTTAATTTTCAAGATACTCAATATTATTGCAAATTAAATTTACTATAAATATTGTTATACACATGAATTCTCTATCTTGAATATTAACCGAGATATTTACATTTTAATTGTGTGTAACGGACGAGCTATGGTCGCTTCTAATCGTTCCCGCCGAAAGCTAGTTCGGTCGTTTCCCTAACTGATCGGCACTAGTATGGAGATTTCTCTATTGTATAACTTTAGTTGCGAAATCTGCTTAGTTTATGCTGCCCCTGCGTGACGTACTTTTCTTTTGATTATTATTATGTCTGCGCGTTTCAGCGATCCATTAGAGGACTTGCACGTAACTTCTTTGTAGACTTCCCAGTCTTTGTTGTATCTTTTTATAAAATTTGGCTACGTCTGTTCTTACTTTATGGTGTCGGCTGTTGCGCATCAACTCTCTCATTTGCAAGAACCTAGGACATGAGGTAGGGTTTCAATCTCATTGCGATGGCGGCAGCGGGTTGATCCTAGGTTCCTGTCAGGGATTGAGTGCACAGGAATTAAAATTTTGAACGGACCCCCTTTCCACTCTGAGATGAGAGAACTGGTGTTGTCATTTGAGCGACCTTATGCGCGAGATCTCTCCTTACGAGGTAGATATAGCAAAAGGTTTGGTTGGGAGAGAAAAATCGCGAGAGCATATGTAGCCTTCTGATATGGTGAGATGGAGTACTGATATGGTTGAAGTAGTATCTGCGGTGCCATAAATGATCAGCTGCCTTATTCAGAGCCCTGTCTCAGCTGTCACTCTACCTCGGCTAACCACAGCTGGGGGCTATTAGTCTGCTGATGAGAAACCATCTCCAGGAAAGGAACTCACACAAGGAACTCACTTCTAGTACAAGCAGAGTTGGAGTCAGGAGTTCTGTATCAGAAGTTGTCAAATCGATCATACTACCCATGAGATTAAAAAGTCCGTCACGCAGGGGCTGCGTTAACTAAGCAGATTCTCAAGTGCGTAACCTCAAAATGTACATTTACCTCCAAACGTAGAAGTTCAATGGGAACAATATTTGGTATTTAGGCTTGAAATAAAGTGTTTCGTAATATAACAGCTTATTGTTAATATGACATGAGTAGGATTGGGGATTTACTAAAGGCCGAAAACTAAAATAAAAGTCCGTAACGCAGGGGCTGCGTAAACTAAGCAGATTTCCCACGTGAAGTATTACAATAGAGAAATCTGGCTAATAATAACAGTAGTAGTAAGGAATCTCTAAAACCATTCAAGAGGAACGAACAGTTACGGAAACGACAGAACTAGCTTTCGGCGGAAAGTCCTGAACATAGCCGGCTCTTGCCGACCACAAACACAATGCAAATGTAAATATCTATATTAATATTCAAGATACAGAATAAATGCATAGAACACTATTTACAGTAAATTTAATTTGTAATAAGATTGATTCTGTGCGATTTTTCGATCCGACGCGTAATAACAGAGATATTTCGAATTTTCAAAAATCCCCCCTCTAAACTCCCCTCCTATTGGTACGATTTCAGCCATTTACGAACTTGATCTTTCTTTTTTTTTAAAGCGATTAAATTTCGAGTTTGGTAACGATCAAACAAAAATTGCGACTGCTAGAGCGTTAACAGACAATTATATGTATATATATATATATATATAAAATTTGGAACGGACCTCATTTTTGTCATCTCCTGGGTAGGACCGATGGGCCTTTGAAGAAAATTTTCGAAAATCGCGTCATAAATACGCCCTCACCTCAATAGCTGATTTCCCTAGAGGGAAATCTGCTAAAATGCAAAATCGTGGTTAATAATCAAGATAGTGAAAAAACGTGCATAACCACATTTGTGGAACTATACATTTGCAATAAAATTGCTTCTATACAAATCCTTAATCCGACCCATAATAACGGGGATATTTCGGATTTTAGAAATCGCCCCTTCTAAACACCCCCCTCTGCCACTTGTCTGATTTCAGCTTTAACGAAATTGCTATTTCTCTTTCAAAAAAAAAAAAAGATTTTGGTTACGATGAAATAAACATTACGACCGCTTACAGGCAGAATATTATGTCTATAACGCGTCGATAGGAAACATGTTAATCTGCCAATATATAATAATATGCCTTATTCCAAGCTTAATACCAAATATTGTTTACAGCGGGCCTTTATTATATGAGATACACACAAGTAGGTTCAGTGATGACAAGTATTTATTTGGTCTATACCATACTCGATATTTAACCGTAATCCTATACCGTAGCACAATGTATGTGCTAAACAATCAGTAGATCATATTTGTTTATGGATGAAATCTGGGTCAGGCTAGGATGGTTTAGAGGTTACAATTCAACAGTTAAAAATATATACATTATTGAGTAGGATAGAAAAATGTTATAGTACCAATCTTGCTCGAATGTTAAGTCTGATGTTCATACTTTCCTGTTCTCGTTTGGCAAAATTTTGCCCTACAATTACGTTTCTCAATATTTTCACACTATTTCTTGCGACTTTTGCACAGGGACAAGGTTTTCCAGTGATGATAATCTCCTTATGTTTGCGTCGAGGATTGAACCTTACTCCCCAGCGATATTCTTTAACGATTAGTTTCGGTGGATGGAGATCTGTAACGAATATGAAGGAAATTAATTAGAAAAAAATAATTAATTAAATAAAGGATTATTGGAAAACTTTCCTAGCCTCGCTTTGTACGTGGTAAGTTTGAAATAGATGAGAAAAGTCGTCGGGGGAAAAAATGCGGGAAAAACGAAGCACAAAGGAGGTAAACAGACTTGGAAGCAATTTCCTGTCTCCCCCAAGGCTACGCCATACTGCTCTTTCTTCCAGGAAGCCTGAATGGAATACTACTTAACTGAATCTTGAAGATTCTGGGGGAATAACATAATTACAACATCCTCTGGAATTAACAATATTAGGTTATGGCAATGTTATAATTCTAAATAAACAACAAACTCTTAGAAATCCGAAATATTCCGTTCAAAAGAAAATCTTAAAAAGTCCTTCACGCAGGGGCTGCGTAAACTAAGCAGATTTCCCACGTGAAGTTTTACAATAGCCAAATTTTACGAGAGCCGAACATTTACGGGGTTCCGTTAATTTGGCCGGCCGTTTGGCCGCACTAGCGTTTGAAACTCACGACTAGACCCGAACAGCCCGATCTCACCTCGACCGATACAATTACAATAAAAATGCAAATATCCAAGTTAATATTCAAGATAGACAATAAATGTATAGAACAATATTTATTCTAAATTTAATTTGCAATAAGATTGGTTCTATACAATTTATCGATTCGACTTATAGTAACGGAGATAATTTGAATTTTCAAAATTCTCCCCCTCTTAACCCCCCCCTCCCCCTGGTCCGATTTCAGCCGTTAACGAACTTGGTCCTTCTTTTTCAATAAAACGACTAAATATCGAGTTTGGTAACTTATATATACTGTTTTGAACGGACACCATTTTCATCATCTCCCAGGTAGGATCGATGGACATTTGAGGAGCAGTTTCGAAAATCTCGTCATGAGTACGACCTGGGGACCGTCTCAGGGGCTGCGTAAACTATGCATATTTAAGAAAAAGATAGTTTGGTTTACTAAAGGCTGAAAGTATCAAATTGCCTTCATCCAAGGTTATTTTCATATTGGGAGCAATATATTCACTCGAAATGCTTGCTTGACTACTTTGATTAGCAAAGTGTACTGTAGACAAACCGTGCATTGACATAAACTGTACAGGCCACCAAGACGTACTAGCCGAATGCGTTAAGGCACTACAACAGCAGTGGCAGCAATCTTGGCATAACACAAACGACAATAAACTAAGACAAATAAAACAAACAGTTAAGAAATGGCCATCAAGTAACAATAGCACACGAAGAGAGGAAGTTGTGCTGACCAGACTTCGCATTGGTCATTCCTTGCTGACCCACGGGCGCTTAATGACAAACAAGGACACACCGACTTGTAGACATTGCAACGAAACTATAACTGTACATCACATATTGACTAACTGTCGACGAAGAGACATTAATATATACAACACACTATAATCTACAATTTCCACACACACACCACTCCTCACTTCTTTCCTACATTAGCAGGGTGTATAAACATTAATTTTATTTATTATTATTTTATTATATTATTTTATTTTTTAGTTTCCCTTTCCCTTCCCCTTTTTTTTTTTTATTTATTCATTTTTTTTTGTTTTCTCTTTTTTTTTAATTTACTTATTTCTTTGTTTTTCTCTTTTCCTTATTTTATTATTATTATTTTTATTTATTTCTCCCCCCCCCCAGTCGATCTTATATTTTCATTTATATTATTTTCACCATCTTGATGTTTCCATACAATACTATTTGATTCTTATAAAAATGGTATTCCAATGAACCCATCAAAAACCACCTTTGTTCATTCCTTTTACGTTCCCCCTATTTTTTTTTTTGCTATTCTTTTTTTTTTGCGTGCACGATTTAATTATGAGTAAATCGCCGGTGTTGCGGAACTCATGAAACCATCAAAAACACCTATCTCTCTTATTATTGAAGATAGAAAAAAAACTGCACATAACAATATTTATAGAACATTATCGTGGCATTAATATTGGATCTATTCTATTTTCGGTACGACGAATAATAACGGTAACATTTTGAATTTTCAAAATTCCCCCCCTAAACCACTAGGCCGATTTCCACTATACATATGAACGGACCTCAATCCTTTCATCTCTTACGCAGGGTCGATGGACATTTGGGGAAATTTTTGAAAATAGCTTCATGAGTACGACCTCAATTGCTGATTACCCGTAAACGCTTTCATATCCAGGAGAGGAAAAAAATGAGATCCCTTCAAAATTACAAATATGTATTTTTTTTAACGCGACAAAACTCTATATATTTAAATATGCTTTCATCCAAAAATAAAGGTCGAGTTCGTTAATGGCTGTAATCGAATCAGTGAAGGGAAGGATTTGCAAAATGTCGAGATATCTCCGTTATTACCGTATAGAACTAATCTTATTGTAAATGTAATTACCTTAAATGTTGTTATGCGCATATTTTATCTAACATGAATATTACTGAGATATTTGGATTTTTTTAGTTTTCAGCCTTCAGTAAACCTCTCCCCCCCCCCTCCTTATAATGTCATTTTAACAATAAGCTGTTATATGATGAAACACTTTATTCCAAGCTTAAATAACTAATTTTGTTTTCACAGGACGTTTTCTGTGTGAGATTCTTGAAAAATTGTGATGGCTTCATCATTTATGATTTTACCTTCTTAACAGGAAAGTGTGTATTCATCTATACAATACTCGATATTTATTAGTTTCATATACCACTGAAGATCATATTAGTTAATAGATGAAGAAATATGGGGAGGGGGTGAGGGATTAGAGATGTGGAAATTCGAAATATATGCGTTCTTATGAGTCGGATCGAAGAATGTTATAGAACCAATCTTTTTAAACTATTGATGCTGTACTACCATCAAGATACCAAACTAGATATTTAGTCGTTTTATTTAAAAAGAATGATCAAGTTCGTTAACGGCTGAAATCGGGCCAGTGAGAGGGGGGGGGTTTAGAGGGGAGGATTTTCGAAAATTCAAAATATCTCCGTTACTATACGTCGGATCGAAAAAATGGACAGAATCAATCTTATTGCAAATTAAATTTACTATATATATTGACTGACAACAAACTCCGAGAAATACTAGACAACCCAAACAAAGGAAAATCTTTGGAAAACCTAACCAGACGAGATCAAGTGGTGTTGACTAGGCTTAGAATCGGACATTCACTACTTACACATTCATAGCTCATAAACCGTAAAGATCGACCTGCATGCACTCACTGTAACACAGTACTGACCATTAAACATCTCCTGACCGACTGCAGACTACGTGAACATTTGAACTTACCTAACGACTTAAACGAACTATTAACAGAAGGTAGCCCACAAATAAATACACTATTAAACCACTTGAAGGCAACTGACATTTATAACAAACTTTAAAACTCACCTACCCTACTCATTTTTCTGCGTTTTAAGTCTCTGTATAATACATTTTTAATCTTGTGTCTTATACTTCCATACCCTCATGCCAGGATTTATCTCAATATTTATAGTTTTACATAGCTTTAAACCTTAAATTTATTTCCATATATTTTATAATATGTTTTAATAATTTCGAAAATATTTTTCCTTTATTTCAGAGAATTCAAATAAATGGTGCAGAGCGTCATCGCCTAGTTGTGGAGCTCTTCAAATAAATAAATAAACTATAAATATTGTTATATACATTCATTCTCTATCTTGAATATTAACCGAGATATTTGCATTTTTATTAAATCTGGGCGCCTAACGGACGAGAGTGACTCACGCCAAATGCTAGTTCGGCCGTTTCCTTGACTGATCGGCTCTCGTGAAATTTCTCTATTGTAAAACTTCACGTGGGAAATCCGCTTAGTTTACGCAGCCCCTGCGAGGCGGATTTTTTTTTCTATTAAGCAAGTTATTAGCGCTTTCTCGCTTTCAGCCATCAGTAAACCCACACCACTCTAATCACTGAATTTTGACTTAGGAATAGAGGATATGTCATGAGGAGTGAATTAGGACTGAAGTGTGTTATACCAGAAGGTGGGTAATCTGCTTAGTTTACGCAGCCCCTGCGTGGTGGTTTTTCTCTATTCTCCTAATGTTTTTCAACGAATTTGGTATTTTATTAATTTAATTCCTTGTGCCAAATGTGGGGTCTGTTCTCTCATTATAATAGGGAGTTGTGCCTGAGGAGTCGGGATATGTGTGGAATTTCATTAAAGTCTGAAGCATTCTCCCTCCAACAGCTGATGGTTAATGACCGGGTCATGCATGTTCCACTGCACTCTATCTCTCATCAGATATGCACATCCTGATGCACCTCTCTCTATTAACTTGCAATTACTTGCCCAGCATTTAGCCAGCTGCCTCTAGCATATAATCTGGACTGATAGAAATGAACGGCAAAACCCATCACATCCCCGCAAGCAGTGCGCTTAACTAAACTCGAATCGAAGGAAATATGATCTGCTGTCCTAGAATGTATTTTTATTTTACATTTATTAACGTCTATTTTATAATAATGTGACTGATTGGGGCGGATTATCTACAGGTTACCTCCCTTTTGTAGCCATGATAAGTCTAAGAATTTTATTTAATGAGTTTGTCATTTAATAAATTCCCATTGTCCAGTTGAGGATCGAACTAACGACTCTAGGTTTACAAAGTGAAATTAATACCGATGCCTTAACTTAACTTGGCTAAGCTGGGCCCACAAAAACATTTTTTTTCATACATTACGTATACAATTATTTCTTAGAATGTCGTACAACATAATTTATTTGATTAAAAAGTCCTTCACGCACGAGCTGCGTAAACTTAGCAGAATTATCACGAGCTGGTATGATACACTACTGATTTCGTCTCACCAGATATTCTCTAAGTCTAATTACAGATCCGATGAGCGGAAGTGTGGGTTTACTAAAATTGATACTAAGAAAGAACGTAATATCTTCTCTTAATATTTGAGTCACGAAAAAATGAATAGAACTACAATTGTATAGCATCAATACTTTATCAAGATTTGTTTTATGACATTTTTCGATCCGACACATAATAACGGAGATATTTTGAGTTTTCGAATTCTCTCACCTAAATATCGATTATGTATAGATTAAGTAAACATTTTGCGTAAATCTTAATTGATGTCGTAATCACAGGGCGTATATCTCATCCAGTAAAAGTTCAACGAAAACAATATTTGGCATTAAGCTAGGAATTTGAAGTTCTATCATATAACAACTTAATGTTCAGTAGTAGTGTGGGTTTACTAAAAAAAAAGCAGTCAGGGGACTGCCGGTAGAAGTGAAAACTCCTTTAGCTTTGATCGCTCAATTTTGGCATTGCTGAGAAATTTTTTTTACGGTCTTATTTTAAAAATATTTTTAGTTATTTATCAATAAGTACCAGTTATGTTCTATTTTACATGAAAAAATGAAATGACAAAAAATAATAGTGATAAAAAAAAATAATGTACTACGAATTGTTTTATTTATCAATATAAAATACTATACATAATTATTTCAGTTATTTTACATAAAAGAAAAAAATTACATTTCAGAATTATTACAAATGCTTTACAAAAATAAGTTAAGTACACTCAGAAAAATGAATTTCTATCCATAATTTCAACAACTCTTGCACCATCATCACTGCCAGCATCATCACCAATTTCTAAAACTGATACAATCGGTATATGGTAGCTAAAGTAGGATACAAACAGTTTTGATTCGAATTTATTTAAATATTCGAATTTATTTAAACTTCGGATTAAAATATCTATGAAAGTAAAAATGGTAGATATATAGTATCTGTGAACGAAATGATGCTGGTTTTGTCCTCTTTAAAATGGTATGCGAACGAAAACACTAGCTAATTTGGTTCAGGAGTTATGAAGAAAAGAAGCTCCTTTAGCTTTGAGTTAAGTACTAGCGGTGGCGGTGGCGGTGTCGCGATTTCATACTTTTTTCCTCTCCCGCAAATGCTTCCTTACGGGGTGCACAACGTGCCTAAAGAAGTTTTCACTTCAAAAGTGAAAACTACAAAAAGGAAATATTTCGGTTAACATTCAGTATAGAGAAGAAATGTATGCAATAACATTATATACCATCAAATGTTGCAATAAGAATGATTTTACACAATGTTTTGATTTGAAGAATGAGCACGGAGATTTTTCGATTTTGCAAAATACAGCCTCTAAAGCTACCTTGAGCTACTTGACGTCTTTATCTAGCTCATATACAGACAGCTGAACTTCAGACCATCCTATTAGCCTTGTCAAGAATTCAAAGCTGCCAAAATGTAATAGTACTGTGCACAGATTCATTGAGCTCACTGCATAACTCACCAACATAACTCGGCAAATCCTTTGGCTATCAAAATAGTTGAACAATGTCACCGACTAAACTCTAGTAACACACACACATTAGTCTTTTATGGTTGCCTGAATATACCAACATTAAGGAAAGTACAGACATCGACAGATTAGGAAAAGGCACTATAGACAAACCAGACATTGACATAAATTCTACAGACCTCCAAAATGTATTAGCCGATGTAAGGCACTACAAGAGCAGTGGCAGCAATCTTGGGATAACACACATGATAACAACAGGAGCACTCGAAGAGAGGAAGTTGTGCTGTCCAGACTACGCATTGGCCATTCTTTGCTGACCCACGGACACTTAATGACAAACAAGGGCACACCGACGTGTAGACATTGTAACGAAACTTTGACAGTACATCAAATATTGATTGACTTTCGACGAAGAGATAATTTAGACATTCCACATTACTTACAGGAACTTTTGACCAATAACAGTAATTACATAGACACAGTCATTAAACATCTGTAGCACATTAATATATAAAACACACTATAGTTTACAATTTCTAAAAACTACTCTTCACTTCTCTTCTACATTAGTGGGGCGTATACAATTTAATTTAACTTATTTTTTTAAGTGATTCTTTTTTTCTGGTTTTCGTGTTTTCCTTCCTTTTTTTCTGTTTCTAATCCCATCTATACTAATATTTTCATTTGTATTATTTTCATTACCCTGATGTTTCCAAACACAATGTCGTTTCCTTCATAATAACTGGCATGCCAATGAACCTTTTCTGGAATCACCGTTTTCCATAGTTCACTCCTTTTCTCTTTTTCCGTTATTCTTTCTGCTGTTTGCATATTTAATCATGACTGGTTAGTGTGTGAATCGCCGGCGTTGCGCAACTCATTTAAATAGATAATTAAATAATACTACATAAAATGTATGAATATCGTGTGTAATCAGTGTGTTGTACCAGCACGTGGGAAATCTGCTTAGTTTACGCAACTCCTGTTTGACGGACTGTGAATGGTTTTTATGGTTGTGAATAAATGTCTGTGCTTAAACATTTAATGGAGTCGACAATAAATACTGACCGTTTCTCGAACGTTTTTAGAATGTTTATATTCATTTTATTTCGACTCTTTGTCTATTTCAGTCGGTGTGATATTTCATATTCTTTTTATTAGTATATTTTAACTGTCAAAATGGATATTTATATATTTATCGGTTTGATGATTATTATTAGAAGTATTTCCTCTTCCTGCCTTCCTTCCTTCTACTGTAAACAAACAGTTAGCCCTGGGCAAGGGATATTTATTGAGGAATCATTCCAGTAATAAATTTTAACTTCAAACTATAAAGAGGAACATTAATTTTCCCAGCCGTAAAAATAGCATTATAAAATCTTCGTATCTCAGATGCCACTTTTCAAGTGGTAAATAAAAATTTTGTTTAAAAATATATTTTGTTGAATTATTTTTACTCACTTGACAAAGTAAAGAAAGTATTGCAATTGCGAAAAAAAATCCGCCTTCAGATTACAATGAAATTATCTCTCTTTTAGCAGATTTCCCTTAAAGGAAATCAGCTATTGAGATTGTACTGATGACGCGATTTTCGACAAATATCTACAAATGTTCATAAATCCTACCCTGGAGGTTGAAAAAGGAGGCCCGTTTAAAAATTTATTGGTATTATTAGTCAGAGTTTTTATGCAGGGAGTGATGAACTGGACGTACAGCCCCCGTTATCCAAGGAGGACCTGGAATGAGTTGTCTCTAGTAGAATGACGGACTCCTTTGTGCCCGGAGAGTCCGTGGCCAGTTAGCGCTGTCCAAAAAACACAGCGACGCTAGCCTGTGGTTATAAATATCACAACAATACAATACAATACTTTAACAATAACAAAAAAGGGGAGGGTTTGGATGTAAAATCTATAATAAGAAATTAAAACATTAGATATGCCAATTGTAGTAGAGGAGGAGCAAGGAGCAAAAAAGCTAAAGCACTAAGTGAATATTACATCTTAAATGTGAATATGGGGCTCAGGTTGGCCGTGCGAGTTAAGGCGTTGGTCTTAATCTCGCGTTGTAGACCTAGAGTGGCGGAATCGATTCCCGGCCTGTGCAATGGAAATTTATTTAGTGAAGAACTCATTAAATAAAATCTTTAGGCCCACCCTGGCTAGAAAAGGGTGGTTACGTGTAGATAACCCGTTCCGATTAGCCTAGTAACATAAAGTGGACGTAAATAATAATAAACAAACATCTTGAATGAGGATAGGACAAGGGTAGGCGGGGTGGAAAGGGGTTGGTGAAGGAATGCCATAGAACCTGTAATATTTTAAAGATGTGTACATATGTGGGAGATAGTTTTTGATTGTCCATTTTGTAATTTATACTATTGAGGTATGTTAATGTGGAAAGTTTCATAAATGAGGCGTCTCTGGAGATTTTTTTGTGTGATATGGATGTTGAAATCAAAGTTATAGTTGTTAGAGATGGCAGTACTGATTTTTCTTCTTTTGTAATAGTTTGTGTTGCTAAAGTCTGTTTTTGACGTATTGATTTGTTACAATTAGGTGTCGAGCATGGAAACTTGTAAATGACGTTGGTGGTTTGGTCATGAGGAAGAGGATCTTGAATCATCTGGGATTTACATTCAAATCATCATTGTGTATGACGTGCCTAGAGAGATGTTACTGGCCTGAACTCAGCGATGCACTCTTAAGAAGGCAGCTAATTGGGGCGGGTTATCTATAGCTTATCTCCTTTTTATAGCCACGGTGGGACTAAGTATTTTATTTAATGTGTTTGTCATTGTATAAATTAATTTTCCCCAGTTGGGAATCGAACTCGCCACTCTAGATTTACAAACTACTACTTTATCTACATACAACATATCGCACACACACACACACACACACACACACACACATATATATATATATATATATATATATATATATATATATGGGTATTATATATTGCATATTATATGTTTATAAATTATTCAATGAATGTTTCAGGAGGTGGGGTCCGTAGTCCCCGGAGCGGAGAGCATGCTAGGCCCCTACGATCCATACCGCACCACTGGCAAAGCGGGTAAGCAGAAAATATGTATTTAAAATAATATATATGTACAAATTATTGTACTGTATATGTTAATTCATGTAATTTATTTGTATTATATGCTTAGTTTATTTTAGAACGAAGCAAGACTTTATATTTGTATATAAACGTATACTGTCCTAACGTAATACCAGGGTTTCAAGTAAGAAAAAAAAAGGCCTCGTTCCTTCATGCACTTTCAGAGCTTACGCTCCATCATCAGTGACCACTTCACAGGGATATTACTAAACCAAAGATTCCCTGTGACTCCCAGGTAATCTTTGGTTCCAGTAGCATCCTTGTGAAGAACAGGGCAGTGATGATGGAGCGTATGCTCTGAAAGCGCTCTGTCGCATAGATTAAACAACTGTGAAGGAACGAGGCATTTCTTTTCTTACCTGAGATAATAATTGCTTCGCCATCCAGCATCTCAAAAATTGATAATACAAAGGTCGTTTACTAGATACATATACAGAAAACATTGGACGTACAAACGACGTGGACAAACATGCGACCCTGAGGCAATCTTCTGACTTTAACTTAATGACCCCACCAGGCTTACATATGCACATACTGCAGTGTGTACGCTGTGAACGGAAGGATGGCATTAGCGGAAGTTGTACCTAGCCGATAGGCCTTAACCAACTTTCCTTCTCCATTCCTACCTACAGCTCACTGTTGGGAAGTGGCATGAAAAACCACTCCCCGGAATGGGACAAACCTAGTACTCTGGCTTCAGCACACAGACGACAAGTACCAGAGGAGATAACTGGCCTGTTGTCTCCGTGTTTCCAACGTACGACCACTACGTCAACAACCAGCAGACAGGAGTAATATAAAATACTACATTGTGTACGCTGCGGAAGGGTGGACCAGTGAAAGTCGTACCTAGCCGTGATGCCTTAACCGCCTTCCACTCTCCCATTCCTACCTCCAGCCTACTGGTGGGAAGGTGCCCTTGCACGCCCACCAAAATACGCTCTGTCTCGTATGTCAGCGAGCAAGCAAACGCCACCCCCGCTGTGCAGCTCCTGAGGGGAACCGTAGGAACAGTAGGTACTTAGCCGGCTTTGCTGTTCCGGGCCGGGGATCATTCAGGCCTTAATGGGGCAATTTTCTAGCTGCTTACTGAATATGAACTACGGGCTGGGTGGAGTCCGGAGTGGAGGTTTGCCTTCACTGCCGGTCATAGACGTAGTGGTCGTGTGTTCAAAGCCCGAAGACAGTCAGGCCAGGAAACTGGTACATGTGGTCTTCGTGTGGGAGCTGGTTAGTAGAGATTGTCCCTTCCATAGGATCGCTAAACCATTGTAGCGATTCCTCAGTTCCAGAGAGGTGTTGGAAAGGTATAGGCTGGATTAAGGCTGTAATGGCTAGTGCCTCCTGCAATGTTGCCACATTTCGAATGGCTACACAATGTCGTCTCCGTGCATCCAACACACGACCACTACGCCAAAGACCAGCAGACAGGAGCAAGCTCCTGCTCTGGTCAACGCCCTCCACCGAAGTGGCTTGCCCGTAGTACCATTATTGAGTAGCAAGCTACCCCAGAGGCCATGGTCACAGGTCCGGACACCACAAAGCCGACTAAGGACCTACTGTCCCCACGGTTCCCCAACAAGGGCTACACAGGGGGTACTTCCTGGTTCCCTTAAGGAGGCCATTCCCCGAAGGGAGAGACCCGTGCCCGAGGATATATAAATACTACAGACAACATTGACCGATTGGCAAAATTGTTTGGGGGGGGGGGGACAACATAAAATCAACTGCGAAAAATAAAGCCTTGTATAAGTGAGTGGCCATACAGCTGACGTGACAATTGACGAGACGAAGTTGTACTAACGAGACTTAAGATAGGACACTCACATTTAATGCACTCATTACAAGACAAGAACAAGACCTCTCTGCAGAACATGCCATGAACCACTAAACGTTAAACACATACTGACTAACTGTAGGAATATTGAATATTTAGATACTTCACAAAACATGTATGAAATTCTTACAGACAGGAGCCCACACATCGACATTATACTAAATCTCTTTAAACAATTAACTTTTTTACAAAATTTAACTTCTCGCCTTTTTGATTTTGACTTAGTGAGAAATTTAATATAATTTTGAACAATTTTATATAATATAAAGGTACTAGTATAGCATAAATAACATATTTTTTTTTATTAAACCCATTTTAAATTGTTGTCTTTATTGCTAGTCTAATGTTTATTTGTTGTTTTTATAACTTATATTTAATGTTTATTTATTGTGTTTCATTTTTTATTTGTTGGTTCAGTCTTTGGTTATTTTTCTATCATTTTGTTATTATTTTATATTGTTAAAGTTTGAGCCAAATCGCCTAGTTGCGTGTGCTCCAGTATAAATAAATAAATACTAGATTGATATTAAGACATGAATGTGAACAAAATAAACAAATATCTATTAATAATTCTGAGTATAATATGTTATTAATAAAAAATTGCAAAAAAAAATATTGTTGCGCTTTGCAGTCTTGAAATATAATAATATTTCTCAACTTGGTGTAATAGGATTCACCAGTTGAAATGTTTGTGGTGTGTGTTTATACATCTGTACATGCTAGTCTGTGTTGAAACAAAAATTGATTTTCACAGATTGTAATAGATTAATTAATTATTTCTTTCATCGCATACTAAATCTAGTCCTTTTGTTTAGTCATTGTAATGTTATATTTGCAACATCTATGTATTGATCGAATATTAAGGTTTACATACGGTTTTTTGAACCGGCTCAAAATAAGGCATATATTTAGAATTGTTTTATTTGACTTCATTCTCAGCCGTTCGATGAACAGTTGAAGAAAACAATATTTTGCATGAAGACATTAGCCGTTTCGTGATACATTGGTTTGTTGTCTATATCATATGAGCCGAAGTGAATTTTCTGATGACCGAAAACTAGAAAAATACAAATATATCGATTAATATTCGGCATAAAGGCAAAAATGTGTCAAACCATTGTAGAAACATAACTTTGCATCAAGATTGGTTTTTAATATTGTCGTACCAACTTCTAATATCGGAGACACTTTGAATCTTTTATTTTTCCCTTCTTGGTCCCATTTTAATGATTAACGATCTTCATCACGATCAAATGATTACCGTTAGTACGGTATATATATATATTTGAGGCCCAGGTCGTCTTGCAGATTAGGGCGTGGGTACGTCTACCTCTACTGTGGTCAGTAAGCTCAAGATAAAAATAGGTGCGGGTTCGATCCCCGCAAAGTAGAACATTAGTTAAAGAGTTCGCTACCAGATAGCACTAGAGTCGCAGTGCTTCTGGATCAGCGGGAGTTTAAGGGGTGCATATGTCTGACAGCCCTTCGGGATGACTAACTCTGTTAGCTCCCGTCCACAGGCAGGCTGACGCCGTGATCATACTAACGTCAGTCCTACAAACCAGTCCTATCTTAACAATATTAAAATCCAAGTCAAACATAAAACGAATATATTACAGTTTAATTAAATAAAAACACAGTTAGTCAATTAAAACGTGAATAAATATTTTAAATATTTAAGAGCATCTATCTAAGGTTTTTTTTTTGGTTAGAACCTGATGATGGCTCGGTAGTGTCGAAAGGTCTTGTGCTTTAATAATGAACTTGGTGGAAGACTTTCTGTTATTAAGACCTGTTCCCATATATATAGACATATTTTGCCAGTGTAAAGACATTTTATAACAGCAATAGCTGTTTCCGGTGGCAATATTTCTAATATCCAAAAAATGACATGAAAATTGTATGTTAGGAATATATTTTTGACTAATAAATTGTTTTTTTATTTATTTATGCGTTTTAAACTCACGCAGTTTAGCTATCAATGTTGAATGAGAAAAACGAATTCTAGAAAAATTTGCATTATGTATCGAGAGGTAGGAATGTGCTAATACACTGTTTGTCAGATACATGACACAAATTGCCTCTCGGCCCTATAAAACAAATCCCCTCGTAAACATTACATAATATATCACTCGTTTTTATTGCTGACGGTTACTCAGCAAGTGTTACACTTTGATTTAATGTATTAGGCTCATAAAGCCTCATTGTACAACGTCTTTTTTTCAAGACAGTCCGGATTTTTGAGAAATGTCCGCTAAAGTCCATCCTTCGAACTTAGGCTATAACGCAAGTAAGTTCTGTTCAAAATTATATATACATATATATATAATATATTTATTTAATATTTTATTTTTGTTTCCTTCCTATAGTAACCCTATAAGAAGGCCGTTTATATTTTTGCATGTCCAGTTAGCATATCATATGCAATTTTGTCTAGTGTACAAGTTATATATACTACTCAAAAATGAATAGGGATATTGGCTGTTTTGTGGTATTTATGAAGCCTAGCATTTTTTTTTAATTATAAATATCATTAATATTTATTAGAAATTATTGTCTTTTTTCCCCATAAAAAGTAATTTAATTCAGGTCGATTTAATTAAAATTAATAGGATAAGAAAAAATAACCAATATCCCTATTCATTTATGATCAGTATATAAACAATTAACAGTAATAACGTTAAATAAAATAAAAACATGCAAAGAGAAAATTATTAGTCCTAAAAAAAAAGAATTATTGAGTGTCCGTTAATATTTTAAATATAGTTGTTGTATCAGCTGTAACAAGTATTCAGCCTCGTAATTGTATTAAAAGCATGTTCTAAAATATTTTAAACGCATTATTATATTTTAAAAATTAATTTGTCTTCTTCCATTGAAAATTTCCCTTTTTCAGTTTTTGTCGTTCGTTTGTCAATCGTCTGCAATCGTATATTAAGTGTTCACATGTTTGCGGAGTGTTGTAATCACAAGGGATATTGTTGTCTTTTATGTTGAATCGATGGTAGTAAGAATTAAGTGAACTATGTCCTGATACCAATTGTATAATGTAGAAGTCTGTCTGTATGTATTTGCTTTTGAAATATATTTTTGGAATGAAAAGTTTTAAATGTTGTCCTTTATTAGTTACTGTCCATTCTTGTTGTCACTTTTTAATTAGATGAGTTTTAACATATATTTTACGTGGGCTTTGGAGATTTTATCGTAACATTCAGGTAATTGGAAATATTTTGAAGCAGACGTAGCATTTCTATCGGCCAGTTCATTTCCAAAATTGTCAGAATGTGCTTTAACCCTTGAAAAATATAGCTTAATATGATTTATTTTCTGCTATAAGTTCTCTGATTTGTGTTGTTAACGTGTCATAGGTTGTACGGTTCTTTAGTTTATGTACCGTTACTTTACTGTCGGTGTACGTATATACATAGTTTTTTATGTTGTGTATGTTCAGTTTGTATTTTTTGTAAGGTTTTCAGTATAGCGTATTGTTCTGCTTGAATGTTTGTGCAGTTGTGCCCCCGTCTAAATTAATGTATCTCTGTCAATTCCTGATCAATGAATATTACACATGCGCAACTTATATTTCCCCCAAAGTTACTCCCATCTGTATATATGACGGTTTTACAAGGTTTATTTTCTTGATACATTGATATATTTGGAAATTTGCCAGGGTGATATCATCATTTGTATTCCTATTCTGATTCAACAAGTTCAGCTTGAATATCATTTGAATTAATAACTTTTTAATAAGGTTATAGTGATCAACAAAAGTATGTGCTAATAAATCGATGGGTACTATTTTAGCTAGAACGCTGGCTGCATCGTACGAAACTGTTTTAAAACCTTTTATAATTTTGATTGCCATCAGCCTTTGTACTCTTTGTAATTTCTTTAAGTTATTTTGTTTGTTAAGTTCAGTGTGCCAAATGTTTAGTCCATAGGTGAAGGAAGGAAGGATAGCACCTTTATATAATATGTGTTAAGCGTCTGATTTCAGTCCCCAGATGTTTCTTGCTGCTATAGATAATGTGTTGATGAGTTTTAATAATCGTTCTTGTAGTTTGTCTATATTAGTATTCCGATTAAGTTTACTGTCAAAGAATATACCTACCTAGATATTTTATTGAATTTAAGTTTTTTATGTCTTGTCCTTGTATATGTAATTGTGGAGGTGATTTTTTATAAGTTAAAATAATGTATGAAAATTGTTGAATATTAAAATACTATTTAGGTAAATTTGCCCTTTTTTCTATGATATCTCTAATAATGTTAATATTCAGATAAATTAGATGTTATCAGAATAATAATGTCGTCTGCAAAAGCCAGTATCTAAGCATTATTTGGTAATCTATAGTGTGTATCAATAAAACATTTACTATGAGATTCCATAGTAATGGTAAGTTTCTCCGACCCTTGCGGTGTACCTTGTGTTTGCGATTTATGCAATTTAGTGTTTGTCGTGATTATATAAGATTTCTGTCATGTAAATAGTTTTTGAGTAATTTATAGTATATATTATTGGGATAGTCCAATTGTTGAAGTGCATGTTAAATTGATGGCCACCAAGCATTATCGAAAGCACCTTTAATATCTAGTGAAATTAGAATAGTGTGTGAATTATTGTGTTTTGAGGTGGTAATAAAATCTATTACATGTTGCAATGCTTCAATCGTCGATTTTTTAGGTGTGAATCCAAACTGATTTTCATGCATTAATTGTTTTTTGGTGCTAGAAACTACTGGGTTATTACGTCCTAAATAATGTTTTAGGTTTAGAGGTTTCTTACTACTACAGTTGTTGTTAGGCAGATTTCTTTATTGTATCACTTCTCGTGGGAAATCTGCTTAGTTTACGCAGCCCCTGCGTGACGGTCTTTTTAATTCTGAATTCTATTTCATCATGTAGTAGTGATAGGTCAAGTGTATTAAGATCATTTAGTATGTTGGTATGAATAGTCATATGTATTTCTTTGTTATTTGAGATGCAGTCAGCTTGTACAAGAGTCTCTAGTATGTGACCTCAGTATTAATCGTATATATTCCGTCTTTTTCATTGAGTTGAGCCTAAATGAGGTACGCAACTTCCCACTTGTATGGCCAGCTCCAAGGATTTGTTGGAGTTATGCTACTACCTTATTCTTTCCATGTCTTTAATTTTTTCGCTCTCTTAAAATCGTTTCTTAAAATTCACGATTATTCAATAAGTAAGCTTCGTTTCTAATTTTACGGAAGCGTTCTTCTTTAGTAGTCTTTTGATATATTCTTCTTAATTTATTTGTGTCTTTTCTTAGTTTAGATAATGAATACCACCATGGCTTTGAGTTATGAATAGATTTAGTTTTTATATATTTGAAACTTAGTTATAATGTTTTCTGTTGTATCCGATTTTATATTTCATTTCGAGCTAAATAAAATCAATATTTTCATTTATGTTGAATTCTTTTGATATTTCAGAATTTAAATTATTTTCAAAATTTTGCCAATTTGCATTTTTAGTATTATATAATAATCCAAGTCCTTTAGAATTATGTATTGGTCGAATAATACATAAACAAAATTTAATTGTTAAATGATTAGAAATATTTTCCGTGGTAGAAAGTTTCTAGTTGATCAATTGATTCTAAAGATTCCTGGTAGTCAATGTGAGATGAACGTTACTGTTTCCCTTAGTACCATCAATCGTAGGTAGATTTTGGTTTTTATCTACTGTGATTAAGTCATTCATTATTATGAAATTTTCTAATAACTCCTTGTGTGACGGACTTTTTTCTGTAGTTCATTGTTCCACCCATTCGCGATCCTGGAAAGATTCTTGAATCCGATCAAGATTTCTGCTTTAAATATCAGAGGTGGTACGAATAAAAAAAATCTGTCAATCACAAACAGTAGATCAGTAAACTAAGGTTAATTTTAAATTATTTATGTAATTTTGAACGGACCTCATTTACGTCATCTCCTAGGAAGGATCAATGGACATTTCCAAAAAGGAGATATTCTTCCTTTTTGGTCTAGTATTTGGGGGTTATAAAAGTTTTTCTTCAAAATATTTTTCTCATGTTCACCCATTAATTGTGTTATTTTTTCTCTTTCTCAATATATATATATATATATATATATATATATATATATATATATATATATATATATATATAATATTCCCATGTGACCTGGATTCTGAGCCAATATTTTATACGGACTGGCTAAGTACACTGTAGTTCATTGTAAGCTGACAGCTTGCTGCTTAATGTAAGAATTCTGATAACCCGGGGCAAGATGTAGCTTACACTGAAGCAGAACAGATGCCGCCCCCTTTGATGTTGCAAGGCACACACACCTCAGCTGCTCTGTGTAACTACAACTGTAAAAGATTCGGATTTAATAGCTCCCAATTGCTTTGGAATGTCAGTGATTCCTAACAGGCATCGGGAAGAAAATATTTGGCCGCTTCTATTGAGTTGTCAATTATCAGATTTTCTTTAAGGGAAATCTGCAAGTGAGGGCATGACGCAATTTTCGAAACATTTCCACAATTGTTTATCGATCCTACCTAGGAGACGACGAAGATGAGTTCCGCTCTAATTTTATATATATGGTGTTGTTATTTTTTTTTGTGTGTGTAAAAGGGGGCACTCTAGTTTAATAACGATGTGCAATATTATAAAGTAGTATCTGTAATTTTACAGCCCTGAAGAAGGGAAAATAAAGAAAGATTCTCCTAATATCGGCATAAACAAAGATTTTTTCACCAACATTGACCAAAACTCCAAAAAGAATAACAACACCATATGTAAATATAACCTGGTCGAAATCATCAACATAATTCTATATATATATATATATATATATATATATATATATATATCTTTATACATATAATTCTACTGTACGTGTGTATGTCACTGAACACCTCCTAAACGGTTGGACCGAGTTGAATGATTTTTTTTTCTTTTTTGGTTTGGGTGGATGGTTTAGATTCACAAATCAGCCCGGCAGATTGAGCAGGAGTGGGGGTTGTAAGGGAGGCCTAAAATTAAAAATAGCATTGTCGTTTCCTATTGGTTTTTCGGCAATTATGCAAAGGATATAAAAGTTGTTTACTTTGTTATTTAGAGTAACTTTTGTTATATTCAATTTTGTCGTATAAAGTAGCTTTTTTTTAAAACATAATATTATTAAATTTAATATGCTAATCGCTTGAAATATCGTGCAGGACAACGTTTGTCCGGTCGGGGGTATATATATATATATATATTGGAAGGCCCTTATTTTCGTCATCTCGGGGGTAGCACCGATGGACATTTGAGGAGGTTTTATAAAGGAGAAAGTCTGTTAAAGATTGTGTCGAATATAAATTGATGGGAAAATTACTCGGTCAAAGATACCCACGTGTTGCTTGGAATGCAGCGGTCTGAGAGAATTACGGAACACTTGTTGCTCGTATCGTTGGTCAGAAAGTAATATTGCTTGATGTGATAAGGTGATAAGAGAGAGCCCCGCCCCGCCTTCCCCGGCAGATTTCGCCATTCGCTATTAGACATGCAAATTCATCGGGAATCAATTAGAACAGACTCAAGGACTCAGGTAAATCAAATATCCAGGTCAGTTCTATAAAGGTTCCCCATTTACCTCGTCACGTACTCCTAATTGTATATCGTCTTGTTGTGATGATATGGCTATAGGTTTGTACTTGGAAGAGAGAAAATTAGCTGTTGCTGTTGTACTCATGACATTATTTCCTTAACAATTACGTCGAATGTGCCTCGATTCTACTCTAGATATGACTAAAAAGTCTGTCACACAGGGCTGCGTAAACTAAGCAGTTTTTTTTTTATGTATGTTTTGGCCCTAGCGGTCAGAATTTTTCATTTGATCGTTATCAAACTCGATATTTAAACGTTTTATGTAAAACTAAAGATCAAGTTTGGAAATTCAGAATATCTCCGTTATTATAAGTTTGGTCGAAAAATTGTTTATAACGAATATTTTGGCAAATATAATGTCCTGTAAATGATGTTATATACTTATTTTCTCTATCTTCAATATTAACCGACATATTGGCATTATTTTTTTTTTAATTTTAGCCTTCAGTAAATCCCCCACTTTCAGTAATCGCACTTAAATAATAAGCTAATATATCATGAACCGTCTTATTTCAAGCCGAAATACAAAATACTGTGTTACACAAATATTTTCTAGATGAGATACATGCAAATACGTTCTGTTGCCCCCCCCCCCTCCCCCCGTCTCTTGATCTTCGGGGAATACACTTAGAGCGATTGAGATTGTTCTGATTCTTTGTAAATTGCCGTACAAGATTTAATAACCAATTTTCCATAAAATTAATATATTTTATTCAGATATATTTCAGTAATTTTTTTTTCTTTCTGATACGAATGTTTCTTTCTTTCCGCTTTGGGGTATTTGTTTACAATTCTGACGCTTTCCGTTATGGAGCTTTTTAAACTCTAAATTTACTGAATCATATCTCTATTATCATTGGGGTTTTTTTACACATAATATTCACGATGGCGGTGCTTAGTATAGATTTATCTATTGTAAAACAGTTCAAGGAGTCTCTGTGTAACAGATATTTTTGTCATCTCCTAGGTGGGTTCGATGAACATTTGAATACGTTTTCCGTAAATCGGATGAGGACAATCTAAAGGGCGAGTAATCAGTTTCCATCCAGATAACAGTCCTGATAGCAAGGTTGTATCCCTTTCTGTCCTCCCAGCTCCACTATCTCCTCCTGTATCCCATCTCAAGAGCATCCAATTCTTCTTACGAATTTCTCTCAACAGTTAAATCAGAGATTCATATTGCTATGATTACGAGATTTAAAAAAAAAAAATCTTTAAATTTCATCCAGAAAACGAAGAAAATTCATTCTTGTTTGAACGCAAAGAAACTATACCCTTATATATTTAATGAAAAACTTAAGATGAAGTACGATAATTGCTAAACCGTCCGTCACAGGGGCTGCGTAAACTAAGCAGATTCCCCGCGCTAAGGTTTACAATAGATAAATATACATACAGGTAACAGAACCGTGAATGCTCAGTAAATGTACAATACACAGAATTTTTAATGAATCAGAATCAGTTTTATCTCAATCACTCAAATTTTAGTAATCCAAAAACAAAAGAAGGGAGGGGGGTCAACAGAACGTATTTGCATATATCTCTTAAAGTAAAAGTTCTATAAAAACAATATTTGGTATTTAGGCTTCAATTAATATCTTTTATTATGTAGCAGAGCATTGTTTATGTAACACTAGTAGAAGTGGGGGTTTACTGAAGGCTGAAAACTGAAAAATGCAAATATCTCGGTTAATATTCAAGATAGAGAATAAATGTATATAAAAATAATTATAGAACATTTAATGTTCAATAAGATGTTTTCTATGCACTTTTTCGATCCGACTCATAGTAACGGAGATATTTCAAATTTTCAAAATTGTCCCCCATTCCTACTCTTAATAACAATAAGCTATTATGTTATGAAGCACTTTATTTGAAATCTAAATACCGAATATTGTTCTCATTGAACTTTTAAGTTTTGTGATAAATGCAAATACGTGGGGAATCTGCTTAAGTTAACGCAGCCCCGGCGTGGCGGACATTTTCGATTTACGTCGATTCTTATTATTATAGTTTCTGAAATTAAATACTTATCTTCAAATTGCCACTCTATACGTCATGCCAAACGCTGCTAGAGTGCAATGCTTTAAGTATCTGTAGACAGCTTCTCACATTAATAAGCTGATGATCCGTGCAGCTCTAGGAAATGATAATGATGATGACGACAGATGATGGCATTAAGGTAGTTCGGCATGCAACGTCTATTAGGCAGGCAGCGACATATTAGCCTGCCTCTCGTACCATAAATACTCCCTTATTTCACTCCCATAGTTTAGTAGTTAATTCTCTTAGGGGAAACATGCTATTGAGGTTTGTACTCGTGAAGCGCCATACCAACATTTCTAGGGACGAGTAGGAGTGGGGGTTGTAAGGGAGGCCTGAAATTAAAAAAAGTCCGTCACGCAGGGGCTTAAAGACCAAAAACTACACACTTCCCACGTAAAGATATACAATAGAGAAATCTCCATTCGACAGCCGAACATTTACGGAATATGCCGAACTAGCTTTTGGCTGGAAACTCCCTCATTTCATAAAAATGCAAATATCTCGGTTAATATTCAAAATAGAGAATAAATGTAAAGAACAATGTTTTGATCCGACGTATGGTAACGGAGATATTTCGAATTCTCGAGAATCCCCTCCCTCTAAACCCCCCCCCTCCCACTGGTCCGATTTCAGCCATTAACGAACTTGATCTTTCTTTTTACATTAAACGATTATATATTAAGTTTGGTAACGATAAAAAAAAAATTGCGACCGCTAGAGCGTTAACAGACAAATATATATATATATATATATATATATATATATATATATATATATATATAATTTTGAAAGCACCACATGTTCGTCAACTAAGGGGTGGGATCGATGGACATTTGAGGAAATTTTTAAAAACTCGCGTCATGAGTACGACCTCAATAGCTGATTTCCCTTAGGGGAAATCTGCTAATAGCGATATTTCGTTTCCTATTGGGTTATCGGCAAATATGCACATGACAAATGTGCTTTATTTTGTTATTTAAATTAACTTTTATTATACTCACTTTTGTCGTATAACAAAGTATAAACGAGAGATACACTAAAAACTAAAGAGGCAGCCAACAATTTTATTGTGCACTAACGATTGAACCGAACTTCTATATGTAAATTAGCATTTATTGTTCCATGATTGTAAGCTATATTAAAATTTTTAGGTTCGAACGGGAGTGGGGGTTACAGCGGTATTGACGTATCTAAAACAGCTGTCACCGTTGGGTTTTGTACCGCATCAAGGGAAAGGAACTTTTATTCATACATGGTTTAGAAGTTAGAATACTTTCTACGATTATGAATAATATTGTCCATTAAGTTATAAAAAAAAACTTCATGCTCAGTAGACGGGAAATATAAGGGAAATATTGAGGGCAGTGAACTCTTAAATAACAAATAATTTTATTATTAAGAAATCCACAGCAACGACGGGTATAAATTCTAACACTGGGACGGGGAAATGTCAAAATATAGTCAAAAGTAAAGCCTCGCCTAAAAATGCCATCTTCAGTCAGCCTCAAATTCTCGGGCGAAGTCGGGTACCTTAGCTAGTATATAATATATATATATATATATATATATATATATATATATATATATATATATATATTCACACACTTGTTTGATACTTCTCTAGCGGTCACAATTATTGTTTTATCACTGCCAAACACAATTTAGCGAAACTAAGTATCAAGTTCGTTAATGGCTGAAATCGGACTGTGGTGGGTGAGGGTTCAGAAAAGGGTGATTTCGAAACTTCAATATATCTCCGGTACTATACATCGTATAAATAAAATGTATAGAATCATTCTTATTGTGTATTTAATTGTCTATAAATGTCGTCATATATATATATATATATATATATATATATATATATATATATATATATATATATAGTTTCTCTAATATGATTATTAACTGAGATATTGGGATTTTTTAGTTTTTAGGCTTCAGTAAACCCCCACCCCTACTATTGTTATATGAACAATAAGCTGTTATATCATAAACCTGTTTATACTCAGCTTACATACCAAATATTGTTTTCTAGGGACCGTTATTATGCGAGACACGTGTAGTAAATTCGTTGTGCGATGACGTCATCAATTAATATTCGACGATGTTGTCTCGGAAATGTTTATTTGATCAGTGCCATTTTCAATATTTAACCGTTTCAGTCAACTCTAAAGGTAGTATTTGTTATTGGCTTAAACCGGACTTGTAACTGGGGGGGGGGTTGGAGTTTAGAATGGCGATTCGAAAAATCTCCCTGAAGTGACTAGTTAATACCTCATGTCCAGCTTAAACTTTATGTTGTGGTTATACTTTTATTGGAGATTGGATTTGGATTGGTTGGTGTAACATTCCAATCCGTGGTGAATGTGCTTAGTTTACGCAGCCCCTGCGTGGCGTACATTATTTATTTTGGTCTTCATTGAACCTCGAGTGAATGTATTTTCATAGTTAGTATGGCTCAACAAGCTGCAAGCAAGTCTTGGGTTCCTCCACCAGAGATCGCCATGTATTCCTATCTGTGCTGCCACCATCCAATTCCTAACACCTATGGTCCTTAGATGACTCGTGGCAGAATCCAATCACCGGAACCTGACAACTCTGCACCGACCGATTATATGTTCCGTTAGTATATTCTTGGTATTGACTTATCACACATCCGATGAGAGATGCCTTGCCCACCTTGCACTCCCCGTTTTCATGATATAAACTTCATCGGGCTTGTTATAGGGGCTGTAGATTTCTCGATTTGTACGCCTTCTCCAATCTCCGTCCTCATTGGTGGGCCCATATATTCCGCGAAGGATTTTCCTTTCAAGGAGATTTTTCCCATCTCCTTTTGTACTAGTCCATGCCTCAGAACCATAAGTCAAAAGAGGGCGAATGAGGGTTGACCATTATGCCGGTGTGAACGGACTGCACAACAACGAGGATTCCCGGAGATTATTTTTCTTTGCGCCTCCGCTGACATTCTGTTGTCGTACGTCACTTGAGCACCAGGGTACGTAAATTTCGACCCTTGTTCAGAATTGTAATTATCAAATGTAACTTGGGACCAATCCGTACGGTTCGGGGCTTAATCCGACACCTTTACTTAGCTTTGTCTTTGTTGACAGTCTGACCAAGACGTATTTTCAAAGTAGACTGATACATCATGTGTGTGCGTGCAAAGGTTACGGACGTTTTGGACCTGTTGTTGCTAGACTAATATAACAAAGGCTTCCATCTGGAGGGAGACACCCTTCGGAAGTGCGATTTTGTCTTGCGCAGTAAGTTCTGACGTATAAAGTTTGTGGAACCTGATTGTTATTTTTCAATAAAGGGGCTTATGATGAGGGGTGGGTAGCACCTGCTATCTCCATCTAGGGCTTCCTATACATCGAGATAGGGGAGCTATCGATTGGTAAGGATCGATCAGCGAATAGGAAGGTTGTTGACATCTGCCCACCTTGACCCTTCTATAATCTCGATTTCCGCTGACCAATCCGATAGTCTTCCAATAATGGAATGGAGTCCATATCCAACCAGGAATATATTCAAGGTAAGATGTGGAGTTTACTCGTTTGTTTTGAATCTGGTCACATGAGCTGCGTCTACTAAGTAGATTTCATACGTGCCGGAATATAATACTCAGATCATCTCGTCCCACTAACTATTCTCTGCTTCTCCAATAGTATGAAGCCTTTGTAAACAGTAGTTAAAATGTTAGCTAGGCATAAGATGTTTAGTATCTGAGACACTCAAAGTGAAAATCGGACTACAGAAGAATCCAAAGAAATTGTAGTTCAAATAAGAAGTTCTGGAGATTTGCTGGCTTATTGCTAATATGAAATGAGTAGAAATGACGATTGAGTGTTAGGGAATACTAAAAACTTCATAAACCTTGGTTCGCATTAGAGCTACAGGAAAAAATATAAAAATATACATTTGCATATCTTGAAATCCCACTTCAATATGTTCTAAGGGTCTTAAAAGTCCACATGAAAGAGACTATGTATGTCTTGTTACGTATGGTGTTTCTTGAAATCCCACTTCAATATGTTCTAAGGGTCTTAAAAGTCCACATGAAAGGGATTATGTGTGTCTTGTTACGTATGGTGTTTCTTGAAATCCCACTTCAATATGTTCTAAGGGTCTTAAAAGACCACATGAAAGGATCTATGCTCGTCTTGTTATAGGCGGCGTTTCTTGAAATCCCACTTCAATATGTTCTAAGGGTCTTAAAAGTCCACATCAAAGGATCTATGCTCAATTTGTTTCATACGACTTCCTTGAAATCCCACTTTAATTTCTTCTATGGGTCTTAAAAGACCACATGAAAGGATCTGTTGTTGTAGTTGTATAGGGTTTAAGGGTGAAAAACTGCCAGGTTATCATCGCCCTGTAATATTTATAATTCACATTTTGGTATCCTCATCCATATCGCCATTTTAACAATATAAACGAGGATACAAACAATTGCACTTTAAATTTCTTTGTATAAACTCGTGTTTTTTACAAAATTAAACAATTTATGGAGTTCTTTCGGATCATCTCCCCGGGGTGTTTCTATACTATTGGAGATATTCCATTTGTTTCTAATATCTGTATACTTATGGCATTCCATTAATATGTGATATATAGTCAGTTCTGTGTTACACTTCTCACAAATCGGGGGTTGATCTTTTGTCATAAGATAGCCATGCGTAAGTCTTGTGTGCTCAATTCGGAGTCTTTCTAATACAACCTCATTTCTTCTGTTGTCTCTTGTGGAATATTTCCATGGCCGGATGGTGGTTTTAATAATTTTTAGCTTATTGTTCTGGGTTTCATTCCACATATGCGGCCAGTTTTTATTAATTTCTTCTTTGAGTGGTTAGTAGAGTTCTGCAGATGTAATTGTTGTTGGGGTGATGGAGTCTCGAGTTGGTGGGCTTCTCTGGCTGCTAAATCTGATTTTTCGTTCATCTATTCCCACGTGGCTTGGAATCCACATGAAGTAGACGGCCCTTTTTAGCTCTCGGAGCATTTGTATTTGGATTTTGTATTTTTTTTACTATTGGGTTGTTTGAGAATACATCTTTGATACTCAATAGGGCACTCAACGAGTCAGTGCAAATCAGGAATTTTTCTTGAGTTGAGTGGTTGCAAATGCAGTGATATAAAGCGATTTTAATTGCGAATAGTTCGGCAGAATAGATGGTGGTTAATTTGTTGAGTTTGAATTTTTGGCAGGCATTTTCTTCGTAGTAGGCGCAGGAGGAAGACTCGGTAATTTTCGAACCATCATGTATATTATCTTTGGTGTTGATATTTTTCTATTTTATTAATGAAAGCTTCCTTTATTTTCCAATAGTTGATCTCTTGGGACTATTTTTTATGAGTTTGGTGATTCCTGTATCTATAGATATTTCTTGAATTGTCCAAGGTGGAGTTGGGTTGAATTCATCAAGACTGTTTTGAGTTTTGTAATAGTTTGTCTGATGAAAGGATATATGCTCGTCTTGTTTCATACGGCGTTTCTTGAAATCCCACCTTAATTTGTTCTTAAAGTGTTCTTATCATGTAGTATGATTTTCGTATGTCTTGGTACATATTCCCACGTTCTGTAATATCATTTGTTGAAATCACACCTAATAGGGTCTAGATACGTCTTGTTGCCTATTATTTACTTGAAATTATAGCTTTAAAGATTTTTACCGTCATAAAATACGCCAATTTAATAGTCTCTATACATTCTGCGACCTAAATCGTTCTAGTATGTAGTATGTGCGTCTTGTAGCATCCCTTCCTTCCAGTTATTGATCCTGTTATTACTAATTCAATTATTGGCTACTTTACTACTGGAGGCCGTTATTTATTGCGGAGATAGATAATATATCCTACGATATATGACCCCTACCCTCTTCCCTACTCTGTTCTAATGCACTACGAATGTAATATTAATAATAAGAGATGTGAACTATTCATAGCCTGGGTGTGGCTACTCCCTCCATCAGAATAGGGCTAGAATTTCATCGGAACCCCACCCAGTCCTTGTGTTCATCCATCATCATCTTTTCCCCCTCCCTCTCTCTCCCATGACCCCCCCCCCGCCCAAGCACTCTCACTCTCATTTTCTCCCTCTCGTACCCTATTTACCTCTGCAAATGATTGCTATTATCTATTACCCCAATACATTCTCTCTCTCACACCCACATGCAAACTCGAGAGAGTTGGGGGGAGACCCCATCCTCACACTAAAATTTAGTAACAAACAAGTCTGACATTAATTATCCGTCATTAGCTTGACTTCCCCTAAGCCGATGATATCTTGGATCATCTATTCCCGATTTCCCCCCTTTTATTATATGGACATAGCATTAATGCCTGTTCATGTCACGCAGTTTAGTGTTTGTTTTATCGATATATGTTTAATATTTCTTGATTATCTTTGAATTTAAGGAAACATTGTAATCACACAAACTAATCGATTTTTATATTTCCAGTAAATTAATCATTTGTACCTAACCTGATCCCATTTTTACGAGTTCTGTACGTGTCTCCCATACCTATAAATCGACTAATGGTAACATATATCATTGTCGACACACAACTCTTTTGCACAAAATCGACTGAATGCGGAGGGTTTTAGAGAAGGGTGAAAAATTCCCCCTTCTAAAACCCCCCCCACACCCACTGGTCCGATTTCAGCCATTAACGAACTTGATCTTCCTTTTTACATAAAACGATTAAATTCCCAGTTTGTTAACGATCAAACAAAAATTGCAACCGCTAGAGCGTTAACAGGTATATATATATATATATATATATCTATATATATATATATATATATATAAAATTTTGAACGGACCTCATTTTCATCATCTCCTGGGTAGGATCGATGGACATTTGAGGAAAAGTTCGAAACTCGCGTCATGAGTACGACCTCAATAGCTGATTTCCCTTAATCTGCTAATAAAAACTTAAGAAATTTATCCGTATGTATTAGAGAGGTATAGTAAATTTCCTGTTTATTATAAAGAAACCTATAAAATAAGCCTATGACACTTTTGTTCCAATCCTTTCAAATGGTGTTATCATATATCACATTCCATGAAACAATTTTAAAATTAAAAATAAAAGGCTCAGATTAGCCATGTGAGATAAGGTGTTGATCTTAATTTCACATGGTAAACCTAGAAGTGGCAAGTTCGATTCGTGCCTGGATATTAGGAATATATTTAGTGACGAACTCATGTAAAATCCTTAGTCCCACCCTGTCTAAGAAGGGCTTGGTAACGTTTAGATAGCCCGTCCCAATTAGCCATTGGACGTTAATAAATAAATACAATTTAAAGAAATATTATTTTACTTTTATGTTAGTGAAATGTTCTGATGATTTATACAAATAATTTATTACTGAAATATGATTTTTAAATTGCGCCTACGCAAATTACTTAGTAGGCGCAGTGTTTGCGTGAAGGCTCATGCTATTTCCATTATAACCGCTTGAATGATAACAGGATGCATAACTGATAAGAGGGTAGGTTGGAATTATCTGTCATAGTAGTCGGAGATGGATTACCTCAAAGTTTGGATGTTTCAGCTGATTTATGTCCGCCGCTGTTGTTTTGAAATCTTTTAGCTTATTTCGCTCAACGATAGTGAATCCATTCTCTCGAAATTTCTTTTCAATAGTCTCAGATTTGCTATGCATTATAGTGATTGATGAGCTAGGATCGGAGTGGATTTACCTTCAAGAACCGAGAGATCGAAGGGTGTTCTTTAAAGTGTTTTCATTTCTATCAACAATTTTTTCTCTCTCTCTCTCTCTCTCTCTCTCTCTCTCTCTCTCTCTCTCTCTCTCTCTCTCTCTCTCTCTCTCTCTCCCCTCTCCTCTCTCGTCTCTCTCCTTCTCCCTCTCTCTCTCTCTCTCTCCTCTCTCTCTCTCTCTCCCTCTCTCTCTCTCTCTCTCTCTCCTCTCTCTCTCTCTCTCTCTCTCTCTCTCTCTCCTCCCTCTCTCTCCCCCTCCCTCTCTCTCACTCTCTCTCTCCCCTCTCTCTCTCTCCCTCTCTCTCTCTCTCTCGCTCTCTCTCTTCTCTCTCCTCTCTCTCTCTCTCTCTCTCTCTCTCTCTCTCTTCTCTCTCTCTTCTCTCTCTCCCTCGTCTCTCTCTCTCTCACTCTCTCTCCTCACTCTCTCTCTCTCTTCACTCTCTCTTCTCACTCTCTCTCTCTTCTCTCGTATTCTCTCTCTCTCTCACTCCTCTCTCCTCTCTCCCCCTCTCCTCGTCCTCTTTCTCCCTCCTCTTCCTCTCTCTCTCTCTCGCTCTCTCTCCACTCACTCTCGCTCCTCTCTCTCTCTCTCTCTCCCCTCTCTCCCCTCTCCCTCTCCCTCCCTCCTCTCCTCTCTCTCTCTCTTCTCTCTCTCTCTCTCTCTCTCCTTCTCTCCTCTCTCTCTCTCTCTCTCTCTCTCTTCTCTCTCTCTCTCTCTCTCTCTCCCTCTCTCTCTCCTCTCTCTCCCACCTTCCCTTCTTTTCACACACACACACACAACACACACAACAAATTATATTGTCTCAGATAAAAGGTCGAAACTACTTACGTTCCAAAAGTATATCTAACTCGGAATGTAACTGTTCTTAGTGAGAAATGCCCAAAGAGACATGTGGGCTGGTGCTAGGCAGACCCCACAACATCGGATCTTGAAAATAATTGCCCATGTCCAAAAGGAAAAAACCCCAAAAATGTGGACCTTGAAATGTTGAATATCCTCTTGACCTGTTTTTTCTTTTTCTCTTGATGCTTCCTCACCCTTTTTAGTTTTTTAAGAGAAGGAATGAAAAAATATTTAAGGGACCGTTATTTTCTAACAACACACATTAGAGAAGTCCAATATAGTATGGGGGAGGGGAGGGGAGTAGTATACATTTGCGGATCCTAGCGCAATAGCCAAAAAACCATCCCAATCAAAAAACACGTTTTTGAGAAAAATTATAAAAATTAAAACTTTAAAAAAATATCAAAATTATAAAATTTAAAAATTAAAAAAATTAAAGAAATTAAAAAAAAATATAGAATAAAAAAATTATTAATATTATAAAATTAAGAATATCAAAGAAAAATTTTTTGAATCAATTATAGAAACAATTTTTACATTTCTATGATATTATTATTTACGAAATCATATTGTAAATTCTTTTCTGATACAACAACAACATAAACATTTGTATTAGCAGGAGTTGCATTATGAAAATCAACATTAATAAGAATATTATTTTTACTTTGTGATGTATTTAATGGTCCTTTCCTTACATCTAAAACAAAGATTTTATTTTTTTTATTAATTTTTTTTATATATAAATGGCAGATGAAAACAATATAATAACTAAAACTTGCAATAAATGTCATCAAATAAAAAGCGAAGAATTATTTGCCGTTGATAAAAGATTGAAAAGTGGTTATCGTAATACTTGTAAAGCTTGTATTTATATTCAGTGGAAAACAAATTAAGTATAAAGAAAAATATAATGAGAATGCGAAGAAATATTATCAAAACAATAAAGAAAAAATACTTCAAAAAGTTCAATGTGATTGTGGAAAATATATATCTCAAATTTATTTAAAGAAGCATCAGCAAAGAAAAATGTGTAATAGAGAAAAGGAAAATTGTTAAATATATTTTTATTTTTATTTTTTTTTAAATCTAATGTTTTTTTTAATATATTAAATAAACTAAGATTTTCGCCTTACTAAATAAAGATGGAAATCAACATGCTACAAAGATAATTAGTCCATTGTGGAAAATTTGTATCTCAAAGTTATTTAAAGTTAAGGAAACAACAACTCATTGATTTAATTAGCAACATTAATATCAATTTACATTTTTTAAAAGTAAATGAGTTAAAAGCAAGAGCTGAAGAATTAAACCTTAGAGGTTATTCAAAGTTAAGGAAACAACAACTCATTGATTTGATTTACGCTAATAATGGTAATAATGATAATGTTAATAACAACAATGATAATAATGATAACAATCATAATAATAACAATAATAATAATATTGTTAATAACGATAACAATACAATTCTAACATTTAAAAAAATTGACAACTCAAAATATGATTTAGAAGCTAAAAGGGAACAAAGTAAATATATTAAAAATTTCAAAGATTTTGATTTTGTAAGTACAAATACAAAAGATGATAGAATAAAACGAAGAAATGAAATATTAAAACAAAGAAATGAAGCAATAAAACGTTATCATTTTCAGAAAAACTTTAAAGATAATTTCATTGATTATGATTTTAATAAACCAAATATTTATAGAAAGAAAACCGCGTTCGAATCTAGAATACAAACATTTGAAATTAATAATGTAGATAATATTGTTGAACCACAAGAATTTTTCGACCAAATTAAAGACCTCATAATTACAAAAATTAAAAATATGTTAATACCCAACAAATCATTAAAAGTTAATATAAGATTTCATTCTAGTTTTGTAATTTTAAAAAAAAACGAGGTTATATTAAGAACAACAGATTTAGAAGAATATTTTCAAAGATCTACAAATAAATTAACGACGGAAATTCAAGAATTTCAAAGAAAACAATCGGGTTGGGCTTTGTACTCAATAAATAATTTAGAATTGTGTGTTAATTATCATAATCCATTTTCTGGGTCTTCATATATTGATTTGCCTAAAAAGATTAAAGATAAAAAAGCTATAATCAATGTTAAAAATAATGATGAAAAATGTTTTCTATATGCAATAAAATCAGCTTTATATCCAGCAGAACGTGATGGTGAAAGAGTATCAAAATATATAAATGTAGGTTTAGAATTAGATGAAATCTTTAAAAAAGAAAAAATTGAATTTCCTGTTGAATTAACAAGCATACCAAAATTTGAAAAAAAATCAAATGTATCAATCAATGTATATACTTATGAAGCAAAACTTACTAAAGAAAATGGAGGTAATGAAGTCGAATACACCATTTATCCTCTTTATCATACCAAAAATAAACAAGAAAAACATGTTAATCTTCTTTTGATAAAAGATGAAACAAGTTTAGAACCACGTTCTCACTATTGTTGGATTAAAAACTTATCAAAGTTAATTTCTACTCAAACAAATAATCATAAGGAAAATTTATAATTGTGATTTATAAATTAATATACTTGTTATATAAAATATTCTAATGGTAATTATAAAGAACCTGTTGTTTATGTTGGTGAAGATGCACCTAAAAAATTTGTTGAAATGTTAAAACAAGAATCTGAAGAAATTAAAAAAATATATAGAGAAGTTGCACCAATAATAATGACTAATGAAGATAAAATCAATTTTAAAAATTCAAAAATATGTCATATATGTGAAGAAGAAATCACATTTGGTGAAAAGAAAGTAAGAGATCATGATCATTTAACAGGCAAATATAGAGGTGCAGCACATGAGAATTGTAATATTAATTATAAAAATCCAACATTTTTGCCAGTATATATTCACAATTTAGCTAATTATGATGTTCATTTGTTTATAAATGAATTAGGAATTGATAGACATGATATTGATGCAATACCAAATAATGAAGAAAGATATATTTCCTTCAGTAAAAAGGTTGAAAATGGATTAACTTTAAGATTCCTAGATACATTTAAATTTATGGCTTCAAGTATTGACAAATTATCTAGCAATCTTAAAAGAGAACAATTTAGAGAAACTGCAAAATATTTTGAAGGTGAACAATTAGATTTAATAATTCAAAAAGGTGTTTATCCATATGAATATATGAATTCTGTAGAAGAGTATACAAAATTGTATAACAAATCTGATGTTTTAATATTAGCAGATATTTTTGAAAATTTTAGAGATACATGTATTAAAGCATATAAACTAGATCCGTCTTGGTATTTTACTGCACCGGGATTATCGTGGGATGCAATGTTAAAAATAACTAAAATTGAATTAGATTTATTGAATGATTATGATATGATTTTAATGCTTGAAAAAGGAATTCGTGGTGGAATTTCACAAAGTATTAAAAGATATGCAAAAGCTAATAATAAATATATGAAAAATTATAATTCTAAAGAAGAATCGAGTTATTTAGAATACCTAGATGCAAACAATCTCTATGGTTGGGCAATGTCACAATATTTACCATATGGAGGATTTGAATGGTTAAATAAAAATTATTTCAATGATAAAAATATAAAAGAAATACCAGATAATTATAAATTTGGTTATATATTTGAAGTTGATTTAGAATATCCAAAAGAATTACTTTACATTACAGAAATTTAAAACAATATTTAAATCTTGGTTTAAAGTTAACAAAAATTCATAGAGTTTTAACTTTTCAACAATCAGATTATCTAAAGAAATATATAGATTTGAATACTGTGATGAGAACTAAAGCAACTAATGATTTTGAAAAAGATTTCTACAAATTAATGAAATTTGAACATACAACAATCTTTTCAGAAAATTTGGTTGCTGTTCATATGAAGAAAATAAAAGTAAAATTTGATAAACCAATCTATATTGGAATGTCTATCTTAGATATTTCGAAAATAAAGATGTATGATTTTCACTATAATGTTATGAAACCGAAATATGGAGAAAATATTAATTTGTGTTATATGGATACTGATTCCTTCGAATTTGATACAAGTGATTATTCAAAAGATAATGTTTATGGTTTACCACTAATTAACAAAAAAGTATTAGGAAAAATGAAAGATGAAAATTGTGGAAAGATAATGACTGAACATGTTAGTTTGAAATCAAAATATGTATTCATACAAAAGTAAATGAAGGAAGACATATAAACAAATCTAAAGGAGTAAAGAAATTAGTAGCTTCAAAAAATTAAATTACACATTGATGAATATAAACATTGTTTAGAAACTAAATATATCACAATATAGAACAAAAATGGGAATTATGATTAGATCCACACAAACACGGCTCGCAGAGCGATATACTGATCATGAAAGTAATAACATACTTTCTATAATTTCTGACGATGATGAAAAAGATATATACTATAAAATGGCATTGAAACATAACCTAGTTGGACATTCATAAAATAAAACAATAAAAATAAATAAACAATTATTTGGTAAAATAATCATAATTTTCTAAACACCCCACACTATATTATTAGAAGAAAATTATTAAAATCCCCCCCCTTTAAACCAATAAATATATTTTTCAAATATCACATCAAAATCTTACTTTATTCCTTTTTAAATCTTCTCATATCAATCTCATCCAAAATAAATTCCTACACTCAAAAGGGATTCTTCATAAACAATTACAATTATCCATCTAAATCTACCTCCTTCTAACAATTCAAAAAGTTACATTTTATTTATATAGTAAAAATTTTAGAATTATAAGACAAAACTTTCATTAATTTTTATTTTTTTTCTACTAAAAATGATTCCATATTAACATACCATGGAAAACATCCTCAAACAAAACTAAACAATAATACACTAAACTAATAATGATACAGAAATAATTATGCTTTAAAGAAGAAGAAAATTAATTTATGGTTTAAAGCAAAAGAGATGTTGCAGAATTATTAAAATACAAAAAAACTAATTAAACAATTATGATTATTGTTAAATGAGAAATAACAAAAACAAAATATTAAAACCCTCAAAGGTTACGAGATTTGCTAGTCTTTGAAAGTTAATTATAAAACTAAACAATTTTTATAAATGAATTAGGTTTATATTCTTTAATTATGAAAATCTAAATTACCTAAAGCCAATTGAAATCCAAGATTGGGTATATAAAGTAATCAGAAACAATTAGGAAAAACTGGCGAATATAAATAAGAAAAAGAAATAGAACAAAAACAATAATATAAATAAAAAATCAAAACTAGAAACAATAGAAAAAATTTAGTCTAAAAGAAAGTAAGGAAATAATGGGGCTTCTGTGACAACAACAAGAAAATAACTTATTAAAATACAACAAGAAGAAAGAATTAAAAATATCAAACCAGATGTAGTACCTAAAACTGAAAATTTAAGAAATGATTTAGAATTTCATGGTAACTATTTTAGAATAAAGAATGAAGAATTTAGTGAAGAAGAATTAATTATAAATATTGAAGAATTACATACTGAAAAAGAAATTTAAATCACAACATTATTTTTATTAATCCAACTATTATGAGTATTATCGAATCCTAACCATTTAACGTAAACTTTATCTCCTTTTCTTTTTAAAAACTTTTTCAACTAAAGAATCATGATGATATTTTGTTTTCTTAATTCTTCTTTATAAAATCTACCTTCAATTTCTTCATCTTTTAAATCTTTAATTTTATAAGTAGTAGGAATAGAATTTATTATTTTACTTATTTTGAAAACTTCAGTTGACCAGTTTGGTGTATATCCTTTTTCAAATATTTTTTTATTTTTACTTATTCTAACAAAATCATCTAATTTATATTTTGGTTTTTCTTTTTTAGAATTGTTATCGTTATAAATATTCTTTAATATTTCTTTTTCATTTTTCTTATTAACTTCTATAGGTTTCATCTTTATTTTGGTATGAAACGAATTATTATAATCTTTAATCAATTCATCTAAAATATCAACCCCATTTATAATTTCCCTTTTAGAAAATTCTTTCAACATTTTTTCTTTCAATGTTATATTAAATCTCTCAATAATAGATGCTTTTATTTCACTATAAGTAGAATAATTATTTATATTATATTCTTTCATTAAATTTTGAAAATCTTTGTTATAAAATTCTTTTCCATTATCTGTATGTAAATTTTTTGGTTTTATTTTTTTCATTTAGAATAATTTTAAAATTTTTGACTCACTAATTTACCAGTTTTATCTTTAACAGGAATAGCCCAAGCAAATTTAGAAAATGTATCAATTATAGTTAAAATATATTTAAATCCTTTATTAATTTTAGATATTCCTTTTAAACCTTCCAGTATCCATTTCTACTATATCAGCTTGCCAGAGATCGTTTATTCCATAAGTTATAATTTTTTGTTCTTTCAAAATTTCTTCTAACTGGTTTATGAATTTCTTCAATTATTCCTTCTTTTACATTGAAATTTTTTTTTATTTTTTGAGATAAAAATGTATTCTTTTTACTTTCACAAATTTCACAAATTCCTTTACCCATAAGTTTCCCAGTTTTAGAAAATTCTTCATGATAATTCTTCGTTTCAGGTTAGGTATTACACTTCACACAATATATAAGAGTCATTTATTATAAAAAAAATAAAGAAATAATTTTTTTCTAGTTTATGAATATACTTTCCATTATTTAATTTATTATTTGTATTTATTGATAAAAAACCATAATCATCTTGCCAACAATCATTACAAATGTTTTTAAAGTTATCAAAATTAGAAAAATCACTTCCAGTAAAATCATCATATATCATTCGAGTATAATGTTGAGGTTGTTGAAAAACACAAATAAAACTAAACTATTTTGTTCACAATTATCAACATTTTCTATTTCTTCAATATCGCCATAAAAAAGTGCTATATTTTCATTTATTTTATTTTCAACATCACTAAACAACTCAATCATTTTTTGATAAACTTCTTGATCTAAAGATTTGCTGCATACATATAATTTTGAATAATCTAACCAATTTCTATAAATAAAATTTGTTAATAAAGTTGTTTTTCCTGAACCACTACTTCCAATAATTATACATCTTAATGGAATTGGAAAAGGTTTATCATTATTCTTATTTTCATCTTTGTAATAAACTTTTAATTGATACTTTTTTCCCATTATAAATATAATTTATATAAGATGAAATTAATAAAAGTAACTGGAAAAACTTCTGAGCTGAGTTTGAGATTGGCTCATCCAATATTTCTAGACGAAAATATAAATTATAAAATAGGTCTTGTTGGTTTTTATTCAGATAATAATATTCCTAATATACAAAAAGATTCATACATTTCATTCGATATTAATAAATCAAGAAAACATATTAAAATTGAAAAAGGATTTAGGAATTTAAACGAAATCGATAAATTAATAAAGAAAGAAGTTGGAAACGATAAGTTCTATATAAAAGGTAATAATGATGGAAAAATAGAAATATTTTCATCATATCCATTTGATTTAGATGTTAATCTTAAAAACATTTTTGGTTTTGAAATACCTTCTAAAAATGAAATTACAACATATTATGAAAACAACAAGAAACATGTTGGAAAATTTAAACCAAAATTAAGACCTTTTTTTTTAATTTTTTGTATTTCAAAAAGTTAAGCTTTCAAAAAGTTAAGCTTTCAAAAAGTTAATATTTAAACTTTTTAACTTTATATAATTTTTTCTATAATAAATGCATCCAAAAAAATAATTAAAATAAGAGATAGTTTAATTAAAAAATTTGAACATGCTAGGAAACAGAGAATATATGAAGAAGATTCTAAAAATAAAGAATATCGGCCAATAACAAGTGCTATTGATAAGCTTGATACTACTTTTAAAATAAAAAAATTACATCCTGCAAGTTGATTAAAAGTATACAAAATGTTATTAGAAACAAAATAAAAACATTAAATTACTGATTCTTGTACCATTTACAAGAAACATAGCCGACATGGAAATTCCCACCATTCAGAAAGAAGACAAACAATCTTTTTGAAAAAACAGACAATTAATTTTCAGCGAAAGATACCACCAATTGCAAAAAGTACAAAAACCTTTTTCAAAAAGAACAAAAGAAAGTTACATTTGATCAAAACACGGAAACAAGAAATTACAGACAAAATGAATACTGAAACTGAATTGAGTGATGATAAGTTTACAAATGAATCAAAAAGTTCTATATCATCAGATGCTTTAAATGATTCTTCATCTTCTTTCTCTCATATTTTAAGCCCTATTGCTTTCAAAAATTAAGAACAAAAATACTGATTCTCTAATTATGGAATTTCTATTTTAAGATGATGAAATCATCTCCAAAAAATTGGGCAGAAATATGTTAAGATTGATGGAAATTATTTAAATTAATTGATGGCAAAGAAATTATATTGGAACTAAAGGATTGTGGGTTCTTTTAACTCAAAAATATATACAAATATTTTGATAAAAACAATAAAGGATTATATACTCAAGAAGATTTTAATACATATACAGAATTTCTAATTGATTAGTGAAGCATTTATATTATAAAAATTACATCATCATCAAATAGACAAAAAAGTTCCAAAATTCGCCAAAATATAATTATTTAATAAAACCAATATATGAAAAAAAACATATAAAGAACAAAACAAATTACTGGGGAAGGAGTTATAAACTATAATCAACATTCATTTTTCATAAATAAATAATTTAAAATGAACTAATTTCAAGATTGGAATTTACACAATATATGCATCTGAACAAGCTGGAGATAATAACTTTTTCATATTGAAAAAGTTGGAATAATTAGATTTTTAAACAAATCTTTTAGAAAAACATATTGATGATCAAAAAGGAACTGAATATTTAATAGAGATTAGTTAATGCTCTTCCCACATAAAAATAATTACAGATGAAACTTATGGATCTGGATTGTTTAATAAAATATAAAACAAATTAACCCTTTTGAAATTACATTATCCAGGTTTAAAATAATTTAGGTCCAGGTACAAAATTAAATGAAAGATTAGAAAGAGGTGATAACATCCCAATTAATAACATTAGAATGAAGCTGCCCAAGAACATGATATTGCCATATAGAGATCCACATCAAGAAGTTTCAGACAGACATATTGCTGATACTAAGTTTTTAGAAACTAAAGCTTGGGAACATATCTATCATCAACAAATGATGCTGCGAATTAGGTGAAAGAACACAGCTTATTTAACAACAAATGCTATGAAAATTAAAAGACAATTTAGGAATGGATTGGATTCATTAAACATAAACACTACATTCAGACGTTGAATATATTTCAATCACAACAAAAATTTTATTTTATTTTTTTTATAAATTTTTACTATATAAATTAAAATGCGAATACAACCTTTTAAAATTTTCCTATAACAGATGGTCCCAAAAATCTAAAAATTATTACACGCTGCTAAAAAGAACAAACTGATGTATACAATCGATACAAACAAAAGGAAATAATTCTATTTGGTTAACCAAGAAAAGACAAATCAATAAAATTAATTAAAAATCTCTAAAGAATGGAAAACGGGACACGAAACTACTAAAATTAACTTATAAAACAATTAAGATGAAAATCAAAAAGAAGGTCGGTATATTACCATTAATTTTTGCTGGAATTGGTGCTTTAGCAGCATTAGCAAGTGGAGCAAGTGCAGTTGCAAATTCGGTTATTGATAAAAAATATAAAGATAAATTAATTGAAGAACAAATTAGACATAATAAGGAAATGGAAAAGAAAAATGGTGGGAAAATTTTAACAAAGAAGACTGAAAGTAAAAAAAAAAAATAATTCCTTTATCTAATTTTGATATTGAAAATTTAGTTAAAAAGTTAAACATAAAAAATTTTAGAGGAGTTTTTATGAGAAACGAACTTCCTAAAAATATTAAAAATATAGAATGTGGAATTGTAAACATTGATAATTCTTTTGGAAATGGTACACATTGGGTTGCTTATTATAAAAATGGAAATAAAAAATATTATTTTAATTCTTATGGAAACTTACAACCTTCGAAGGAATTAGTTATATATTTGGGAAAAGATAATTTAATATATAATGAAGATAGACAAATATTCTAAACAAGAAAGTGTACCATTAAATATTAAGAACGATATTTTAAAAGATTTTCAAAGAAAAAAAAAATTTTTAAAATAGAAAAAAATAAATGATAAAATTAAACCTATGGAAAATAAAATAAAAAATGAAATTACATCTCTTTTTACAATTACATAGTCGTATATAGGATTTAATAAAAGAAGACTTGTTAGTGTTTCAGAGGCAAAAGATAATAATGATGTTGTCATTCTAAAACAAGTAAAAAATATGTTTGAGGATTTTAAAACTAAAAATTCGAGAATTACAAGATCAATTGATATAAAAGATTTTGATGAGGAAATTAATAAAAAATTATTGGAATATGCAACGAAAGGAGAGTTAGACGAGAAGATTGAAAAACTTTCTCAAGTTTATTCATAAAAATTTAAAAAAAAAAATAATTAAATAAAAAAAAGATAATAGATTAAAAGTTAAATGATAAAATATCACAAGAGCAAAAAGATCTTGAAAAATTAATTATTGCAAAATCGCTCCTAAAATGAAAAGATTCTTTTTTTTATTTTTTTATCTTAAATATTTTTTTCTTATTAAATGGCGTCAACACAAAATAATTGTGATTGGGATGAAATATCTTCGTTTCCAATTTTGAGTACTGAATTTCTAATGGTATTTCAGAATAAATTAAATTGGAATCTTGTTTCACAACACCATCCGTTTACATTAGAAGAATTAGGAATGTTTGCGAATAAAGTAGATTGGAAACTTATTTCAACATATCAGAGGATTGATGAAGAAAAAATTAAGTTTTATTCCTCATTATTAGATTGGAACATTATGTCTTTTTATCAAAATTTTTCTCCAGAAACTTTATTAAAATATAAACATTTAATTAACTGGGTAATCATTTTCGAAAGAGATGATATTTCGAATGAATTTAAACAAGATAATTATGAAGAATTTTCAAAATATTATAAAAATAGATTTAATGTTGAAAGTGTACCATCTTTATCAAATTATATTTTTTAAAATTGAATTTGTTTTAAATTTGATTTTATTATTTTTTTATCTTATTAAATGGACTACTCTAAATATTATAGCGATATTGAAAAACATCAATTCAAACATTTCTTACCTTCCAATAATACAGAAATCAATTTTAATAAAGAGAATCAAAGAATTGAATTTTTAATCGATGTTGGAGATAATTTTGTTGGTTCTAATTTTCAATATTTCATTTCTGGTGAATTTAATGCAAAAGATGGTGAAAAATATGGTGCGAATTCAGGAACTAAATTGACAGATAACTTTGTTCCATTTTTATTTCGCAGTATTGAACTAAAAAAACATAATAAATTAATTGATAGAATCGAAAATCCTGGAATTATTAGTACTATCAAAAATACAATTACTTTATCAAAAGATGAGGCAATAGCAAAAGAAAATAGTGGTGTAATTTCAACAATAAAATATGGTAAATTCTTTGTTACTGGAAATTTATCAGATTTAGGAATTGATTTCTTTGGAGACATTAAAATTCCAATCTATAAAGGTGGTTTTCAAATAACTTTTATTAGAAGTTGGGATCATGATGCTTGTTTAAGAGAAAGAATTGCTGGTGCTCTTGCACCAGAAGGAAAAATAACTATTAACAATTTTTTTATTAGAGTTCCAATTTTGGAATTTCAAACACCATCGAAATTTTCATTGATTAATGAAATGGTTACACTAGGTTCTCAAAAATTTAATTTTAAAACTTGGGAATGTATTGAAAAATCAAATATTTCTGGATTAACACATTTTAGTTATGATATTACAAATATTTATAGAAATATTGATAAACCCAAATTTATTATTGTTGCTTTTCAAATTGATAGAAACCATCAGACACAAGATACATCAAAATTTGATCATGTTAATGTAAGAAATATTCGAGTTAAAATTAATGAATCCTATTATCCAGAAGAAATGTTGAATCTAGAAATTAGTGAAGGAAATTATGCATTGCTTTACGAAATGTATAAAGATTATAAAAAGGCCTTTTGCTCAAATGCAAATATGTTGTATACACCAAACGAATTCATTTCGAATCGTCCGATTTTTGTTTTAGATGTAAGGAAAGGACCATTAAATACATCACAAAGTAAAAATAATATTCTTATTAATGTTGATTTTCATAATGCAACTCCTGCTAATACAAATGTTTATGTTGTTGTTGTATCAGAAAAGAATTTACAATATGATTTCGTAAATAATAATATCATAGAAATGTAAAAATTGTTTAATTAAAATTTTTTTGATTTAAAAATTTTTTTTTTCTAATTTCTTTAATTTTTGTATTTTTATAATTTTTAAATTTTAAATTTTTATAATTTTTAAATTTTTAAATTTTTAAATTTTATAATTTTGATATTTTTTTAAAGTTTTAATTTTTATAACTTTTCTCAAAAACGTTTTTTAGATTGGGATGGTTTTTGGCTATTGCGCTAGGATCCGCAAATGTATACTACTGAGGGGGTTGTATTTGAACAAAGTTTGTTATCTTATATTAAAAATGAGATTTTACATACTTCAATTATTTGTTAATTTACATACTTAATTTATCTTCATGTTGTTTTTTAGGATTTTGTAACAGATCATAAAATTTACAATTTAATTAATATCATCGAAACTTTGCATTTATCCAGTTGTATTTCAACTTTATTGTCTATAAATATTGTTATATACATGTTTTTCCTATTTCTATTTCCTATTTTTTAAATTTCAAGCCATCATTTCCTACTCCTGTCATATTAATAAGCTGTTATAGCATGTAACGGTTTATGGATGATCATATCTTAATTTATTCTTCATGCTTTGCAATTTATATATAGTGGAGACATTTAAAAAGACATTTAGATCGAATTATTTATATATTTTAACTCTTAGCAAATTTAGTTATTTTATTTTTTCCTGAATTTTTTGTGAAAAACAAATTTATCTCTGTCGTGTCGGACTTATTTTTGGTGCTACTAAAGAAATGGTTAAAGACCATAACAAAGGACAAAGGTGTGAATAAGCCTTGAAAAGTAGGAAATGAACATTTTGGGCTACGAACAATATCTGAGTTTTCTCACATCTCCACTTCAGTTTTGGGTAATAAAACGCATTGTGCTCGAACGCATTAATAATTTATGACTTCATTATAAGTGTCATCATAAAAGCAGGTTTACCTTGTGGGAAATCCAGCTATTGAGTTTGTATTTGTGACTGGAATTTCGAAAAATTCTTCACTCGAGGAGATGACGAAAATGGCGTAATTCAAAACATATTATACATACATTATAAATAAATAAATAAATTTATTTTATTTATTTTATGACGGACTCATAAAATATAAGCCTCATTATTAAATAAAAGTCCTTCCACGCAGGGTCTGCGTAAACTAAGCAGGTTTCGCCTCATGATGTTTAATCAATAGATAAATCTACATGCTGGTATCACAATAGCAACGTCAACATCAAATGAATAATATACAAACGATAATAAGAAAACCTCCAGACGGGAAGCATCTTGAAAATGTTAACAAACAGGTTCCGCCAACGGCTCACAGGATGAAAAACAATAACTGAAACATATCAGAATATAACATATTAATTTTATTGAAAACTTATTTACCATAGTACTGTAAATTATAATGGTTCAAAATAATGTTTATTTTCAATCAAGCAAATTTTAGTAGTCCATGAACATATGAAGGTGGAGATGGGACACGAAGACATATTTGAATTTATCTCGCATAATAAAAGGCTCTTGAAAACAATTTTATGGTAAATAAGCTTCGAATAATGGTGGTTTATTACATAACAGTATTGTTTATGTAACTTGAGTAGAAGTGGAGGTTTGCTGAAGGTTGAATAACTGAAAAATTCAAAAATATCTCGGGATAATATTCAAGATAGAGATAAATGTATATACCACAATATTTAATAAAACATTTACTTTGCAATAAGATTTGGTTGTATACAACAGTGCATTGTTTTGAATCCGATGTATAGTAATGGAGATTTCGAAAAAAAATCCCCCCCCTCTAAACCCCACTCCCACTGGTCTGATATAGCCATTAACGAACTTGATCTGCTTTTTTACATAAAAACGTTTAAATATCCGAGTTTGGTAAAATACCAACAAAAAATTGTGACCGCTAGAGCGTAAACAGACACATCCGTCACACACACACACACACACACACACACACACACACACACACACACACACACACACACATATATATATATATATATATATATATATATATATATATACAGTTATGAAAGGACCTCAATTTCGTCAACTCCTAGGTAGGATCGATGGGCATTTTAAGAAATTTTTCTAAATAGCGTCATGAGTATGACCTCCCATAGCAGATTTCCCCTAAGGGAAAACTGCTAAAATCTTTAGGCCCGTTATGGTTAGAAAAGGGTGGTAACCTGTAGATAACCGTCACAATTAGCCAATGTAGCAAAAAGTGGACGTTAATAAATAACAAGAGCAATTCAATTTTCTGTTTTATCAAATTTCTTTATTGAAGGACATTTCTTCTGCTGGGTATATTTATAACCATTGTAAAATATACGTCCTTGTGTGTCGAGCCCATGTTTTCTCAAGTAGCTTGGTTAAAGGCCCTTCCATTGCAACCTTAGGCCTGTAGTAGAGAGGTGTCGTGCGGGCAGGGTATCACATTGCCCCGTACCCTCACCAATATCTCCTTAACCTTTTCACTTCAAACTCCTCATTCAAATGTGTTCATATATCATTCTATTCTATTCGCTGATAAATTCCTTTCCGATTGGGCTTCAATAACTAAGCAGATTTCCCACGTGCTTCGCGTATTTGCATTTATCTCGAAATGTAAAGGTGCAATGAGAACAATATTTGGTTATTTAGGCTTCAAGTAAAGTGCATCTTGATATAACAGCTTATTGTTAATATGTTACATGAGTAGGAGTGAAGGTTTACTGAAGGCCCAACACTAATAAAGGTAAATATCTCGGTTAATAATCAAGATAGTGAACAAAAAAAAACCATATAACAACATTTGTAGTAAATTTAATTTGAAAAAAGATTTGGTCCAACACTTTTTCGATTCGACATATAATAACCGAGATACTCCGAATTTTCGAAATTCTCCCTATAAAACTCCTCTCCCCGGCCCAATTTCAGCCATTAAAGAACTTGATCTTTACTTTTACATAAAACGTTTAATAATGTCCAGTATTTGGGCAACGATCAAACAAAAGTACGGACTATAGAAAGCTCAATGGATCCCTACTTAGAAAGTAAACTTTTACTATATACTTTATATATATATATATATAGTATATATATATATATATATATATATATATATATATATATTGAACGGAAAACAATTTTGTCGTCTAGGTATGATCCAGTGACATTTGAGTAAAGTTTTCGAAAATCATGTCATGAGCACGACCTCAATAGCTGATTTCCCTTAAGAAAACTTTCTCCTCAAAGGAAATTAACTTTTGAGGTTGAAATCATGGCACGTTTTTTGGAAAGTAGAATCATTGTATATTGTAATATTTTACTAATCGTCCTATTACAAGCTTTGATGCGAAATATTGTTTTCAACGAATCTTTATAATGCCAGGTGCAAGGAATACGCTGTTTGATGACGTCTTCAATTGAGATTTTGCGTTCTAAATTGGAAAATGTTTATTCGATCTATACCATACTCGACATTTATTCCTTACTGGAGGAGGGTTCTGGAGAGGATTCGATTATTTAAAATATCTTCGATATTACGAGGCGGATCGAAATAGAATGCAGAACCAATCTTGTGAAAATATTGGAGCTGTACAATTGTAGTTCCATACATTTTCTAGTGCCTCAGACATTCAGCGAGTTATTTGCACTTCATAGTATTCTACCTTCAGGAACCCCCGACTTCTACTCACTTGATTTTTACATAGAAACATAGAATATAAGGTGTGATGATATCACCAGGGTGGCATCCGAAGCATAGGAAATCTGCTTAGCTTATAGAGTCTCTGCCTGGCCGACTTTTTTTGATGTGTTCTAAACAGAAAATTTCTTCTCCTATTACCTTGAAATTCTTAAAATGTGCCACAAATGTGTGTTTCTATTAAGAGACCAAAGGCTCCAATCCCTTATACTCATAAATAAATCGTGCATGATTATATTTACCCATACATATAAGCTTTTAACGATATATATTGAATTCTGCTAGTTTCTTAATTGTATAAGTTCAAGGAGTCGATCGGAACTTTTTTATCAAAGCTTTGAAGTTCATTCTTCAAAGAAACCTTTTACTGCTGAGAAATACGTTTTGAATTCTCTTTAGGACCCCCCCCCACTCTCTTTGCAGCAATCAAATAAAGGTTAGCATTTTGACGAATTACTTTAGATTAAAGTATCTTCACGGTAAACTACAATATCACTTTTCTGGACATCCCAAGTACATTTGCATTATAGTGCATTGTGTCAAAATGAAAAAAGTCCGTCACGCAGGGGCTGCGTAAACTAAGCAGATTTCCCTCAGAAGATGTTTAGTAATAGATAAATCTACATACTGCTAACACAACGCCGTGAATAAATACAAACGGAAATAAGAAATGTTTCATCCAATTTCAATAGCCTGCCGACAGGAAGCGTTAGGTTAGAACTGTAAACAAACGGGTCCCGCCTCACACCGGAAAGAAAAACAATTACTGAAATATATCAGAATATAACACATTAATTTTATTGAGAACTATTTACTATATCTAGTACTGTAATTAATAATGAGTCAGAATAATTGTTATCTCAATCAATAAAATTTTAGTAGTCCAAAACTTTAAGATGGGGGGGGGGCACCAGGACATATTTGCATGTATCTCGTATAATAAAGGTCTCTTGAATACAATTTTTGGTATTTAAACTTCCAATAATGTGTTTTATTATGTGTCATAGTATTGTTTACGTAACATGAGTAGAAGTGGCAGTTTGGTGAAAACTGAAAAATGCAAATATCTCGGTTAATATTCAAGATAGAGAATAAATGTATATAACAATATTTATAGTAAATTTAATTTGTAATAAGATTGATTCTGTATAATTTTTCGATCCGACGTATAGTAACGGAGATATTTCGAATTTTCGAAAATCCTCCCCTCTAAACCCCCCCTCCCACTGGTCCGATTTCAGCCGTTAACGAACTTGATCTTTCTTTTTACATAAAACGCTTAAATATGAAGTTTGGAAAGGATTAAACAAAAATTGCGACCGCTAGAGCGGTAACAGACAAATATATATATATATATATATATATATATATATATATATATATATATATATATATATATATATATAGATATATATATACAGTTTTGAACGGACCTCATTTTCGTCATCTACTAGGTAGGATCGATGGACATTTGAAGAAAAATGTCGAAAATTCCGTCATGAGTACAACCTCAATAGCTGATTTCCCTTAAGGGAAATCTGCTAAAAGCGTTTATATAATATACACATACACACATACACACACGCGCGCGCCCGCACGCACTGACGCACACACACACACGCACACACACACACACACACACACACACACCCACACACACACACACACACATACATACATAAACAATAAAATATGTAAATAAAAACTTGAAAAATGAAATTACAAAAAAAAAAAAAAAAAAAAAAAATTAAATACGAGGTACGTTCGGGAAGTAAGTTCCGTTTTAAAATTAAAAAATAACGAGTACAGATACAGCAAAGGAAATGTATTGTTGAAAAAGTCCGTCAAGTAGGGGATGCGTAAACTAAGCAGATTTTTCCCATGTGAAGTTTATAGCAAGTAGAAGAAATCATGGCGAATCACCGATCGAATTACACAATCGAGATTCTCACATTAACGGCAAGACATTACAAACAGAGCGCTTAACGAAGTGACACGGACAACAATAACTAGTTTCAAAATGGCGTCTTTCCTTCCGGTTGAACACAAAGTAACACCCGCGCATGCACAGCAACCTGCGAATCGCAAACTCTACCACGAAGAATAATGGAATCGGAACTTACTTTCCGAATGTACTACGTATTAACAATTAACAATTAATTGGGAATGCGAGTCTTTGAATGTCTTGCTGCAGTCTGCATTCATAAGAGGATTGAGTGAATGTTTGTTCAGTGGAACTGTAGCATTTACAAGTATTTGAGTCCTTAAGTTTGAATCTGTTTTAGTAAGGGTATGTATTACAGTGTCCAGTTAGTAATTGTGTTAGATAAAATGTAGTATGGCATAGTGGTAGTTTTTGGTCTTTAAACATGAATATATAATTTTAGATGCAATCCATTATCTGTTTAATTTCACAGCAATTGCCACAAATTAATCTCTAAGTCTCTAGTTTAACCAAACAAACGAGTCAGCGAACGCTAACCTGAAAGAAAAACAATAACTGAAACATATCAGAATATAACATATTAATTTTATTGAAAACTGTGTACTGTATCTAGTACTGTAATTTATAATGAATCAGAATAATTTTTATTTTAGTATTCCAAGAATTTAAGACAGGGGGGGGGGTCACTAGAACATATTTATATCTATCTCGTATAATTAAGGTCTCTGGAATACAATATTTGCTATTTAAGCTTCTATATTCAGTAATTTGCAAATCTCTCCTTCTCGTTTTCAAATAATATTCTTCATGATAAAGATATTCTAAATTGCAAAAACTGATTTTATTTCATCACTAATGTAACTGAACTTTTTAATTAAATATTTTGTTTTCCACCATTTCGACCTCTGATATCTGTGATAATGGAGTTATAAAAAAGAAACAACCTTGGTTGTTAAAATAAATAAATTTATAACAAATCAATCAGTTCATAAAACTAATTAAATTAACCCACTGAACTTCTCAATGCAGACACCTTATTATTATTATTAGATTGGATACTAATTCCACTTTGGAAACTTCTAGTAGGTATTAAGACTTTACTTTGATATTATCCTCTTAGATTCTTACCTCAAATTCCAAACTAGTCAGTCAGTGTTCTTACTTTATACAGAATTTGCACTATTATTTCCGAAAATGCCTTTAACAAACTTAGGATATAGAGACATGTTGTAAATGTATGGCCTTGTAAATGGACGTCATATACTCTATGTGCAAGTTATGTGTGAAGTTTTTCTAGATTATATATATATATATATATATATATATATATATATATATATATTCTCATATATTTTATTAGCAGATTTCCTTTAGGAAAATCAGCTATTTTAATGTACATATAGGATCTTGTTATCGGGGATCAATTCAGAAAATTTAAGATTTTTTATTCTTTAATCTTTCAACACTTGAGGTTGAATTTCCTTCAAATGTTGCTAAAAATGTGGTCAGTTCTAAACAACGTATATATATTTGTCGTTTTATCGATTCTGATTGGAAATCATATATTACCAATTTTATTGTAAATGTTATATTCTATAAATGTTGTTTAATACATTTTTTCTCTATCTTGAATATTTATCGACATTTTTGCATTTTTTAAATTTTCTATTTTTAGTTGACTCCCTCTTTTAGTCATATCACTTTAAAAAAATATACCATGAAACGCTGTTCCAAGCTTAAATACGGCGTATATGTATATATATTACTTACTTCAATAATATTTATACTTTTCATGATTTTAGATTTCTTATGTTTTCTTTGTCTATTTATATATATATATATATATATATATATATATATATTTCATTTATTTATTTTTATTTATTATTCGTAATTGAATTTCAATGTAAATTACTCTTGTACATTGATTTTACATGTATTCTAGAGTATATGTTATATTCCAAATGATTGTAACATGCTATGGAGCTAATCTACCATAATCTAGAGATGCTACGTTATGGAAAACATCAAATAAAGTAGGAATAAATCTCCTCCTCCTCATTATGTTATATTGTACATATTTGCTATATTAGAATTCTATTGTTTATATGCTACTATAATCTGCCCTTTCACATTTGAATTCACATTTTGAAGTTTAATGAATATTTATTTATTTGATGAATTTTGTGTATATTTGTAAATTTATACAACTATGATTGAGTGAATGTAGGTAAATACATTCAGTTATTTATTTGAGAAAATAAATTAATTTACATTTTGATTGGCAGTAAACTACGATGCTTATAAATTGCTAAATATTCTATTTAAATATTTACTGTTTTATAATAGTTAACCTACATTTTCTGCAATTTGTACAGCCATGAAATGATGGATTGAGCTTCTGAAAGCACCCAGCGCCTCACCTCAATATGTGTGAAGAAAAGACATATTTTACATTTTCCTTTACACCTATAGAAATTGATAAGCTTTCCCACACCAAAAAATAATATTTTAGAGAAAATATCGTCCTTAACTTTATATAGGATAAATAAATATCTCTTAATATACTCTTATCTTAACTGATAATATTAATGTATTACTGGTGTTAATAGTTTACATAAAAGGAAACGCCCGTATGTACAGCTCTTAATTATTTTAATTGTATTATTATAGCTGACTCATTTAGATTGTTTTATAACTCTAGAGTAGTGGAGTAGTTTGAGGTTATTATTTTTTTGTTATCCATTTTTGACCATTTGATAAAAATATTCACTAACACATCCCTCACCACTAGTGAAAATGCACATAGCTCCATTTAAACATAGAATAGCTTGCTGAATAGAATATTTTAGCCATTATTTGCCCTTTTTCCAATGATATTTTTCCACAGTTAAACCAATTTACAATATTATTATTTACTTTTATGTTTCTGTTGGAGAATATAAGCAATAAGTCAAAATGCAGCATCAATTTTGAAAGTTACTCTACTGGTCTCACAACCTTTTTGATGCCTTACTAATAGAATTTTTCAAGAATTTATAAAATGTTTGTATATGTAACACAAATCATAAAGGAAAAATATCACTATCCTAGAAATGGATGCAATAGTTCTCCTGATAATGTGAAAACAAAAAGTTGTGAAACCAGTAGAACAATGAGGAAATTATTTACTTTAATAGTTTTTTGATCTATCCAAACCAAAGAAAAGTTTTGGTTCAGAGGTCAAGATTATTAACTGATATTATTAACATTCATTTTTTAATGTGTTAAGTTGGATGTTGTTTTTATATATCTAGGAATTCAAAATAATAAGGGATGTTTTATATTAAGCCAAAAATACACACAAAGAATATTTGTTTGCATTAAACAGTATATTTTAAAAATTGGTAAATTTGATTGTCAAATTTATATTTATATCGTTTCAAATGTATCACATTAAATCTCATGAAAACAAACAAAAAATGAAAATTTTTGTCTCAAAGCTTATTAAAAGCCAGAAGTTTGTGCACAAATTTGGTGGACAAGTGGTTTTGACATGTTCACAGTCAAATTATAGAACAAAGACTGTTTCTTCTTTAGCTACTCAACTGTCTCAGTATACTGAGTTGGCTCCAAGGGAATGACCTGAAATGATGACTTGAAGCCTTTTTACAACACAGCTGATTAAAATTTAAGAATTTTGAAAATTCGTAATATCTCCATTATTATGTGTCGATCAAAAAATTGTATAGAACCAATTTTATTGCAAATGTAATGTTCTATAAATGTTGTTATGTACCTTTTTTCACTATCTTGATTATTAACCGAGATATTTGATTTTTTTAGTTTTTTGCTTCAGGAAACCCCCACTCCTACTCATGTCATATTAACAATAAGCTGTTATGTCATGAAACACTTTTTTCGAAGCCTAAATACCAAATATTGTTCTCATTGAACTTTTACTTGTTAAAATAAATGCAAGTACATGATGCATATGGGAAATGTTGACCCAGCCCCTGGGTGACGGACATTTTAGGCATTACCACTTTAAAAAGGAGCTAATATATCAAAAATCATCTTATTCCTAGCATAAATACCAAATATTGTTTTCAACTAACGTTTGTAATGTGAGATACATGCAAATAGTTAGTGTGATGACATAAAACTAAAATTAAATTAGTGAAAGTATTTTAGTTGAACTAAACCAAACCTAAATCATTGAGATTTATTAAAATTTGAACTAAAACTTTATTTTAGTTTAGCAAAACCAAACTAAATAACTCTAATCTATCTCATTTAATTAGCTAAAATGCAACAAATTTTCAGGCTCTCTCCCAGTGATGATAAAATAATGAGTTATGGCCTCAACAGCTTTTTTAGCAGATTCCCTTAAGATTGTCCCAATGTAGTATAACTATATATTTGTTTTTCTCCGATTATGCCTGTGATATAAATGAAATCTCATAAATAATTTATCATTTCTTTATGTAAAATGAGAACCAGTGATCAATCATATTGAAAAAATGGCTTTTATCATTCGGAAGACATTACTCATCAAGAGATATTCACATTTATCTTCCGATGTTATTGAATTATTATGTTCTGCTCTTTAAAATAAATAACCAAAGGCTATTTGTTGTATGTTGGTAATAAAAATGACATTCAACACCATTCTGAGTTTGTTTAGTTAAACAAAATTCTTCTGAAAAAAATACGATTGAATATTTTGAAAAAAGTGTCATGTTAAAATTCAATTTAAAATCAGTTCACTTCTACTAATGAATTTATTTTTCCATATTGTTTTTTTGAAGTTTCCTTTTGTGTGTATTCTATTCATTTGTTTATTTATATTTTTAAATAGATAAATAGTCTGTCATAAAGTTATTATTATTATTATCTCATTGTCTATTGTTTTGTTTTTTTCAACATTCCTTTTGAATGTATTTCTTATTTGAAGAAATATATTTACTTATATTCTAGCTCTGAATCAAAGTATGAGTTTGTAAACTGAATAGTGAAAACTCACAAAGAATATTTTTTTCAATAAAAATAATTAGCAAACTAGTTTACTAAAACTAAACTAAAATCACAATCCAATGATTACTTTCAATTAAAATAAACTAATTAACCTACTAAAAATGGTTATTAAGACTAAAAACAGCTATTTATTAAAAAATACTCCATCGGAGTCCAGTTTTATGAATTGAATGTAATTTTTCTGAGTTTACATGATTATCATAATTTTATTAATCTGAAGCTAATCTAAAAATACGGGTATAACGTTCTTTATTAATATTTAATAAATTATATATATAAATATTATACTTAATATTTATTATGAAAATACTCCATCAGAGTCAAGTTTTTTGAATTGAATGTAATATTTTGAATTTACATTATTACAATTATTTTATTAATCTAATGCTAAACTAGAAATATAATGTCAGTTTATATTTAACCCATCACTGTTTGTGAGGAGTGTATTTATTTACATTCTTGTTATATGAGAACTGGTTGTTTTCATGACTTTGTATGGCTTTAGAGGGGGTTGGGTGATCTGTTGCAATATGAAGGGGACAACAAAGTAATCAATACACATTATCACCGAGAAACTAAACTAAACAAATTCTCCCTCCCACTCTCTCCCTCTCACTCTCTCTCTCTCTCTCTCTCTCTCTCTCTCTCTCTCTCTCTCTCTCTCTCTCTCTCTCTCTCTCTCTCTCTATCTCTCTCTCTCTCTCGCCCGCCCTCTCTCTCTCTCTCTCTCTCTCTCTCTATCTCTCATCCCCTCTCTCTCCTCTCTCTCTCTCCTCTCTCTCCTCTCTCTCTCTCTCTCTCTCTCTCTCTCTCTCTCTCTCTCTCTCTCGCTCTCTCTCTCTCTCTCTCTCTCTCTCTCTCTCTCTCTCTCTCTCCCCCCGCTCTCTCGTCTCTCTCTCTCTCTCTCTCTCTCTCTCTCTCTCTCTCTCTCTCTCTATCTCTCTCTCTCTCTCACTCTCTCTATCTCTATATCTCTCTCTCTCTCTCTCTCTCTCTCTCTCTCTCTCTCTCTCTCTCTCTCTCTCTCTCTCTCTCTCTCTCTCTCTCTCTCTCTCTCTCTCTCTCTCTCTCTCTCTCTCTCTCTCTCTCTCTCTCCACCCCCCCTCTCTCTCTCTCTCTCTCTCTCTCTCTCTCTCTCTCTCTCTCTCTCTCTCCCCCCTCTCTCTCTCCCTCTCCCCCTCTCTCTCCCTCTCCCCCTCCCCTCTCTATCTCTCTCTCTCTCTCTCTCTCTCCCTCCCTCTCCCCCCCCTCCTAGGATCAGTGGACATTTGATGACATTTTTTTAAAATCGTATTTTGAGCACAACCTTTATCTGAATTCCTTTAAGGGAAATCTGGTAATAGATTAGGAAATAGTCAAAACATATTTGTATGAACTGGCTATTGCTATTCCCATTATTGCATTTATTTTTACTTAGGTACTTGAAAGATTGTGTTTGTCATTAGCTAGTCACTATATTAGATAATTGCCTCTTGAGTATCTTTAAATAGGTATTTCAATAGATTTGAACCTGTTTACTTTAATTGTATTTGAGATATTTAATCTGCAAGTACAAATATATTTCTTAATCAATGACTCAATAGTCGCCGTTTATAAATTTTAATGACTTAGCACATTAATTGTTTTCGAACATCGTTGTACTCTTTCGCAACCTATTGTAGGTATCCATTGGTAAGATATTGTAGAATAGTTTGATTAAAAATCACCAATTAAAACTCAGAATATTAATGAGATGGGCGTCGAAATATTTACCAAATTATTGCCTTACTATCTCAGCATTCAATTATCATCTCATGAGAATCACAGTTGGAATAAAATGTAAAATATATATATATATATATATATATATATATATATATATATATATATATATATAGTAGGACTTCCACTATAATAAATAAATGCCCATCACACAGGGGCTGCATAAATAAACTAAGCAGATTCCAAAATAAAAATTTGATGAGAAGAATTGGGTGGTCAATAAACTTTTATTTAGCCACTTCATCACACAATATATTTGCATATATCTCATTTAGTAATGGTCTGAAGAAAACGTTATTAGGTATTTAATATTGTAATAAGACATTTCTTGATATATTCATGTATTGTTAAAATTTATATGTATATATACTCTAGCGATCACATTTTTTGTTTGATCCAAACTTAATATAAAAGCATTTCATGTTAGACTAAATATCAAGTTTTTTAACAGGATTTGATTTCATATTATGTTGAAAAAATAACTAACAGTTTCCAATAGTTAGACTTCTTTCTGTAACAGTAGTACAATTATTATACTGTTGTAAAGAACTGAATTCATTTCCCTGTGGGAAGAACAGCTGAAATGCACAATTATTCAACTATTGACTGGAATAACTATACATGGAATATCCCCAGCAGTGCAGCCAAGTACATAAAAGAATGTTGTGTTTTTCCAAATGACATATCAAAATGCTGAAGGGCTCTGCCAGGAGGCATCTAGATTAGTAACTGGCAGAGTAAATATAGCAGTCAAGGCATTTTCACCAAGCTCTTTGTCAAAATCGGTTAATTCTGGGCTGCTATTGATGAATTGTGCGAAGAACAACATTTAATTTAAATAGTTATTTTTATTCAGAAATTGTTTATTTTACTAATAAAATCCTTTTCTTCTTCTATACTCTCATTAAATTTTTCTCTGCCCTCTCTATAATGGATATGGCAGTAGTCCTGGAAGTTTAGAGGGTGTTAAGATACACTACACTGGTGAAAATATTCCATTCTCTGAGATATCTAAAATTATGCGAGTAGCTTATCGCTGGCTTAAATTAGAATCTAAACAATTTAGTTTAAACATAAACAAAACATATATGTATTTGTGTGGTCTTAAAGCTGTCTCATAACATGTGGTTTCCCGTTTTATGCAATACAAATTAATGGTGCAATAGGAGGATCGTCTGTAACAACATAGGTGATGAATTTAATCATAAATATTTGTTAATTGTTGTCTTCTGATCCAGTAAAATCTATTTATTACAAGTCACGCAAGGCGCAATGCCGATTGGAATAAAAGAATAAAATCCTTCAACCTTTCATTTTACTGAATAAAAAAAAAACATTAACTATTATCCTAATTTTAACAAGTGTACTTTAAAAACACTATTAAAAGATGTAGTGAGATGAAATAATACCAGTCCTTAGGCAAAGATACTTCCTTACAGATAAAAGTGACTTTTTGAATGTGATTAAAACTTGATTATACTTAAGGAACTGTTTTTAAAGTATGATATGTAATTGGATTGGAATACGTGAAATGTCAGTTCGAAGAGTAAGGGGAATAATATAAAAAAAGGATCATTAACAAAATACCATTTTTATTTATAATAACATCCAATTGCTTCAATACATTTCCCATCACACTAGGTTTTTTAAAACATTTATTTTGGTATTCTGAGTTGAAATTCTGACCGATAATCAACTAATTTTGTGTTTTCTTACAATAATTTGTTTTTATTAGTGCCTAGCAGTTTCCAGCAGCTATACTGCCATCCTCAAGGCTAAAAATGTAACAACTAGGATTGTAAGATTCATTATTGAATTCGTTACTTACAAAACGTTTTAATTTAATATACTTTAATAATTAAATTTATTTTTGGATATTCTTTTCACTGATACAAAACATTCTGTAAATGAAAGTTAAAATTTTTTTTTAAATATCTATATAAATAAAATTATTAGGTTTGCTAAAAATACAAAATTATCAATGATTTATGCTCAAAAACATACTAACTTTAAATTTATAACCATGTAAATTCTAACAAAGCAACAATTTAAGTTAAATTGAATTATTATAACAAAAAGAGTTAGAGAAAATATTCGTTTAAAATATATAGGGTACTTTTGAAAAGTGAAATTAAAAAAGCTAAGAACATTGTACAATTTTAATAAATTATTCACTTTAACTTATATTGTTTCTTTGTTTTTTCCTTCTTTGTTATAAATATATTTTATTAAGTTATTACTAGAAATTTACAAAATAATTTACAGTTCTCCTTTTGTCCACTACTATATTACAAAACAATATAAAAAACAAGATTTCCTTTTAAATAAAATATAGCTTATAAATGCAATTTGATTTTATAATGTTATTTATAAATATTGAATTTATAATAATACTTATAAATGTCATATTGCAACTGAGTTGCTTTGTTACAATTTAATTGGTTATAGATGTTAAAATTTGTATATTTTTGAGCTTAAATTGTTCATAATTTTTAGCCTGAAGATGCCAGTGATGTGGCAAAACCGGTTGTAAAATATAAACATTTAATGACTATATCTTTCTTTTCTCAAATAGCTGGATCCTGCAACATTGGTCAATCAACATTATATTGAATATTTCATGTCAAGCATGATATAAAAGCAGACATATATTGCATTTTCTATTATTTATTTAATATCCATTGTGTTAGTATTTATAAACAATAGCATTAAATTAACTTGTATATAGCTGACGCTTCATTTATTTCAACTCAATAAATTTTATGAGATGTATCAATTTGATATTGAAATAAAAATGTAAACTTTGTAACATTAGGTTTCTGTAACTTTCTTTGCATTTTAATATTTTTGTGACTTGTAATAAATAAATACTTTTGTTGTTCACACTTTCAAATCTCCAAATTAAATGTATTTCTTTCATTCCATTGCCCGATTAGCCTTGGTAGTATAGAGTGAAACTTAATTTTTCCTTTTAATGTCACTGTTCATTGTGATATATTAATTGTTTCTTGCATGTATCCCTACTTCATCTATTATAAACTGAATGTATTTCAATTTATTTATTCACTCGGTGTCTATAATTATTTTCTATTATTACTCTATATGTGTGTGGGAGGTCCAAGACCATTGGAGTTTTATGTGTGGAGTGAGTTATAGTTAGTGACAATTGCATATAATCTATACACCCCCTTTGCATGCCATTAGATTTATGATTAATGCATTTATTTGTGCCCGTGCATTGATTAGTATAGTCAATAGAAGTATTTGAAGCCTGTTGCAGAACTTCTGTCTTCTATGAGTTACTATGAAAGACATATCCTATGAGACAATTCGTATATTAGTCTATATTGATGAACTCTTGGTTTTTTTGTGAATTAAAACAATTAACCATGACAGGGTTGAGAACAAATTAACAAAATAAATACAATTTACTGTTATGCTCTAACTATGCTATAACAGCGATAATGTGATCATGTCTTAAATTAATATGGTGAAACATGTTATTACATTTCCACATTTTTATTGGAAAGTTAAATTTTTAACTTTCTCCATATATTCTGTATTTTATGGGACATTTTTGCTAATGTTTCTGCAATGTCTGCCTACTTAGGCTGAAGATATAATAATATGAAAAAAGTTAACATTCCATCAAAAAATATATAGTGGAATTGCAATAACTTCTATTGAATGTATAGAATGGGAAAGGTAATTTAATTTCAATTAATTTGTTCATTTCATCTTTTACTTTTTAAAGTTCCCATTATTATGAGTAATATAATTATACATTTGAAGTGGATCCTAAGGAAAATTCAATTAGAAGATACAATATTTTTCAAGTATGACACATTGTTTATATACTCTAAACAATATCTGAAATGGTTACCAGACATCATTTTGATGAAATGGTCATCTGTATAAAAAGTAGTAGGACAGTAATTAAAATTCCAAAAATTTAATAAGGAATGTTACTCAAGTTCTCAAAGCAGAAATTAATAAAAAAAAAGGAATAGCATTGAGTAATTTAAGATTTTGATTTTCAAATTTCTTGCCATAACCAATTTGTGCCTCTATATCTGCCCTCCCCTCCTGTCTTCCATTCCTCCCCTCTACGCCCAGTTCATAATGCAGTTGAGAATTCCTATAGCTTTTGCATGTTCTATGTTTATTAGTACCTATAACTTGTTGTATACTGATTTCAAGATCTGCAATCTCTCTTGGTGTTTCATAATAGTACCATCATTCAGCCATTCCTAAAAATCTGTTTTTCCTCTTACCCTATTCTTTTCGCTGTCCCTATTCATTATCTCAGGTAAGTAGTTTTATCTGTCTTGCCTTTACTTCTCCTGTCCATTCTTTCAGAGCATGATCAGGTCATACCCCTAGAGCTCATTATAGTTTAATAAGTATTGACAAGTATTCAATTCTTCAGTTTTTCTCAGATCTTGATTGCAAAGGTAAATTGAATAAGAACTCAAGACAATTCAAAATTTTCAAACGGGGGCTCAGGCTAGCTGATTGGTTAAGGTGTTGTTCTTGATAAATTTGTTAAACCTTGAGTGGTGGATTCGATTCCACCGGGGCATTAGGAATTGATTTGTTGACGAACTCATTAAATAAAATCCTTTGCCCCATCCTGGGTAGTAACCTGCAAATAACTTGTTCCGATTACCTGTAGTGTTAAAAAGTGGACATTAATAAGTAACATTTATTTCTATGCCATTATTAACTTACTCTTTGTGGAGGATAATAAACCCATTGGTGGATTTTCTCCCTTGATAGTTGTTGAACTGAAGAAAAGCCATTGAGATCACTAAAAATGTAGGTTTAAACAAATAAAGACTTTTGAGTTTTTATTGAATTGGCCTGGCCATCAGGATCTGCTTAAAAATATTTAGTTTATTTAATTTTGGTTTCTATTTTCCTCATGTTGCCTGAGAATACTCTTCTACATGTGAGACTATTTCTGCACAAAATGAATGGTTTGAACTACGTGTAATAAATTATTTATATGGTAGTTTAATTATTCTGATCTTAAAAAAAAAAAAAGTGAATTTCCTTCTAAAAACTTAAATCATAAAAACATTATTGTGTTGTTCGTAAGGGTATTCATACATCATGTGCTAGCTAATCTTGTGATATGCATTTGCTATTTTAAGAACGATCGTACACTAAACTTTATATAGGCTACAGTCAACAGTCGAGAACTGAAATATTGTGAATGGTGTTACTTTGTGAATGGCCTTCCTCAAAAAGGCTATTTAGAAGAGAAGTAGTTTTAAGGAGGTTTAGAATTAGCCATTCACAACTGACTCATACTTACTGGAGAAGACTAACCCTACTGCCAACACTGTAACTTTAGACTTACTATAAAACATATACTAACTGACTGCTATCAAAGGACTCACATATACCTACCATACACTTTGACTGAATTACTACACAACCGTAGCCAGTATATAGACCATGTATACATTACTTGAAACAAAACATTTTCAAAAAATTATAATGTAGGACAATAGTGATAATATTTGCAGAAATGAGCATACTTGTGTAAATATGATAAATTGATGATAAAAAATTTAACTGATATGTCGCTCAATCGCCCCAGTTACAAAATGTGATTACTGTAAGAATAAATAATAATAATAATCATTTTGGTGGAAAAATTGAATCCAACCAGAAAAATTTTCAAGATGAAATGACTAACTGGATTAAGTGTAGTAGCACACTAATGAAAATTACAAAATTTAATGAGGAATGAGCTTAACGATAACCTGCTTTTGTTGAGTTCAACAAATAATACACATGCACATGCAAGCAGACTGTAGACTATGTTAAATTTGATTGTGATATCAGCCTTGAAATAGCACATGGATATCGCAAGTTTACCACAGGTTTTATGAATACTCCTAATTAATTAATTTATTTGTAGAATACTGTTTTAATGAAATATTTTATAGTTTAATTCAATTTTAAATATTTATTCTATGTGTTATTTACAACATAATGTATTTAATATTTACAACAATATATAGAGCATGTATTGCTTCTTTACTAACTTATTAATTTATTTTTGTTGGCATTCTTGTTACTAGATACATGGAACGCACGAGGTGGTGCAGCAGCTGCAGCCATCCTAGCCCGAGCAGAAGCAGAGAGGCGGGGTAAGGGCAGGAGGGGTGATCAGGTCTACCACACTGTCACTGGAGCTGTATCTACAGCCCACACCAAGCCTTCTCATCCGCCTTCTATATTTGAGGTATTCAGGCCTCGCAGCAAGTCTGATGCCGCTACCAAGAAGCCTAATTTCATTGGGCATATGAAAAATGCTATGACTGTAAGTGTCGTTTACTCGTTCATCTTTTCCATTAATTTTTATTGGGGCTCATTAGGTTGGTTGTTTGTGTGAAACACTATTAGGCAAAATGAGATTATTTTACAAAAGTTTTGGACTGATTTTCAGTTCTCTATCAGGGTTGATGATGAAGAGTGTCTGATATGGGAATAACAGGGTGAATCCTATGCTATTTCAGTTATTAAAAAGTCCATCACACAGGGGCTGCGTCATCTAAGCAGATTTCCCACGTGTATTAAGTATTTATGTAATGAGACAAATATTTGGTATTTAGGCTCCAAATAAAGTGGTTCATAAAACAACAGCTGTTGTTAATATGACATGAGTCGGAGTAGGGGTTTACTGGAGGCCAAAATCTAATAAATGCAAATATCTCTGTTAATAATCAAGCTAGTGAAAAAATGTACTTTACTTATGGAACTTTATATTTGCAAGAAGGTTGGCTCTATACAATTTTTTCATCCGACTTATAATAACGGAGATACTTTGAATTTTCAAAGTTCCTCCCCTCTAAACCCCTCCCTCCCACTGAATCGATTTCAGTCCTTAACGAACTCGATCTTTTGTTTAACAAAATATTTGTATAAAACATTTTTGATTTTTTTAATGTGGTAGTAGCCCTTTACCATAATTTAATCCATTTATATATGAACTTCATTATTATACATGCGAAGTGTATATATTATATATGCATGTAACGTGTGAGTGTGTGTGTGTGTGTGTGTGTGTGTGTGAGAGAGAGTGTGTGTGTGTGTGTGTGTGTGTGTGTGGGTCAAAATATTAACATAGATTTGAATTAATTTGTCCAGGTAAGGTACCTGGTAGTTCATATTGGAAAGAGTTGATGAACATATCAATATTATACGCAAATTATTTGCTTCATACATTGTTCCCGAAAAAATGCATACAACAAAAGTTATATAAATATCAAAGTAAACAACTTTTGTTATGTGCACGTTTGACGAAAAACAAATAGACAACGAAATATTGCGAATTTTTATTTCAGGCCTGCCTTATAACCCCCACTCCCGTTCAAACCTAAAAATTTGAATATAGCTTATAATCATGGAAGAATTAATGCTAATTAACACGGAGTTTTGTTAAGTTCGGTTTAATCGTTAACAACAACAAACAAACAAACACACACGAAAGAAGCAATATGCAGTTATGATGTCTATGACATGTGAAACAAAAAGTTATCGTGAAATTTCGAAAAAAAAATCAATGTACAGACAGAGGTTACAATTTTATATATATATATATATATATATATATATATATATATATATAAAAAATTGTAACCTCTGTCTGTACATTATTTTTTTGCGAAACGATAATTTTTCGTTTCACATGCCTTAGACAAGATATCTGCAATTTGTAGCTTTGGAGTCTGTTTGCTCGTTACCTTTTCACGCATAAACGGCTGAAACGATTTTATGAGACTTCGTCTGTATATTACTACGAACCTAACTTAGATTTTAGGCTATATTAATATTCTCTGATACAAACAGGAGTGGGGCTTAAAAGAGAGGCCTGAAATTAAAAATAGCGATATTTCGTTTCGTATTGCCTTTTCGGCAAATATGCACAAAACAAAAGTTGTTTATTTTGTTATTTAGAGTAACTTTTGTTATATACACTTTTTTCGTATACCGAATTATAAACGAGATATACGCTAAAACCTATAGCGGAAGTGAGCAATTTTATTTGGGACAAAAGACCCAACCAAAATAAATAAAACTCGGTATGTGTATATTAGCACTAACGCTTTAATTATAACAAGCCATACCAACATTTCTAGGGACAGGCAGGAGTGGGGGCTGTAAGGGAGATCTTAATTTAAAAATAGCGACATTTCGTTTTCTATTCGTTTTTTGGCAAATATGAACATAACAAAAGTTATTTATTTTGTTATTTAGAGTAACTTTAGTCATATTCATTTTTGTCTTTTAACAATGTATAAACGAGGGATACACTATAAACTAAAGCGGGAGTCAAGTATTCATTGGGCGCTAACGATTAAACCGAACTTAAAAAAAAAAAACTCGGTATGTCAATTAGCATTAATTCTTCCATGATTATAAGCTATATTAAATTTTTTAGGTTAGAACGGGAGGGGGGGTTATAAGGGAGGCCTGAAATAAAAATTCGCGATATTTCATTTTCTATAAACATGCACATAACAAAAGTTGTTTACTTTGATATATAGATTAACTTTTGTTTTATACATTTCTCCAGGAACAATTTGTGGAGCAAGTTGTCTTGCATAGAAATATTGATATGCTCAACAATTCATTCTAATTTGAATTATGAGGTACCTCACCTGGAAAAATTAATTCAAATCTATGTTAATATTTTGTCTTTAATAACTGAAAACTATGCATAATGCACAGGAGACGGGAAATATGACAATTTGGAGGACAGTAAAGACTTACATAAAAAATTAATTTTATTATTAATTAATGCCAACAACGGGTATTAACCCTAAACACTGGGACGGGTAAATGTCAAAATAGTGTGCAAAGTAAAGCCTTGCCAAAAAAATACCATCACCATTCAGCCTCAAATAAATTTCCGGGCGAAGCCGGGAATCTGTGCTAGTATATATATATATATATATATATATATAGAGAGAGAGAGAGAGAGAGAGAGAGAGAGAGAGAGAGAGGAGAGAGAGAGAGAGAGAGAGAGAGAGAGGAGAGAGAGAGAGAGAGAGAGAGAGAGAGAGAGAGAGAGAGAGAGAGAGAGAGAGTGAGAGATGCTTTATTGTTGTATGACCAGTGGTCCTCTCTTACAGACTATAGAAATGCATGGTTTTTACTATACTATTTACAAATTATCTCTAAATACTATATAGAATGGCATTTATTAATTATTTATTGCTAGACATGTAAAAAATTGAAACTAATCTAAAGATGGCTTTATCACATCCCCATCTCGATCGTTAGAAGACAATTTATGTAGGCCTTTCGGAATCATAATGATGCTATTATTTCTTTTAGGCATCTCGTTTAACTCCCCTTGCAGCACACAGCAGGGAAAGACTGGTGATATACGTTTGTTCTGTAGGTTGCCAGTTGGAAATTATCTGCTATTCTTGCACTGAACACAGGAGTGAATCCTTCTTATAGATTTCTAGGCAAACTCATCTCTCTTTATATTAAATATGTACCTCACAACTGAATTATAAGCTCTTTGTATTTTAATTTCATGTGTAGACGTGATGTCAATGTATTCCTAATCACAGTGCCACATTATTGACACGCTATTAAGCTAGAGACAAGTTAAGCTTGACTTCAGAGGGGGTAATGTTTTTATATTTTATTAGAGGGTGTAAGGATTTTTGTATTTTATTAGCTAATGAAGCCGCTTGGTTATTCAATGTGAGATTACTAATAAGAATTACACTGAGGATACTCATTTTTTCACTCTTTACAATAATTTGAATGTAAGTACAACCTGCATTATTAGCACACCATTCAGTAATCCTCCTCATAAAATTTCTTCCATAAAATGTCTTCTTCTTTTCAGAACCTGAAAGTCTTAACCAGCATCGTCTGTGTATAAATGAATGTTGTCATGTAGGACACAGGACATTATGTCATTAATGTAGTTTGTGTACAATAGTAGCCCTAATATAAAACCTTGCAGTACTCCTGTTCTGGTGATGACCCAACCAGAAAAACATGTTTTTAATCTAACTTTTTAGCTTACAATTTTCTAAAAATGATTTTATCTATCCAATTACTTGATCACCCATGCCAATAGTACCTATTTTCTGCAACATTAAGTGATTAACTGTTACAAAAGACTTTTTTAAAACCGAGTGAAACCCACACAACCATATTCCTTGCTTTCCTGATGTTGGATGTTACTGTATGTAAAGCTGTACCCGTATTATCCCATACCTGAGCCCAGATTGATGCGGGGACAATAAACTGTATGCATTTAAGAATGTTTTAATATGATGAGGGACTATTCTTACAGTAATCTTCGACATAACTGCTATGAAAATAGGCATGACCTGATCTGGGCTTAGTGATTTACCAACTTTTGCTATTGGCCTGATTAATACTGCCTTCCTAACATTGGGAACTACTCCACAAACAAGGGATGCATTTTTTATGTCAGCAATAATGTCCTCAGCACCAAACATTCTTAATGTTTCTAATATTTCCATCCTCTCCCGCTACATTACGTCTAATTTTATCAATGTTCCATTTAATATCTTATTTTGTAGTATAGTCAAAAATGCTGTGTCTGTACATTCATATTTACATATTCATATTTATGGTGTTGGTGGGATGATTAAACATGTATTTATAGTTTCCAGATCTATACAAAAACTGCGTTCTCTGCAAAGTTTTAGCACTCCCACATTGCTAAGCACTTTCCACATCTTTGACGGTTAAGTTGAAAGTAAGGAGACACTCATCCATTTCCTTTTATTATCCCTCCAAGCTTTGCATTTCTTATTTCTAAGGACTGTTGCCCTCTTTCTTTTTATATTTTTTTAATTTCATTGTCTACCTAGAGTACGAGGTTTCCCTACATTTCTAAGCATTTCTCAGGGGAGCATGTTTATTGAAAATATTGGTAACAATTTCACTATAATATAGGCTTTTTTATTTGCAGTAGAATTCATAACATATATATTCGACAAAACCTTTTTTAATTCAGTCCCCTTAAGGGAAATCAGCTAATGAGGTTATGCTCATTTTTTGAAAAATTTCTTCAACTGTTCATTGATCCTACTCAGGAAATGATGAAAATAAGGTCCATTCAAAACTATATATATAATATAATATAATATATGTATGCATGTCTGTTAACGCTCAAGCGGTTGAAATTTGTTCTCTATCTTCAATATTAACCAAGAGATTTTCATTTTCAGCTTTCAGTAAACTCCCACTCCTACTCATGTCATATTAAAAATAAGCTGTTATATTATGAGGCGCTTTATTTGAAGCTTAAATACCAAATATTGTTCTCATTGAACTTCTACTGTGTGAGATACACAAAAATACTTAGTATGAAGATGTCATCATTTAAAATTTTTACTATATGGTCTCAAAAATGTTTATTTGATCTATAGCTTACTCGATATTGAGTCATTTTATTCAAGACTATAATTTATCACCCCTAATGACTGAAATTATACCAGGAATAGGGAAGAGGGGAGTTAGAAGGGAGAATGAGAAAATACATAATCTCCTTTATTATGAGTTGTATCTGAAAATGTTATAGAACCAACTTGTAAAACTAGTGATACTCTGCAATTGTTGCTTTAAATATTTTTTTTATCACAAATATTTAGCGAACAGTATTTGTAATTGTTTTTAGCCTTCATTAAACTCCCACTTCTACTCATCGTATTTTTACTTATAAATAGAAAAAATGAAGAGATTAGATCAATTGTGTGTTATAACACTATGAACATTTGTTTAATTTGAGCAGAATCTGCTTGAAGGATTATTTCTAAATGTTTCTTCTGTTTTTCCATGTAATATGAAGAGAAAAATTTAAAAATAGCCCACTCTGGTTTGCAGTGTACGTTATAAGTATTTATGATTTTGCAGAACTCGCTGAAATCGCAGAACTCGGGGAGCGAGGGTGAGCATAGCAGGGGTCCTGTCGCTAAGGTCATCCACCTCTTCAGGCACCGATCACAGTCTGCAGTATCTGCTGAGGAGAAGAGGAAAGCTGTGAGTAGTTCTTACTTTATATCTCATATAGTAATCTTCGTTGTATTTATTTTTTTTTTTTCCAACAGCCATATTGTACATGGAGGACATTTAGGCAATGGGTCAGAATTTATAGAAACACTTTTCTCCATCATTCATTTTATTAAACTCTTCATGTTGTTTTCTTCAACACTTCATCAAGAGTACGATACACTTGCTTCTAAAAACAGATTCAGCCAATGGCCTAGAGAGACATCCTTTCTCTAGACTGGCTTTGTCTATACTGATAAATGACCCAACCTGTTACCAAATGCTACCATAAACCTATAAATGCTTACAATCAATACTCCTAAAATATAACAAGAATATAAGTTTTTGACAACATAAAAATCTTGAAAAAAAGAAGGGAATACAACTAAAATAAAAATAAGAGTAAGTTTGTACACACACACAAATATATTCTCATCCATAGATGACCTGCTTCTTTAATTGTTTGAAAATCTATCCCTACTGGGTCAAAGAGCTGCTTCTTGGAATTACATTTTCCAATGCAATGATTGCTGGCAGTGGAAGCTGTAAAAAATATTAAAATTTCAAGGACCAAATCATATACAAGGACGGGTTTCGCCAACAATCGACTCAACCAAATTTAAGTAAATATAAATTTATTTATAAATAAAAGAATTCACCAGTAATAAATATTCAATTCAAAATGAGTGAAACTCAACATTAAAACCAATATAATGGGGACACTTATGTCTAATTAAACTAAGTTACAAAGAAATAAAAATTTAGAGATTTCTAGTAGTTTCTCTAAGTACAGGCTCTGCCATGAGGGTTTACCAGCTGGTGTTTGAGAATTGGCTCTGTTAATCCCTTTGCGAGTTTGCCCTGTTTATAGCCTGAGCCCATGGTAAACTTTGTACCCGCCTATCGAATATGCTCAAAAAGGCTTCTAAATATAATTTAATTATCGTAATTCACCTTGAATATTGTTCGACTTTAAGAGCAGTGAATATTATTACAAGACTCTAATGAGATTAACTATCATAATGCCAGATCACTTGAGAGCATAACTCAAAATTAAATAAAACTCTAAATTACAGGTATAAAAATCTACATTTAAATACTCATAAATAATAATCTAACTGAGCTTTGTGGTGGAATTACTCAAAATATAAGGTCATTTATGGCTGGTACATGTAATGGAGTCTTAGATTCATTAAAATTTCAAGAAAAGACCAAATAAGAAATATCTAAAGCAGTTAAGATCTTTCTCAACGTTTCTCAATACTGATCAAACACATATTCTTCATTTACTATTTGGATTTCCTTTCATATTTGGATTTCCTAAAGGCTTTAGTAACTCCATTATTTTGCAGTGATTAAGTTGCTAAATGTGAAGGGAATCAAAATGCACAATACTATCCGTTAAGTATGTGCCTTAAGGTCATCTCTCTTTAATCTTACTTACAATGAAATTTGTGATTCACCCTCTCAACACAGGTCGACAGCATTTCCTGATGGCATTGTTCTCACTATAAATTGTTTGAGAAATGCTCAAAGTCCAATTAATATTTTTAAAAGGCTTCTAAGAGGATTCTGTTAAATTTTAACCCACAAAGAACGGGATCTACAATTTTCAGCAAATGTATCTCTAATTGTCTCATTTCCTATTTAAATTCGATGCTACGACTTAGACCAATTACTAGTGGAAAGTACATTCTTGTTTTTAACATTCAGCAACTCCCTCCTCTCTAAACCCCCACTATTCCATATCCGATTTTGGCCAATATGATCTTTAGTATATACTGAAACAATTAAATATTGATTATGGTATATATGAAATAAACGTTTTGACATAAGAACGTAAAATCTTAATTGAGAATGTCACCACACAATGAATTTGCACGTATCTCGCATAATAAAGGTCTCTTGAAAACAATATTTTGTATTTAAGCTTAGAATAAAGTTTTATAATATATATTTTTAGTATTACTTGAGTTGAGAGTGGGGGTTTACTGAAGACTGAAAACAAAATAATTCAAATATCTCTGTTAATATTCATGATAGAGAAAATATGTATATAGCAACATATAATTATTCAATCTGATTTATAATAACGGAGATGATTCAAATTGTCAAATCCCGCCTGTAGACACCCTCTTCCGTAACCGAATTTCAACCATTGATGAACCTGATCTTTAGTTTTACATGAAAATATTATATTTCGAGTTAGATAACGATATGACAAAAAAGAGACAATATATAATTTTGAATGGACTTCATTTTTATCATCTCCTATATAGGATCGGTTGACATTTAAGGACATGTTTTGAAAATTGCATCATCAGTGCAACCTAAACAGTTAATTTCCTCTAAGGGAAATCTGCTAAAAATAGTAACACATGTCTACAGTGCATTCGGGCAATTACTTTCATAAAAGCCAACCAATTAAACTAAATTTCTATCGATCCAAAAAGATTGTTGTTTGCACAACATTTTTGTGGGCATTGTTTCAATTGGAGACTGGGAATGTTGTGTATTATTCTGTTTACATTTTTGTACCAAGGAACTAGGTTCTGATTTAAAAATAAATCTGGCTCAGTTCTATTCACTTGAAATGGGACATACTCACTCATTTCCATAAATTACCATTCATTATTATATATAATAGTACAATAGAATATTCAAAAACTGTACTATTCATTTGAATTTCATTTCCATACTCCAAGTCAATTGCTTATATTTAACCTCTGCCAAACTCAATATTTTGTTTGTTATGTGTAAAACTGCCGATCATATTCATTAATCCCATCTGAGTAAGAGTGGGGGTTTTAGAGAAGGGGTAAATGGAACTAGTATATATCTCCATAAAAAAAAAAAATTATATTTAACTATGATAATCAAGAATGGTTGGGTTCGGCTACAAAGATCCTCAATCTGTCAAATAGATGTGTTTATTTTTACTGCTAATAGTTTCAGTTTCGAACACAGTTGGTATCCTTCTCCAGAGCAATTATAATAGAGGAGGAGCAGGGAACAAAAACTAACGCTCTGAGTGAAAGTCACATCTTGAATGAACTCACATCTTGCATTGAGTACTTTTGTAGCCGATAACTAACCATCCTCATTGTCATTCAATAACCATAGGCTAACCAACAACTAGCAGATGATAATTAACTAATTTGAGGTCTAGGCCAAAACGATTGAGGTAAGAGTTTATTGTTTCCATGTCATGCTAATTATTGTCTTAAGTAATATGCTGTTAATGTTAATTATATATATATATATATATATATATATATATAATTATATATATAATGATGAACTAAGATCACTAGTGTGTCATATCAGTAAATGGGAATTCTGCTTATTTGTGAAACTTTTTTAATAACATTAGTGTTAATACATCAAGTCTCACATGCTTGGTAAAATGGTATTTTCAACAAGTTCACAATGATAATCATTATTAAAGAGATTGATTGTGTTCTAGTGCTTTAAAAAGTGTTAATGTCCTGTTTGGTTTTATTGATAAAGTGCGAATAGTTTAATATATTTAAAGTAACGTTTCACACCAGTTACACAACTTTTGTCCAGTTCCAGAAGCTACAGAAATGTTCAGCTCTAAAAAAATATAATGATTAATAACATAGGTTTGAATTAAGCTAGTGAAAGGCTGAAAAAGGCTTAAGAAGCCAAACGTTTTACCCAGAAATAGAAGCAATCTAACTATTCACAGGGCATGAACATTTCAGTTATTATTATTAGTATAAAAGAGAAGGAGATCTCAGCCGTGAAATAAGGAGACTAATATGCTTCATAATGTTTGGTGTCACAAATTAGGCAGGGTCCAGATTTCATAACTACCCATTTTACATGCATAGCCAAAAGTCACCTCTCCTAATAAAGAGCTCTTTAAAGTGAAATTACATTTGATAAATTCAATTAGAAAACTTGCGGCGAGTATTAAATAATGGAGTTTGTATTTAAGGTGGATGTCAAACCCAGTTCTTCCCTGGGCATAAAGATATTAAATATAAAGTCATTAAAGAAAAAGAAACAAATATACAAGCAACAAATAATGAAATCAATCTGCCATATAATGTTTTGTCTCATTTTATTAGGACTCATTTCTAATTGACAGCTACTTAGCTCATGAATAGCTAGACTATTAATGACACATACAAAATTGACGGAAGCAAATACAAAATTTAACTGGGATCTACAAAAACTATTTATTAACTCAAATCTTCTGGGTGGTGGGAGGCGGTGGGATCGATGTGTATATTCATGGCTCAAAAAAAGGTCAACGCCTCCTCTAGGTTTATTCCAGAGCTTTTGAAGGCTGAGGCTTATCATTGCTCTGTTAAAATAATAACATACAAAATATAGAAAACTATTTAAAGCCACTGATTTTTATAACAATAACATTTAATGTTATTAACATGAAATTCATTAAATAACATCCTAAGTCTCACCCTGGCTAGCAAAGGGTGGTAACCTGTAGATAACCCGTCCCAATTAGCCTGAGTTGCAAAAAGTGGACGCTAATAAATAATAAATAAATAACATTTCATTAATCATAACAATTAAAACATTTTTATAAAATTTAACAAAAACATAAGTATTTAAAAAAATAAATTGTTATGACTAATGGTATTCTTAAATTTTGTAAAAGTAATGTTACATTAAATTTTCTATACAATTGTTGCGTCTATAAAAATCATTGACTATTTATATTTCTCTTTATTTTGTTTGTTACTATTTTAACAGAGTACTGATGATGAGACAACTCGAAAGCTAGCTCTGGAGTAAAGAGTTAAAACCTAATGAAGGTGTTGACAGGTTTTACTTCCATGGACATAAACTCTTTATTATCTTAGAGCCAACTTTTTGACCTCTTGGACAGTTACAATGCTAAATTTAAGATTATGCCCCAAAGTCGAAATAAAAACCTTGCAGGAAAATAAAAATTTATGATTACCAACCTTAATCAATCAGATATTTTGTCAACAATTGCCAATCTGATGGCTGTCGGCTATCTAAGCTGGCATTGGCGCAGACTTTACATTTTGATTGGTAGGGCAGTGGACTAGTAAAAAAGTGTGAGTGTATCATATTATGTGCTCAAATTATATAAAAGTCTCGTTTCAAACAAAGTTATTTTGTAAATGCTAAAGAATGTTTATAAGTAAATTCATGTTTAGTCAGAGAGGATTTATTTTCATTATTATCTATATTTTTTGCTTCTTAAGAAAGAAAATGCAATTTATTAATGTCTATTTTATTCTTTCTGGATAAGATAAGACTAGGGATATGTTAAGAATTTTATGTGCTACCTAGGCTAATTGGAATAGGTTACCATTGTTTTCTAGCCAAGGTCTTTTAAAAGCCTAATGATTTTATTTAGTGAGGTTGCCACTAAATAAAATCCCCTTTGCCCAGGTGAGACTTTGACCCCTTGCGAATCTAGTTTTACAAAGTGAGATTTAGACAAACCCTTTAATTCGCATGGCTAACCTGAGCCCATTTTTTTTATTTTTGTGCATAAAATTAGCCTGGGAGGAACATTGCCACTCTCCCTCTCCCTAAAGTCTATGCCTATGGCTTTAGTGACATTGAGACATTAGAATTCATGTGTCAAATAGGTTCTCTTACTTCTGAGCTGTACATCTTTTATCTTTTCTGCTCCAATACTGATGTTTACAATTAATATCACCATGACCTGTAAACATTTTGGGTGGTCCCTTAGTGTGGGTGAAAGTGAGGCTTGCTCAACATTTTCCAGATATTGGGTCTAATGTATTCCTTTAATTGAGCCAGCCACTATTTTATATTCAAGACAATTGTGCCAACTTGGCTTATCCCAAGGAATCCTTATTCATTTCCCATTTTGTATTCACTATCTTACACCTGTAGGTATCATTCTTGTTGCAAGTCATGAACTCATTCTGCCCCTGATCTATTCTGTTTTATGTATTATTTGGGTAGATAAATTATTCTTGTATTAAAGTTGAAAACTGTTGGGCCAGTTATTTTCTTCTGCCTATCGGACTCATCTCTTAAGGTATAGATTTTATAAATGTTGATGAGCCCTGTATTGGGAAAGATGTATTTTGGCCTAAGTCCTAGGGCTTCACCGATCTTGAAGAAAAGGAATGACCATTAATGCAGATTGGCTTTAGAGATGGATTGTGTGGTAGGAGTGGTGACTGATCTCTTCCGATAACGTTAAAACAAAAGTCAACCTTTCTGATAAAGACGTTTAATAGGTCTTATGTTACTATCCAACTTGAATTTTTTTTTCAGCATCCAGTTATCAATAACTGAATATATATATATATATATATATATATATATATATATATATATATCAAAGTTTCTAGAAAGAAAACATTTAACAGGAATTGTATGTTAATTAGAATGAATTAGAAAACTTATTTGAGTGAATGTCGGATGGTAAGAGGCAAGGGATAGTAGAAATAATGAAGAAACCACTTGAATTCTTCTTGCTGCTGTAAGAAAGGTAGCAGAGTAAGAATATAGCAATAACAGAGATAAAACAAAGATGAAAGAGGTGTGCGGTGTAGGTGTAAATTAGTTATTTCAAGTGCATGAATTTTGGCAGTGGTGAACTACAAACTCTATTTGGGTAACTTGCTTAAGAAGTCACATTGCGTAAGGAATACTGATCTAATGGAAGGAGTACTGTTTGCAGAGGTGAAAGGTTTCGAAAATGGTATCTTAAAGTGGGTTGAGGGGACGGCAGAACAACTCAGGTGCAAAATTTATACCTATACAGAACTGAGGGATTGCTGAGAAATTCAATTTGAACTTTATTTATTTTTTATTGTTATTAGGCACCGAACTCACAAGGGTTATTTGTTCCTGGGTGGTCAAAGGTCCATTTTTCCATTTCTTTTATTTTTTTCGGTAGTCCCTCTTTTCAGAGATCTTGTCCACTCGTGTCCCCTCCTTCAGCCTCGCCTATCATGTGTCTCTCCTATTTTTTTTCTATCGCCGATCCCATGACAAATACCAAAATCACAGCAGTATCTTTTTAAAATCAATTATATATATAAATGCTTATCTTAATGGCTTGTGTGCCCATTTGTTGAACTACTATTTATATTTCTTTATTTAGGCTCGTAATTTTTAAGAATTTAATCAGTTTTTTTTTTGAGTTGCTATCAGCTCTTAGTATTACAGACAATACTTCTGATATACCAAAGGACTCTCTGATGTCCTCATATCTTCTACACTTTGTAAGTGTGTGTGCAACTGTCAGCTCTACATTATTACGGCGGCATATTATTACTTTATCTCTCCTTTGTAGTACTTGTTGAAGTATTCAAGGATATGAAACTACTTTTTACGGTGCAAAGCTTATTTGACGCAACTCATGCCATTGCTCAAGTGCCAGTTTTTTTTGCATGATTGATGGCATCAGCGATTGGAACTTCTGTCATTTGTATGTCCTCATCCATGGCTTTTCCGGCTAAAGCATTAGCTTTTATATTTACGCCAATTCCGCAATGTTCTGGTATCCATAAAAATTCTACTTGAACATTTTTTCTGTGCATTACTTCTAAAATCTGTTGAATTTCTTTGCAGATGGGATTTTTGTCAAACATCTTTTGAAGTGAATTTATGTTGCTGGAAGAGTCAGAACATATTAAAGCATTGTTTTTTTTAAATAAATTAAGGGTAATAATAAATTTTATTGCTGTAAGTTCTGCAGTAAACACACTACTTACTGATTTATTTAGTGACAGTCTCATTAAATAAACTCCTTGTACCCACCCTGGCTAGAAAAGGGTAGTAGCCTGTAGATAACCCGTCCCGATTAGCCATGGTAGCATAAAGTGGACGTAAATCAAACCAAACAAAAACAAACAAGGTTGTCTTGTGCAAACAACTTCCATTCATTCGGCGGAAGGATGCCTTCTCATTTGGAATGGTGGGTTTATCTCCCTACCAGAGTGTTGAGGTTGTAGTTACCACAAATATTTTGGTTCCATCTTAGACAGATCGTTGAGTGAATATACCTCTTGTCAGATGTCATTATGAAACCAGATGGTACTAACTACTGCTGTCATTATCGCAGAACAGGAGGTGATGAATGTAGTCCTAGAGACAAATCTCCCTGCCTAGGAGTGATGGTGATGAATGCCTTCCTAGTCCCTGACTATTAGGATAACTACTCAGCCATCACTAGTATAATAGTCTAGCACCTTATTCGTTAATAGCTCTCTCCCTCCCCAACACACACACACACACACAAAATATGTCTATCTTTGACTCACTATCTCATTTTACTCTCACTGTTCATCTGATGTCATTCTTAAATGTTAAATTTAGCAGATTTACCTTACGGGGAATTTAGTTATTGAGGTTTTACTCATGATGCGATTTTCTAAAACATTCCTCAAATGCCCATTGATCCTACCCAGGAAATGACGAAAATAAGGTCCTTTAAAAAAAAATATATATATATATATATATATATATATATATATATATATATATATATATATATATATATATATCTGTTACCGCTCTTGTGGCCGGAATTTTTGTCCAATCGTATCCAAACTCGATATATAAGCGTTTTATATAAATGAAAAATCAAGCTGGTTAATTCGAAATGTCTTCGTTACTGTACGTTGGATCGAAAAATTGTATAGAATCAATCTTATTGCAAATTAGATATACTATAAATATTGTTATATACATTTATTCTCTACCTTGAATATTAACCGAGGTATTGGCACTTTTTAGTTTTCAGCTTTCATCAAACCCTCACTCCCACTCATGTTACATAAGCAACACTCTGTTATATAACAAACCACATTATTCGAAGATTAAATTCAAAACATTGTTTTCAATAGAACTTTATTATACGAGATACATGCAAATACGTTCTGTTGGTCGCCCACCCTCTCCCCCGTATTTAGTCTTGGATTACTAAAATTTGAGTAATTGACATAAAAATTATTTTCTTCCGTCCAAGTATACAATATTCTTCATTTTCAAACAACACTACTTTTAAATATTATTTGATTAGTTGGCGCCGTATCTCGTGATGAACTTTTATTTCTTAAAATAGTACTAAACAGATCGCCGTAGGGGACATTTCCCCACCTTTGCTTGGTATATGCCCACGGTTTCTTAAAGTTCATGGGGTTGTATAGGTCAGAATAAACTTTAGCTGCAGGAATCCAGTCGAAATGAGAAGCATCCAAGCTCGAAAATAGGTCCCGAAGAAGGAGGAAATGAGAGTGAGGGAAATTAGACAAGGCAGTGCTAGACTTATGAAGAAAAAATACGGACTCGGTGAGAAGGAGCAGTGACTAGTGGAGCAGGAGAGAGGAATGCCTGGGCCGGAACAAATGGAATTAGGTGTTGGGGAGGCAGCTCTCATCAGCTGCAATCATTGGGATAAAGGATTAGGGTATTGGCCATTGGTATAGAATCTAACAGCTGACCGACGAATATATATAGCATCTAGAGAAAAGTCCGCCACGTAGGTCGGGGTATACAAGCAACCGTCAAAACAAACAGCAAATAAAAAGAAAAGTCCGTCACGCAGGGGCTGCGTTAACTAAGCAGATTTCCCACGTGCACCACATATTTGCATTTATCTCAAAACTTAAAAGTTCAATCAATATTTGGTATTTTAGCTTCAAATAGTGTGCTCCATAACATAATAGAATATTGAAAATATGAGATGAGTAGGAGTGGGGCTTTACTGAAGACCGAAAACTAAAAAATGCAAATATCTCAGTAAATAATCAAGGTAGGGAAAAATGTTTATAACAACGTTTATAGAACATTATATTTGCAATAAGATTGGTTCTATACAATTTTTCTATCCGACGCATAATAACGGAGATATTAAGAATTTTCAAAATTTCCCCTTCTAACCCCCCCCCCCTCCCCCTGGCCCGATTTCAGCCATTAACGAATTTGGTCTTTCTTTTTGTATAAAACGATTATATATCAAGTTTGGTAATGATAAAACAAATTTGCGACCGTAGAGCGGTAACAGACAAATGTATATGTATATGTATATATATACAGTTTTGAACGGACCTCATTTTCGTCATCTCCTGGGTAGGATCGATGGACATTTGAAGAAAAATTTCGAAAATCGCGTCATGAGTACAACCTCAATAGCTAATTTTCCTTAAGGGAAATCTGCTAAAACACACCAAAACCCATACCTTATCCTCTCCTTAAAATATATCCCTAATAAAGAGAAAGGAGTTTCTCAGTGCAACCAGGTGCTACGAAGCACTGGCCGCTTTTCTTTCCTATCTTAGGTTAGTTTAGTTTAGATTAGATTAATTACAATTATAAGGATAGTAAAAAGGTCTTTTAGATTTAGTCTCTTTCTTTTTCCGATTGCTGAGTCTCAGAAAAAAAAACGTCACGCAGGAGCTGCGTTAACTAGGCAGATTTCTCCTTATTGCTAGATTGATTAATATTATTATTTATTAACGTCCACTTTTTGCAACTCAGGCTAATTGGGACGGGCTATCTACAGGTTACCACCCTCTTCTAGCCATGGTGGGACTTTGGATGTTATTTAATGAATTTCGTCACTAAATAATTTCCTTTGCCCAGGCAAGAATCGAACTCGCCACTCTAAATTTGGAATGTGAGATTAAGGTCAACGCTTTAACTCACATGGCTAACTTGAGCCCCATTCCAACATTGGGTAAACTGTTAATCACGCAATTTACAGAAAACCAACACAGCCCAATCTATATTACCATCCTGCTCAAAAGAATGGAATAATAAGAAGTAATACATTTAGACATGACAAGTAAGTTCTCAATTAATGGGGTTTTTGGCGAATTTGACTTTATAGCTTTATCATATTTCCCATTGAGGGAAAGCATATTTTCGTATTGAGGATGTGCTCATGCCACGAAAATGTCTTCCAATATCCATCCAGGATCGAATAGCCATCAATCTAGCATAGCTATCCAGGTAATGATGTAATGAGGTCCTTGTACTATTTTGTGTGTGTGTTTGATCGTTACCAAACTTGATCTTTAAACGTTTTATGTCAAAATAAAAATTACGCTCGTTAACGTCTGAAATCAGGCCGGGAGAGGGGGCTAATTTCTAAAATTCCAAATATCTCCGTTATTATAAGTCGGATCAAAAAAATGCATAGAATCAATCTTATTGAAAATGAAATTTCACTCGCCACTCTATGTTTACCATGTGAGATAAAGGTCAACGCTTTAACTCACATGGCACCTGAGCCCCAAATATTGCTAGATTGGATATACGTGTGGTGCATGCGGAACATATGGTCAACTAGGGGAATTACATTTTCCAAGAGTGGAGCAGAATGTTCGTGAGACAGCCCGGATCAGCGTGACAAAATTTCTGGAGTTAAAATTAGAATTTTAGGGGGTTGGTAGCCCTGGATTTGATGGGGTCATTTGGTAATATTGCAAGCTGAGAATTTTGTTATTTGGAGGAGCACATACGTGACAGGCATTTTGATTTTCGTTTTCGGGACTGACTAACAACATGAGTAGACATTTCCAAGCTAGTCTTACGTCGCCCATTACGTCTGCTTTCCGACTAGATTGGATAGATATGTGGCAAGTGTCGGACATAAGTTCAACAAGGTGAATTAACATTTCAAACGCGAGAGTCAGTCAGTCAGACTTCTCGACAGACAGCCCAATCAGCGTGGCCTTACCTCCCGAGGGAGTTGGTAGCCCTGGAAGATTGGGAGTTTGACAAGTTCATATTGCACGTTGGGGATTTTGGTTATTTGACGCAAGGGTCTACCTGACGGATAGGTTGGCTTTCGTTTTCAGAACTCATTAACCGACATGAGTAGCCATTTCCAGCCTCCTCCATCAGGTCTGCTTTCCGACTAGATTTTGAATAGACACCTTGCGCGTGCCGAACACAAGTTCAACCTGGGGAATTAACATTTTCTCGACGGACAGCCCAATCAACTTGACAAAACCTCCAGAGTTGACATTAGACTCGGGCTGTAGTTGGTAGCCGTGGAGCAGTGTGACAAGGTCAATGTGGTAATTGGTCAGGATGAGTTATGAGCTGCAGTAGCTGTCCTAACGAGCCCAGTCATAACTACGCCCTCAGCTCAGGTCGTGACTTACAAATGTCAACTCCCTTCTCCGATCAGCCGCGAGACTTTCTCGCTAGCAGGGAAAAAATAGATTGTCTTCAGCCTTTAGATCATTTCCAATCTGCGAGACAGATTTTTTGTTTTTCTGTCTCCTGGCCAGATCCGCAAATGTCTCCGGTGCCAAGAACTAGGCCATGGGAGAATTCAATTAGCAATTACCTAAGGACGTTATTCTAGAACAAACTACAATTATTTATTAATTATGTTAGAAATTTCCTTTCAAACTTTCCAGTATATAATTGTCCTTCTTGTTGCGGAGTCATTTGAGTAACATTGTAGATTTGATGAAGATGAAAAAGTCTGTCACGCAGAGAATACCAGTATTGTTATTCACCAACGACTCTATGTTTCCCATTGTTTTCTGCAGGTGGTGAGGGTAATGAATCAGGTTAATCCAGAACACATGTTTGCATCTCCTAACAATATATTTATAAAAGTCCGTCACGCAGGTGCTGCGTAAACTAAGCAGATTTCACTCGTGATGTTTAACAATAGATACATCTACATACTGCTAACACAATAACACTGTCAACATCAAGTGAATAAATACAAACGGTAATAAGAAACCTCTAGACGGGAAGCAACTGAAACGTAAACAAACAGGTGTGCCAACTCCTCACAGTAAAAAAAACAATTACTGAAATATATCTGAATATAACATATTAACTTCATTGAAAACTATTTACTATATCTAGTAATGGAATTTATAATGGATCAGAATAATGATTATCTCAATCAATCAAATTTTAGTAGCCCAAGAACTTAAGAAGGAGGGGGGGGGGGTAACCATAGCATATTTGCATTTATCTCGTGTAATAGAAGTATCTTGAAATCAATTTATGGTATTGTTGATTTCCCTTAAAGGAAATCAGCTATTGAGATTGTACTCATGACGTGATTTTCGAAAATTTAATCAAATATCCATCGATCTTACTACGGTCGCAATTTTTGTTACAAAGCTCTGTTATATATAAGCATTTCGTGTAAAACTAAAGGTCAAGTTCGTTAACGGCTGAAATCGGATCGGGAGAAGGGGGTTTAGAGGAAGGGAATTTGAAAATTTGATATATCTTCATTATTATACGTAACGAAAAATTATATAGAACCATTCTTATTGAATATGTAATGTTCGGTTTTATAGTTTTCAGCCTTCAGTAAACCACCACCCCTTCTCATGTCACTCATACTCTGTGGAACCACTTTATTTCATGCTTGAATGCCCAATTTTGTTTTCAACAGATATTTACTAGAAGAGGTACTTGCAAATACATTAGGTCATAATTAAAGATTTTACTTTCTTAACGCGAAAATGTTTATTTGTTTTACACCATACTCGATATTTAACTGTTTCATTCTAAACTAAAGATAATAGTTAATAACTGAAATTGGACCCGGAATGAGGGGAGGGGGTTAGTGAGGGACGAATTCCAAAATATCTCCGTTTTATATCTAGAAATGCAGAATATGTGGTGAGATGATATCACTAGTGTGACAACCAGCACTTGGGAAATCTGCTTAGTTGACGCAGCCCCTGCGTGACGGTCATCTTCTGGGTAGGGCCGACGGTGATTTGAATAAAAACCTCAATACCTGCTATACCGCCTTAAGAGAAATCCGCTACTAGAGTGTCCTAGTGATGGTGAGAGGCGGGGAAGGTCTCGTGCTGTAGATCTCGTAGCCCGTGCCGGGTCAGTCTCTATCCAGCTGTCGTAGCAGCCTCTTCTACGCTCTCCCTCTTATCTCTGCATCTAGTGATAGCTGTTATCACCGGCTCCCTTTATCACTAGCAGCTCAGTGTGTTCTGGTGTTACAGTGCTTTACAGTGTGTTTTGTGTCTGTGTGTTTGTGACGTTCCTACGTCAGATCTGGGACCTTACTCATTCAGGTAAAACACCCACAGTACCTGAAAGTCTTATATATAAAATTCGCAGCACGATTTCATGAATGTTTTTAATTTTGATATTTCTTTATACTTGGAGCTTCACAACAATCTCAAAAAAAAAATATCATAAACTAAAAAAAAATATATATATAGAAATCAACTAATAGAGTAAAATTACAAAAATAAAGTTTGAAACGACAAAGAACAACCATACACAAAAATAGAAAACAACAAATGCAAAAATACTTACTATACAAAGAAGATACCAAACTATGACAAAATGCGAAACGGAAATTGAGACGAATTATTATTACCTACAAATTATTTACAAATAAATAATATAAAAGGTTAAAATAAATGTCCTTCTTAGGAAATTTATGAAAATTACGGGGTGCTCTCAGAAAATTCTGTTTCTATTTGGAAATTGGAAATTATTGTGAATTAAAAATACTTTTTATTTGAGATATATAGTAATATATAGTATATACATGTTTACAATATAGGTTTAACTACTTTTCCTTCTTTTCCCCCACAACATATTGGTGCTTTTATCAAATTTCCTTAATGGAAATCAGGTAATGAGGTTGTTGTACTCATGGCGCGATTTTTTAAAAATGCCCCCAAATATCCTTCGAAAAAATAACAAAAACAGAATATCATAAACGTAAAAATAAAACATACAGCTAAATAACGGATATACAAAAAAAAAGTATAAAACACAAAATACGAAACGAAATATGGAGCGAAACTGTCAATAAAAATTGATTGAACGAAAGAAAATTAGCTCTTATTATGCCTTAGTTGCCATAAACAAAATAATTCATTAATAACATCAAATAAAAGTATACATAAACAAAACTGTGATGTAATAAGTAATTAATCACATTATCACTTATATAGTTAACATTATTATAATAATTAAGGCCGGTAAGACAACTAAGACATTGACATTCCCCTTAGGCAGTAGAACTCGTAAGCTTCCAAAGGTGGCAGTTGCCTATAAAAATTATTTACAAATAAATAATAAAAATTCAAAATAATTTAAAAATATTACCGGCTAAATTAATTAGAGAACTAATTAAAAAAAATAATATTGAAAAATAAATAAGCATATTGATACAACTATAGAATTATAATATATTAAAAGACAGCGATACAACTTTTTTTAAATTTTAATTTAGGATATCTGTTTTTATGAGGCCCAATAACTTCTATTTTTTTTCATTTTCTACCTTTGAGATATATAAACAGTATATGAAGTAGAGAAAGCAAAATATAAATAAATCAGGAGCAAAGCAAAGATAACTCAAAACATTACTTTTACGCGACGACAAACCATTAATTACTTAAAACACGATCATGATATAAATGTAACCTGACTCAGCTGTTAACAGAAGAATCTCAGAAATTGCCTCAAAACTTTGAACTCAGCAAAATGCGTTCCTGAGTACCATAACATTTGTAATATTTAATGTCAAAGAGAAAAATATTCAATGTCCCAATAATTAACTATTCATATGTATGTTGACTATAAATCCTAAATGGTTTTGATAGAAAATGGTAAAAAACATTTTTGTTGTCATACTATTTACTATTTGCAGCCGGAATATCAATAAAGCTATAATATTGATGTTTCATAATGTTTATTTATTTATTTATGAAAGAAATATAATTTCATTATTTCGCCTATATAATGCTTTAATCGGAAACTGAATTTAATTAACAATCATTTTAATCAAGAAGAAATGAACTGCCAGTAAGACAATGTTTAGGAATTTTGTCATGGAAGATGCAGATTTCACTATGCGTGTGTGTGTGTGTGTGTGTGTGTGTGTGTGTGTGTGTATATATATATATATATATATATATATATATATATATATATACACACACACACACATATCTGTTACCGCTCTAGCAGTCGTAATTATTATTTGATCGTTACCTAACTCGATATTTAGTTGTTTTATGTAAAAAGAATGTTCACGTTCGTTAACGACTGACATCGGAAGTGTGGGAGGGGAGGTTTAGAGATGTTTGAAAATTCCAAATATCTCCGTTACTATGCGTTGGATCGAAAAAATGCATAGAATCAGTCTTATTTCAAATTAAATAAACTATACATATTGTTATATACATTATACTGTTTCTTGAATATTCACCGAGAAATTTGCATTTTTCAGTTTTCAGCCTTCAGTAAACCCCCACTTCTACTCCTGTAACATAAACAATGCTCTGTTATGTAATAAACCACATTATTGCCGGCGTAAATACCAAATTTCTCATTGCACTTTTACTTATTGAGATAAATGCAAATACGTGGCAGATGCGGGAAATCTGCTTAGTTTACGCAGCCCCTGCGTGGCGGACTGTTTTAGAGAGAGGTCAAAAGTCATTAGATATCTATACAGATATACATATGTAATAGATATTTAATAAATTTTACGATGACGTGCTATTTAATGGAATCATTTAAAGAATTCCTTTGGGGATAAAATTACTACTTAAAATTAAATTCTCATCATCTTTTGAAAACAAGAGAGGAAAAAGAAACGCCCGCTTTATCTTCTGAATGAATGGAATATAGAAAGCAATTATGACTGGCAAAATAATACCCACAAAACCATTGGATTCTAAACTTTCCTTCAGATGAAATTTATGAAAATTAAATTACGGTCTGCTAGCAGAGATTTCTGTTCCTATTTGGAAAGTTTAAATTATTGTGAATAAAAAATGCTTTTTAATTGAGATACTTAATAAAGTTAAGCATGTTTACAACATCGGTTTAATTACTTTTCTATTTCTTTCCCCGACAATGCATTGATGATTTTAGCAAATTTCCCCTTAAGGGAAATTAGTTGTTTATTTGTACTCAAAAAGCGATTTTCGAAAACTTTCCTCAAATGTCCATGGATTCTACCAACTAGATCACGAAAATGTGGTCCGTTCAAAGTAATATATATACATACATACATGACTATTACTGCTCTAATGGTAGTAATTATTTTTTATCGTTACCAAACTCCATATGATTGCGATTTATGTAAAACTAAAGGTCAAGTTCGTTAATGGTTATATGCGGACCAGTGGGAGAGGGGGTTTAGAGGTGAGGAATTTTGAAAATTCGAAATACCTCCTGTATTATACGTCGGGTCGAAAAACTGCATAAAATAAATCCTATTGAAAACTGAAACTTCTATAATTGTTATGTGTGGAATATGCTGGATGGTAGAGGAACCAATTGATAAGGATCAATAATAAGGCCTTGTCCTCTACTATTGTTTATATTATGCAGAGTGTACTTTCGGAGTCAGCGCTCCATCGTTAGTGCCTGCAGATTTTAGCTGTGTAGCCCGTACAACAACCGCCGGGCGACTCAGTAGTCCTGATCGTTACCAAATTCCATATTTAAACGTTTTATGTAAAAATGAAGGTCAAGTTCGTTAAGGGTGAAATCGGACCAGCGGGGGTTTAGAGGGGTAGAATTTTGAAAAGTCGAAATATCTCAGTTGTTGTGCGTCGGATCGAAAAATTGTATAGAATCAATCGTATTGCAAATGTGATGTACATAAGGACCAATAAGAAGGCCAAGTCCTCTACTGGTTTTTAATATAATGCAGAGTGCACTTTCGGAGTCAACGCTCCATCCTCAGTGCCTGCTGACAAACACAACCACGAGTTAATTTAACATTCATAGCATGGCACAAAAACAAAATAAACAACAGTCATAAAACCAGACACAAAATAATGAGTAAAACAATGGAAAATCTTAAAACTAGTCAACAAATAAAACTAGAAAATCTAATAACTAGTCAACTACTAAAAAATTAAAACCGAAACAATAAAAAATCTACTAACAAGTCAACTAATAAGAGAAGCAAACAACGATAAGCATTTTTATATTTTTATTAGTTGACTAGTTTTAAGAATTAACATTGTTTTTACTATTTATATCGTGGTTGTTTTTATGACTGTTGTTTATTTTGCCTTTGGCTATGCTGTGAATGGTAAATTAACTCGAGGTTTGTGTTTGTCAGCAGGCACTGAGGATGGAGCGTTGACTCCGAAAGTGCACTCTGCATTATATTAAAAAACAGTAGAGGACTTGGCCTTCTTATTGATCCTGATTAACTAAAATATTTCCATATTTTAGTTTTCGGCCTTCACTGAACTTCCTACTCATGTCATATTAACAATACGCTGTTATATTATGAAGCTCTTTATTTGATATCTCTGGAATATGCTGGTTGGTAGAGGGACCAATTGATAAGGATCAATAAAAAGCCTTGTCCTCTACTGATTTTTAATTTTAAACAGAGTGCACTTTCGGACTCAACGCTCCATCGTCAGTGCCTGCTGATTATAGCTGTGTAGTCTGGACCACGGGTCTCCCTGCGGTCGTGGTTCAGACTACGCAGCTATAATCTGCAGGCACTGACGACGGAGCGTTGACTCCGAAAGTGCACTTTGCATAATATTAAAAACAGTAGAGAACAAGGCCTTTTTATTGGTCCTTGTCTATAGTTGTTGTTACATATAAGTTTTCTCTGTCGTAGATTTTAACCGAGATATTTGAATGTTTTAGATCCTCAGCCTCCAGCTAACCCCCACCTGTAGGGTCGAAAAATATTATATAACCAATCTTGTTAAGCTTATTAATGCTCTATCATTGTAGTTCTTTACATTTTCTCGTTATTCAAATATTAACTTGGAAATAGAAAATAAAGTCCGTCACGCAGGGGCTGCGTAAACTAAGCAGATTTCCCACGTGAAGTTTTACAGTAGAGAAATCTGCCCAATAACACCTGTAGTAGGAAGGGATCTCTAAACGTATTCACGAGGGACGGATAGTTCCGGAAACGGCCACCAGAGCTCTCGGCGGAGAGTCCGGAACATGGCGGAGTCCTGCCGAGATCACACACAATACAAATGCAAATATCTCGGTTAATATTCAAGATACAGAATAAACGTATAGAACAATATTTATAGTAAATTTAATTTACAATAAGATTGATTCTATACAATTTTTCGATCCGACGCATAATAACGGAGATATTTTGAATTTTCAAAAATCCCCCCTCCCACTGGTCCGATTTCAGCGATTAACGAACTTGATCTTCCTTTTTATATAAAACGATTAAATGATTAAATTCCGAGTTTGGAAACGATCAAACAAAAATTACGACCGCTAGAGCGTTAACAGACATATATATATATATATATATATATATATATATATATATATATATATATATATATATATATATATATATAATTTTGAACGGACCTCATTTTCGTCATCTCCTGGGTAGGATCGATGGACATTTGAAGAAATGTTTCGAAACTCGCGTCATGAGTACGACCTCAATAGCTGATTTCCCTTAAGGGAAATCTGCTAATATATGGAAAAATCAATATCAGCTGGTGGGAAATCTTTTTATTTTATGCAGTTACTTTCGTGAGAAACTTTTAATTTAAATGTAAATACAATAAACGTTCTTTTTCGACAGTCTATCTTCTACATTTTTATTGAGAACGTCTGAGTTTTTTCATATTCATAAATCGCTGATAACACACTTTCTTGTCTTCGAATCTTGTATTTATTTATCTCCGTTCCGTATCTTGTCCGATTAGTTTGTCAATCCTGTTTCCAGGCAGTAAATTGATTTTTAAAAATCTTGATTTAAAAAAAAAAAAAAAAATCTCTAGATGAAGCAAGATAAACTTCAGATGATTCTTCTGACGTGCGTTTGCGTAATTATTGAAGTAGAGTGTTTTGGGGTGTTTGATTTGCAACTGAAATATAATTGCATTAATTATAAATGCTCTATTAAAATGAGCCAAGGTTTTGCGTGTAGTTAATTTAGCAATATTTTGAAATATTCGTCTAATTCCCTCTTGATTTTTGAACTCATTTTGATTGTTGAATAAGAATTAAATCGTATAGATAAGAAAGGAATTTATGATATAATTATTATGCAGTATATTAAATTTCCTACAGTTTTTACAAATCAATTATATAACTATTGAAAGGGAGCTAAACGTTTTTAATAATGAACGTTTAAAGTATTTCGGTTTTTTCGTGTGATTCATTTTTATATTAACATTTACTTTTATTTTAGCAATATAAAAGTTGTTTTTAACAAACATTTTTTTTATTTTGTTTACTTTTTTGGCTAGGAAAAGGGTGGTTATTAGCAGAAATCAGCTATTGAGGTTGTACTCTTGACGGAATTATCGAAATTTTTCTTCAAATGTCCATCTATGCTACTACCTAGTAGATGACGAAAATGAGGTTCGTTCAAAACTCTATATAGATATTAGTCTCTTACCGCTCTAGCAGTCGCAATTTTTGTTTGATTGTTACCAAACTCGATATTTAGTCGTTTCATGTAATGAGAAAGATCAAGTTCGTTAACGGCTGACATCGGACAAGTGGGAGGGGGGTTTAGAGGGGAGGATTTTCGAAAATTCTAAATATCTCCGTTACTATACGTCGGATCGAAAACTTGTATAGAATCAATCTTATTGCAAATTAAATTTACTATAAATATTGTTATATACATATATTCTCTATCTTGAATATTAACCGAGATATTTGCATTTTTATGAAGTATGTCGGGTATAGTTTGGATTAGGTCGGCCATTTCCGTCGGCTCAGGTGGGAGGCTTCTTCTAACCTTACCTTACCTTCGTTACTTTGTGAGATTTATGCAAATACTTTCTGTTCATCCGCCCCCCCCTTCTTTAGTTCTTGGACTACTAAAATTTGAGTTATTAAAATATAAATTATTCTTACAATTCAGAAGCCGTTTCAGTTGGGAATTTATTTTAATTGACTGAAAGATTTCTCATTACCGTTTGTATTTAATCACGGTGGTATTGTGTTACCAGTATGCAGATTTCTCTATTGTAAACCTTCACATGGGAAATCTGCTTAGTTTACGCAGCCCCTGCGTGACGGAGTTTTACTTATATTTACTCGCCTTGGCTAGAAAAAGGGTGGTTATCTGTAAATAACCCGTCCAATTAGCCATTGTAGCATAAAGTGGATGTTACTAAATAATAATAATGAACACATTATAGCTGGATGTAAAATACTTGCTGGGCCCGGATACCTACAAAGGCACAACATCGTGGCAAAAGTACGAGTATACCAATAAGCTCTAGCAGAGAAATTCGGCCGGCACACAGGAAGGTCGCTTATTATTGCTATAGTCCAAAAAAAATTATTGGAAATAGATAATGTAATGTACTTGGATGAAGCCATGATAAGTGTGCATCAACCCTGACATTCTCATTATTAACAAGATCAATATGACTGCTGGTGTTATTGGCATTGCAGTACCCAATGATGAAAGTATTCGAAAATCCTAATCCGTAAAATCAAGAAAATATAAAGAATTTGCCATATTTACGACTATTATAGTAAATACAGATGGACTCGTGCCAAAACCACAACAATAAGCACCAAGAACTTAAATCTGCCAACAGAAATTATAAAAAAGTCCGTCACGCAGGGGCTGCGTAAACTAAGCAGATTTCCCATGTGAAATTTTACAATAGAGAAATCTGCATACTGGTAACACAATACCACGGTGATTAAATACAAACGGTAATGAGAAATCTTTCAGTTAATTAAAATACTATAAAGTCCCAACTGAAACGGCTTCTGAATTGAATAATAATTTATATTTTAATAACTCAAATTTTAGTAGTCCAAGAACTAAAGAAGGAGGGGGGGTGGATGAAAAGAACGTATTTGCATAAATCTCACAAAGTTACAAAGGTAAGGTAAGGTTAGGAACGACAGGTAAGGTTAGAAGAACCCGATCTAATCAGAACTATACCCGACCACAGCCTTGCAAATATCTCGGTTAATATTCAAGATAGAGAATAAATGTATATAACAATATTTATAGTAAATTTAATTTGCAATAAGATTGGTTCTATACAATTTTTCGATCGGATGCATAATAACGGAGATATTTTGAATTTTCGAAAATCTCCTTCTCTAAACCCCCCTCTCTCTAGTCCGATTTAGTAACGATCAAAACAAAAATTGCGACCGCTAGAGCGTTAACAGACATATATATATATATATATATATATATATATATATATATATATATATATATATAATTTTGAACGGACATCATTTTCGTCATCTCCTGGGTAGGATCGATGGACATTTGAAGAAATTTTTCGAAAATCGCGTCATGAGTACGACCTCAATAGCTGATTTCCCTTAAGGGAAATCTGCTAAAAAATCTCAGCAAGGGGTACTTCTTGATACCGCAGGAATTGTGCGAAAATGTTTAAACTCCCCTTAACATATTCCTCGATTTCAAACTCCATATAGCTTGGATTTTCCCCCCATGTAGATTTCACTCTAGTTTTTCCTGAGTATAAACCTCCACAATAATAATTTTATTTTTTTTTATGTCAAGTGATTGATGATTTAGCTTTGTATTAAGCAACTTACCATCGCTGAGCAGCCACACTTAATTCTTTAATAAAGTCTTATCATCTTTTGATATTTCTTTAATTTATGTATGGGCTTTGTTCATATGGTTTTACTCCCTTCTCCACCATGGCTCTCTCTCATAAATAAGAATATTGTTTCTATATAAGTTTTCGATCCGACTTATAGTAAGAGAGATATTTAGAATTTTCAAAAATTCTGCCCACTTAACCCCCCCCCCCTCTCTTCTCCGATTTCAGCCATTAACGAATTTGATCTTTCTTTTAGCATAAAACGATTAATTATCGAGTTTGGTAACGATCAACCAACATTACGACCGCTAGAGCGTTAACAGACAAATGTGTATATATAATTTTGAACGTACCTCATTTTTTTCATCTCCTAGGTAGGATCGATGGTCATTTCACGATTTTTTTTGTTTTCGAAAATCGCGTTATGAGTACGACCGCAATAGCTGATTTCCCTTAAGGAACTAAAACACATGAAGTGTCTTTTACTTTTTTATTTTCTTTATTTGGACTGTCTTTACGTGACCGCCTCGTTAATAAGGTCGACCCATTTTTTAATTATAATAAATGTGCAGCTCTTGAAGTGGTATCATAGAGGATATGAAACATGTAGTGTTAAAAATAAGCAAGGCGAAAATATTCTATGTTTTTCTCAAGCGAAGGATGTAAATTTGAAGAAGAGTCTACATTGGTTTCAAACAAAATGGAAATTTTGCATATGAGTAATTTATTTTTTAACAAAAATTACTAGGATTGGAGAATTTCCTTCTAGAGTTGGGGTAAAATTGAAATTGCACAACGCATGTTGTTTTTGGTAGTTAGTTAATTAAATTTCAATCATGGCGTTGAAGAATAAATATTAAATCAACGTAAATAAAGGCGATGATTGATTATGCCGTCCAAGGAGATAATATCTTGATGGCTATTGTATAATAGTGTTCAAGTAGCTGTGTTACACTTTAGATATACACAATATTATCAGGCACACTAGATCATGTCATATAACTACTATGCACATATACACTTATAATTTATGATCTGGTTCATATAATAAAAAGTCTACCACGCAGGGGCTGCGTAAACTAAGCCCATTTCCCATGCGAAGTTTTACAATAGAGAAATCTGCATAATCCTAACACTTAAAACCACCGTGAGTAAATACAAACGGTAATGAGAAATGTTTCAGTTAATTTTAATAAGCTCCCAACGGAAACGGCTTCTGAATTGTAAACAAATATTTTTGTCAGCCACTCAGAGCTGAACAGTTAGATAGAAATATTCTTCACCGGAAAGAAAAACAACTACTGATATATATCTGAATATAACAGGTAAACTTTATTGGAAAATATTTACTCTATCTAGTACTGCAATTTATAATGAATCAGAATATTTTATATTTTAATAACTCAAGTTTTAGTAGTCCAAGAACTGAAGAAGGGGGGGGGGCGTGGATGAACAGAACGTATTTGCATATAACTCACAAAGTATAAGTTCTCACGACAAGAACGGTTAGATGCTTACACGAGTGCCGAACTGTTACGGAATCGGCCGAACTAATCCGGAAACTTGAGACAATACCCGTTCTCATCTGGTCCGTTACACACACAGACTAAAAATGCAAATATCTCGGTTAATATTCAAGATAGAGAATAAATGTATATAACTATATTAATAGCAGATTTTATATGTAATAAGATTGGTTCTATATACTATTTCCGTCCGACGTACAGTAACGGAGATATGTGGAATATTTGAAAATCCCCCTCTATCTCCCCCCCCCACCCCCTGGTGGTCCGATTTCAGCCGCTAACGAACTTGATCTTTCTTTTTACATAAAACGATTAAATATCGAGCTTGGTATTGATCAAACAATAATGCGACCGCTAGAGCGTTTACAGACAAATATATATCTGCTAAAAAGTCCGTTATTCAGGGGCTGCGCAATCTGATTTCACATGTGCCGGATTGACACACTGGTGACTCATCTCACCATATATTCTATTAAAAATCAAAATTCGTTGAGTGTAAGTGGGGTTAGCACACACATTCATAATTTGGAGCGTAGCTCGTTTTTATCGTCTCATTCAATATGTTTTTCGAAAATCTTCTCATTAGTACAACTTCAATACCTGATTTCTCTTAAGTGTAAATCTGGTAAAAAGGATTATTATATGATATGGTTGTTGCAAGCATAATTGCATTATTGTTATTATGTATTTGTGCTTCTATGGAAAGTTGGGACGGGTTATCTACAGGTTACTACCCTTTTCTCTAGTCAGGGTGGGATTTAGAATTTTCTTTAACTAGTTCGCCACTGAATACAATCCTGGTCCTAGGCGGGAAACGAACTCGTCACTCTAGGTTTACCATGAGGGATTAAACCTAAAGCTTCAAACTCACAAGGCTAACCATAGCCCCGTAAAATAATATTAGAAATGGCTAGTGCTGCATGTGATTCCTTTGTAAGTTGTGTTCTATCCGCCAAAACCAATTTTCTACGATCTGAAGAAATTTAATCGGATTTAGGAATTGCCTACGCCCAACAACTAAACAGCTTAATTTACATTCCCTGTGTACTTATACGAAATGAAAATGAAAATGACATATACAATGTTTGTCTATACTTCAGTCTACTACAAATAACCAACCGAAGTGATTACACGTTTATTTTCTCTACTGATCCATTGCAATCAAAATACGAAGTGATGTCAAATGCGATTATTCTTGTTTGTTTATGAGCGGAAATATCTAGTGCACTTAATCAGGTTTTCTCAATGGTTGACTGTATAATAGACGGCCGATTGTGTCAGTTCCACTCTTTAGCAGAGTTCGAGTGTCTTCTAGAAATTTCATAAGTACTTATTTTGAAATAAGTTACACCATTAAATGTTTAATCGAATTCTTATAAAAATAAACTGATAACGCAATTCTCCGCTCCGAGATATATTGGTAAAATTAAAAATTTAATTTTTATTTCCCGTTCGGGAAAAATGCTTTACGCCGATTGAAATGTTTCGAAGAAAGAGCAACGAGATGCTAAAGGTCATTAGACTTTTTTTTTTTTATAAAGGCTCGGGGAATGTTAAAGTTTGAATATATTTAAAGCAGAATGCCTTTCTGATAGATTTGTATCTACTGTAAAACTGATGATGCATTGATTTGAAGAACTGACGAGTACAGCTGGGATAATTCATCTCGCTCTGAGGTCAACGCTGAAACTAGAAAAGTCCGTCACACTGGGGCTGCGCAAACTAAGCAGATTTCCCAAGTGAAGTTATACAATAGAGAAATCTCCATACGAGAGCCGAGCAGTTACGGAAACGGCCGAACTAGCTTTTGGCGGGAAAGTCACTCGTGCGTTATCCGCCCACATTTAATAAAAATGCAAATATCTCGGTTAATATTCAATATAGAGAATAAATGTATAGAACCATATTTATAGTACATTTAATTTGCAATAAGATTGATTCTATACAAGTTTTCGATCCGACGCATAATAACGGAGATATTTCGAATTTTCAAAAATTCCCCCTCTAACCCCCCCCCCTCCCACTGGTCCGATTTCAGCCATTAACGAACTTGATCTTTCTTTTTACATAAAACGACTAAATTTCGAGTTTGGTAACGATCAAACAACAATTGTAACGGGAAATGTAAGAAATAAACTCCCTCTGAAAGTCATTTCATTGAGAAAATAAATGGATATTTAAAAAAAAAAATTAGGGATGATTAATACAATTTTTTTGAAAAAGTGGGCGGTTTTTCTACAAAGTAAGACTTTCCGTTTATACGTTTGGATGAAAATTACAAAATGTTTTTGGCCTCTACCAGCAATTTCCTGATTCATCGTCTCATGAAGTTTATACGCTTACCAAGTCCACTATCTATATAAAATGAGATATATAAAATATTTCTGGTTTGAATTTTTATTTCTATAAAAACATTTGTTTTTGAGTTTAAAAGTGAACGAACTGATGCTACATCTCGAACGGAGCTGGGAACATATAAACAATGCCACGCCCCGTATTTAAAGTGTTCCAGGAGCGTTCTTTTCGTAAACACACTTTTTTCCCCTCCTCACTTATCTGATTTTTTTTCTGTTTTATTTAAATGTATGTCTACTGTCTGTATTTAGTGCATTTTTTGTTCTTACACTAATGGAAATGACGCCTCAGCCATTTTATGTTTACTTACAAATGTTTTTTACTTTATCTGTTCTTTTTTCTTTTCTTGTGATAACTTTACTGACTTTTAAATGGGCTCTTATGACGTTTTAAATTTATTATTTATTTTATTAGGATTAATACTGTATTTAAATAAATCGTGCTGCGAATTTATTTTTGTTCCATTTTTATTTTATGTTATTTATGCATGTGATGTTTTCTATTATTGGTAATATATGTAATATTTATTAAGTTTGTCACCTACCATCATCTCAATTAGTCGCTGTGTTTGGATAATTTTTTTATATTTTGGCATCACCTTTTGCCTTGTATAATTTTGTACTTTTTCAAAAATCAGGGTAAGAAAAAATATATTTTTTACCCTACATTACAAAAAAATAAATTAATAAATTAGTCTTGACCAATTTTTATCGTGCTATATAATATAAATATATATATATATATATATATATATATATATATATATATACACACACATCTTATATTTCAATATGAATATTTTCCGTAATTGTTAGTCAACAAGTAAAAGTATTTAAAATAAACATTTTGTTTGAAATTGCTAGTAAATCAACAGACTACTGAAATAGAGAAGAAGCAGTCTCTTTTTAGTAGATTTTCACCTAGGGAAGATTTTGAACTCGGTTTTTGAAAAATGTCTTCAAATTTCCATCGATCCTACCCAGGAGATGATGAAAGCGAGGTCCATTCAAAACTATATACAGTCCTGTGAAAAAGTATAAACTCAACTTATAAAATCGAAGTATTTATGAAATTTAAAAATTAATTAATTGCACAATAATGTTTCTAGATATGTTTTGATGTCATTAGATTGGCAAGAAGTTTGAAATGGCCTTTGATCTGTTTGGTAATTTACAGTCATCATATTATGTACAAAAACCATGTTTTGACCTGTGAATAAGTATAAACTCAAAGTTTGTTTTCAATTGTCAGGAGTATTAAAGGATTATTATTACCTCAGTTTTCACTTCTGAAGGGAGAGTACGTGTGTTGGATTTTTATACTGTGCCGACTCGTTTTAATTAGTATTCTTTGTTTAAAATAATACCGCGCGGAACTCATCTCTCAGAAATTGAGCAGCAACGAATTGTCGACTTGAGAAGAGGTGGTTTGACCCAACGACAAATCACTCGTGAATTAAACCGATCCCAGGGAGTGGCCAAAAACGTTTTAAATAGTGGCATGGACAATTAGGGAAAAAATAAAAGAAGTGGACGACCCCCAAAATTTTCCAAGCACGTTAAACGAGCGGTTTTGAGAGAAATTTCAAGGTCAGGAGCATCCTCCTCACAGATTGTAGTATGGTTCAAACTAGGGTGTGATGCCTGCTTGATCAGGAAGTGGATAATGGAGTCGGTGACGGTGAAATATTACAAGGTAATGAAAAAACCACAACTTAAAAAACACCATATGCAGCGACGACTGAATTTCGCTGAAAATCATATTCATAACAGCCAAAAATAGTGAAATGTTATTTTCAGTGATGAAAAAAAAATTAACATTGATGGTCCAGATGGCTTAAATTATTTCTGGCATGACCTAAGACACAAAAAAAAAAAAATGTATCAAGAAGGTCGTATTGGGGTGGCGGAGTCATGGTGTGGGCTGCATTTAATGAAAGAGGAAAATCAAAAATCGCTCTTATTTCAGACAAAATGGATCCAGCCAAATATCAAATTGTTTTAGAAGAGTATTTATTGCCATCTATCACGTTGTTAGAAGACAAACAAATAATTTTTCAACAGGATAACGCGCCGATTCATACTGCACGCTCTACAAAAAAATGGTTTGAAGATTTCGGCATCAAGATTTCGGGCCAGCCCTTAGTCAGTATCTCAACCCAATAGAAAATTTGTGGGGAATAGTGGCAAGAGACGTCTACGACCTTCAGAAGCCAGAAATCCAAAATATTAATGATCTCAAAGAACATATAACTTTAGCTTGGGAAAACATACCAGAGAGCACATTAATTAATTTAGTAACAAGTGTCCCCAAAAGACTGTTGGAGGTGATAAAAAAAATGGCAGAAGCACTCATTATTAAAGTAAATTTACTTATTAATGAAATGAAATAACTTTTGAGTTTATACTTTTTCACAGATTTTTTTTTGTTATTTTGTCTTAAGTGGAGCTAATCTCAACATTATTATTAAATATTTTAGAAAAAATGTTACTTGTCATTTAATTAAAGATGAAATAATATCTTTTGTCATTCAAATTCCAAAATAAATGACTTAAACTAATTGAAACAGTTTATTCCCCCTTGAGTTTATATTTTTTCACAGGACTGTGTACACGGGGTGTCTCGTGTGTTTATATGCGTGCCAAACTGAAATATCTTTTTAACCGTTAGAGATAACGCAAAATTACAAAAGACTATTAAAGATTTTTATTGTAAAGAAAGATAAATACATTTCAGTTTAAAAAAATGAGCTGAATTATGCGTGCTTTTTAGACCAGACCATCGAATGATAATCATTGATGATTCAAAAACATAGGTTCAATCCATTGATGGAAAAACGGACCTACCATCACTTGCTAAACACCAATGAAATGTATTTAATTATCCAACATCAGAGATTTGGAAGATTTGGGAAAATGACTCCACGTGTCTTCAGAAAATCCCCTAATTGCGGTTTGAGTAATGACTATTAAATTGTCAATTAAAACATAATTTTCTTCAAATTCGTTTATTATTTTTTCTTTCATAATTCCGTCCATGGTCGTGGATAGAACAATAGAGAGATTCCTACGGATTATCATACCTTCCAATTACACGATATACATTGTTCTTGTTTGTACTCTCCAATTAGCTAAATACTTTACAAATATTTAATTTGTTTGATCATTCTTAAAGAAATGAGACGTATTAAATTCTAGTATCTGGAAAGTGAAGGATAGGGAAGAGGTTAATCCTTCACAATAATTTATTTTTTAGGGAGTAGCACTTTCAGAGCAAACGCTCCATCTTCAGAGCCCTGAAGCTATATACGGACAGAAAAAAGTTCATCACGCACGGGTTGCGTAAACTAAGCAGATTTCCCACGTACTGGTCTGACACACTAGTGATATTTCACCACATATTCTGACTGAAAACCAGAAAGTACCAAGTACTCCCTTAATATTTGAGTTACGAAAAAAATATATAGAACAGAAATATTTTAAGAAGTATGATTCAAAACAATGTTTCGATCCGTCTCATAACAACGAAGATATATATAATTTTGGAAATTCTCCCCCTCTCCCTCTGTCCGATTTTAGCCGTTAACAATTTTGGTCTTCATTCTTACATAAACAGTTTAAATATCGAGTTTGGTAACGATCAGACAAAAAATGTGACCACTATAGCGTTAATAAACATATATATATATATATATATATATATATATATATATATATATATAATTTTGAACGGTACTCATCTTCGTTTTCTATTGGGTAGGATCGATGGCTATTTGAAGAAATTTTCAAAACTCCCATTATGAGTACAACCTCAATAGCTGATCCTACTTAAAGTGCTTTAATTCCGTAATACTCAGATTTCAAAACATTGAAAACAATAACTGCAGGGACTGAGGAGGTTTAGCCATGTGAGTTAAGGCATTGGTCTTAATCATACTTGGTAAACCTAGAGTTGTGGGTTCGACTCTACCAAAAAAAGTCCGTCACGCAAAGTGCGTAAACTAAGCAGATTTCCCACGTGAAGTTATACAATAGAGAAATCTCCTTACGAGAGCCGAAAAGTTATGGCAAATGGCCGAACTAGCTTTTGGCGGGAAAGTAACTCGTCCGTTAGGTGCCCCGATTTAATAAAAATGCAAAAATATCTCGGGTAGTATTCAAGATAGAGATAGAACAATATTTTGAGTTAATTTAATTTAAAATAAGATTGGTTCTATACAATTTTCTGACCCGACGTATGGTCACGGAGATATGTCAATGTTTCGCAAATCCCCCCTCTAAATCCCCGTTCTGCAAACATCTGTCTTTTTGCATGGAACGTTTAAATATCGAGTTTCGAAACGATCAAACAAAAAAATTGCGACCGCTAGAGCGATAACAGACACATATATATATATATATATATATATATATATATATATATATATATATATATATATATAATTTTGAACGGACCTCATTTTCGTCATCTCCTGGGTAGGATCGATGGACATTTGAAGAAATGTTTTAAAAATCGCGTCATGAGTACGACCTCAATAGCAGATTTCCCTTAGGGCTTATTGAGTCGCTTCTCATTTTCTCTAATTATCCTTACGAGAAAATAATTCATTGCAATATAAGAATCAAGTATCCTGAATCGTGGTTGCGCCGGCTATCCTTGGAATCTGATGAAGCTTAATAGTCACAACTTTGGTCTCTTGAGTGGTTTTTGTTGAGTTAATGACTCTACAAATTGGTTCTTTGAGTTGAACCGCCGACTCACGGTGACGGGAGCACAATGCGAGTAATTACAGATACCAAGGTCGCGTCCGAATAATTTAATACGGACATCAATAATATTAAAGGATGAAAACTATTTCTAGCAATGCCCTTCCAACAACCTCTAGGTGGCTTGACAAAATCGGAGAATTCTCGCCAAAAGCTGTCAGCTGTTCTAAAGGAATTTTGGTCTGACTCACAACCAACCTATAACCAGCTTGTAAAATAAATCTGGATTATTTATTTATTGAAGTGTGTCGTAATTTAAGCGATTCACACTCTTGTTAAAAAATAAAGTAGTTGGTAAAGCCGAAGAAAAAAAAAAAAAAACCCTAACAATATGTTAAAATATCTACAGTCGCAGGTATTAGCACAGTTACGTTTTCTCCAGTGAATATTATTAGGAGCAGAAAGCCAGTTCTTTAAATCTACGGTGCAATGTTAGCAGATTACTCTTAGGGTAAATCAGGTATTACGGTTGTACTCATGACACGATTTTCGAAAAATTTCCTCAAATGTTCAGCGATTCAACATAGTAGATGACGAAAATGAGGTATTTATAAAACGCTTATTTTTTGAGTTTGGTAACGATTAAATAAAAATGTCTACCTCTAGAGCGGAATAGACACACACACACACACACACACATACACACACACACACACACATACACACACACACACACACACACACACATATATATATATATATATATATATATATCTATATTCCGCAATTTTGGTTTAATCATTACCAAACTCAGNCGTTAATCAAACGCATATAAGCGTTTTATGTGAAACTAAAGATCAAGTTCATTAACAGCTGAAATCGGACTCGGAGTGTGGGGGCGGTTTAGAGGGGATGAATTTTGAAAATTCAGATTATTGTCGTTGTTATTCGTCGGATAGAAAAATATTATAGAACCAGTTATTGTATTATATAGAATAAATCTTATTGCAAATTAAATGTTCTATAAATATTGTTATATACATTTATTCTCTATCTTAAATATTAACCGAGATATTTGCATTTTTCAGCCTCAGTAAACTCCCACTTCTACTCATGGCACATAAAAAATGCTCATTTATATAATGAGCTACTTTATTTGAAGCTTAAATATCAAATATTGATTATCGAATTATATATATTGTTTATTGAAGCATATAGAACCAATCTTATTACAAATTTTGTTGTCCATAAACGTCGTTACTTATACCCCCCCAGTGATGAAGGGACAGTCGCATTGAACGTATGAGGTATAGAGCTCTTGAGAAATGGATGGCATCTGATGAGGTGGTATATAAGCCACGAAACCTGGTATGTAAGGCAATATGAATAAAGTTTGCACTGAAAAAAATATTTTTTATTGGTGTCCGTTCCTATGAAACTATGAAGAGTCTCGCTCGAGGACGATTGAAGATCTTAAAGATCTATAATGCGAAAAAAATAAATAATAATTTATTATTAACCGGTTTGTTATGATGAGGAATAATAATTAAGAAAATATCAAGAATTGGCTATACAGCTCAATGAGGTATACAAACTGAAATCTGCCATAGTTACGCCTATTATAGTAAGTTCAAATGGACTAGTGACAAAAACCACAATACCAGGCACCAACAATTTAAATCTGCCAACAACAATTATAAAAGAAGCACAACCAGGCTTACTTCTTGATACTGACAGAATCGTGCATAAATTTTTAAATTCCCCTTAATATATGTCACAATCACAACACTCCATATCGGTTGGACTTTCCCCCTATATGGATTTTTATTCCAGTTCTTACTGAGTATAAACCTTCCCTATAATATATATATATATATATATATATTGATGAACGCACTTCATTTTCATGATGACTTGATAACAGGTTTTCATTACTTAAATATTACGTGAGTTGTTCGTACTTTCTTGATTTGGGCCTTCTGTAAGCCTCCTTCTCTTCTCATCTGATTTTTACTTATATTTTTACTGAAATGAGGTTAGTCCAGTGTTCTAGCAGTATCTGCTTAGTTTACGCAGCCAGTGTGAAGAATTAAGCGTGTTTTATTGTCTTATTTTGTTTATGGTTTCAGTAAACATCTTGTGTTATGTATAATAAATTTATTAATCATGACAAAGTGTAAATAATGATTCCGCCCCTTGAAAAATCTTATTCTCCGTATTTCACGGATTAATGATATTTTTTTGTAAGCTAGAAACTTATCGTATCAATCCTTGTGTTATATTTTTGTAGACCTGTGGGCTAGAGTTATTGTAGAACAGGACCCACTATTATGCAAACTATTTCAATATTTACATATTGTGAAGAAGGAGGCCAATATATTATTGGGAGACACGTTGGTAGCTGTAGATAAGGAGGAGTAAACAGTTTGATAAGGAGACGGGCTGTGTCACCTAGAGGTCGTCTATTATATATCTCAGGCAGATAGAATTACTGGCTCTGGGTTACTGGGGCTCTAGGGCCTGCTTTCAGTAATTTAGATGATTATCCTAAAGGGAAATCAGGTATTGAGGCTATACTGCCATTTTCGGAAAAAAAACAAAAAAAAAACACAAATTTCCATCGATCCTACTTAGTAGAGGACGAAAATGAGGACCGTACAAAATTAAATATATGTTTGTCTGTTAACACTCTGGCGGTCATAATTAGCAGATATCCCTTAAGGGAAATATTGAGGTTGTACTACTTTTATATATATATATATATACACTAGCTCAGATACCCGGCTTCGCCCGGGAATTAATTTGAGGCTGAATGGGGTGGTATTTTTTAGGTAAGGCTCTTCTTTGCACAATATTTTGACATTTACCCGTCCCAGTGTTTAGGGTTTATATCCATCGTTGCTGTGAATTTTTTAATAATAAATTTAGTTTTTTATGTAAGAGTTCACTGTCATATTTCCCGCCTCCTGTGCATTATGCATAGCTTTGAATTATTAAGGTTTAAATATTAACATAGATTGAATTAATTTTTTCAGTTTAGGTACCTGGTTGTTCATATTCGAATGAATTGAGGAGCATATCAATATTTCTACGCAAATTATTTGCTTCATACATTGTTCCCGAAAAAATGTATATAACAAAAGTTACTCTAAATAACAAAGTAAACAACTTTTGTTTTGTTCATAATTGCCGAAAAACCAGTAGGTAACGAAATATCGCTATTTTCAATTTCAGGCTATCTTTATAACCCCCACTCCTGTTCGTCTCAGAGAATATTAATATAGCCTAAAGTCTAAGTTGGATTAGTAGTAATATACATATCAAGTTTCATAAAATTCGGTTCAGCCGTTTATGCGTGAAAAGGTAACAAACAAACATACACAAAAGAAACAAATTGCAGATATGGTGTCTATGACATGTGAAACGAAAAATTATCGTGAAATTTTGAAAAAAAAATCAATGTACCGACAGAGGTTACAATTTCATATATATAGATGGATAGATAGATATATGTGGGATCGAAAAATTGTATAGAACCAATCCTATTGTAAATTAAATGAACAGTAAATATTGTTATACGCGTTTATTCTCTATGTTGAATATTAACCTAGAAATTTGCATTTTTCTCTTTTCAGCCTTCAGCAAATTGTATTTATTCACTAAATATTAATGGTGGTGTTATGTGTTACCAGCATGTAGTTTTATCTGTTGTAAAACTTCACATGGGAAATCTGCTTAGTTTAAGCAGCCCCTACTCGACGGACTTTTTGTTTCATCATTACCAAACTGCATATTGAAAACTAGAGATCAAGTTCATTTCCGACTAATATCGGCCGTGGTGAGGGTGGGGTGTTGTTGGAGGGGGAGATAATTCAATATAACTTAGCATGAGTCGGATCGAAAGTTGTATATAACCAATATTTTTGCACATTTAATTTTCAGTAAATGTTGTGGTATACACTTCTTTTGGATCTCGAATAGTAACCGAGGTTTATGCATTTTTTAATTTGTTGCCTTCAGTAAACAATCACAATTAGTCATCGCACTTTTGACAATAAGCGGATATATCGTTAAACGTCCTAGTCCATTCTTATATACCAAATACATTTTTAACAGATATTTACTAGATGAATACATGTAAATGTACGTTCTGTAATGATGTCACCAATTAAGTTTTTTCATTTTGGAATCAAAAATTTTTATTTTATCTATACCATACTTGATATTTAATTATTATATTCAATAATAGAGATCATATTAGTTAATGGCTAAAATCAACCCATGAATAAGGCAGGAAGTTTAGAGAGAAGGTCAAAATCTAAACCATCTTCCTCGAAGTCGAAAAATGTTATAAAACCAATCTTATTAAACTATTAACGCTCTACAATTGTTTCTCGATACATGTTTTGATATTAACATTATTATATATATATATATATATATATATATATATATATATATATGTGTGTGTGTGTGTGTGTGTGTGTGTGTGTGTGTGTATTCATACATATAGTACGGACCTTACTCTCGTCTTCTTCGGGTTAGGATCTATGGACATTTTAGGAAATGTTTTGAAAATCGCGTCATGAGTGCAACATCCCCTTAACGCAAATCAACTACTCGCATTTTAGTAACCTTCTACCTGGATCGGTGGATACTTTAAGAATATTTCTAAGCTTGCTGAGTACATCGTCAATAGCTATTTTCCATATGAGATCAGCTAGAAACAAGTTTTATTCCGAGTTATGATGAATAGGCCCAGCAAGGACGACCCTTGACGTTAAATACGAAATGATAAATAAGGCTATACCTTAAGTGGTGTCCTGCTGAGTTAAAGGTCAGCCGGATGACTACAGCCATTCGTATTTTTCCATTTAGCATTAGAGAAATATTTAGCTATTACCTGTTTTATCCGACGTCGACCGACGGGATGAAATTCGAAATGGCTTCCCGTGAGAATAATACGACTGGATTAACGTAAGCACAAAATAATTCTCTTATTGTCACCAAATTTCAGGCGTATTGCTATTCTAAGCATGGTGCCTTACATGGCTTTCGGACGAAGTGGTGGATGGAAGTCGGACGTAATTAGCTAATACATTACACTTTACATATCGTTATGAACGGGTCTCGCCATCTGGGTAGGATCTATGGAGATTTGTTGACATATTTTGAAGTCGCGTCGTCAGCGTGTTGACCATTAACCTCGTAAGTAAAAAAAAAATGATAATCCTGATTTTTGTATATTTATATTAATTGTACTGTTCTTGATGTTCTGTTTCAAGGCTATATTCAAAATTATTTTATATTATTCACCTTTACTTTGAAATAATTGGAAGTAATATATTAATATTTTCCTTTATTGAACGATTTATCAGTTTTTTATGTCGTTGATATGCTGATTTCTCTTAACGGAAATCTAGTCAAAATGGTTTCCGCGTACATAAACATTTAAGGCTATTTCAGGTTGTCTCAGTCCTGCCAATTGTGGATATCATAATATAGCGCTTGTTGACGAATTTCATTCCTCCAAATCCACAAAAGTGATCATACGGACCTTGATGTTTTCTTTTCTGTTGATAATAACTAGTGTTTTGCATCAGCTGTTTATTTATACTTTTTAAAGGTTGGCTTCCTCAATACAAGCGGCTGTTGTAAGCGGCTATGAGCAATATTTATGATTTCCTTTAAGTTTAGCTCTCAGTGAGACTGGATCTGGGACAATCTCAAATTTTGAGATCACTATTTTTAAAATGTTTCGAGGAGCCTTTAGAAGCGTTACAGACCTATAATTTCTCCAGAGATTTTTCATATATTTACCACATATGAAAAACTGAATAATCCGCTGTGTAATCTTTACTCAATGACGATGAATTTGCGTCATGAAGACGTATTTTAATAGCTGATTTTGCATAGATTTGTATTACCTGGAGGGGAGAAATCACGTAAACCTAATTAGTGATATTTGAATTCGAGTTGTGCCTCCTTGAGTTTTATTACACGGCAATTATCTACTCTTTAAATAGTGTCTATAACCTGGCATTAAATTGAACTTCTTCATCACTATCTATCGGACGAACAAGATTGGTTATTTAGTTCATTAGTTAATTTTTGTAATTAGATTTTGATCTTGGCAAATCGTACGATTAAAATTAGGTATTCCAAGAACCTGATTATAAGCAGTTATTTAGAGGAAATGTGCATCCTGGAATTTGCGGGGGAACGGTTAATTTATTTATATTGAATCTAATTATAATGCAAACAATGGTGTGTATGCGGTTGGATTGTTTACCCTGGAACAGTAGAGGAAAAGGAAGGTGTATATAACAGTTGGAATAGACAAGGAACTGGACTAGTAGGAACGTGTTTAAATTGGGAACATGGTTCTGGCTACATCCCACTCTATTAGAACTACTCCCGTCTATCATCTCTCTCACTCTGTCTCTTTTTTATCCTACTTTATCCCGTCCAAGCCTAAGTTCAATAAAGTTTGGAATGATGAGCGATTATTTAAAAACCGCAAATGCCCTAGGACTCCCACAATTGGATTGCCACAGCCTCTGTACAGCGGGATTCCAATATAATCTTCTGCTATACTTAAATTTTATTTACATTTATATTTAATACCTTTTACCTATTGTTTTTTTAATTTTTAACACGTCAGCAGAAAATTACTTAAAAGCGTAGAAAATGTATTATGTTTCTGAGAGCTTATTTAAGCTAAGGGGAGGCCATTCAAACAAAGAATATGCTCCTGCTAATTTTCTTCTCTAGTTAAGTATAATAGAGTTGACAATGAAATAGAATATGCTCGACGTTTTCTCTTCAACGCATTCGCAATTTGGATCTATTCTTCACTGCTGAGGTATTTACTGATATCGTCGTGTCCCGAAAGAAGCTGAATTGACCAAAAGCCAGGTTTGAACCAACTTGCGCGCAGTCGTTTTTCCACTAAAGGAAAAGGGAAAGAATGCATAAGTCAGACGCCCGTTGTCCGATTGATCCCACCTTCGTTGCCACTCTTCAATTTCAACATTTCTCATTCGGTCTTTTAATCCCTTATCGATGTTTGTTGTGGTAAACACACTGCTACCAACTTTAGCAGGTCTAAATCTATGGGTAATACACTTCCAAAAGCTTGAATGGCTTCAGTAGAAACAATTATGCATGCTCTAATTATTAAGTTAGCGGTCGTCTCTGCATACTGGCTAGAAGGCAACGTAGTCGTGGTTCCTGCCAATTTGTTAGTCTCGTGAGAACAACTTCGTGTTGTCTATTGTCACGTCTGCTGGATGGCCACTTCCCCATAGAGTGCTTAATTTCTCCAAGATGATTTCTGTTTTTCTATGCCAACATTGTCGCCATTTATTTAATGCTGTCTGTAGTATTTATAAGTGTAACCCTTGCAGGGTCCATATGTTGAAGTCAGAAGATTGTCTCTGTGATGTACGTTTGCCGAGTTCGTATATATCGTTTGTACGTCCAATGTCTTCAAGTCCTGGAAGCCTCATGGTTCATGAGATGTTGAACCAAAGGTTTCCATTTATCGCCTATTGCTTACAATAGAGTTGGTATACCAAAGAAGGGGTAAATTGGGGAGCCGTTGGCAGTGCGGGTTAAGATCTGGGCACATCTTCCACTGTCAGCAGTTAGCTGATGGTAAAAATAGATGCTGGTTCGCTACCAGAGTGCGCTAGCATTGCAGTACTTATGATTCATTCAGCGAGATTCTAACAAGTATAGATCCCGTCCACAGGCAGGCTGGTACAGGGTGAACTGACCACAGACACTTTGCGGGCACAAGGGGCTGGTCAGTCTACTTTCCAGGTGCTCCTTGGTTTGATGTAGATCACTCACTACCTAAAACTCTTATCATGAGTTCGAATGATCTCAAAAGTCTCTAATGCCAACCGGAAAAAATACTAAAGATGAGACTAATTTATAGTATTGGAAGAGGTCCTATTGTCCTCTTTTATTTATCTGGTCTTGGAAGAGTTTCTCTCTAGATAAAGAGTTAAATGACTAGAAATTGGCGTGTTAAATGCCGAGTTTTTGTTTAGTTGTCCTGTGAGACTGCTGAGCCATTGCCTTGCATATCTACATCCTAATGAGATATTCATTAACATAGAGGCTATTTTTATCTCCATCTCTAGCACATACGTAGTTGGAGCTTTTCCAGTTTCACCCTCCTTCGTACTCGTTCAGATGGAACTCCAAATTACCGAAGGGCGTCACTCTCCCTTGCTGGCAGTCTGACTTATCACTTATTTCTAAGATCGATCGTTATTGCGACTAAGGGTAATAAAGTACAACATTCAAAGAAATCGCATTTACTTACACACGGTTCACAGAGTTTTATGTAAATAGTCACCTGTAACAATTATTCATTTTAGATTCCTATTTTATTTAATTATTTATTGATTCCTTATTTAACTATTTTACGAATGATTTCCCTATTGTACAATATTTCAATTTTCAGTTTTGTACCTGGTTTTGAATTTTGTTTTTCGTTTGTCCTCTTTTTTAGTATTTTGTTCTTTATTGTGTTCCATTTTGGCATTTTAAGTTCCTTTATTCTTTTTGTGTCCCAATTCAGTTTTTGTTTTAATTTCAATTTTTGTGTTCAGTTTCCATTTATGTTTTCTTTCGGTTTTGATGCCCATTCCTGTTTTGTTTAATTTTGTTAGTTTCTTTTTTATTATTTATAAAGCTTTGGTTTTGAGCAATATCGCCACAGCAGCGACGCTCCAATAAATAAATTATACATGCTTTGAACCTCTGTTGATATTACACACAGAATACATTGTATCGGCAGGGATTCAACTCAGGTATTTTGGCACTATCTGCCAACACTATGTAATTTTATTTATTTTGGAGTACTTGCGAACAGGTGATTTTGTTCAAAATTCAACTAAGAAAAATAAAAACCAAATGGTAGAAAATGAGCTAAATAAACGCAAGAAATGAAGAACAAGAAATAAATGCAACAACTACGAATTAAAACAAGTAATTGACACACTAAATAAACGTTGAACACAAGTAATAAAGTCGACAAATATGCATTCAACACTAGTAATAAAAAAAAACACATTAAATTATTATAACGAGGCTCAGGTTAACCATGTGAGTTAAAGCATTGATCTTAATCTCACATGGCAAACCTAGAGTGACGAGTTAGATTCTCGCCTGGGCAAAGGAATTTAATTAGTGGAATAATCACAAGTAATACAGTTAGACATTACAAGCAAGTTCTCAACTAATGGGGTTTTTGGCGAGCTTGACTTTATAGCTTTAGCATATTTCCCATTGAGGGAAAACGTATTTTCCTATTGAGGATGTACTTATGCCACTAAAATACCCATCGATCATATCCAGGTATTGATGTAAAGAGGTCCTTGTAGTATTTTGTGTGTGTGTTTGATCGTTACCAAACTCGATCTTTAAACGTTTTATGTAAAATGAAAATGAAGCTCGTTAACTTCTGAAATCGGGCCGGGGGAGGGGGGTAATTTCTAAAATTATCTCCGTTATTATAAGTCGGATCAAAAAATGTTATAGAATCAATCATATTGAAAATGAAATTTTCTATTAATATTAATAAATATGTTTTATTTTCACTATCTTGATTATTAATCCATGGGAAGAATGAAACCCTGCAGTTTCAGAGCTAAGAGGAAATCCAGGTGCTACGTAGAGCAGAGGTCAGATCACGCTAAGGTGGATATGAGAAACTGCTTTCTTAATGAGACTGTTCAACATTAAGGCATCAGGATGATTGAATATGTTTTCATTGCTAGACACACGGTGCCCGTTAGGATTTATATTCGGAGGAATAGCTTGTACTGAGCACTAGAGTTCTATTTCCTGCCTACTTCCTATATGGCTATTCTTCAATAGGCGTGCATATAACAGTTGCTGACATGAATGTTTGATGAATGATGATTGGATATTGGATTGAATAACATCAATGGTATGACCCAGTTGTTCCTTGCCCAGCTGAATAAATATTTACCCACACTAATTGCCCGCTCCAAATACTTAAAAACACTGTACGGCATATGGAATATGCATACTTCACTAATTGCCTTTGGTATCAATAAATAAATAAGAATGCATATTTAAGCTTCTCCAATTGTTTATTTATGATCTTTATTTTAACCATGAAATCATTATTGTTTATTCTCCTATAATTCACCTTCTTTGTTTTCTTTATAAAAGAATTTGAATTTTTCGGTTCCCACTGTTGGGTCTAAATATATATAGAGGACTTGCATTTTTATCATAAAATGATACAAAATACACATGCATTTCCTGGATACTAATACAGTACTCGTTTCCAAACGCATTTCCTGGATACTAATACATTCCTCGTTTCCAGTCGCATTTCCTGGATACTAATACAGTACTCGTTTCCAGACGCATTTCCTGGATACTAATACAGTACTCGTTTCCAGACGCATTTCCTGGATACTAATACAGTACTCGTTTCCAGACGCATTTCCTGGATACTAATACAGTACTCGTTTCCAGACGCATTTCCTGGATACTAATACAGTACTCGTTTCCAGACGCATTTCCTGGATACTAATACAGTACTCGTTTCCAGACGCATTTCCTGGATACTAATACAGTACTCGTTTCCAGACGCATTTCCCGGATACTAATACAGTACTCGTTTCCAGACGCATTTCCTGGATACTAATGCAGTACTCGTTTCCAGATCCGATGAATAAAAAATAAATGTCTATTAATATTGTTTGGATCGTGCAATAACTCTGCCACGCAGGGACTACGTCAACTAAGCAGAATTCCCACCTGATAGTGTAACACATTTATGATCTCATCTCACCATATATTCTCTATTAGTGTGTAAAATCCGATGACTAAAAGTGGTTGGGGGGGGCTGAAAACAAGAAAGAATGAATTACTTACTTAATACTTTGGTTACCATGCATAGAACAACAATTTTAGAAAATCAAAAGTTTTACAAGATTGGTTCTATTACATTTTATGACCCGACTCACAGTAAGGGATATATTGCGAATTTTCTATTTCTTTCTCTAAACCACCACTAGTCGAGGTCCGATTTTAGCCAATAGCAAATATAAAATAGTGATGCCTGAAATATTAAACATCGGGTATAGTATAGATTTAATAAACATTTTCAAGACTTCTCTATTAGTAATCGTCCAGTTCATCTTATTTGGTTTTTATATGAACCTATTTATATTGCTAAATACCTTGTACACAGTTTACAGTTTGTCGTTTGTAGGTAATGTTTATAAGAAGATAAATGTTAATAGTATATTTCGTACCAAGGGCCGAAAGTGGGCGTTTGCCGGCCCTAGATATTTTTTGACCGAGAAGTAGTCGAGGTCATTAAAAGTTCGAGGGCCGGCAAAAGCACTTTGGCCTGAGGCACGAACGCTATTTTTCACCATACTACAATAAATATTAATACGATATAACATTAATCAAAAACAAGATTTTCTTTTGGTTAAGTGTACCTCTTTGTTAGAAGGTTATCTTGTGGTTATGGGGACATGATGAATGTTTAATGTATGGATTGTTTTACGTTATGTTATTATGTAAGTTAATAAAGAGAGATGAACATATGTGTGTTTCATTTAATACAATTGATATATTTCAAAATGCTAAAAAAAGTTAGTTCGTTTATTTTTAGTTGATTTCTTTTGCTCTTCTATTTATAGATTCTGTTATATTATTAGCCATAATTACTAAATAACTAAACAATAATACGAGCAAAACAAACTAATAAAATGTATATAATGAAATGAATGAATTCAAATAATAAACAGCTGATTTTGCGGCCCTAGGGCGAAATATTCATTTTCGGCCCTAGGGCGGCGATGTGTAGCTTTCCGACCGCGAATTAGGAGTGTAAAACAGGTGATTACATCGTAGTATGGTGAAAATTTAATATTTGAAGCCCATTTTGTGCTTCTGATGTTAGTTGGAGACATGGTATCTAGAGATTACGACCATCCAGGATTTCATTTAAAGTGTGTTCACTATATTAATTCTATTTCCCGCGTGGGAATCGAACCCATCCATTTATGTTTACCCAGTTTATTACGAAGGAAGCAATCGCACACAATCAGTGCAAATCATGCATAAGGAAAGCTTGCTAATCATCGAAGATTTTTAGCAGATTTCCCTTAAGGGGAATTAGTTATTGAGCTTGAACTCATGACCCATTCCTGGTTTTGTTTAATTTTGTTAGTTCCTTTGTTTGTTTTGTTTTTTTTACTTATGAAGCTTTTGTTTTGAGCAACATCGCCATAACTGAGAACCTCCAATAAATAAATAGTTATACATGATTCGAATCTCTGTTGATATTGCACATAGAATACCATTGTATCTTCTGGGATTCAACTCCGGTATCTTGATAATATCTGCCAACACTATATAATTTTATTTGTTTTGGAGCACATACAATCAGGCGAATTTTCTCAAAATTCGACTAAGAAGACTGATGGAAAATGAGCTAAATAAACGCAAGAAATCAAAATGAAATACTAGTAATGAACGTATCAAATATGAATTATAACAATAAATACACGCAATAAATAAATATTAAACACAAGTAATAAATTTGACAAATATATGTATTAAACACAATTAATAAATTTGACAAATAAGCATTAAATATAAGTAATTAATTTGACAAATAAGCATTAAACACTATCCATTTATGTTTACCCAGTTTATTACGAAGGAAGCAATCGCACACAATCAGTGCAAATCATGCATAAGGAAAGCTTGCTAATCATCGAAGATTTTTAGCAGATTTCCCTTAAGGGGAATTAGTTATTGAGCTTGAACTCATGACGCGATTTTTGAAAAACGTCCATCGATCCTACCCAGTAGACCACGAAAATGAGATCCGTTCAAAATTGTATATATGTATATACGCTCTAGTGGTCTTAATGTTTGTTAGAGCATTACCAAACTCGATATATAAACGTTTTATATAAAAATAAAGATGAAGTTCGTTAACGAATGAACATTTGGAGGGGCGGTATTTCAAAAATGCAATAAAATATCTCCGTTATTTTGCGTCAACCCGAAAAATTATATAGCACCAATCTTAATATAAATTCGATTAACTATAAATGTTATTATATACGTTCCCACTGTATCTTAGATATAAACCGAGATATTTGCACATTCCGGTTTTCAGCCTTGAGTAAACCCTCATTATTACTCATGTCATATTAACAATAAGCTATTATATCATGAACCATTTTATTCGAAACTTATATATCAAATATGAAATGAAGAACAGGAAATAAATGCAACAACTACGAATTAAAAGAAGTAATTGACACACTAAATAAACGTTGAACACAAGTAATAAATTCGACAAATATGCATTCAACACTAATAATAAAAAAAACACATTAAATTATTATAACGGGGCTTAGGTTAGCAATGTGAGTTAAAGCTACGACCTTAATCTCACATGGCAAACCTTTGGACGAGTTGGATTCTCGCCTGGGCAAAGTAATTTATTTAGTGACGGAATTCAGTAAATAACATCCATAGTTCCACCCTGGCTAGAAAAGGGTGGTAATCTGTAGATAACCCGTCCCAATTAGCCTGAGTTGAAATAAGTAGACGTTAATAAATAATAATAAAATTATTATAAAACAAAGGATATTGTAAGTTATGAATATTTATAAATTGACTATAATAATAATAATAATAATAAATAATTACAATAAATAATAATAATGAACTACTACATAATAAACTACTATATCTAAAGCCAATATAACTAAAACTTAATAAACTATTACTAATATACTATATCAATAATAAATAATTTAAATTTCAGTTAAAATGTATGAAATAGATTAAAAAGGCATTAGTAATTAATATCGTATTAGGTCAAATGACATGCGTGAATATTGTTAGATATATGAAACTGTGGAAAATATGTTATTTTCTTGTAAGTTGTTGTCCAGGTGTAAAGTTGTGTGGTAATTGCAAGTTGTTGCACGTCTCTTCTAGTGTTTAATAGTCAATGGCACATTACTGTCCTCACATGTAGGCATATATGCATATGACATATACGTATTTGGTTTTTATATGAACCTATTTATATTGCTAAATACCTTGTACACAGTTTACAGTTTGTCGTTTGTAGGTAATGTTTATAAGAAGATAAATGTTAAATTTAATTTTTGAAGCTCACTTTGTGCTTCTGATGTTAGTTGGGACATGGTATCTAGAGATTACGACCATCCAGGATTTCATTTTATTATTTCCAGGAACCATTTTATTCGAAACTTATATATCAAATATTACATTTATTGTTCTTCTTTGTATGAGTCACCTTCAAATAACAAGTGTGATCATGTCTTCAATTAAGATTTCCCCGTCTAGACTCGAAAATGTTTATTTGATCTATACCATGCTCGATATTTAACTGTTTATTCAATTCTAATGCTCATATTCGTTAATGGCTGAAATCGGACATGAATTCAGAAGGGGGGGGGGTTGAGAATTTCAAATTGTCCTGTATTATGAGTCTTCCAATGGTCTATTGTACCTCTATACATTTATTCTTAAGTCATATATTAATAGAGCTATTCCTATTGCCCTTTTAGCAGATTTCCCTTAAGGAAAATCAGCTATTGAGGTCCTACTCATGACGCCAGTTTCGAAAAATTTCTTCAAATGTCCATCGATCCTACCCAGGAGATGACGAAAATGAGGGCCGTCGAAAATTATATATATATATATATATATATATATATATATATATATATATATATATATATATGTCTGTTAACGCTCTAGTGGTCGCAATGTTTGTTTGATCGTTACGAACGTTTTATTTAAAAAGACAGTTCAAGTTCTTAAATGGCTGAAAACTAGAGGGAAGGGGGGTGGTTTAAGAGGGGGAGATTTTCGAAAATTCGAAATATTTCCGTTAGTGTGGTTCGGATCGAAAAATTGTATAGAACCAACTTTATTCCAAATTAAATTTACTATAAATATTGTTAAGTACATTTATTCTCTTTCTTGAATATTAACCAAGATATTTGCATTTTTATGAAGTCTGTGGTCGGGTGTTATCCGGGTTAGTTCGGCCGTTTTGTAAGTCTCGGCTCTGGCGGAAGCTTCTAACCTAACCTGTCGTCTCTAACCTTACCTTACCTTTGTTACTTTTTGAGATTTATGAATATACGTTCTGTTCATCCGCCCCCCCCCGTCTTTAGTTCTTGGACTACTAAAATTTGAGTTATTAAAATATAAATTATTCTTACAATTCAGAAGCCGTTTCAGTTGGGAGTATATTAAAATTAACTGAAAGACTTCTCATTACCGTTTGCATTTACTTATGGTGGTGTTGTGTTACCAGTATGCAGATTTCTCTGTTGCTAAACTTCATATAGGAAATCTGCTTAGTTTACGCAGCCCTTGCGTGACGGACTTTTTCAGTCTTCAGTAGATTAGTAGTGTGTAGTACCAACTCGTGGGAAATCTGCTAAGTTTATGCGTGACGGACATTTTATTTTTTTCTAATATATTAGATATGAATAGTGCCATAAATCACATTTAAAAGATGGGCTGTGGTTTTATATTGTGGTGGCAGTGAGGTTGGAGTGACTGCTAATGGAATGATCTATGTAGGCCATTGTCATAGGATGGCAGGTGAACGGTCAGGCAAGGCCTCTCTTTCCTCCTCCTTATCAATACTCTTATCAACTCTATTATCTACAGTCTTATCACTCCTTCGCCAAATCTTATAAATCTTCAGAGATGCAGAAGATCACCAGTAGTTCATAGATGATTCTGTACAACCGATTTCCCTCAAATAGTAAATCTAGAGATTAAAGTAGTTTATCACTTAATCAAATTTAATTTTAGTCGACGGACATGTAATGATTTGGAGAAAAGGAACGTTATCTATCAGTGCTGTAGATATGAAGGGAAGAAGCGTGTTAACAGATAATTCATATATAAATTCAATGAGTAGGCCAATTTTTCAAAAATTTTATTTGAAAGTACTACACTATATTAATTGGATATTTTTGTTGACAAATACGGGTTTTCAATGTGGCAAGGTTACAAGTTTGGAATGCGAAATTACATCAGTGGTTGAGCGCCCGACTTAGATCCTTTAAGTCAAACACCTTTGAGCATGGTCAGTACTAGAATGGATAACAGTGGAGTTAGTACGCCGGTACACTACCAGAGCTCGCTAGAGTCGCGAAATAATGTAGCTTCTGGAGTCTAGTGAGTAACTCCTCTACCTATGTAAATCTCTCTACTGACATTTGTCACCACCCGGATATATTGAGGCTAGTCAGTCTACTCGAATTAACTCATTCCAGGTCCTCCTTGGTTAACGGCGATCACTCCCTACGTAAAACTTTGATCGTGTATCCTGAGGGTGGTTAAAGATCTTTAATGTCTACAATGCGAACCAAAAAAAAAATATAAGGTATTATCTATAACATTTCTATACTGTAGTGGTGACGGTCTTCACCGATTAATATGACAACAGTATCATTTCTACTAGCTGTTCCAACCCTTAATTAAATGAATTTCTGAAGGGCAGGTGAGAATTGATTTCGCCACAGTTTACAAAGTGGTTAATATTCATGATAGAGAAAAAGTGTATCCATCAACATTTATAGATAATGAAATTTGCAACAAGATTGGGTATATAAATGTCATTTCGATTCACTTGTTAGAAACGAAGATATTTCGAATACATGAGTGGTGGTTTACTTAGGACTGAATATTCTCATGAAATAAAGTTAGAAGAGAATCAAGATTCAGATAATCGACAAGTTTCCCATATATTTATATATATATATATATATATATATATATATATATATATATATATATATATTTGTATATACGTAATAAAACATGTGTTTTAAAAAAAAGTAGTTTTATTTTAATATTTTATTAAACATTTTCGGCTCCTTTGTGCCTCCATTGGGGGCTAAAATTAATCACCGAATGAAATACTAAGAACTGCATTGCTTTATTGTTGACGAAGCATGATGGCGATATTGATAAACAGCTAGCATGTCTACTATGCGACTGTGACTGGCTATCAGTTGGTTCTATTAGTTTTGTTGATATAATTTTTTTTTTTTTGGCCATTTCGATACAATACTACATGATAATGAACCAATGGTGGTGTCAAACATACTTGGGACAACTGATATAAATTTATCAGTAGTTAAATATTATTTGATTTGGCCATTTGCTTTAACATCATATGGAGTGTATTGGTGCAAGACTATATTCTTGTAACAATTATTAGGTAACTTAAGTAAAATCTGCTATTGAAGTTGTATCTATGACGAGATTTTTCACAAATTTCCTCGATCCTACCTAGTATATGACGAAAATGAGTACCGTTCAATATATATATATATATCTATATATATATATAAAATTGTAACCTCTGTCTGTACATTGATTTTTTCCCCGAAATTTCACGATAACTTTTCGTTTCACATGTCATAGACACCATAACTGCATTTTGTTTCTTTGGTGTCTGTTTGTTTGTTTGTTTGTTTGTTTGTTTGTTTATTTGTTTGTTTGTTTGTTACCTTTTCACGCATAAACGGCTGAACCGAATTTTATGAAACTTGGTATGTATATTACTACTAACCCAACTTAGACTTTAGGCTATATTAATATTCTCTGAGACGAACAGGAGTGGGGGTTATAAGGGGAAGCCTGAAATTAAAAATAGCGATATTTCGTTTCCTATTGGTTTTTCGGCAAATATGATTATAACAAAAGTTGTTTATTTTGTCATTTAGAGTAACTTTTGTTATATACACTTTTTTCGTATACCGAAGTTCAAATGCGATACACGCTACACACTATAGCGGGAGTCACCACTATTACCTGCCAAAAAAGCCTCAACCGAACTAAATAAAACTCGGTGTGTGTAGTAGCTGTGAGGCCTTCCGTATAATAAGCCATACCAACATTTCAATGGACGGGCAGGAGAGGGGGTTATAAGGGAAGCCTGAAATTAAAAATAGCGATATTTCGTTTCCTATTGGTTTTTCCGCAAACATAAACATAACAAAACTGGTTTATTTTGTTATTTGGAGTAACTTTTGTTATATACACTTTTGTCATATACCAATGTATAAATGAGTTATACATTAAAACATTAGCGGGCACTAACGGCTGAACCGAACTTAACAAAACTCGGTATGTCAATTAGCATTAATTCTTCCATGAGTTTAAGTTATATTAAAATTTTTAGGTTCGAACGGGAGGGGGGTTATAAGGGAGGCCTGAGATAAAAATTCACCATATTTACATGTATAAGAGGCGGGAAAAATAAAAATATTGAAGACTGTGAAGCCTTATCGAACAAATAATTCTATTATTAGCAAATCCACGGGAAAGACGGGTATCAATCCTAAACACTGGGACGGGTAAATGTCAAAATATTGTGCAATGTTAAGCCTGCTAAAAAATACGATCACCATTCAGCCTCAAATGAATTCCCGGGCGAAGCCGGGTATCTGAGCTAGTATATATATATATATATATATATATATATATATATATAACATGATTTTAGAGTTTACGTTCTTGATTATTAGAACTATTTACCATACTCGATATTTCCTGTTTCAGTCAACGCTAAAGATCATATTTGTTATTGGCTGTGGTTGGACCTGGAATTGTAGGGTGTAGAGGGGGGGGGTGCGGAAAATTCAAAATACTGTCGATATTATGGTCGGATCGTAAAATGTTATAGGACCAATGTTTTTAACCTATTGATGCCCTAAAATTGTTACGCTATTAATTTTTTTCGTAACATGTTTTGTTTTCTTCAGTAATCCCCTTCTCGCTCTCTTTTACTCATCTGTTTTTTACATAAAAGTAGGGAACATGTTGCAGTGTGTTATATTAGTAGGTGTTAAACCTGCTTACTTTACGCAGCCCTTGCGTGACGGACTAGTCGCCGTTATCTTGTAAATGGAAGTAACATATTAAAATGTTTTGTGATAAAGGATGCGTTTATAAAATGAAATTGCTCTTATTTACGTTGCAATATTTGAACTAACGATAGTGGACTGCAGCCACTTACCATAATGGGTTTAGAATCAGCTGTCCTACTTCCTGTTATGGCGGTTTTTTTTTAGTACACCTACTCCAGGCGGTGTTGGGGAAGGATTAAATTGCTCTGTGTGTATTCGTACAATTATAAAGTGCGATAACCTCCCTGATTAGATTATCAGGGAGGTATTTTAAGAAATAAGCAAACATTTGGCGAACTGTAGTATTTGGGAGGCAGTGAGTGTAGGATGAGGGAGCGGCTGTCCCTCTTGCTCGCCATGAACAGGCCTCTACGCCACCATCTTGTTTACCAGAGGCAGGTCTGTTCTCTCTTCAGTATTTTGTACAGGTTATGTTTAGAATTGCTTTTCCATTTAGTCCTGATTGACAATATAAAGAATTCCGTTTTCAATCAAGATTTTACGTTTTTAACTGCAAAATTATTCAAAATCTATATCGTACTCGTATTCAACCGTTAAAACGGTATACCCGTATTTGTCGATGACTGAAATCGAGCCCCTTATGGGAAATAAGCTATTAAGGTTGAGGTGATTTGAAACAAATTTCCTCAAACGTCCGTCGATCTAACCCATGGAAATGACGAAAATCAGGTCTGTTCAAAATCATATACTTATATATATCTTGTTCTGGACCCAATATCTCTAAATATACACTTCATATTTTATGGCAAGGGTCACCAAACAAACATTAAAAAAAAAAAAAACAATTTATATCGGTGCAAACTTCAAACTGCTCTACATGTTTCCTGGCTTCCTTTACACCTCTTCAGGGGCTATCCCTTTTCAAAAAAACTAAAAAGAAACTTAATAACATTAATTTAACTAAATCCTTTAAATTTCTAGATTTTGTATTAATAGGTGCCTACATCAATGACATATTTGTTAAATCTAATTATAGATTGCTACTTACATTTCTGAAGTGCTCGTTTCCCTCTTAAAATCGTTGCGATTGTCCTCACTGAGGAGGTAGTTGATACTGAGAGGTTCCCGAGGTAGGTTAAGTCAGCTGATTACAACTCGATTATTTGCACGTCAATCTTGAACTCGATTATATCGCGTCTTAATTTAAAATTAAAAAAATTGGGGGCTCAGGTTAGCCATGCGAGTTAAAGCGTTAACCTTTATCTCACATGGTAAACCTAGAGTGGCGAGTTCGATTCTTGCCTGGGCAAAGGAAATTATTTAGTGACGAAATTCATTAAATAACGTCCTAAAATCCCACCCTGGCTAGAAAAGGGTGGTAACCTGTAGATAACCCGTCCCGATTAGCCTAAGTTGCAAAAAGTGGACGTTAATAAATAATAATAATAAATAATTTAAAATCGAATAATGTAATATAAAAAGTTATAGAACATTATTCAGGTATTTAATTTCTGTTTTTTTTGTTTACTGCCCTTTTTCTATTTTTTATTATATGAATATTCTCTTTTATTTTTCGTTTGGTATTATTTCTTTCTTTATCTATTATTTTTTCGAAATTGAAGGTGTGTTTCTTGGAGATAGATAGATTAATCCGTCAACACAGTTTTAGTCTATATTTTATACGTGTTGCTTTATCCATTTATTCAGCAGCTGTGAGGATTCAATAATATAAGTTCCTAATAAATAACTGTCCTGCAGACTGTTAAGCTACGCAAGGTTTGAGCAGACAGTGCCTCACCTACTGAACTATGAGTTACATTGTAGAGGGGGTGGATTGAGAGGTTTTAGGGTGGTGGGTGACCCGGTATCTAAGAAAGAAAAAGAATAAAGGGGACCGAAGCAACCAAGAATGAACGAATAATTTCAGGGCTGAGTTGACTAAGACTAACCCAACCTAAAGAACAAACTAACTTACAGAAAATGACACTAACCTAAATAAAACTGCCTAACCTAAAGAACAAAACTATAAACTAATTTAAAGTAAGACTAAGCCTTGCGAAAAATTGGTGGTGAAATACAAGTATAATGGGGCCTAGACTAGTTGTGGGGGCCGTGCACAAGATTAAGGTTTAGGGAGGGTCGACAAAGACAGGGGTCCCTATATTAGAGGCTCGTCAATATCGCATCTACCGGTGGGCGGGGGAAGAGAAGGGTGTCGAAGAAATGATTTATCATTAATTGAAGGGAGGTAGGATTGGTGTGACGGAAGGAAACGGTCCTCACACAGTCAGCTGGGGAGAGGGTATCATGGATTTCGGAGTTGGTTTTTTTGAAGGGAAGTGAGTTGGAATTTCCAGATGGTGGCGTTTTGGAAAGAGTTTATGGAGGAGGTTTTGGTAATTTATTCATAGTTTCATGGCAAGGCTCAGTAATAAAAAACATTTTTTCCCCGCACACTTTATCCATACTACCCAAGATTATTTATCCAAACCACCTATTCAGGAGCCATACATTTCTGAAGTGCTCGTTCCCTCTTAAGTTCGTTGGGACTGTCCCTTCCTCACTGGAAGGAGTGGGGTGCCGTATAAGCAGGCAGGTTGGATCAAGCGGGTATACTGAGAACCGGGGAGATGAGATGGTGGTTAATAAATGTTATCTTTTACAACGAGTTTGGTAAGGATAAAACTACAATTTTGACCGCTATGACAGGGACAGACATGTGTGTATTTGACGGACTCCATGACGGATTTTTTGTGAAATCCTATACTATTAATAACTGATTTCACTCAATCTACTAGAAGCATCATGGTGAAAAAAAACTGTTTTCTTCTTTATTGAACGAAGTTACCACTGCTTCTGGTATACTGCACCTTCAGCATTTATAATTTGGGGTCTTTATTTTAATTTTCCTATAGAAATGTAGGAATAAAATCTATTCTCATGATTCCGTTCGTAAAGTCACATAAGAAGCGAAAAGTACTGATAGTCAGCAAAGTAATTTTGCTAAAGCTTGTATTATATGTTATTTTGAATGTTTGATAGGGTATATATATAATGCCCTGAATTAATTGAATTAATCCAAACAACATTTCTTCCTTATTCGTCGTCTATAGTGTTCAATTACCATTTATTGATCGGCCAGCACACATAATTACCATACCAAGGAACCTGTTATTACCGACATGTTTTCTTAAAGGCCTTTCTTTTTTAGCCTTTTTCCAATTTCCAAGGATACATTTTATTACCTACCTTATCTTATAATCTCAGACACTTAGTACTTCTTATTTTCAGAGACGGTTGTTTCCGATAGTCAGCATTTAATCCCAGATTTGTTTTTCGGTCCATCCTATGACATAATTGTACGATTGAAAGATATTTATTAAGTTTTTTCCCCAAGTGCACCCGTTATTAATAATGGGTCAACACAAGGAGTCTCGTATAATTTGGCTATTGCGATTGCTGCTGCATTTTTTGCTACAGTACTCCTTCGAGATGTCGTCCTTGGAATCTCTTTTGCCAAATCTGTCAAGGTTTAAGGAAATATGACCCTGAAACGATGACGGTAAAAATGCTTGTTTAATCGTTTTGAGAAATAACTTTGAGAAGCCTATTGAGTGATGTAATAGTTTGAATTCGCCCATAAATGAACGTGTTTTTCCAGCGTTTTTAGCATATTTCCCTTCACCGAAATCAGCTATTGAGGTTTTACTCATACATTTCTGCAAATCCCCATCAATCATAATTTTTGTTTTCTACCAAAATAGGTATTTCAACGTTTGATGTAAAACTAAATATTCGTTAACTTCTGAAACTGGACCAGAGGAAGGAATTGTATATAACTAATCGTATTGCAAATTTAATTTCCTATAAATGTTGTTTTATATATATATTTATTCTCTATCTCGAGTATTTGTTATTTCTTACCATCAGCTGATTTGCCCAAGGGAATTCTGCTAAAAGATTGGCAACCTGTAGATCGCCCGTCCCAATAATATTTAGTATAGTTAGCATTAATTTTAACTGGGGTAAAACATATAAGTACGACGGACTTCGCCGATTCAAAAAGCATTGGCCTTGCTTCTTCCTGCTAAGGCGTTGCTTTCTCCAAGGAAATTATGCACATATTAGGGCCGATCCTGATTCAGCTATGGAAGGCGCACGTTTCGTCGGTCTGCATTCCAATGCCACAGCATGCCCATGTTTGTCCAGCTGCAAGCTGATCGCGAGCATCCTTAAGGTTTATAAACATCATCGGCAGCTGAGTGGAGCACCTTATTGTTTGAACATTAAGACATTATGCTGTTAGATTTGCTTACCGTCTCTAATTACCATTCATCTGTTACGCGTATTGCTTTAAATTTCTGCTTAGAGGCATTTATCAGATTTTATGTACTACTTTGGAGTGGAATTGGTAAAAATACTTCAACTCATAATGCTCTATGATAGGGTGACTCCTGACTTATACAAGTAACTAGCGAACGGGATCGGTGATGCCTCACCTGATGCATTCAGGCTAGTTTCACCGGGGCGTCTGTTTCTATATTTCGCATAACTCTGAAACAACTAGCCTTAGAATGTTTAACATTCATATTAGGACTCTTGTAATGCCTGATTGTTTACCTCTCCATTTCATTGAACTTGATCTAGGGGGCGAAAACAATATATTGTGCACGCATTTAAGAAATTTTGATGGACTGTATCGAAATATGATTTTCAAATGATGATTTTAAATTAAGTGTAGCAAAGACATTTTCTTTACCTAATAAAGAGAGTTATGTTGTCACTATATATGTTCAATATAGTTGTTAGTTGATGTACTCTGTGCATACTCGCTTACTGCTCTCCTTGATACATCTGCTGCATTGCTATCACACGTGATCTGACGTTAGACCTTAATGCAACTGCACGAGATGCTAAATCCTGCTGGAGGACGTCCACCTGCGTCTGTAGGCGATCCAGATATTCACCAGCCACTGGAGGACATCCACCTTCGTCTTTAGGCGATCCAGATACTCACCAGTTACTGGAGGACATCCACTTGTGTCTGTAAGGCATCCAGATATTCACCAGCCACTGGAGGAGATCCACCTGTGTCTGTAGGGCATCCAGATACTCACCAGCCACTGGAGGACATCCACTTGTGTCTGTAAGGCATCCAGATATTCACCAGCCACTGGAGGAGATCCACCTGTGTCTGTAGGGCATCCAGATATTCACCAGCCACTGGAGGACATCCACCTGCGTCTGTCGGGCATCCAGATACTCACCAGCCACTGGAGGACATCCACCTGCGTCTGTAGGCGATCCAGATACTCACCAGCCATTGGAGGACGTCCACCTGCGTCTGTAGGGCATCCAGATACTCACCAGCCACTGGAGGACGTCCACCTGCGTCTGTAGGGCATCCAGATACTCACCAGCCACTGGAGGACATCCACCTGCGTCTGTAGGGCATCCAGATACTCACCAGCCACTGGAGGACATCCACCTGCGTCTGTAAGGCATCCAGATACTCACCAGCCACTGGAGGACGTCCACCTGCGTCTTTAGGGCATCCAGATACTCACCAGCCACTGGAGGACATCCACCTGCGTCTGTAAGGCATCCAGATACTCACCAGCCACTGGAGGACATCCACCCGCGTCAGTAGGGCATCCAGATACTCACCAGCCACTGGAGGACGTCCACCTGCGTCAGTAGGGCATCCAGATACTCACCAGCCACTGGAGGACATCCACCTGCGTCTGTAAGGCATCCAGATACTCACCAGCCACTGGAGGACGTCCACCTGCGTCAGTAGGGCATCCAGATACTCACCAGCCACTGGAGGACGTCCACCTGCGTCAGTAGGGCATCCAGATACTCACCAGCCACTGGAGGACGTCCACCTGCTTACATTACTACAGCTACCAGTGACCTCATGGCAATCACCAGTGACTGAAGGATATTCCCGCGATTGCAGTACATTCACCCCCATGTGTAGGGCGTCATCAGCAGGTGATTAACATCCACCATTCAGCGATGCGGGGGGGGGGTGCATCTTTTATGCACCACCTATTAAACTATACTATAATTCATTGTGCAATCTGCCCTATTTATTTTTCAAATGCTGACAATCGCCCGTCTTTTGCGCATCGAAGTCGGCTCACTGTTTTTTATGATGTTCCAACTGTGTTCCTCTTTCCCGGAATTAGAGAATAGGAACAAGCCTATTTGTCTTACTTGGCAGGGGTCCAGGTTGTTCTGCCTTGTAATTGATTTCATCTGACGATTCTATTTTTACTATTTTAGATTTCGCTGTCTCTAGTGCGTTTTCTGCGGTATATATATGTATCCAAAGGCTGAGAATCGTATTCCGAACGTTTCTTGTTTCATGCAAACCCAGACCGTGCAGTGTTTTTCCTTTTCCTACTTATGAGACTTCTAGGAAAGTCTTTAGGATGGCCATTGCCACAAAAAAGTCAGTACATTTAGTAGACTAGATATCTAACAGAAAATTTCCGCTAAGTGAAACTTTGACGGGAAAATCAGCTGTCAGAAGTAGTATGAAAATATCTCTCGATCATGCAAATTATCTGGAGGCCCAGGTCCTTGAAAGATTGTAGTGATGAAGTTACACTATCAGATTGAGTTACTATATTTCCAATAGTAGAGTTATTCAATATCTTTAGTCTAACATTGCCGCTGTGTGAACAGCTGTGGATCAGAAATATCCTGCCCTTGAACAGCCTGTTTGTACACAACTTTACTACTCCAACCTTGACCCTCCCATCTTTCTTTCTCTCTCTCTCTCTCATGTTTTTTTTCTATTTTTTAATTGGTTCCATTCATACTGTAAGAGCAAAACAAAGCTATCTAAATGGTGGTAGATATGTCTGTCGAAATTTTAGATAACTGCGTAATAGAATTCGGTTACTGGGAATTTCCTTTCAAATATGTATTTGTACTTTACGCGTACAAACCGTGTGATGTATTATTAGAATTAAAATCTTTGATTACTGGCCCCGTCTTTAGTTTCATTGCCGACAGCTTCGTTCGACGTACTTCCAACTTCCTCATTCCTTGAAAGCTCTGAGTGTGATCAGCGAAACGTTAGCATGAATTTGGAAGAAACTGTTAATCCCAGAATACCTTAATTATATAATGTTAATGATATAGATGCCTATAAGTATGTTTTATTTAACTATTAGTTTCATGCTCGCAACATTGGCGATTTGTATGTTGCATTAGCAGATTCCCCTTAAGTGCATTAGCTGCTATGAGTCCGCCGAAAAATTGAATACAAGTGTTGTTAGAATTTTAATTTTTCACAAGTATTGTTTTATAGATTCATTGTCTGTTTCCAGTATTAAAAGAGTAAATAGTACTTAAGAATTTAGAAAAAAAAACTTTCTACCCATTCGATTTTCACTTTAAGTACATAGGTAACTAAACATCTCAAGGCTAACTAACATTTTAATTGCTGTTTACATAAGCTCCTTACTGTGGACGTAATAGAGAATAGATGGTGAGCTTATCAGCGTATTATTTTCAGTAAACGTAGTACATGCGTGACGGACCTTTAGCAGACTTCTCTCAAGGGAAATCAGCTATTGAGGTCGTACCCATAGAGCGTTTTTTGACAAATTTACTCAAATGTCCATCGATCCTGCCCAGGAGAAGACGAAAATTGTGGTCCGTTCAAAATTGTGTGTGTGTGTGTGTGTTGACGCTCTAGTGGTCGGAATTCTTATTTGATCGTTCGCATACTCGATATTTAAACGTTTTATGTAAAACTCAAAAAGATCAAGTTCGTTAACGGCTGAAATCCGACCAGTGGGAAGGGAATTTAAAGGGGAAATTTTGAAAAATATTAATATTTCTATTATTATGCCTCTGATCGAAATATTGTACGGAACCAGCCTTATTGCAAGTATAGTTTTCTATAAATGTTGTGATGTACGTTTTTTTTACTATGTTGATTATCATCGGAGATATGAGTAAACCTCCACTCCTACTCATGTCATATTAACAACAAGCTGTTATGAAACACTTTATTTGAAGCCTAAATACTAAATATTGTTCTCATTGAACATTACTTTTGGAGATGAATGCAAATACCTGACGCACGTAGGAAATCTGCTTAGTTAACGGAGCCCATTGGTCACGGACTTTTGTAAATAAGAGATGGGCTGAAGCAGATTTGAATAAGTAACGATTTTTCAAAGTCTTAGTAGGGTATGCTTAATAATCGTATTTATTGTGAAAGCGTCTTGTATTCGTATTATGAAAAAATTGGTAATTATACTTCCGTCTAATTATGAGATACAATTCTCACTTGCAATGTGACCTTTGAAGGTACCTTATTAATGAATATGATTAGCAATTTAATTTTGCATCAATGACTTGTGGTAATTTGGAAGGGTCCCATCATTTCATAACTACGAATTTTGTATATGAACACATGTTGTTAATTTATTGGCTGCCTTCTATCGATAGTCCATTTAAGTCGTTTAGGAAGTGCTGATGTTTTCGACAAGTATATGTTTTATCATTAAGACAATTTTACCAGTTGAGCAAATCGCTCTGTATGTCTCTGTCATGAAGCATGATGCGTAAATTCGGTGTGGCCGATTCTAAGTCTGAAGAGAACTACTTCTTCTTTCTTAGAATTTCTGAAACTTGATAGCCACACGCAAATAGTATTTTTAAGAGTGCCCAGTTTATAGTCAGAACTTGTGATAGTCTAGTGCATCCAAGGTATTTTGTTTAATTGAATTGTCTTCATACAGGGCGTCTATTTGTTCGTATTCAAGCCTTTCAGCCGCTTTTCATTTAGAAAATTTCCCTAAATATATGTCCATAGATCATGCCTAGTAGCTGTCTAAAATAAGGTCAACAAGTGTTGATTGCAAACATGGGGGACAGATGCATCTATTATTAGATATCGTTATCTGTTTACTTCATACAGTTTGAAACAGTCTCCATATTTTTCCCGTTCTTCAGTAATCTGCTAATGAGGTTATACTAATTACGCTATTTTCACAAACCGTATCAAATTCCTATAAACTATACTTAAATAGCTGGCAAAAATTGGGTCCGTTCAGATTCGTACTTGTTCCCAAACAATGTTTCGAAAATAGATTCATGTGCACAATCTAAATTGCTGATTTCCCTTAACACTCCGATGAAAGCGGGACCTCACTGATCCGTTTTAGCAGATTTCCCTTAAGGGAAATCAGCTATTGAGGTCGTACTCATGACGCGATTTTCGAGAAATTTCTTCAAAATGGGCCAGCTTGTTGTTTGTTTTGTAAAAAAGCGATACATTCACTATTCGGGAGACAACACTTCTTCAGAAAAATGTAATAAGTATCCAAATTTATTTACGTAAGACATGACATTGTCAATAAGGAAATGTAGACCTCTTGAGGCGGTAAATCTATTAATGTCAGTTCGTGCTTGATTCCAACAACAGCTGAAATAAATGATCAGCTTATTCTGATTGGTTCTAACAAAGTCGTTGATTACAAGAAATAAAGATGAGAATGGCCAAAAACATAAAAAATTACGTCAATCTAACGATAATGTGCTACGTCCTTGGCCAGATCTCGGGCAATTTCCTAAGTATTGACCGTAGATAGCCATCTCCAACTCTCGAAGGGAGATGCTAGGATCCAACCTGAGAAATTTCTTCAAATGTCCATCGATCCTACCCAGGAGATGACGAAAATGAGGTCCGTTCAAAATTATATCTCTATCTATCTATCTATATATATATATATATATATATATATACATACATACATATATATTTGTCTGTTAACGCTCTAGCGGTCGCAATTTTGGTTTGATCGTTACGAAACTCGATATTTAATCGTTTTATGTAAAAAGACAGATCAAGTTCTTTAATGGCTGAAATTGGACCAGAAGGAGCGGGGGTTTAGAGGAGGGATTTTTGAAACTTCGAAATATCTCCGTTATTATACATCGGATCGAAAAAGTGGATAGAACCAATCTTATTGAAAATTAAATTTACAATAAATGTTTGTATATGCATTTATTCTCTATCTTAATATTAACCGAGATATTTGCATTTCTATGAAGTCTGTGGGACATGTGTTCGGGTATTGTTCGGCCGTTTCCGTAACTGTTCGACTCTGGTGGAATCTTCTTCTAACCTTATCTTACGTTAGTTACTTTGTGAGATTTATGCAAATACGTTCTGTTCATCCGCCCCCCCCCCTTCTTTAGTTCTTGAACTAATAAAATTTGAGTTATTAAAATATAAATTATTCTTAGAATTCAGAAGCCGTTTCAGTTGGAAATTTATTAAAATTAACTGAAAGATTTCTCATTATCGTTTGTATTTACTCACGGTGGTGTTAAGTGTTGCCAGTATGCAGATTTCTCTATTGTATAACTTCACATGGGAAATCTGCTTAGTTTACGCAGCGCCTGCGTGACAGATTTTTTGTTTTTATAAAATAAACGAAATTATTTACTGTTTAAAAGAAATTCAATAAAAAAATATTGATTTTTTGTTGAAATAAGCATTCCAACACTTAAATTGAGTTCCTACAATCTATAATCCCTTGAAATCCTATCCCAAACTGCAGTTGACCTGTGAATTCCCTACGTTCATTCAGGTATTTTCCATACCGCGACACTTGAGGGTTGAGGGAAGTTTCCTAATAGTCATTTGTACGTCCATATTTTTATCGTCGATGCGCGTAAGAAAATCTGCTCAGTTCGCGCAGCTCCTGTGTGAGGTGAGACATTATTTAGTTTCATCGCCACCCTGAGATTGGCATTGTTGTGCCGAGTTGACAAGATATTGTTTCTCCAGGGGCAGCCTTGGTCACGCTAGCTAGCGACCATTCTAGGATAATGTGTCGCCAGCTCTCACACAATATCCTCATAGGCTTAACCCACTACTGAGTACCAATTCATAAATGTCTTCAAAAGTCCATCGATCCTAACAAGTAGATGAGGAAAATGAGGAGCGTTGCTTTGATCGTTACCAAACTATTTAAACGTTTTATATATAACGAAAGATGTTGTTCGTTAGAAGTTTAGAGGAGGGGATTTCGATAATTTAAAATATCTCTGTTATTGTACGTCCGATAGAAAAATTTGGTTAGGGCCAATCTTATTGTATATGGAAATGACTTTAAAGGATTCTACATGCAATATTTCTGTATCTTGAATATTAACCGAAATGTTGGCCATTTTTTAGTTTTCAGCCATCGCTAAAAAGTTTGTTTGAAACTCAAGTATTTTGCGAGTTGATTATGATTTCTTGTTTTTATCCTGCAATTACATTATTGAAAATTGCATTTCCTATATAGTTGGTTGGTTTCATTTTGCATGTCAACCAAGTTTTAAGCAAGCCAAAACTTGCCTGAAAGATTTGTACGCTCGAACAAAAGACTATTATCTTACAGTTGTTCACGATTATCCTAAAAAGTACAACCGAAAAATTTAAAGTACAACAATGATACGAGCAAAATATTAGTCATTCTTATAACAAGTTGGTACACGTAACACAACTTATACAATATCTTGAAAGTTGCAAAGAAGAACTTGTGCTAATTAACAGGAATCGATTTTTAGACCTCGTCGACCACCAAAATCAGTTTTTTTTTCAATTTTTTATTATTTATTAACGTCCATCTTTTGCTTCTATCGCTAATTGGGACGGGTTATCTACAGGGTAACACCCTTTTCTAGCCAGGATGGGATTAAGGATTTTATTTAATGTGTTTGTCACTAAATAAATTCCTAATTACCCAAGCGAGACTCGAACTCACCACTCTAGGTTTACCATGTGAGGCTAAAGCCAACGGTTTAATTTACATCGCTAACTTGAGCCCTCAGTTTTCGTTTATGTCGACCTCTGGAAATTCGATTTCGACCCCAAGGCATCCATATCGGCCACATTGGGAGTCCCGGAAGTATATCCTAACATTAATAATCACAGTAAATTATATTTCAGCGTGGAACTCATTAAAACTCAGAAAATATAAAGTATATAATAAATAAATTATGTAAAGGATGATTGTATAGAAAACACAAATGCTATAAAAGATGTCTTAAATATTAAATAAATTAGAAATACAATTTTCGAAAGTCGTTAAGCAAATAATTACATAGTTGTTTGAAATTGCAGTCGAATTCTCATAAATTTAGAAAACACAGATAAAATACCACTATAAATTGATATTGACGCAAGTTCAATAAATATAATTAATGAATACATGAACAAATTTTACACACTCACACAATATCTATATCTATATATATACTAGCTAAGGTACCCGGCTTCGCTCGGGAATTCCTTTGAGACTGAATGATGATGGTATTTTTTTGGTAAGCCTTTAGTTTGCACAGTATTTTGACATTTCCTCGTCCCAGTGTTTAGGGTCGATACCCGTCGGTGCTGTTTGCAGAGTTTTTTTATTGGGCAAGGCTTCAATGTTTCCTACACTTCCCGTCTGGGCGTATTGTTTTCCCGTGAGGGTCAGACAGGCGACTTATAAATGAGAAATTTTACTGTTGAAGAATAAATAAAAATGTGTTCCTAATCTATCCCTTTCCACTTTTTAAGTCTCCTTTTTGAATACTTAAAATCATAGTCATGGATTGCATTTATTACAATTAAGTATATAATGAAACTTATTTCCCGTCAAATACCAATCCGAGCACATGTAGTTTAACCGTCCGTCGGGCGCAGCTAGCCTGAGAGGCCAGGAAAACATACTTTTTGATACCACGCCTCATTCTGTTTCCCCTGTGAGGGGCCATTCCCAGTAATTTCCTGATTTGTGTTCTTGCTTAGAATCCCCTACTTTAGTCTATTGCCATCCTTCATCCAGACCGACTGGTCCCTAGGTGGCTTGTGAGGCCGACTGCGCCCAATTGCTCCTTAATTTCGAAGATGATTTTTTTTCAAGATATATCTATTGCAATCGTCCCTTTTACTAAGATTAATGCTATTCTATATGGAAGTTCGTCGATATCTTGAGAAGTAAGTGCTAGGCTAACTCTGGCATCTCAGGCCGAAGGCGCCGGATCAATTTTAGTTGGTTTAGTATAAGCTTCATTCTATTCTAATAAAAACAATATTTTACGTTCTAAATATTATATTTGGTTTCCAAAGATCCTAGCGAAGTCTGTCCTACCAGCGTTTTAAATTAAAATTAATTAGTTGGGTAGTCGGGGTTTAAAATATGTGAGCGGCCTCTCAGGCTTGGTGCGCCCAATTTTGTTTCGTCCAGAGGTGCGCCCGACGGAGGATTAAGCATAGTTTTGTACATTAGATTATATTCGTAATAGCATAATAGTAGAGCTCAGTGGAAATCACTTCCAGGAATGGCAGCGTTTCACTGGAAATAAGATAACTCAATTAACTGTTTAGGCTCCTGTTATCTTCCGGTCCAGCGTGAGTGCTAAACACCATGTTTTTCTTAAATTATTGATTCAGAGTATTATTTTAATAATTAATCTACCTGACGGAATTAAATAATAATATTACCCTAAAAATAATTTCATTCATATTCAAAGAGATAGGTGAGGGAAAGAGATTGTAGCCCTCCCTGCAAAATAAGTAATACTTTAAGTCATATTAAGTTTAACCGGATATTGTCTTTTTTCATAATGGCATTACCATTAACGTCAAATTGTTATGATGGTACATATTTGTTTCAATAACATCAAAATATCGGAAATAAGATATATATTAGCAGAACCAAAAAGTTTGCTTCCCAACAACTTCCGCTATCGCTCCTTGTGCTAATTCAGCATGACTTTGTTTAAATAATACATAATACAAATTAAATAACGGAAATGCTCTTATGGTTTACATTTCCATTGGAAATAAATTACAATGTTATTTTCTAGGAAAAATAAATAAATGAGAAGGAGACGACGGAGATATACATATAACCTCACTAATCCGAATCATATTTAGAGTTATCATATGTGACTAACACAAAATCATTTTTCATAATATGCATTCATTAAAAACGCTTAAATAAACACTAATAAAATGAATGACTCCGACTATAGTTTTAGCGTATATCCCGTGTTTTCACCATTTTACAAAAAAAGTGAATACAACAAATGTTACTCAAAATAAACAACTATTGTTATGTGCATATTTATCGAAAAATCAATGCGAAACGAAATATCGCTATTTTTCATTTCAGGCCTCCCCTACCACCCCCCCCCCCCACTCCGGGTTGAACCTTAAACTTGTTTTTTAGGTTATAGTCTTGGAAGAATTAATGATAATTCACATACCGCGTTTTTTTCGTTCAATCGTTAGTGCCCAACAGAATTATAAGCTCCCACTCTAGTTTTAAGAGTATATCTCGTTTATACTTCATTATACGACGATAGTGTATATAATAAATGTTTCTCTAAATAACAAAATAAACAACTTTTGTTAAGTGCATATTTCCGGAAACCCCAATAGGAAACGAAATATCACTATTTTTAATTTCAGACCACCCTTATACTTCACTTCCGCTATAGGTTTTAGCGTATATCTCGTTTATAATTCGGTATACGAAAAAAGTGTATATTACAAAAGTTACTCTAAATAACAAAATAAACAACTTTTGTTATGTTCATATTTGCCGAAAAACCAATAGGAAACGAAATATCACTATTTTTAATTTCTGGCTTCCCTTATAACTCCCACTCCTGCCTGTTCCTAGAAATGTTGGTATGGCTTGTTATAATGAAAGCGTTAGTGCTAATACATATACCGAGTTTTATTTATTTCGGTTGGGTCTATTGTCCCAAATAAAATTGTTCACTTCCGCTATAGGTTTTAGTTTATATCTCGTTTATAATTCGATATACGAAAAAAGTGTATATAACAAAAGTTACTCTAAATAATAAAATAAATAACTTTTGTTATGTACATATTTGCCGAAAACCCAATAGGAAACGAAATATCGCTATTTTGAATTTCAGGCCTCCCTTATAACCCCCACTCCTGCCCGTCCCTAGAAATGTTGGTATGGCTTATTATAATGGAGGCATTAGTGCTAATACGCATACCGAGTTTTATTTAGTTTGGTTGAGTCTTTTGTGTCAAATTAAACTGTTCACTTCCGCTATAGGTTTTAGCGTATATCTCGTTTATAAATCGGTATTCGAAAAAAATGTATATAACAAAAGTTACTCTAAATAACAAAATAAACAACTTTTGTTATATTCATATTTGCCGAAAAACCAATAGGAAACGAAATATCGCTATTTTTAATTTCAGGCCTCCCTTATAACCCCCACTCCTGTTTATCTCAGAGAATTTTAATATAGCCTAAAGTCTAAGTTGGGTTAGTAGTAATATACATACCAAGTTTCAAAAAATTCGGTTCAGCCGTTTATGCGTGAAAAGGTAACAAACAAACAAACAAACAAACAAACATACACGAAAGAAACAAAATGCAGTTATGGTGTCTATGACATGTGAAACGAAAAGTTATCGTGAAATTACGCGTAAAAAATCGGGTTATAAGGGAGGCCTGAAATTAAAAATAGCGATATTTCGTTTCGTTTTGGTTTTTTGGTAAATATGCACATAACACAAGTTATTTATTTTGTTATTTAGAGTAACTTTTATTATATACATTTTCGTCGTATACCGAAGTGTAACCCATTTACGTTAAAAATTATAGCGGGAGTCTATAATTTCTTTTTGGCTCAAAAGACTCAACCGAACTTAATGAAACTCGGTATGCGTATTAGCACTAACGCCTTTATTATAATAAGCCATACTATCATTTCTAGGGAGGGGCAGGAGTGGGGGTTGTAAGGGAGGCCTGAAATTAAAAAAAGCGGTATTTCGTTTTCTATTGGTTTTTCTGCAAATATGCACATGTCACAAGTTGTTTATTTTGTTATTTAAAGTAACTTTTGTTATATTTATTTTTGTCGTATAACAAAGTATAAACCTGATATACATTAAAAACTAGAGCGGGAGCCAACAATTTTGTTGGGCACTAACAATTGGACCGAACTTAAAAAAACTCGGAATGTGAATTAGCATTAATTCTTCCATTATTATAAGATATATTAAAATTTTTGGTCCAAACGGAAGTGGGGGTTATGAGGAAGGCCTGAAATGAAAAATTGTGATATTCCGATTTCAATTGGTTTTTCAACGGTTTTCTATAAAAATACAATCATTAGTCAATCAACGATAATTTCCCGGGCATTGCCGGGTATATTAGCTAGATTGTATATACAAAATACGTACATTATAGATGATATTTAATTATAATAAATGCTATTATATGCTATTATGCTGCTTATTTTCATTTATTCTTCAAATCTAAAATTTTTTTTTTTCATAAGTTGCCCAATTGACCCTTACGGGGAAAAGTACGCCTAGACGGGAAGAGCAGTTGTACACATAGAAGCATTGTCATAAACAAAATAAAATCTTTCCGTCTCAAATGATTTCCCGAGCGAAGCCGGGTATCTTAGCTAGTATATATATATATATATATATATATATATATATATATATATATATATATATATATATATACATATATTGTATATACGACTAAACATCTCATATCCAGCTGGTATTTGGATTCCTGTTCACATATGCCTCTTATTAGGGGAGAAAGCATGAAAAATCCGTCACGCACGGACTGAGTAAACTTAGCAGATTTCCCACGTGCGGGTATGACACCCTACTGATCTCATCTATTTATTATTATATTTCTAAGTGAACACCCAATGACTAGAAGTGGGCATTTACTATTGACTGAAAACCAGAAAGCACAAATATCTTGCTAAATATCTGTCGAAAAAAAAAAGGTATAACATTTGTACAACATTAATAGTTTCGCAGGATTAGTAGACTTTTTGACACGACTCATAACCACCTATATATTGAATTTTGAAATCGCCCCCTCTGAGCTAAACTTATTCCTAGTCAGCCATTACTGACGACTATGCCCTTATTAAGTATTGCTTGAAACGGTTAAATATCAAGTATGATATAGAACAATCAACCGTTGTTTAGTTTTGAACGTGAATCTAACACCATAAATACGAAACATTTTTAAATTAGATTGATTCTGTACAATTTTTCGATCCGGCGTATAATAACAGAGATATTTCGAATTTTCTAAATTCCCTCATCTGAACCCGTCCCCTCCCTTTCACCTGGTCTGATTTGAGCCATTAGTAATTAACAAAAACTGCGAGCGCTCGACTTTTAACTGACACACACACATATATATTTTATATTCAATGAACATCATTGAACGGACGGTCATCCCCTAGGTAGGATCGATGGACATTTGAGGTAAGTTTTAGAAAATCGCGTCATGATTACGACCTCATTAGATGATTTCCCGTAAGGGTATTCTTCTAATAGAAGGCCATAGATACTAATATGGGCATATCTGCTTAGTCTACGCAGCCCCTGCGTGACGGATTTTCTCAGTGGTTGAGTTAGTGATAACGAAGATTTTTGGAGATGAGAGAAGACAAGTGGTAGTGTAATTGGGGACTGTATAGATTTGTCCCAGTTCCCAGGTGATTAAGCAGAGACATAGCAGGGCTGGCAACCTTCCTGCTCAATGATCTCCATTATCCAGCCCCAAGGTTGGTAGGCCTGCTGTAATTACATCGCTCTGATGCATCACTGCATTCTTCCATTCATCTATTATACCTTCGCACATTCAAGCGGTGGCAGAATTGTTGGACCTCAATATAAAAACCCCCGTAGCGCAATTAATTTGCGTAAACTAAGCAGATTAAGCACCAGCTGGGGAGGAGGAAGTTATCTTATTCCAAATTTTCGTTTTCTATAAATGCTTTTTTATGGACGATCAATTAAAAAAATTGTGGTTAAAGACGTGCGTCCGTGTCTGTGTATTAATATAATTTTGAACAGGCTTCATTCTTGTCATATTCTAGGTAGGATGGATGGCCATTTGAGGAATGTTTTTGATAAACACGCCATGAGTGCAACTACGATAGCTAGAGTACCACTGGACCATCACGTATAACTCTCGAACATAAAACTCAAAATAAAAAGTGGACATTCTGAATTACTAAACTAAACGACAACACGGTTTAGGGTTTTGTAGGGTATTATCTTGGAATGGCGTGTAGAGTTATCCGACTGCGCCCCAGACTCCATAGATAAAGGATATTGGACGTGATGACCCATTGATAACAAGTATTTTAGGAGCTGCCATATCTAGGAGCATGACGTCAGCATAGTCCATAACCTCTCGCACTCCTAACCTCCTATCTTCTCATGTCTGTCAATCTAATCTTTTATTTTGGAAATCCGGTTCATTTAAGTCTATTTAAAATTAAGGAGTGCGCTATCTATATAATTAAAACTCGAGTGTTTGTCTGATATTTTAAATTCAGCGGAGATCAATTTTTTTTACTTTTCAGACCATAAGAACAATTGAAAATCCTACCAATATGATTTCCCTTACGAAAAATCTGCTAATTATGAAGACAAAGTGGCAACAACTCTGTATTCTGAGCAGAGATGAACCTCCTTCCTCCATTTTTACAATTATTCTCTCTGTGTGAGGACTGCTGTAGTAAACAGGAATTCCTTATCAGAGCTAATCATTATCACTCATACATTTAAAGATACAGCGACATCGAGCTGTCACTCTGCTCCTCTTAGGGTAATGTCCGTTTGAAACGGTTTGGCGTACTTGACCCCAATCTTCTCAACATGAAAATTAGTGACAAATTACACGCTGGCAACACATCAGATGGGAAACAAGTGTGGAACTGTTGATGTCTGGAATTGAGTATTGGTCACACGCCAGAATACAAGATTTCCTTTCTACCATTGAATGAGAAAAGTCAGTCACGCTAAGGCTACGTAAAATTTAGTAAATTTTCTGGCGAATTCTAAAATTCTTCGTATCACCGTAATTATGAGTCCGATCGAAAATTCGTATGGAGCCATTCTTGATAAACTATTGATGCTCTACAATTGTTATATACATTTTCTCGTGGCTTGAATATTAAGCTATTTATTCGTACTTTCATGTTTTCAGCGTTCTGTAAGTACCCTTCAGATGTTGACTTAGTAGAAATAGAAATTTATGATAAGATGACATTACTAGTTTGTCATTCCCGCACGTGGGAAATCTTTTTAGTTTACGTGTACTTTTCTAGCTAAGTTTTAACTATCGATTTCATTTAGTTTGATCGCCGGTTTCATTTAGTTATATCTTGAACCTCTTCATTACAAGGTTAAATAAGGAATATTGTTTTCATTGAACTTTTACTTTGCGAGATATATGCGTATACATTCTGTGGACACCCCCCCCCCCTTTTTTTTGTGTTCTTAGATTTAATCACTTGAGATTAAAATTATTCTGATTCATTACAGCCTACATCACGAGCTTTACTAGAAACTTCTTCGTACTTTTTCTAGCTAAGCTGTAGCTATGGATTTCATTTAGTTGATCGCCAGTACATAACCTGCCTTTGCCTAAGTTCCTTTAATATTGTTTATTTATTTGGTGTCACGTGGTTTTTAGCGATTTAGATCATTCAAATAAACCAAAAATACTCCAAGTTGTTGAATATCTTTATGTATTTATAATTCTACTATTCGTGTGTAAGTCACTGAACTCCTCCTAAACGGCAGGACCGATTTGAATGATTTTTTTTGTATTCATTTGAGTGACACCTTGGATGTTTAGATTCACAAATCAGCCCGGCATGAATCAATGGAGTAGGAGTGGGGTTGAAAGGGAGGCTTACAATTAAAAATAGGGATATTTCGTTACCTATTGGTTTTTCGGCAAATATGCACAGGATAAAAAATGTTTATATTGTTAATTAGAGTAACTTAGGTTATATATAACAAATTATAAACGAGATATACACTAAAAAAGTAAAATGGGAGCCAACAATTTTATTGGGCACTAATGATTGAACCGAACTTAACAAAACTCTATATGTAAATTAGCATTAATTTTTCCATGATTATAAGCTATATTAAATTTTTTAGGTTCGAACGGGACTGGATAGGGGAGGCCTGAATAAAAAACTCGCGATATTTCATTTTCTATTTGTTTTAGGCACAAGTGCATATAACAAAAGTTGTTTTTTGTGTTATTAAAAGTGGCTTTTGTTTTAAACATAATATTATTAAATTTAATATCCTAATGGCTTGAAATATCATGGAGGACAACATCTGTTGGGCCCGCTAGTATATATATATATATATATATATATATATATATATATATATGAATTTATAGTTGCTGCTGGGCGATATCACTAGAGGCAAATAAAATAAGAACTAATTGAGTAAAAACAATTATTCAACGGTAAAAGTTTTGAAAAGGAAATAAAAATATAACATGAATAATTAAAGGAAAAAATAAAAAAAATAATAAAAAACAAATCAAAAGCGTAATGTTGAATTCGAAAGAGAAAATATTTTATAAAACTATGATTATTAATAATTTGTAATAAATAAACAAGATTTTTTTTTTTTTAAAGTATGAAAAATCTTACACAAGCGTTCAGAATCACACACACGGTAGCACAAAATGTAATTTTACAATATTTGGTATTAGATTTTGTTGGAATTAAATCTTTATGGCTATACTTCTCTGAAAATAAGAAGAGGTTGGGTATTATATAAGTTTGTATATATATGAACTTGTTTTAAATATGTTAGTAAATCGTCCAGATATATACTTTCGTTGTATAGAAGTTGGTCCAAATTGTAAGGTAGGTCTATGTTATGTCGTCTTCTGCAGTCAGCAAGTGTTTTATAGTTAATAGTCTATTACGTAGGGAACAAGTTGGTGGTTCAGTTTTTGCCATAAGGTATTAATGTGTTAGACGGGAATGGCCATGTCACAGTCGAACAGAAACCACATCTTCATTTAGTTCGATTACTTGATGACCATTAGCATTGAACATATGTTTTGCCTTCTCGTTTCCTGACATAATATAATTCCCATTTATGCCCCGATGTATCTAATGACTCTTCCTGCAAGTGGGAACTAAATCTCTCGAATGGTGTTCCGTCCAATAAAATACTAATACTTTGCAAGTTATTTGAATTTCATTATCGTTTCCTCAAAGTATCTGGTTGATGAGACGTTTTATATTCATGCAATTAAGTGCCTGATCTCGAAAAGGTCATATTATAAGTTTCTATATTTAAAATATCTTTCCTGCATGGAAGTAAGCTCATCTGAAAACAGCACCCAATAAAACAAGCCTGGTTGGATTATCAAGACTGGTAAAAAGATATTTCAGTACTTAATAATGCTTCCTTGAATTTTTAGCAGATTTCCCTGGAGGGAAATGAGCCTTTTAGGTTGTACTTATGACGCGATATTCGCGATAATTCTTTAAATCTCCATCGATTATACCCAGACGACGACGTAAACTGATTTCATTTCAAAACATAACCCTCGTATTATAAATGAACATTAAGAAATTACAGGGCACAATTATACAGTTTTAAACTAATGAGTATTTAAAAATATAGTTTTTGCTATTGCTTTATGTAATAATTTGGTATTTTCTTAACAAATGTCTCAAACAACTAAAATAAAACTGGTTTTCCAGTGAACTAAAATTATTTACCCTTTAACTCTGAAAACCAAACATTATTTGGTTATCTAGGAATTTTAAAAGTAGTATCACCGAAAGAGGCCATCACTTTACTCAGGAATAACTGATTATCATCCTCTAAAGACTTGGGGCTAGAATTATAGAATTTTTACCTCATATACCATTTTTGTGAAATAGATAAATTCCGTTATTGTTGCCTCCACGAATTTAAAATTAATCCTTTTCCTCTTAACTGATTTTCTTATTAACGTTTACCTTGACGTTGTTGCAGTTGTTATTTATTGACGTCCACTTATGCTACCTAAGGGTAATTGGTACCGGTTTTGTAGGTCACCACCCTTTTCTAGTCATGGTGAGACTAAAGATTCTATTTGATGAGTTCACGGTTAAATAAATTCCTATTGCCCAGGTGGGAATCAAACTCTCCACCCTAGCTATACCAAGTGAGATTATGACCTTTACTCATCAGAGCCCCGATAAAACGTTAAATCTTGATTTATAACGTCTTCATAACATATATAAGTGTATCTCACGTAATAAAGGTCTGTTGAGAACAATATTTTAAGCCTGAAATAAGATGATGAATTATATATTGGTTTATTGTTAACATGCGATGACTAAGATGAGAGGTTAATATTTGAGATAGAAAAAACCCGTGGAAGGATATTTATAGAAAATTAAATTTTCAATTATATCGGTTGTATACATTTTTTTAGTCACCCTTAAACAACAAAGATAATTCGAATTTTCGATCCCCCTCTCCCACTCCGGTTTCAACCGTTAACAGACATGAAACGCTTTTATATCGTTTTTGATTATGATTAAATAAATATTTTAGCCGTTAACTTTTATAGAGCTATAGCAATTGCTTCTAGCACCTTCAAGACCTAAAACAACTTTTCGGAAGTCATATTCAGCTGATTGGTCGATATTGCGTTACTTGTCGATATTCTTTCGTAGGCCAATCTTGATCCGGCGACATTTTTGAGATGATGGTGGGTGACTCTAGCTGTTGGGCTAGAGAGCTGTCGTGTGAATCAGTTGTTGGTATATTATCTAGGGAGTGTGCCGGAGCGGTAAGAGGATCAGCTGGTCGAATGGTCCCCGATGAGTTCGTACTTCCGCTGGGCGCTTGGAGCTAGGGATGGAACAGAGAAGCCGAGAAGCAGGTCTCTCGACTCGAGGTCCTTAGCTGACTCGGGCATCAGGGCACTCCGTCTTGTAAGTACCATCAACATCATCATCATTTATTATTACATGTGTTCAGGATTCATTTGTCAAACAGCAAATTTGTGCGGGATAAGACGAAGTCAACTACATTTGTTAATAAGTGTGGAAAGTTCTCAAAAACGGAGTAACATTTCTACATCATAGTGAACAATTTTGGGCATGAAATGCCTTTTTTTCAAAGTGTAATATCTACTTGCATTATTATTATTTATTAATGTCCACTTTTTGTAGCTATTGCTTATAGCTTAACCTCACACAGCTAACCTAGCTGCATTTGTATTAGTCAAGTCACCTCTCCAGCTTTCAACCAAGATCTAACAATAAGTTCGACAAGTTTAGTGCCTTAAATGGAAATTGGGACTCAGGTTAGCCATGTGAGTTAAAGCGATGGGTTTAATCTCACATGGTAAACCTAGAGTGGCGAGTTTAATTCCCGCCTGGGTAATAGGAATACATTTAGTGGCTGACTCTTTAAATAAAATCCTTACCAATCCTTGCCAGAAAAGGACACTAACCTGTAGATAACCCGTCCCAATTAGCCGTAGCAGCAAAAAGTTAACAAATAATCATAAATGGCACTTGATCTTGTTGATAAACATTCTGGGGTGTGTACCACATGACTCCCTTGTACTACTATTAAGTTGAATAATATTGCAGATAGTGTAAAAAATGCTGCATCAAGAAAGATTTTCCCCGCCGCCAGACTTCCTTTGGCGCTTTAAAAACCTTTCTTGTGGAGGGTTGGCTTCCTTGGCGAAAATCAGTTATTCAGGTCGTACTCATGATGCGAGTTTCGAAAAATTTCTTCAAATGTCCATCGATCCTACCCAGGAGATGACGAAAATGTGGTCCGTTCAAAATTATATATATATATATATATATATATATACATATATATATATCTATATATATATATTTGTCTGTTAACGCTCTAGCGGCCAAATTTTTTGTTTATCGTTACCAAACTCGGAATTTAATCGTTTTATGTAAAAAGGAAGATCAAGTTCGTTAATGGCTGAAATCGGACCAGTGGGAGGGGGGGTTTAGAGGGGGGATTTTTGAAAATACATTTATTCTGTATCTTGAATAATAACCAAGATATTTACATTTTTATTCTGCGTGTGGTGACCAGTACGCTATGTTCGGACTTTGCGCCGAGAGCTCTGGCGGCCGTTCTATAACTATTCGTCCCTCGTGAATAGGTTCAGAGGTTAGGTTAACTGTTTTTTGGGGCTAGAAACTACTGGGTTATTACGCCCTAAATAATGTTTTAGGTTTAGAGGTTTCTTACTACTACAGTTGTTATTAGGCAGATGTCTCTATTGTAAAACTTCACGTGGGAAATCTGCTAACTTTACGCAGCCCCTGCGTGACGGACTTTGTGTTATTAACGGATATCGTTTTGGTCATCTCCAATCCCCAATAGCTGAGTTCCCTTAAGGGATATCAGCTGAAGCCGACAACAGTAGCTTCTAGCTCCTACACTATATTTGATGGATCATGATTCCAATGCCTTTATTTGGCAGGCAAGACTCCCATCTCTGGTGAATAGTAACCAAGCCCCTGGCTCAGAAGTATATTTTCCTAGTCAATATTTTTCCACTGAGATTCCAACAGTTTCACAGTAAACATGTTAGATAACATATATCAATGCAGTCGTAGCAAACACACACACTACAATGTCCTTTCTACGACGGGACAATGCCTATAAAAAGTCTGGGTTGCGTAAACTAAGCAGATTTCCCACCTGCTAGTATGACACACATGTAATGTCATCTCACCACACATTCTCTATTTCTTTATTAAATAAAGTCCGTCACGCAGGGGCTGCGTAAACTAAGCAGATTTCCCACGTGAAGTTTTACAATAGAGAAATTTCACGAGAGCCGAGCCAGTCAAGGAAACGGGCGAACTGTTAGGCGGGAAACCCAGATTTAATAAAAATGCAAATATCTCGGTTAATATTCAAGATAGAGAAAACATGTTTATAACAATATTTATAGTAAATTTAATTTGCAATAAGATTGATCCAATTGCAATTTTTTGATCAGACGTATAGTAACGGAGATATTTCTAATTTTCGAAAATCCTCCCCTCTAAACTCCCCCCCTCCCACTGGTCTGATTTCAGCCGTTAACGAACTTGATCTTCCTTTTTACATAAAACGACTAAATATCGAGATTGGTAACGATTAAACAAAAATTGCGACCGCTAGAGCGGTAACAGACAAATATAAATATATATATGTATATATATATATATATATATATATATATATATATATATATATATATATATATAGTTTTGAACGGACCTCATTTTCGTCATCTACTAGGTAGGAAGGATGAACATTTGAAGACAAATTTCGGAAATTCCGTCATGAGTACAACCTCAATAGCTGATTCCCCTTAAGGAAAATCTGCTAAAAGGGGTTACCGAATTTTGAAAACAGGAAAGTAGGAATAACTCGTTTAATACTTGATTTACGAAAAAATTGCAGTAATAGTTAAATAAGATAGGTTTTATAATTCTTTTCGATCTGGCTGGTAATACAGGATATGTATTGCATTCACGAATTCCCCCTCCCTCTACACCCACCCCTCCCTTTTTTGTTGTCCGATTTCAGCCTTGAATGGGTACGATCTATAGTGTTGAATGAAATGGTTAAATATCGAGTATGGTATAGACCAAATAACCATTTTCGAGTAAATAACGTAAAATTTTAATTGATGGCGTACCTCACAAAGAAATGTTGAATGTAAACAATATGTTTATTGTATATTTGACAAAATGAACAACATTTATAGGTAATAAAATGTTGAATAGGATTGTTTCTATAAAATTGTTCAATCCGACGTGTAATAACGAAGATATTTAAAATTTTGGAAATTCCCTCCCCCTCGTCTACAACCCCTTCAACAGGTCCGATTTCAGCCATTTACGAACATGATCTATAGTTAGGCATAAAATGTTTAAATAGGAAATTTGCTAACTATCAAAAAAAATATTGTACCGCTAGAGCGATGACAGACGAGCTATACCTCAATAGTTGATTTCCCTTCAGGGCAATCTGCTAAAATATCAAAGGAATTTCCAACATCCCTCCCACTCTTCAATAGAATTTTCCAAATCAACAAACATTTGTTTGCGATAGGCTGGCGAATTTCGGTTATCACTAAAAATGTCGTAATACAAAATTGGTCAACCTCTATTGTGCTCTTATTATTGTAGTATTTTCTTATCTAATAAAGTTCAAAGTCCATATATTATGAAAATAGTTTGATATGTGTTGTTATAATCTGGTGTTATTGTTTATCTGCATTGGCCATGAGTCAGCTGAGCCGACCTGCGGTAATTGCATAATTCAAAACTATTATGTAGATCCTATCTAGTCGGAAATTATGCAAAGAATTACACATTATATATCAATAGTTATAAATAAATTGAGCTGATCATGAGAAATTATTTGGAATGAGAAATTATTTGAGTTTATTTGGTAGGATTCTGTTGTTTTGGCTAGACTTGGAATTGGACTCACATGAAAGAATTTATAAACTAATATATACAGGTTATATAACGCCAACATTATTACATGCTTGTGACTGAATATAGAGATTTCATACATTGAATAAATTCTTCAGTACATTAAAAATTAGCAGGTGCTGTGTAAACTACACAGATTTCTTCTGTGCTGTTATCGTCATAGCACTTGCTTGTCGTCGCTTGTCTGATCTCATTTCACCACATATTCCCTATTACTGTCTTAAAAACCAATGAAAAGGGGGGGGGGGTATTACTAAAGGCTGAAATCAAGCAAATACAAATACAAGAAAGTACAAATAACTCGCTTATTACCTGAGTTACAACAAAATGCATAGATTAACAATTGTAGAATAAATATAGTTTGACAAGATTGATCATTTCAGATTCTATATCATTTTACGATCCGGCTCATAAATGACTACTAAACTGAATTTTATGAAACTTGGTATGTATATTACTACTAACCCAAATTAGACTATAGGCTATATTAATATTCTCTGACGACGAACAGAAGTGGGGGTTATAAAAGGGGCCAGCAATTAAAAATAGCGATATTTCGTCTCCTATTTGTTTTCTCGTAAATATGCACATAAAAAAAGTTGTTTACTTTGTTATTTACAGTAACTTTGGGTATATACACATTTGTCATATACCGAAGTATAAACAAGATAATACTCTAAAAACTCTAGTGTTCGAGAACAATTTTAAAACGTTCGCTGCTGCAGTCTATATGTGATATACTCCACCACTAACTGCACCGGTCCCCGGCGTCCGATGCCTCTCCTAACGTTAAAACCTGTATCGGACCCCGGGGACCGATGTAGTTTTCGAAGGTAACGCTATCTCTTGACAATTCAAGTGAACTAAATGAATGAATTAGCAGAGCCTTCAGTCCTCCAATCCAAAAACTAGCACCAGCAAAGCCAGGAGTGGTCCCCGGCGTCCGATGTCGTCTACAACTAATGTACATTTTTTATCACATTGTCAGCTGTTATTTCCAATAAGCACTCTAAACTTGTAAGCACTTCTAGGTCAGTAGTTGAACTAGAACATGAGGGTAAATAGTTCTTGTCTGCAAAACTATCGTCACTTGAAGTCGTATCACTCTCACTTTCACTGCTGTCTGACAGTGCATACTCCTACAACCCAGCCGGTATCACCAGCTACCGGGTAACCCATCCCCAGTGTTCCATTACACCCAATCACAATTCCCTCACCCTTATAATGGAACTATAGTTCAGTAGAAACTATCACTTCTCACCCCCGGTAGGTCACACTACCTTACTACCATCTAAATTGTGAAGCTGGGTCTCAGATAAAAAAAAAAAAAAAAAAGTGCTTACTCAACTAATTTCCGACCACGAGACATACTGAGTGCAACACAATGGTAAATGAGCGAATGAGGGGCATGGAAGGTAAAACAGATTCAAGTCAGTTCATGTTTGATCAAGTTGTGACTGGAATAAGCATCGGGCGCCGGGGGGTGGTGCCGTACCAAATTGGAGTTTCTCTATTTCTAGACGGTTACGGTCCCCGGCGTCCGATAGTATTTTTCTAGATTAACTAAATCTACAGGTTCTAAGAATAAATTACATCCAATCCCCGTTAAAATATCTCTCATAATAAGCTTGCTACTACAGCCTTCGTCTTTTTGGAGTGGACTGAAGGAGAGGGGCCCGTCTTGAAAGACTTGATGACGATCGGACCCCGGGGACCGATACAGCAGCGAACGTGTTAAAGGACATTAAAGACAGAACCTATCTCAATGAAACTCCGTATGTAGGTTAGTATTAATGCCTCTTTGATTATAAGTTAAATGCGATACTTCGCTTTCTATTGGGTGTTCGGCAAACATGCATAGAACAAAGGGTGTTAAGCATTTCAGTAGATGTTTTTCTTTCAGACGCTTCTCGCCGGGAGGGGAAAGATTTCTTATTACCGTATGTATTAATGCACTTAATACTCATAGTGGTGTTGAGTTAACAGTATATAAATTTATCTTGCTTAGTTTACGCAGCCCCTGCGTGACGGACTTTTTATAAATAGAGAATTTTTGATGAACTTAGTTACGTGTGTTATACCAGCACTTGGGAAATCTGCTTAGTTTATGGAACCCACTATTCGAAAATTCGAAGTATCTCCGTTATTATACAGATAAAGACACAATTAGCAGATATAGTGTCTATGGCATGTGAAACGAAAAAGTATCGTGCAATTTCAAGAAAAATCAATGTACAGAGTTTACAATTTATGAATGCATATATATATATATATATATAATTGTGTTGTTGTTTTCGACCAGGTAATAGTTTTTATTACTATATAAAAATAGATTTAATATAAAAAAAATAATATAACAATAATTATAATAACAAACAGCTACAGTATAATAAATATAATATAGTTCTACAAACAAAAGGCAATAAACTGTAGTGATACAAAGACATAAGGCAATGTAACATAGTGAATGTAACAGGCTTGGGGAGGTTACACTTAGTACTCCTAATGTAAACAGAGGTACAGGAGTGATGTACAATAGTTTTGAAGTATCTTTAGTATTAGTAAGTAGAATTAACACAAACACTATCGGTTACACTCTAATATCAATGTGTACTATATATATTATTGTTATACCTCTCGGTGGAGACCGTCGTCACTGGCTGATGGTCGAGTACAGCTGGCAAGCGCTTTCGATGCGATGGCATCATCTTCAAGCCTGTCAATTGTTGTACTGAGTTGGTTGTCCGTCAGTCAGTGGGTTTTATGCTCTGTTCACCGTATTAGTTGTTTACGTTTAGTCCAGATCTGTTTACTTACCACTAAGATCTGTCAAACGAGGGATGTTGATGTTCAGGTAAATTGTTTTCGTATGGTGGGTTGTTTACGTTTTAAATGGAGATCTGTCTACTTACCACTAAGATCTGTCAAACGATGGGTGTTGATGTACAGATAAATTGTTTGCGAGTAGTGAGTTGTTTACGTTTTAAATGGAGATCTGTTTACTTACCACTCAGATCTGTCAACGGGCTGTGTTGGTGTTCAGGTAAATTGTTATGTGTGGTGGGTTATGGATTTAAAACGTAAACAACCCATAACTGCATTTTGTTTCTTTGGTGTCTGTCTGTTTGTTTGTTACCTTTTCACGCATAAACGGCTGAACCGAATTTTATGAAACTTGGTATGTATATTACTACTAACCCAACTTAGACTTTAGGCTATGTTAATATTCTCTGAGAGGAACAGAAGTGGGGGTTATAAGGGAGGGCTGAAATTAAAAATAGCAATATTTCGTTTCTAAACTAACCAAAACTTCAAAAAACAACAATACCATATATATATATATATATATATATATATATATATATATATAAAATAATTTTATAATTTATATGTAATTATTTAATTTTAAATGGACCTCATTTTCGTCATCTACTAGTAGGATCAATGAACATTTGAGGGAAGTTTTGTAAAATCGTGTAATGAGTAGAGCCTCAATAGCTCCCCCAAAGGGAAATCTGCTAAAATGTTGTACATAGTACTCAGGTTGGAGCCTAGCATCTCCCTTCAGAGTTGGAGATAGTTATCCACTGCCAATACTTAGGAAATTGCCCGAGATCTGGCCAAGGACGATGCAAATTATCGTTAGATTGACGTAATTTTTGATGTTTGTGGTCATTCTCATCTTTATTTCTTGTAATCAACGACTTTGTCAGAAGCAATCAGAATAAGCTGATCATTTATTTCAGCTGTTGTTGGGATCAAGATCACGAACTGACATTTATAGATTTACCGCTTCGAGAAGTCTACATTTCCTTATTGACAATGTCACGTCTTGACGTAAATACATTTCGATATTTATTACATTTTTTGAAGAAGTGTTGATTGTCTCCCGAATAGTATGTATATCGCTTTTTTTTACAAAACAAACAACAAGCTGCCCCATTTTGAGGACACCTCTCTGGGTCAGCCTCCGAATCAGTCCGCTAGGTAAAAAATATTACGATTAAATGTTTTGTATTAAGTACTTAAATTGGTTTTATTTATATTTTGAGCTGGAGAGTAGCTAGTCAAAGAAGACAGCTTATGTTAATCTTTATTTTATTTTATACAAATGGTTGCTTATAATTCGTATGCTATCTGTTGAGTTGTACCCGACGCGCTTTTCGTAAAATTTGTTAATGCTTGAGCGGTCGTAATTTTTTTTTTTTGTAAATGTTATGTTCTATAAATGTCACAATGTACGTTTTTTCACTATCTTGATTATTAACCGTGTGTGTGTTTGTGTGTATGTTACCGCTCTAGCGGTCGCAATTTTGGTTTTTTCGGCACTAAACTCGAGATTTAATAGTTTTATGTAATCAGAAAATTCAAGTTCTTTAATGGCTGCAATCGGATCAGTGAGATGGGGGATTTTCGAAAATTCAGCATATCTCCATTACTATACGTCGAATCGGAAAAGTGTATGGAACCAATCTTTTTGCAAATTAAATTTACTATACATATTGTTATATACATTTATTATCTATCTTGAATATTAATCGTGATATTTGCATTTTCTTTAAGTGTGTGCGGATAACGGACGAGATGAAATTGGGTAAGAATCTGTATTACTTCTGCCGTTTCCGTTACTATTCGGCCCTCGTCTAAGCTTCTTCTAACAGCTCTAACCGTAATATTAAAATATAAATTATTCTGATTCATTATAAATTGCAGTACTAGATACAGTAAATAGTTTGCAAGAAAGTTAATATGTTATATATCAGTAATTTATTTTTCTATCAGGTGAAGAATTTTTGTATCTATCTGTTCAGCTCTTAGTGGCTGGCAAACCTATTTGTTTACAATTCAGAATTCGCCGGGAGTTTATTAAAATTAACTGAAAGATTTCTCAATACCTTTTGTATTATCTCTGTGGTGTTTAATATTAGCTGTATGCAGATTTCTCTATTGTAAAACTTCTCTTGGGAAATCTGCTACCGTTACGCAGCCCCTGCGTGACGGACTTTTCGTCATCTCCCAGGTAGGATCTATGTACATTTGAGAAAATTTGTCTACGATCTCAAAGGGAAATCTTATAAAAACAAAAAGGAAAATCCATGGCGACACGCCTATTTTATTTTACGCTTCTTCAAAAGTAAAGGGGTTTAGGGGCAACAATTATACAAATACATCCTGTATACATTTATACAAACATCTATAAAATTTAACGTGTTTACGATACATACATCTTCCATTTACTCGGCGATCGATAGTAATTTATGTTTTTTCAAATCCTTTATTAGGACTCAAATCCATGCTACGTTTGTTACAACAGTTGTCACTGCATTCCTAAATGTGGTTTGGATCGTCCCAGAAATACAACGTGCTGCTGACGAAATGTTGTTATCAGCAGTATGAGAATAGCATTACCTCGGCCCTGTTGGCAAACATCTCTCCGTTATTATGTAATACTTATCTCTTATCTATGTACTGATAAATATGTGCTCTTATCAAAATTAGTCTGCTCTAACTCAATTCCATATTTGTCCATTGTTCTTGCAATCATTTGTTTTTATGAATTTATAATGTAGTGTTTTTATGAGATTTGAGAAATACAGCTGTATTTATGGCGTTGTATTATGATATATATTTTTTTTTCGAATTTCATCAATCCAATATATTAGATGACAGAAACGTTGTAAACTTCACAAGCATGCACATACTAATACATTAATGCTTAAACGTGAACTGTTTGGCGAATACAAATAATTTCAGTGCAAGCCCACTGAGTAGGTTTGAATTATAAATTATTCTAATTCATTGTAAATTACTTTACTAATGATATAGTAAATAGTTTCCAAAATAAAATAATATATTATATTAAACTGTGTACAATAATTGTTATTCTTTCCGTTCACAAATTTACTATCATTCAGCTCTTAGAGGTTGGCTGAACTATTTGTTGGTTTGTGTTACTGGTTATTAAAAAAGTCCGTCACGCAGGGGCTGCGTAAACTAAGCAGATTTCCCACGAGAAGTTTTACATTAGAAAAATCTGCCTAATAACAACTGTAGTAGTAAGAAACCTCTAAACCTAAAACATTATTTAGGGCGTAATAACGCAGTAGTTTCTAGCCCCCAAAAAACAGTTAACCTAACCTCTAAGCCTATTCAAGAGGGACGAATAGAAACGGCCGCCAGAGCTCTTGGCGGAAAGTCCGAACATAGCCTACTGGTGACCACACAAACAATACAAAAGCAAATATCTCGGTTAATATTCAAGATACAGAATAAATGTAAATAACAATATTTATAGTAAATTTAATTTGCAATAAGATTCATTCTATACAATTTTTCGATCCGACGCATAATAACAGAGATATTTTGAATTTTCAAAAATTCCCCCCCTCTTGATCTTCCTTTTTACATAAAACGATTAAATTCCGAGTTTGGTAAAGATCAAACAAAAATTGCGACCGCTAGAGCGTTAACAGTTAACAGACAAATATATATATATATATATATATATATATATATATATATATAGATATATAATATAATATATTATATATATATATATTATAATATATATATATATATAATTTTGAACGGACCTCATTTTCGTCATCTCCTGGGTAGGATCGATGGACATTTGAAGAAAATTTTTCGAAACTCGAATCATGAGTACGACCTCAATAGCTGATTTCCCTTAAGGGAAATCTGCTAATATGTAGATTGACTGATATATTTCACATTGTCATTTGTATTTGTTCACTTAATATTCCCGGTGGTTTAGTGTGAACGTATATAGATTTATATATTGTATAACTCGGGAAATCTGCTTAGTTTACGCAGCCCCTGCGTGACGGACTTTTTTAATAACCAGTAACACAAACGAACAAATAGTTCAGCCAACCTCTAAGAGCTGAACGATAGTAAATTTGTGAACAGAAAGAACTATTTCTGTTTCAATTATTGTATTATTCTACTCGAATTTAGTGGCTGAATATTGAGCTGATGGTAGGAAAAAAACGTGTTATTATATACATATTATATTTCGTGTAAAAAAAGTGTTCGAATTGTTTGATGACCGAATACAATCCAAGAGTTGTGGGAGATTTCAACTTGTTTCCGTTGGAACAACTTTTGTCTTCATTGCAAACATCATTTACTTGTGTTATATAACTGCTGCTTCTGTGCAATTTCCCTTCACCAATATGTTAGTGTATAATTAGTGTCAATAGCAATGTTGCTGTTTGCTAAAGTTGCAGGAATAGTTGGCAGCTCTCTGTTTACTTCGTTGGTTGACAACTCTATCTGAAGTAAACAACTCTGCAAATATTTCCACTTCAGCTCATATATCTGTCCACATTGTTATTTAAATATATGGTGGGTTCTCAACTTGGGAGTTGAATAGATTTGTTTTTTAAACTAGGGTGTCCCTGGATCAGTAGACTCAAACTGAACTTTGTATATGCTATTGAAAGTTGATGGAGTAATCTCTTATTCTGGTTTTAGCAGATTTCCCCTAAGGAGGTTTTACTCGTGACGCGCTTTTCGAAAAAGTTCTTCAAATTTCCTGCATGATATTTCAAGGGATTGGGATATTAAATTTAATAATATTATGTTTAAAACAAAAGCTACTTTTAATAACACAAAAAAAAAAACTTTTCTTATGTCTATGTTTTGCCCAAAAACAAATAGAAAATGAAATATCACGATTTTTTTATTCATGCCTCCCTTATACCCACCACTCCCCTTCGAACCTAAATAATTTAATATAGCTTATAATCATAAGCAAGAATTAATGCTAATTTACATATAGAGTTTTGTTAAGTTTGGTTCAATCGTTAGTGCCCAATAAAATTGTTGGCTCCCACTTTAATTTTTTAGTTTACTTTGTTATACAGGGTCCGGCAAAAAAACCTCCCCGGTTTGAGCAAGCCACCACGTGAGTTGTAGTTGGGGCAGAGATGTGGAGGGGGTGTTGTTCCGTAGCGGCGTACGTGCCATTTTCAGTGTTCAGATTATGAAACTCGAAGGGCTGCATGTGATGACATTTTGCAAAACATTCCCAGATGCTGTCTTCATTTCTTCTGATGAAGCCCACTTCCACTTGTGTGGAACTGTTAACAAACAGAATTTCCGCTACTGGGCTGCAGAAAATCCTAGGGAACTCCACCAACAACCACTACACAGCCCAAAAGTCACAGTTTGGTGCGCCGTTGCGGAATTTGGTGTGCGGCGACCGTACTTTTTTGAAGAAGATGGACAAACAGTAACGGTCAATGCCGATCGCTATTGTCAAATGATAGAGACATTTCTCCAACCCAAGATCAACCAGTTTGTTTTAGACCATGAGGAAGAAGAAGTTTGGTTCCAACAGGACGGAGCCACAGCTCACACTGCTCGGCGGTCCATGGAAATGTTAAGAGAGTTGTTCCCTGGACGTCTTGTTTCGTTAAGAGGAGACATTTCCTGGCCCCCAAGGTCACCCGACTTATCACCTTGTGATTTCTTTCTGTGGGGCTACCTAAAGGCTAAAGTGTAAAAACATCGTCCCAGGACTCTGCAAGAACTAAAAGATGTCATTAGGCAGGAAGTGGCAGCCATTCCAAGGGAAGGTACACGAAGAACTATGGACAACTTCAGGGAAAGACTTCGTGAATGTCTTAACAATGGGGGACATCATTTATCGGACATAATTTTCAAAACCAAGTAAAGTATACTAAGTGATGTAAAATGGCATTATATAGGCTATTCACAAATATAAGTAATTGTTCTGTATGTTTCTTATTCTTTTTGCAAATGCCTATTGAAATCAGGGAGATTTTTTTGCCGGACCCTGTACTACAAAAGTGAATATAACAAAATTTACTTTAGATATCAAAATAAACAACTTCTATCCTGTGCATTTTTGCCGAAAAACCAATAGGAAACGAAATATCGCTATTTTTAATTTTAGGCCTCCCTTACAACCCCCCACTCCTGCTCCATCTGCCGGGCTGATTTGTGAATCTAAACCATCCTGGGCGTCACCCAAGCCCATACAAAAAAATTCTTTCAAATCGGTCCTGCCGTTTAGGAGGAGTTCAGTGACATACACACGTACAGAAGAATTATATGTATAAAGATAAATATATTTGTGTTACCTCTCTAGAGGTCACAATATTCGTCTTAATGATACCAAACTCGATATATAATCGTTTTATGTAGAAAGAATGATGAAATTCGTTAACGGCTAGAATTGGGCCAGGGTTTAAAGGGGAAGATTTTCGAAATATCTCCGCTATTATTATACTTGAAGAAGGGTTTATGGCGAATGTTATTGCAAATTTAATGTTCTATAAGTGTTCTATACATATTTTCTGTATCATGAATATTCACCGAGATATATGGATTTTTATGTTTTCCGCATTCACTAAACCCCCCCCCACTCCTACTCGTATCAAATTAGCAATAACCTGTTATATTATGAACCGCTTCATTCCAGTATTAAATACTAAATATGGTATTCTTTAAAGTTTTACTTTGTGAGATTCATGCAAATATGTCGTGGTGATGTCACCAACTAAGAATTTTCGTTCTTTCAGTCAATACTAAATAACCTATTTGTTATTTGCTGAATCTAGGGTTGAATTGTGGATGTTTAGAGAATTCCCCCCACCTTCTACTCGTCCTTTTTGTTTTGCATATTAATAGAAAAAAATATGTGGTGAGAGGATAAATATAATACAAATTATTCGAGCCTACCTAGTAGATCGCGAAAATGAGGTCCGTTCGAAATGTCTCTTACCGCACTAGCGGTCTGAATTTTTGTTTAGTCCCTAGCAGACTCGACATTTAAATGTTTTATGTTAAACTAAAGATCAAGTTCGTTAACTACTGAAATCTGACCAGTTGGAGTGGTGTTTAAAGGGGGATTTCGAAAATTCAAAATATTTTTGTTACACTACGTCTTTTCAAAATATTTTACAGAACGAATATCATTGCAAATTTATTGTTTTATTTGTGGTGATATATATAAAAACGTCTTTTTCGAAGCAACACCAAACAATGTTTCCAACGGGCCTTTATTATATGAGATACATGCTAATAGATAGTGTGATGACGTCAATTAAGATTTTTAAAAATACGTACAAGGTATTACATATAAATATTAGTTGAGATTCTATGAGTTAGAAGTGTACTAAGTTGATGCAATTTAATTTAAGTAAAGTATTAGACTTTATTGGAATCCCGCTGTACAGAGGGAGTCCCCAAACACATTTGCCGTTTTTAAATATTTGCTCACCACTCCAAACTTTGTTGAATTTAGGCTTGAACTCACTTCTCTACTTCTACTTGAGCAGGGTGTGAGCTAATGTGACCTATTAAAATTCTGCTTTCAAAATTGGAAAAAAAAAAAGGAATCGGAAAGAACCACTTTTATAAAGGACAGCTTGGTTATAAAGATAAAGGCGTGGTAAAGAAGGATGATTGTGTGTGTGTGTGTGTGTGTGTGTGTGTGTGTTTGTGTGTGTGTGTGTGTGTGTGTGTGTGTGTGTGTGTGTGTGCGTGCGTGCGGGCGTGCGTGTGAGAGAGAGAGAGAGATATAATAGACATTTATTAGAATAAATTAAAATATAAAAAATTAAGTACTTAGAATTAGTTTAAAAGGTATATTGGAATTCCGCTCAACAGAGCAGCGACATTCCAATTGCGGGCGCCCAAAAATTTAACCGAAACGTTGCTATAACCACTTATTTTATTAATTCACAAAGCTCATATTCGGTGCTTAGAAAGCATCAAGGAGGAGTTACCACAGACCTAATTAAAATTGCGGAAATCAAAATTTAAAAAAGAAATTGGAAAGTACCTCTTGTATGAGGGCAGCCTTAAGGTAAAGCGATGTGTAAAAAAAAAAAAAAAAAAAAAAAAGAGAGAGAGAGAGAGTGAGTGAGTGAGAGAGAGAGAGAGAGAGTGAGAGAGAGAGAGAGAGAGAGAGAGAGAGAGAGAGAGAGAGATTCATCTCCTCGTTTGAATCAGTAGCAGTAGTACTAGAGTACAACCTAGATAACCGTGTTAAACACGTGATTATAATATAACCTTGAAAACGTAATACAGTGAAGGAAAGTTTATCCTTACGTTCCCCCGTTTGTAAACATGATATATTTCCACATATTATAGCCAACTCAGAATCCGTTTAGATCTATGAAACTAATTCTGTTTGATCATTCTCTCTGGTTAAATTCGTTTTAAATGATAATCTAGCAAGCAAGATGGTGATGGCTCTATCACAACCAGTTGATGATTTCACAGTTTTCCAGTTTTAATGAGGGTCATTATAGGACTTTAATTAAGCATTTTGCATCCTGCCGAAGGTCGCTGCCATTGCAAATGGACGACTCGTGATCAGCAACAGCAATAAGGATTAAAATAATTTGCAATGAAAATTTCCATCCTTCCCAATATTCAATAGGGTCTACTGCATTGTCTTCTTTGACATGCACTTATGACTATTTGCATTTACGATTCCTATATAGATTTGCACCTATGATTCCTCTATATGTACCAAGAATTTTCTATGACTGGATTTCTACATATATGCACCTATGATTCCTCTATGCAATTGCAGGCAAGAGTCGTCTGTGGATATGCATCTAGAATCATCTATGGACACGCCCTTATGATTCCCTTTATATGAATGCGCTGATGGCCTCTCTATGGATATGTGCATATGATTCCTCTGTGGAATTACTCATATGATTCGTCTATGGATATGCATCTAGAATCATCTATGGACACGCCCTTATGATTCCCTTTATATGAATGCGCTGATGGCCTCTCTATGGATATGTGCATATGATTCCTCTGTGGAATTACTCATATGATTCGTCTATGGATATGCATCTAGAGTCATCTATGGACACACCCCTATGATTCCCTTTATATGTATGCACCGATGGCCTCTTTCTGGGATGTGCCTATGATTCCTCTATTGTCGTGCACCTATGATTCCTCTATGGGCGTGCTTTTATGACCCCTCTATAGACATACGGCTATAAGTATATGCAGCTATGATTCCTCTATTGATGTGCATCTATGCCTTTTAGCAGATTTCCCTGCAGGGAAATCAGCGATTGAGATCGCACTCATGACGCGATTTCCAAAATATGTCTTCAAATGTCTATCAATCCTAGCCAGGAAATGACAAAAATGAGGTCGATTAAAAACTATATATTTATATATATATATATATATATATATATATATATATATGTGTGTGTGTGTGTGTGTGTATTAGTCTGTCGCAATTGTTATTTAATCGTCACCAAACTCCGTATTTAATCGTTTTATGTAAAAAGGAAGATCTAGTTCGTTAACGGCTGAAATCGGACCAGTGAGAAGTAGGGGTTTAGAAGGGGGATTTAGAAAATTCGAAATATCTCAAAAAATTGTATAGAACCAATCTCATTGCAAATTAAATTTACTATAAATATTATTATACACATATATTCACTATCGTGAATATTAACCGAGATATTTGGAGTTTTATTAAGAGCTTCTATTCGTGTCGGGCGAAAACTAGTTCGGCCGTTTCCGTAACTGGTTGGCACTCGTATGGAGATTTCTCTATTGTATAACTTTAAGTGGGAAATCTGTTTAGTTTACGCAGCTCCTGCGTGACAGACTTTTTTATTGATATGTACCTGTAATCTGAATATCCACCTTTGATTCGTCACTCCATATGCAACTTTAGTTTTCTATGAATATTCTATAATACCTCTAATTTTATGATTTCTACCTCTAAATTTATTCTTTTTTGATTTCTATGGTGCATATGCATCTACAAGTATGCCTCTAAGGATATGCGCCAATATTCCTAGAGCCCTATTAGTCGTATCTCAAATTCTTGTTGAAAATTTAATTTTCTATACCTATAGTTTTAACAATTATTTTTTTTAATTAAATCTTAACCGAGTTATTTGTATTTTTTTTGTCAGTTTTCGGTAAACCTCCACTCGTTCAATTCTCACTTTAAGTACATCAGTTACTAAATATCTAAGGACTTGCTTACATTTTAATTCCTTTTTTCATAGGCTTCTTAAAACAGGAAAACTAGAGTATAGATGGTGAGATACCATCATAAGCATGTGTCATATTCCTGTGTAGTGAACACAACTCCACAGTAACTGACTTGTAGCTATTCAAGTTTTACTCAAGTCCCGATTTTCGATAAAGTTCCTAAAATGTCCATGAATACTATCAACGTAGATGACGAAAATTATGTCTGTCCCAAACTATATATATCTTAATATACATTGATCTTTACCGAACTCGATATATAATCATCTAAATATGAATATCAAGTTCATTAACGGCCGGACCGAGAGGGGGGGGGCGGTGTTACTGGAGTGGGAGATAATTGAAAATACAATATATCTCCGTTACTATGCGATGGATCAAAAAATAATGTATAACCAATCTGGTTTTAAATTCATTCAGGTTTATAAATGATGTTTTATACTTTTTTCTCTATCTTGAATATTGACCGACATATTTGTATTTTTTAGGTTTCAAGATGTTGTAAATTCCCGCTTTTAGTCATCGCAGTTCAAAAATGATCGAATATATCGTGTAACACCTTATTCCAAGCAAGAATATTAGATATTGTATTCAAGAGACCTTTATTGTGGAATATAAATTCAAAGACGTTGTGTTATGAGGCCACCAATTAAGATTTTGTTTAGTGATTCGAAAATTCTTATTTCATTTATGCCATATTCACTGCTTAACCGTTCCAGTAACTCAAAAGGACATATTAGTTAATGGCCGAACCAGAAATAGGGGTGTCGGGGTTAGAAGGATGGGGTATTCGAAAATTTAATTTCTCTCCGTTATTATGAGTGCAAAAATGTATAGGAGCAATTTTAGTAGATTTCCCTTAAGGGAAATCAGCTATTGAGGTCGTACTCATGACGCGAGTTTTGAAAAATTTCTTCAAATGTCCATCGATCCTACCCAGGAGAAGACGAAAATCAGGTCCGTCCAAAATTTTATATATATATTTGTCTGTTAACGCTCTAGTGGTCGCAAATTTTGTTTAATCGTTACCAAACTTCATATTTAAGCGTTTTACGTAAAAAGAGAGATTAAGTTCGTTAATGGCTGAAATCAGACCAGTGGGAGGGGGGGTGTAGTGGGGGGGATTTTTGACAAGTCAATATATCTCCGGTACTATACGTCGGAGCGAAAATGATTAGCGAATCAATCTTATTGCACATTAAATTTTCTATCAATCTTGTTCTCTAGATTTATTCTCTATCTTGAATATTAACTGAGATATTTGCATTTGTATTCTGCATGTGCTCGGCAGCAGTGGCTATGTTCGGACTTTCCGCCGTGAGCTCTGGCGGCCGTTTTAGCAGATTTCCCTTAAGGGAAATCAGCTATTGAGGTCGTACTCATGACGGAATTTTCGAAAAATTTCTTCAAATGTCCATCGATCCTACCCAGGAGATGACGAAAATGAGGTCCGTTCAAAACTATATATATATATCTATATATATATATATCTATATATATATATATAGACATATATATATATTTGTCTGTTAACACTCTAGCGGTCGCAATTTTTGTTTAATCGTCACCAAACTCGGTATTTAATCGTTTTATGTAAAAAGGAAGATCAAGTTCGTTAACGGCTGAAATCGGACCAGTGGAAGGGGGGGTTTAGAGGGGGGATTTTCAAAAAATCGAAATATCTCCGTTATTATGCATCGGATCGAAAAATTGTATAGAATCAATCTTATTGGAAATTAAATTTACTATAAATATTGTTATATGCATTTATTCTCTATCTTGAATATTAACCGAGATATTTGCATTTGTAATCTGCATGTTCGGACTTTCCGCCGAGAGCTCTGGTGGCCATTTCCATAACTATTCGTCCCTCGTGAATAGGATTAGAGGTTAGGTTAACTGTTTTTTGGGGCTAGAAACTTCTGGTTTATTACGCCCTAAATAATGTTTTAGGTTTAGAGGTTTCTTACTACTACAGTTGTTATTAGGCAGATTTCTCTATTGTAAAACTTCACGTGGGAAATCTGCTTAGTTTACGCAGCCCCTGCGTGACGGACTTTTTGTAATTATTCGTCCCTCTCGTGAATAGGTTTAGAGGTTACTTACTACTACAGCTGTTATTAGGCAGATTTCTCTATTGTAAAACTTCACGTGGGAAATCTGCTTAGTTTACGCAGCCCCTGCGTGATGTACTTTTGTTAAACTATTGATGCTCTGCAATGCCTGTTCTATACGTTGCTTTGTAACTCAAATATTAAGCGAGTTATTTAATGTTTCTTGTTTTCTGCCATCAGTAACTCCCCCCCTCCCTTGTACTCGTCGGATTTTTACTTAGAAATAGAGAATAAATTGTGAGATGAGATCAGTAGTATGCCGTAACAGGAAATCTCCTTAGTTAATGCAGCCCCTGCGAGACGGACTTTATTTCCTTGTTGGCATACTAACGGGCTTTTTCATCCCCTTCAGAATTTAGCCAAGAGGAATTTAGGGGGTTGGTTCCCCTCCCTCACCCTGCTGAGCGACGTCCCAGACCTCCTTGTCATATCATACTGTGCATCTCCAATCCCAGGGGCCTTATCTAGCCTTGTTCCTCGGCAAGAGTCCTTGCTGTATCACGGATATCTTCCCGGACAACGCTATCTCTCCTTATCTCCACCAATTTAAAACCCTTTAATCTTATGAATGTTCTTTCTACGCCAGTTATCAGCCGCATTTAAACTTCCATTGGCAAAACTATTCCCATACAATGCCACTTTAGTTTTACAAAAACCCAAGTTTGGTAACGATGAAACAACAATTGCGACCGCTGGAGCGTTAACACGTGCGTGTGTGTGTGAGTGCGCGCGTTTTTGGGGACGCGCGTGCGTATGTAATCAAAGATCTCATTTTCGTTAACTCCGAGGTAGATTAGATAGACATTTGAAGAAGTTTAATGAAAATCGCACACTTAAGGGAAATCTTCTAAATAGAGAACTTCTAATATGTCTACAGAATAAATACCCAGATAATATATCTACCTACCTCCAGCTAAAATATCCTCCACGTACAATATTGGCAACAGTAAAATATTTTAGAGATTATTATATTAATGATTAATAAATTTAATTATTTTGATTTCTTGCTAATTTACTATTTACCTAATTATTATTTTGTGTTCATTGCAGAAAGCGGCCGCACTCCAACAGCAGCAAATTGCAGCACATAGTAAGTACAAACATATTTAAAATACTCTCTTACTTTTATTTTATCATTAATATAAATTAGTTTATAATATTTTATAAAAAGTTTATTTAATAATTAAGTAATACCGTCATCATGACTATATTTAAGAAGCTATATTATTTTGAATTTGGGCACCAAATGCCTCCCATATATTCCTTTTAAATTAGACATAGAATATGTTTTGGTTGCACCCAATGCCAATTAAAATTATTTCACGAGGAAGTAATATAAGATATCTCCACTCCATCGAAAAAAGTCATATATCTAATTTATTGATCATTTGTACACAATATTTGGTATTTATGCTAGGAATAAGACATATTCTCTTATTTTTAAAGTACGATAACTAAAAGTGGGGGTTTAGTGAAGGCTGAAATCTAAAACATTTCATTATCTAGGTTAATATTGAAGAATGAGCTTACCATTTATAGAACATCAAATTTAAATTTAGGTTGGTTATAAGCAATTTTTCGATACGACGTATAATAGCAGAGATATTTTCTATTTTCGAAATTGCACTCTCTAACCCTCCCTCTCTCCTACTGGTCTAATATCAGCTGTTAACGAACATGACCATTAGTTGTACATAAAACATTTATAGTTTGGTACATATATATATTTTCTGAACGGATCTCATTTCGTCATCTCTTGGGTAGGATTGATAGACATTTGTGGACGTTTTTCGAAAATGGCATCATGGCTTTGACCTCAATGGGTGATTTGTCCTTAAGGGAAATCAGCTAAACTGGCAACCCTAAGAATATTTGAATTTTCAAATTTAGCATTGAATTTACATCTAGTTATGCACATCTCATTTCGCCCATTCGAAATGGATGTGGGGCAGCTTAGATTTAAAGAAAAGCGAAAATACAAATTTCTCCCTACATATTAGATATTTAGAAATTTAGTATAGAACCTTTTTTTTTTACCAAGAAAATATGTAGAAGTTATGTAATATATTATTTTTCTATGCGAAGCATTGGTACTAAGATATCTTTCATCACTATCTACTAAAATAATGTTAAATGAAATGCAACTAACCATTTTAGCAGATTTCTCTTAGGTTAAATTTCTTCAAATGCCCATTTATCTTACCCAGAATATGACAGCAATGATCTTAAGGGAGGAATTTGAAAATTCAAAATATCCTCATTTTTATTAGTTGGTTGGAAAATTATTGTAGTGCTAATCTTCACCTACATTTTTTTGTTACTCAGTATTAAGTGAGTTATCCGTTCTTTTTTATTTTCAAACTACTACTTATCGGAATTTTATTGAGAATTAGAGAATATGTGGTGAGATAAGATCAGTAGTGTGTGGTGACCAGCACCTGGGAAATCTGCTTAGCTTCCGCAGCCTCTGATGAACATGTAGCAGCTGGGCCGCGTTGCCTCTGGTTACCACCTAACCTAACACTTATAACAAAATAGCGTCCGTCACGCAGGGGCTGCGTAAACTGAGCAAATTTCCCACGTGAAGTTTTACAATAGATAAATATAAATACAATATAAATATATAAATGCTCAGTAAATGTACAATACAAGGCTGAATTTTAAACAAACAGGCATGCCAACCTCGTAGCGCTGCATAGATAGACCGGAAAGACAAACAATTAATGGAATATATTTGAATATATCATATTAATTTTATTGAAAACAATTTACTATAGCTAGTGTTATAATTTGTAATGCATCAGAATATTTGTTTTTCTCAATCACTTAAATTTTAGTAATCCAAAAAACAAAAGAAGAGGGGAGGGGTTCAACAAAAGGTGTTTGCATATAACTATTTAACAAAGTAAAAGTTCAATGAAAACAATATTTGGTATTTAGGCTTCAATTAATATCTTTTATTATATAACAGAGAATTATTTATGTAACACAAGTAGAAGTGGGGGTTTACTGAAGGCTGAAAACTGAAAAATGTAAATATCTCGGTTAATATTAACCGCGTAAACTAAGCAGATTTCCCACGTGAAGTTTTACAATAGAGAAATCTGCCTAATAACAGCTGTAGTAGTAAGTAACCTCTAAACCTATTCACGAGAGGGACGAATAATTACAAAAACGGCCGCCAGAGCTCACGGCGGAAAGTCCGAACATAGCCACTGCTGCCGAGCACATGCAGAATACAAATGCAAATATCTCAGTTAATATTCAAGATAGAGAATAAATGTATATAACAATATTTATAGTAAATTTAATTTGCAATAAGATTGATCCTGTAATATTTTTCGATCCGACGTATACTAACGGAGGAGATATTTCGAATTTTCAAAAATCCCCCCCTCTAAACCCCCCCTCCCACTGGTCCGATTTCAGCCATTAACGAACTTGATCTCTCTTTTTACGTAAAACGCTTAAATATAAAGTTTGGTAACGATTAAACAAAAATTGCGACCGCTAGAGCGTTAACAGACAAATATATATACATATATATATATATATATATATATCTATATATATATATATATATATATATATATATAATTTTGAACGGACCTCATTTTCGTCATCTCCTGGGTAGGATCGATGGACATTTGAGGAAATTTTTCAAAACTCGCGTCATGAGTACGACCTCAATAGCTGATTTCCCTTAAGGGAACTCTGCTAAAAGTTTAGACAGTCAGTTGCTAGTGTACTGCATGAGAGGACCGCTGTGTGTTGTTTTAGCAGATTTCCCCTAAGGGAAATCAGCTATTGAGGTTGTACTCATGACGGAATTTTCGATTTTTTTCTTTAAATGTCCATCGATCCTACCTAGGAGATGACGAAAATGTGGTCTATTCGAGGTCAAGGTTCAAAACTGTATATATATATATATATATATATATATATATATATATATATATATATATTTGTCTGTTACCGCTCTAGCGGTCGCAATTTTTGTGTAATCGTTAGCAAACTCGATATTTAGTCGTTTTATTTAAAAAGAAAGATCAAGTTCGTTAACGGCTGAAATCGGACCAGGGGGAGGGGGGATTTAGAGGGGGAGAATTTTGAAAATTCGAAATATCTCCGTTACTATAAGTCGGATCGAAAAAGTGTATAGAATCAATCTTATTGAAAATTAAATACACTATAAATGATGTTATATACATTTATTCTCTATCTTGAATATTAACCGAGATATTTACATTTTTCAGTTTTCAGCCTTCAGTAAACCCCCACTTCTACTTGTGTTACATAAATAATTCTCTGTTATATAATAAAAGATATTAATTGAAGCCTAAATACCAAATATTGTTTTCATTTAACTTTTACTTTGTGAGATATATGCAAAAACGTTCTATTGACCTCCCCCCTTCTTTTGTTTTTGGATTACTACTAAAATTTGAGTGATTGAGATAAAACTGATTCTGATTCATTACAAATTACACCACTAGCTATAGTAAATTGTTTTCAATAAAATTAATATGATATATTCAAATATATTCCATTAATTGTTTGTCTTTCCGGTCTATCTATGCAGCGCTACGAGGTTGGCTTGCCTGTTTGTTTACAATTCAGCCTTGTATTGTACATTTACTGAGCATTCACGGTAGTATTTATATTTATCTATTGTAAACCTTCACATGGGAAATCTACTTAGTTTACGCAGCCCCTGCATTACGGACTTTTTAGCTTATTAAATCTGCGAAGCGAGCACCACCTCATCATCATCAAGCCAGCACACCTGAAAAGATGCAGGATCAACGTAAAGACGTCTAAAACATGAGTCGGTATCGTGAGTAAAAACAATTATATTTTACAGAGACCAGCAAGAAAGCATCCTTCCAAGCTTTTGTTTTCTGCCCCAACTCGGCCACCAGGATAGCCTCACATTAACCTTTCAATTTACTGGACGAACAGTAATTCATTTATATTATTATTATTATTTATTAACGTCCACTTTTTGCAACTTAGGCTAATTGGGACGGGTTATCTACAGGTTACCACCCTTTTCTAGTCAGGGTGGGATTTTAGGATGTTATTTAATGAATTTCGTCACTAAATAATTTCCTTTGCCCAGGCGAGAATCGAACTCGCCACTCTAGGTTTACCATGTGAGATAAAGGTCAACGCTTTAACTCGCATGGCTAACCTGAGCCCCAATTCATTTATATATTTCGGTGTTAATAATTCTAAAGTTGTATTATTATTTTCCTCTTTTAACATTTATGAAAATACAATAATCTTTATTATTTGGAGTCAAAATGTTATTTATTTATAGGGAACACCTTCTGAAAGTACACCTCAGATTTTTCGGTCACTTATCGGTAAATCCCCACTATTACTCATCCGATTATGATTTACCGTACGTGTCTAGCTTACTATTAAGTCCTGCTAGATAGGCTTCTTACTTCGGGAAAAAATAGAGAGTTGAGATCATTAGCTTTCCAGACTGTTCCGTTTTAACTACTTCATAGAATGTAGGAAGTTCCCGTTTACAGTTTTGGGAATATTCCTAGGTATCCCTGGCTACCCAGCTGTTTACTCCTTTTCCCGCGAAAACCAGTTGGATTTATTGCCGCCATAAAGATAGTCGTGGCTATTAGGAGAGGCGGCGAAGGTCGTATCGCTTTGTTCTCTCCGAGTTTTTTATATCTGCGGCCTGTTTTCTGCCCGAATCCAAGGACCCAGGGCGGACTCTTCCCCAAAAATCAAACTGCCTCTTATCGGTCAAATAGAAACACACTTACTTTCCCAGGGTCTTCGGGTCTATGCCGATATTAAAGCCGCTTTTTTCACCGTCTGCCCTTCGTTCAAATGGATCTCTCTTGAATGAAACAGATGATGCGTAAAGGTCACTATTGTATTAGCATATTTCCTATTTCAGAACTCCCTTCCGCGACACCCCTCCTTTCTAGATGTCGGATGGGGTCTTTTGCAGAAGACGACCTCCAGTGACTACACATTATGTTATTTTACTCATGTCAGGCTTAGGTGATAACATCTGTTACCTACCTATAATAAACAAAGTGGCCATATGCATTCTAACCTATAGCACTTCAGTAATTGAAACAATGAACAATAAAACAATTTATTAAATAATTATATTCATTTAGGAGGCATGAACGCACAAATGTCTTTAATTATTTTTTCGAAAAGGTCTTCGTTTTTGTTTCTGTGCCTCCAGACGAACTCGCAAATGTAGGAGTCGAGGAGATTCCTGCTTGTCCCACATCCCCTCCACGGTGTTGGTCTGAGCTCCTGTATCTGGGTCTGGGAAGTTTTTGGAGTGATTCACTGTTAGATGTTGGAAGTCATATCCCTCCAGTTTTGGAATACTGTCGTAACTTTTCCAACAGTCCGATATGACAGGGCTTCCCGGATATATGCACTCCTTAACAACACTGATTAAAGTTAATTTCGTACGGTCAGGAACTGCATGCAGAAAACATTCCCTAGTTTCTCTACATATACCCCCGAAAACCCACTGTTCGGGATAAATTTTCCCAACATTATATTTTCTTTTTGAAAATAGACTCTCATCTATTTCAACAGTTAAACCTGCTCCTCCAATCTTGATGGGGTGTTTCAATATCAAGTCTGCACAAACTTCGCGTAAAAAATTCTTCATATCTGTAACTGTGTGCTCACCCATCCCAAATTCCTCAATGCAAAATGTAGTGGTGGTGTACTCCACATTCCAGCTGTACAGGAAATAAACGAACACTGTAAATGGAACTTTGCTATTCTCAAGGTAAGTATATTTCCGTAGTGAACTAGTTTTTCGACAGCTACGCCACATACACCTCCATCTGTCATGAGCTTCTGATAAAATGAGACGCATTTCATGTCCTTCTTCGCACTGTCTTCCACGATGCAAGATTCCTTTCTTCTGGAAGAAGGACACAGCAGCTTTCTTGTCCAAAATTTCTTGTACTAATTTTAACAAACCCATAACACTTTTGGATAGATCAAATGGCGGATAAACAACAATGAATACAGGTTAACATTGATCATATATTCATAATTGAATAAATGTTTATAAGATGTGAAATCACTCTTCACCGAGTTTAATCACTGGAGGTCGTCTTCTGCAAAAGACCCGTCGGATGTTTTGTTTGAAAGTTAGCAAGCGTTTCACGTAAAACGAAGATGACATTAAGGCTGAAATCGGACGAGGAGGGTCGTGGGTGCAATATCTTAATATGAGTCTGAACGAAAAATAAGATATCATATTATCTCTTTCTTGTTGAATAAATGTATTCCATCACTGCGGCATCATGGAATTCAAAATTGATCCATCACCTCTTCGATTATTCTAGGACTTCCTTTTCTAAAACTTAGTTGAATTTGAGGACAAAAAACAGCCTTAAATTACAAGGAAACGAAAAGAAATGATATATTTAGTTAACAGCTATTTGAAATAACTTAGGCATTTTTCTGCACTTTAAAGAGAAGTGGAAACGGGAATTTTTTCTTGTTATTTGTACAATATCGATCATCAACAAATTGAACTGAAATATTCTGTGAACGAATCGTTGGTGATCGGTGGTGTAAATACAGCGTGGAGTCCGGTGTCCATGACTAACCATACTAACGACTCTATAATTTTGTTATTCGTCGAAAGAATAATTTATTCATGTCCAATCTTATTAACATAGAGATGTCCTTACTTCTCCTCTCTTCTGAATTCCTTATGAACGCCTTTTCAACCCAGAATCTGCCAAATGTTCCTCCACTCACTTCCTGTCTCGTTTCATTCTCACCCATGTTCCTTTCGTTTTCAGCATCCGTGCCACACACACAAAAAAACTTGTGTTTTTGTCCCCGGTCTGAAGGCCGAAATGTCTCCTCCGATATCAGATTTTTTTAAGAGGATGGTCATGTCCGCATTATGTGATTCTGAACGTAACAGCTGTTTTGATATAGAATAATCAAATGTTTTCTGTTATAAAGATCCATTCGTATTGGTAGATTGGGGAAGAGGGAACCCATCTTTCTTAATGAGACGCTGTGCAAATATAACCTCTAGACATTTTTGTACAAATTAGTCTGGTTTAGATTGTGTTATAATGGCGTTTTTAACCTGGTCCGGCAAAAAAGTCTATTTGGCTTTAAATGATTTGCCTGGGCGTCCTTCAACAGACATTATATAATTTAAAGTCGCAAACCGATTTTTGCGACAGTTGTGTTACTCGAACCGCCCTGTAGATTTTCCAGATTGAGGTACCGTTTTGTCACTCATGTTCGAGATAAGCCCTTCCGAAAGTTTTATTCCGATCTTCCCCTGCAACATAATCTGGCGTTTTTGAATATCGTGTTACCCATTCGGGGGGAAACTTTGGGATACATCCCTGTTCCTTTGATACTTTAAACTTCCAAAGTCGATTCTCCTAAAACTCCCTTCTTTCCTCCCCTCTCTCTGCTCTTCAGATTGGCCAAGGCCAGCTGCGTTTTCGGTCTCTTCTCGGACAATCACTCCGCTACGAGGGTAATGGAAATGTTAATATCTTGTGACCTAATGTATGTCTTTGAAATTCAAGCATGTTATCTAAATAAGCCACAAGTATTTATTACTTAAATTTTTAACCAGTATGAGTATACAGGCTACAACCTTAATCTGCATTCCAGACTTGTCCCACTGACATTTTGTAATTGAAAATGTTGACAAGGAGGGGATTTTGAATGATATACTATATGTAGTAAATTATTTCTTAACCTAATGGGGAGCATTTTTATTTTTTACTGATAAACTTCACAGATGTAGCGAATAATGACGAATATGCAGAACAAATGTATAATTGAAAATCAGTAATCGCAAGAGCGAAGCCCAAGTTGTCGTATGGCGATCCCGAAGGCATCGTTTGCGAATAGTGGGTAAAAAGGCATTGCTGGCGTGAGCTAGAATCGTTTAATCTGATTTGTCTTCTTCAATCTTCTTTACAACACTTGAAAAAGTAAGTAGTTAGCTATGGTTATTGATTTTTTGAAATAGTCAAGTTTCCTAGTTCAAATATAGTATGCATATGCGTGTTTTCCAGTATAGGAAAAGTCTAGAAAATAGAATAATACTATGCAATTAATGGTTAGTAACATCCTGTTGCTACTAGTTCACTCACGGTTGCATTATAAAAACAATTATTTGACCATTTCTTTTTTTACTACATTTGTTAGTCCTCTTGGCCGAAATACGCATACAATAACTTTCCAGAAAGGAAATATTGACGTATATAATCTGTTTTAGTGACAGGAATTTATCTATCCTGTATTGACGGTATCAGCATTGATAAGCTCCGCTGTCAGAAGGTGTAGTGTCACGTCGTACAAACATTGCAGCCTTGCAGACAGCCGGCAGGGGGTAAATAACTCGGTAATTAGCGTGTTATAATTGCTTCTTGAGGTTTGGGGATATAGTTCATTGCCAATTGGCCGGCATTCCTTTCGCTCCTTCAGCAACAGGTCTCCTATATAGGACCAGTCACGCAGGGGCTGCGTAAACTAAGCAGATTTCATAGGCTTGACGTACTTCCACTCACCATACATTCTCTATTTCTTAGTTAAAATCTAATTTGTAGAAGTTTGGATTTATTGAAGGCAGAATGTAATAAACCGCTTAATATTTGAGTTACTTATATAATGCATACAACCATTATTTTAGAGCATGAATACCTTAACAATGTAGACATTTTATACGTTGAAGCAATCCTTCAGTACAATATGAAGTCCTTCACGCAGGGGCTGCGTAAACTAAGCAGACTTCCTGTGTGTTGATATAGACCACACTGTTGATCACATCTCGCCATATATCCTCTATTTCAAAATAGGAATCCGATAAGTAGAAAGCTAAAAACAAGGAAATAGAAATAAGTTTCTTAATAGTTACGAAAAAACGTATAGAACAACAATTGTAGAGCATTAATGGTCTTATAACATTTTTGAAATTAAATTATAATATATAGATAGATTTCGTATTTTCGAATCTTACTGAAGACTGAGAAAAACACAACGAATTGCTCGATAATAAGATAGAAAACAAAATTACATAAAACAATCATAAGAAATTAAATTTGCAATAAGATAGGTTCTATAAAAAGTTTTTGACTGACCAATAATAGCGGAGATTTTCCAAGTTTCGAAATTCCTCCCCTATAAACACCCTCTTCACATGTCCGATTTCAGCCATTAACTAACTTCATCTTGAGACAGCTAGACCATTAACATACTAATACATAAAAATATGTATATAAATAGATAGACAGGGCGTGCTGGTGTGGATATTTGTATGACTACCGTCAATAAGCTGAAGTTGAAACTATGTGCAGGTTCGATCTCGAAGAGAATATTAGTTCACTAATTCATTACCAGAGCGTGCTAGTGTCGCAGTGGTTTTGGACCAGTGAGAGTCTAATTACTAAAAGTCCTTCACGCAGGGGCTGCGTAAACTAAGCAGATTTCCCTTGGAAGTTTTACAATAGAGAAATCTGCATACTGGTAACACAATACCACCTTGATTAAATACAAACGGTAATGAAAAACCTTTCAGTTAGTTAAAATTAATTCCCAACTGAAATGGCTTCTCATTTGTAAGAATAAGTTATATTTTAATAACTCAAATTTTAATAGTCCAAGAACTAAAGAAGGGGGGGGGGCGGATGAACAGAGCGTATTTACATAATTCTCACAAAGTGACGAAGGTAAGGTAAGGTTAGAAACGACAGGTTAGGTTAGAAGAAGCTTCCACCTGAGCCGAGCAATGACGGAAATGGCCGAACTATACCCGACCACAGACTTCATAAAAATGCAAATATCTCGGTTAATATTCAAGATAGAGAATAAATGAATGTAAAGATATTTATAGTAAATTTAATTTCCAATAAGATTGGTTCTATACAATTTTTCGATCCGATGCATAATAACGGAGATATTTTTAATTTTCGAAAATCCCCCCTCTAAACCCCCCCCCTGTGGTCCGATTTCAGTCATTAATGAACTTGATCTGTCTTTTTGCATAAAACCATTAAATATCGACTTTGGTAACGATCAAACAAAAATTGCGACCGCTAGAGCGTTAACAGACAAATATATATATATATATATATATATATATATATATATATATATATATATATATAAAAGTCCGTCACGCAGGGGCTGCGTAAACTAAGCAGATTTCCCACGTGAAGTTTTACAATAGAGAAATCTGCCTAATAACAACTGTAGTAGTAAGAAACCTCTAAACCTAAAACATTATTTAGGGCGTAATAACCCAGTAGTTTCTAGCCCCACAGTTAACCTAACCTCTAAACCTATTCACGAGGGACGAATAGTTATGGAAATGGCCACCAGAGCTCTCGGCGGAAAGTCCGAACATAGCGACCACACGCAGAATACAAATGCAAATATCTCGGTTAATAATCAAGATACAGAATAAATGTATATAACATTATTTATAGTAAATTTAATTTGCAATAAGATTGGTTCTATACAATTTTACGATCCGATGCATAATAACGGAGATATTTCGAATTTTTGAAAATCCTCCCCTCCCACTGGTCCGATTTCAGCCGTTAACGAACTTGATCTTCCTTTTTACATGAAACGACTAAATACCGAGTTTGGTAACGATCAAACAAAAATTGCGACCGCTAGAGCGTTAACAGACAAATATATATATCTATATATATATAAAATTGTAACCTCTGTCTGTACATTGATTTTTTTTGTGAAATTTCACGATAACTTTTCGTTTCACATGTCATAGACACCATATCTGCATTTTGTTTCTTTCGTGTATGTTTGTTTGTTTGTTTGTTTGTTACCTTTTCACGCATAAACGGCTGAACCGAATTTTATGAAACTTGGTATGTATATTACTACTAACCCAACTTAGACTTTAGGCTATATTAATTTTCTCTGAGGCGAACAGGAGTGGGGGTTATAAGGGAAGCCTGAAATTAAAAATAGCGATATTTCGTTTTCTATTGGTTTTTCGGTAAATATGCACTTAACAAAAGTTGTTTATTTTGTTATTTAGAGTAACTTTTGTTATATACACTTTTGTCGTATACCGAAGTTTAAATGCGTTATACGCTAAAAATTATAGCGGGAGTCAACAATATTATTTGCCAAAAAAGACTCAACCGAACTAATTAAAACTCGGTATGTGTATTAGCAGTGAGGCCTTCATTATAATAAGTCATACCAACATTTCTATGGACGGGCAGGAGTGGGGGTTATAAGGGAAGCCTGAAATTAAAAATAGCGATATTTCGCTTCCTATTGGTTTTTCCGCAAATATAAACATAACAAAAGTTGTTTATTTTGTTATTTGGAGTAACTTTTGTTATATACACTTTTGTCGTATACCTAAGTATAAATGAGTTACACGTTAAAACTTTAGCGGGAGCCAACAATTTTATTGGGCACTAACGGCTGAACCGAACTTAACAAAGCTCGGTATGTCAATTAGCATTAATTCTTCCATGATTATAAGTTATATTAAAACTTTTAGGTTCGAACGGGAGGGGGGTTATAAGGGAGGCCTGAAATAAAAATTCACCATATTTACATGTATAAGAAACGGGAAATATAAAAATATTGAAGACAGTGAAGCCTTAACGAACAAATAATTCTATTATTAGCAAATCCACGGCAACGACGGGTATCAATCCTAAACACTGGGACGGGTAAATGTCAAAATATTGTGCAATGTAAAGCCTGCTAAAAAATACCATCACCATTCAGCCTCAAATGAATTCCCGGGCGAAGCCGGGTATCTGAGCTAGTATATATATATATATATATATATATATATATATATATATAATATATATATATATATAGTTTTGAACGGACCTCATTTTCGTCATCTCCTGAGAAGGATCGATGGACATTCGAAGACATTTTTCAAAAATCGCGTCATGAGAACTACCACAATAGCTGATTTCCCTTAAGGGAAATCTGCTAATATAAAATTGTAACCTCTGTCTGTACATTGATTTTTTTCCCGAAATTTCACGATAACTTTTTGTTTCACGTGTCATAGACACCATAACTGCATTTTGTTTCTTTGGTGTCTGTTTGTTTGTTTGTTTGTTACCTTTTCACGCATACACGGCTGAACCGAATTTTATGAAACTTGGTATGTATATTACTACTAACCCAACTTAGACATTAGGCTATATTAATATTCTCTGAGACGAACAGGAGTGGGGGTTATAAGGGAAGCCAGAAATTAAAAATAGCGATATTTTGTTTCCTATTAGTTTTTCGGCAAATATAAACATCACAAAAGTTGTTTATTTTGTTATTTAGAGTAACTTTTGTTATATAAACTTTTTTCGTATACCGAATTATAAACGAGATATACGCTAAAACCTATAGCGGAAGTGAACAATTTTATTTGGGACAAAAGATCCAACCGAAATAAATAAAACTCGGTATATGTATTATCACTAACACTTTAATTATAACAAGCCATACCAACATTTCTAGGGTCGGGCAGGAGTGGGGGTTATGAGGGATGCCAGAAATTAAAAATAGCGATATTTCGTTTCGTATTGGTTTCTTGGCAAATATGAACATAACAAAAGTTGTTTATTTTGTTATTTAGAGTAACTTTTGTTATATACACTTTTCTTTTATAACAAAGTATAAACGAGATATACGCTAAAAACTAAAGCGGGGGCAACTATTTTATTGGGCACTAACGGTAGAACCGAACTTAACAACACTCGGTATGTAAATTAGCATTAATTCTTTCCATGATTATAAGCTATACTAAAAATTTTAGGTTCCAAGGGGGGTTATAAGGGGGGCCTGAAATAAAAATTCGCGATATTTCATGGTCTATTTGGTTTTTGGTAATCGTGCACATAACATAAGTTTTTTAATTTTTTTATTATTTTAATTTTTTTTTTATAATTATTTTTTTTTTTGTAAAATAAGGTATGAAGCAAGTAACTTGCTTAGAAATATTGATATGCTCAACAATACATTCCAATATGAACTACCCAGGTATCTCACCTGGATAAGTTAATTCAAATCCAAGTTAGAATTTTATCCTCAATAATTCAAAACTATGTTATTTTTTAACGCCAGTAACAGTTTGCACCAAATAAGGTATACTGCCCCCACCCTTCTCTAAGTGTATTTAATACATTATTTAATTAAAACGTGAAAAATATTTGAAACAGTTTTAGAATTGTGAAGATAATGTAATATGATTTTTTAATATATTTGAATGTATTAGAGGATAGCTATCCAAAATGCATTGCAGGTTGGCAGCACTGAGACTATGTAAGTGTCGAGCTACTTCCTTTGTCCTATCAGTTCTGCCGCTTCCCTTCCGACCTCGTATTGGTCTATGTTTACATGTTAATTGATGCTTATAGCAATGTATTATTTTCTCAGGAATGTGAATTTCTTTAATTATCATAAATAAATAATTTACAAGAATAAACGCTAGGCACTCAGGTATTTCTGGTATTTATTAACTCTGCTCCGTTAATGTATTATGATATACTTTACTGAAAACCAATATGAATACGTAGTTTACAATCGAGACTTATGAAAGTGTTTTAATAGAGGCTATGACGTACCTAAAACAGCTGTCACCGTTGGACATTGTACCGCATGAAGGGAAAGGAACTTATTCATACGTGGTTTGGAAGATAGAATACATTCTAGGATTATAAATTATATGGTCCATCACTTTATAAAAAAAAACTACATACACGGAGGCCGAGAAATATAAAAATAGTGAGGACCGTGAAGTCTTAAAGAACAAATAAGGTGATGATTAACAAATCCACCGCGACGGGTATAAAGTCTAAACACTGGGACAGGGAAATAAAAAAAAATATTGTGGAAAGTAAAGCCTTGCCAAAAACATACCATCTTCATACAGCCTCAAATGAATTCCCGAGCGAAGCCGGGTACCTTTGCTAGTATATATATAATTTTGAACGGACCTCATTTTCGTGATCTCCTGGGTAGGATCGATGGACATTTGAAGAAATTTAACGAAAATCGTGTCATAAGTACGACCTCAATAGTTGATATCCCTTAAGGGAAATCTGCTAAAAGAATTTAAAACTGATAACCAAACGTTTCTACTATTTTGCCTTCCTCGTACAATTTGGTATATTAAAGACATTGACGGAGAAACTTAGCTGAGCCTATTTTTAATCATTTTTGCTCTTATTTTGTATAATTTTAGATCGAAGAGTCAATAACTTTTTTGTGGGTTTTACCACTGTTGCATTACAATATTCAATAGCGCAAATAGAACTTCCAGCGTTCCCTGATTCTGCGTGGTCCAAAAGAGTCCTTGCCCTTCTTATACGAATTATTTGTCTTATAGGAATTATTTTTCTTATAGCTGGAAAGAGTTGTGGTTCCTCATCTTTTGGTATACGTGTTTATTTATTCATGCTTCTGTCCCGTCAATGACATCTAAAGCTATCTCCTTGCTTGTTTGTCCTTGGGTTGAAACCTGTCTCCCAGTGCGTGTTTCTCAGTCGTTAGGATAAATTTTGCCGTCTTGCACAATTACAATTCGAGATCGATATCCCTTGCCCACAAATGCTGAGGGGGATCATAAACTCAAGCACCTTGATATTACGTGAGGGATTGTGTTCTTCCACCAAGCCTGTGTAATGATACCTAGCTAGGTGACCAATTCTATACCATTCCCGATCATCGGAAGTGTGGAACAGTGTTCTGGAAGTGCCTGAATGCTCATTTGCGTGTGTGTGTATAAATAATAAAGTGGATCATGAAATAACAGCTCAGAGAGTAGGTAGGAGTGGGATTTGTTGAAGGCTGAAAACTAAAAAATCCAAATATCTCGGTTAATATTTATGATGGGGAAAACATGTATATAACAACATTTACATGCAATTAAATTTGCAATAAAATTGGTTCCATACAATTTTTCGAACCAAGTTATAATAACCGAGGTATTTCAGATTTTCATAATTCTCCCCTTCTAACACCCCCGCCCCTCCCACTGATCTACCCCATACTCGATATTTCATTTCAGTCTACACTGAAGATCATATTTTTATTGGCTGAAATCGGAGCTTGAATAATTGTGGTTTAGAGAGGGGAATTAAATGCGAGTTATTCGCATTTTCTTGTTTTCTGCCACTCGGTAACCCCCCCCCTTCTACTCATCGGTTTTGAATATAAATAGAGAATGTGTGGAGATATGAGATTATACCTCCAGGTGGGAATTCTGTTTGATTCGTGTCGCCCCTGGAGCCGTAATTGTGAATACCTCAGCGATTGGGGGGTGTGTCAGCAAGCAGTGACCAGTGAGTCACATCTGGAGCCGGTCACTACCCGACAGGAATAACAAACAGTGACTCTCCCTCTCAGAGAATACATCTCCCACGAATATATAATTCACGTATCTGCGTCAATAACTTAATTAATTCATTGCCGAACTTGGCCCGATATGAATGTTCCCTTTTCAAGCCATAACCTTCAACGCTAAGGCATACTTCCCTGCCTAGCTCTGTAAAGCACCTTATTAAAATCCTTTGGCGCCAATTATATTTTCCCTCCAAATCAGTCAGGTAGGCAATGTATTTAAGTACAATTTATTAATTATTCATTTTTGAAAGTAGTTATTTAAAGCTACAAAATGAAAAAAAAAAAAAAACTATTTATGAAAAGTCAATAGAATTATATAAAGAAAAGTTTGGCGATGGTTAATTTAAGGTTGAAGGTCTATGGTTCGGATCAAGAGGAACAATCCCGGAAAAAACTGCAGAATTTTTGTGGGAGAATAGGATTGAAGAAGGAAACTGGCTGTCCCTAACTGTTCATTTAAATAATACATCCTACGCAAATTAGATTAATGTCCCCTTCAAAAATTGTTTAATTGCCTTGAACCAAATTCAAGAAACAATAAATATTAAATATTTAAAAGTCCGTCACGTTTTGGCTGCGTAAACTAAGCAGATTTTTCACGGGCAGGGAAGATACAAGGTGACGTCCTTGGTCATTATCATTTTCTTTATAAACATATCTTATACTTATAGACATGACTATATACTCGTATTAGACTTCACGTAATGAAATTGATGAACATGGATTTCAGTGATTTTTGAATCGAAATGTACCAGTAAATAAAATTCCGTCGTGCAAACTAAGCACGTCCTGGTATGACACACTAGTGGTCTTTTCTCACCAGACAAGTGAGGCTTTACTGAAAATATTTAAGTACGAATAAATACTAAATGAGTTACAAAAAAATGTTTGCAACAATTTTGAAGCCTCAATAGTTTAACAAGATAGGGAATGTTTTGAATTTGGAATTCCCCCTCTCTGAAAACTAAAAAAAACCCAAATTTTATCAGTTCATGATAGTGAAAAAATGTATATAACAACATTTATAGGCAATTAAATATTCAATGTTATTGTTTCTATTCAATTATTCGTCCTGGTATGACTTACTGATCAATTCTCCATAGATATTTTCTATTTCTAAGTAAATATCCAATGAGCAGGAGTAGGGGTTTACAAGTATTGAATAAAAAGATTAAATATCTAGTTCGGTATAGGCTAAATAAACATGTTCGTGTTAAGAACGTAAAATCTGAATTTATAACGCCATTAAGCAACTTAGTTACATTGTACATTCCATAGTAAAGGTCCTTAGATAATAATATTGTTGCGAAAACTAAATAGATGAATAATCCTTCAGAGAGAGAGAGAGTCGCGTATTTGGAAAGTGTGACGTAGATCAAAGAGACCGATAGAATGTTCTAGGTCTGACCAGCACCTTCCAGCCGGACATCGAATGAACTAGACAATTCCCCTTTGATGTATGCCGCTACCCTATATATAGAGGGCCTGCCGGGAGCGAGGCAATTATTATTCTCTCCTGTCTTGATGTTCACATCAGTGCTACAGTGCGACTTAGTACAGTGCGGTAAAGTGTTTTTATAAGAAGAACAGTGTTGTGCCGTGACTGTAAGTAACAGTTTAGTGCCGTGTTTAAGACAGTGCAGTGCCGCGAAGTAAAGGACAGTGAAGTGCTGCGAAGTAGAAGACAGTGCAGTGCCGCGAAGTAAAGGACAGTGCAGTGCCGTCTTTCTGTGAATTTCAGTGAATTATTGGACTGTGGCTCATTGAAGAACAGTAGCGCTATCAGTGTATACTGTGAGTATAATTAAGAATAATCACCAAGTTTATTGTGCATTGTGAAATAAATTTTGCAGTGATAAAAACTGTGAAACTTGCGAGTATTTAATTTTGCATTCCAAAAGAACTCTTATTAAAAACGTTTATTACTGGTTTTGGTAATAAAAAAAAAACGTAACAATATTCTGGATTCAAGCATAAAGTGGACATTTATGAATAACAATAATAATAATTTACAACAAGAAAAATGGCATTTGATCATAGTACCGGAGTTATTTTGAAGTTTAGCAGATTTCTCTTAATAGAAATCAGCTATTGAGGTCGTACTCATGACGCGATTATCTAAAATTTTCTTCAAATGTCCATCGATCCTACCCAGGAGATGACGAAAATGAGGTCCGTTCAAAATTATATATATATATATATATATATATATATATATATATATATTTGTCTGTTAACGCTCTAGCGGTCGCAATTTTTGTTTGATCGTTACCAAACTTGATATTTAAACGTTTTATGCAAAAAGACTGATGTAGTTCATTAGTGGCTGAAATCGGACAGGGGAGTTTAGAGGAGGGGATTTTCGAAAAATCGAAATATCTCCGTTACCATACGTCGGATCAAAAACTTGTATAGAACTAATATTATTGTAAATTAAATTTACTATAAATATTGTTCTATACATTTCTTCTCTATCTTGAATATTAACCGAGATATTTGCATTTTTATTAAATTTCGGCCGTAATGGACGACTGAGTTTCCGCCAAAAACTAGTTCGGCCCTTTGCCGTAATTGTTTGGCTCCCCTGTGTGACGTACTTTTGAATTTTTTCCCCCCTTCCCTCCGATCCGATTTCAGCAGTCAACAAATTGATCTTTATTTTTACAGGAAACACTTACATATCCAGTAGTATATATATGTATATCATTTTTAACGGACCTCATTTCGGCATCTACTAAAAAATCGCATCATGCGTATATCCTTAATAGCTCATTCCCCTTAAGGAATATCTGTTAAAAGTGCAGTATTCATTTCTTCTCTTATAGAATATGCAAATTGGCCGTGGGATTCAACGAGTCTAGATAAGGGAGACGGATGCCAAGGTGAGGAGCTGCTGATGTTTAGCAAACAGTAGCTATGGTAAACACTGTACTGTTATCAGCAAATATAACAACAAACCCATTAGCACTTACAACTCTCATAGATCAGTCCTAGTTCATTTTGAGTTATGGCTGTTTTGGTTGTCACATTGTTTGGGCACGTCAGCTCAATAAGACGTACAGGACTTGCAATTAGTGGTATTGTTCAAACAAAAATAAAGAAACCTCCGTCTTCCAGGAGCAGCGGTAATTAAACAGATTTGCATTTATCTCAAAACGAAAAATTGTTCTTTTACTACGTATATTGAAATATGTTCAGTGTGAAGGTTCTACGTTCTAGATAACATTTTTTTTTTTCAACACGATACTGGGATATGATACCCGAATGACCTAACAACATTAATCTGATCACTGTTGGTAAAGGTGATGAAATGATAAATAATTCAGAATATCTCCGTTATTACGAGGCACATCGAAAATTTTATGTAATGACCAACTTTGTTTTAAAATCAATTTTCTATACATGTTCCATTCTATTATATATATATATATATATATATATATATATATATATATATATATACTAGCTTAGATACCCGGCTTCGCTCGGGAATTCATTTGAGGCTGAATGGTGATGGTATATTTTTGGCAAGGCTTTACATTGCACAATATTTTGACATTTACCCGTTCCAGTGTTTAGGGTTAATACCCGTTGTTGGCATTTGTTAATAATAAAATTATTTTTTTTATGTAAAACTTCACTGTCCTGCATATTGTCATATTTCCCGTCTCCTGTGCATTATGCATAGATTTGAATTATTAAGGAGAAAATATTGATATACATTTGAATTAATTTTTTCAGGTGAGGTACCTGGTAGTTCATATTGAAAAGAAGTGTTGAGCAAATTTCTCTAAATAACAAAATAAACAACTTTTGATATGTGCATATTTGCCGAAAACCCAATAGGAAATCATTATTATTAATTTCATGCCTCCCTTATAACCACCACTCCTGCCCGTCCCTAGAAATGTTAGAATGGCTTATTATAAGGAAGGCGTTAGTGCTAATACACATAATGAGTGTTTTATTTAGTTCGGTTGAGTCTTTTGTGCCAAATAAAATTGTTGTCTCCCGCTATAATTTTTAGCGTATAACGTCTTAATATTTCGGTATACGATGATAGTGTATATAAAAAAAAAGTTTCTCTAAATAACAAAATAAACAACTTTTGTTATGTGCATATTTGCTGAAAAAGCAATAGGAAACGAAATATCGCTATTTTTAATTTCTGGTCTCCCTTATAACCCCCACTCCTGCCCGTCCCTAGAAATGTTAGTATGGCTTATTATAAGTAAATCGTTAGTATTAATTCACACAGCGAGTTTGTTTTAGTTCGGTTGAGTCTTTTATGCCAAATAAAATTGTGGACTCCCGCTATAGTGTTTAGCGTATAACTCATTTATACTTCCGTATACGGCAAAAGTGCATATAACAAAAGTTACTCTAAATTACAAAATAAACAACTTTTGTTATGAGCATATTTGCTGAAAAAGCAATAGAAAATGAAATATCGCTATTTTTAATTTCAGGCCTCCCTTATAACCCCCACTCCTGTTCGTCTTAGAGAACATTAATATAGCCTAAAGTCTAAGTTGGGCTAGTAGTAATATACATACCAAGTTTCATAAAATTCGGTTCAGCCGTTTATGCGTGAAAAGGTAACAAACAAACAAACAAATAAACAAACAAACAAACAAACAGACACCAAAGAAACAAAATGCAGTTATGGTGTCTATGACATGTGAAACGAAAAGTTATCGTGAAATTTCGCGAAAAAAATCAATGTACAGACAGAGGTTACAATTTTATATATATATATATATATATATATATATGAGTCACGGGAACCAAGTGATTTTGAAATAATAATAAAATCTCTGTTTCATATCTAAGTTAAATTTTATTAATATAATATCTTACATAAGAACATAGCATTTTAGTTTTAATAAATATCTTCATGAACGGAAAATTACCTCTGGCATGTGTTGGCCGTTTTCATTGATGCATTGTTGAAGCCGGTAAATAAAAAAGTCCGTCACGCAGGGGCTGCGTAAACTAAGCAGATTTCCCACTTGAAGTTTTAAAATAGAGAAATCTGCCTAATAACAACTGTAGTAGTAAGAAACCTCTAAACCTAAAACATTATTTAGGGCGTAATAACCCAGTAGTTTCTAGCCCCAAAAAACAGTTAACCTAACCTCAAAACCTATTCACGAGGGACGAATAGTTATGGAAACGACAACCAGAGCTCTCGGCGGAATGTCCGAACATAGCCTACTGGTGACCACACGCAGAATACAAATGCAAATATCTCGGTTAATATTCAAGATACAGAATACATGTATAGAACAATATTTATAGTAAATGTAATTTGCAATAAGATTGATTCTGTACTATTTGTCGGTCCGACGTATAGTAACGGAGATATTTCGAATTTTCGAAAATCCTCCCCTCTAAACCCCCCTCCCACTGGTCCGATTTCAGCCGTTAACGAACTTGATCTTTCTTTTTACATAAAACGACTAAATATCGAGTTTGGTAACGAACAAACAAAAATTGCGACCGCTAGGGCGGTAACAGACAAATATATAGATGGATATATATATATATATATATATATATATATATATATATATATACATATATATATATATATATACATATACATATAGTTTTGAACGGACATCATTTTCGTCTTCTCCTGGGTAGGATCGATGGCATTTGAAGAAAAATTTCGAAAATTCCGTCATGAGTACAACCTCAATAGCTGATTTCCCTTAAGGGAAATCTGCTAATTAGCCTGAACTAGCCCCTATTTCTTTGAAGAAAATGGTGCTACAGTTACAGTAACTTCTCAGCGTTACATGGTGAACACCTTTTTCATTCCGCAGTTACGAAGAAGAGGTATAGATCATGAACATTTATGGTTTCAACAAGATGGGGCTACTATACACACCGCCAGAGCGTCCATGGCGGTTCTCCGCAATCTGTTTCCTAACCATCTCATTTCAAGACATGGCGACGTTTTATGGCCTCCACACCTCACCTGACCTGTCCACATGCGATTTTTTTCTGTGGGGATTTCTTAAGTTACGTGTCTACGAAAGCAAGCCTCGTACTTTAGAAGAATTAAAGGAAGCGATCCGTCAAAAAATCACTCAAATCAATGCAGACCTGCTGGAAAGAGTTCAGGCTAATTTTATTTACCGACATCAACAATGCATCAATGAAAACAGCCAACACATGCCAGAGGTAATTTTCCGTTCATGAAAAAAATTATTAAAACTAAAATGCTATGTTCTTAGGTACGATATTATATTAATAAAATTTAACTCAGATAAGAAACAGAGATTTTATTATTATTTCAAAATCACTTGGTTCCCGTGACTCACCTTGTATACTAGAATAACAAAATTTTCTTCACTCCAACAGCAAAAAGAAGTCCGTCACGCAGGGGCTGCTGAAAACTAAGGAGATTTCCCTCACCAAGGTTTACAGTAGATAAATATACATAAAGGTAACACTACCGTGAATGCTCAGTAAATTTACAATACAAGTTAATAATCTCTACGACGGAAAGCGGCTGAATTGTAAACAAACAATTAATAAAATATATCTGAATATAAAATCTTAATTTTTTGTAAAACAATTTCCTAAAGCTAGTGCTGTAATTTGTAATGAACCAGAATCAGTTTTATCTCAATCACTCAAATTTTAGTAATCCAAAAACAGAAGAAGGAGGGGGGCGTCAACAGAACGTATTTGCATATTTCTCACAAACTAAAAGTTCAATAAAAACAATATTTGGTATTCAGGCTTCGATTAATGAGGTTTATGATATAACTGAGTATTGTTTATGTAACACTAGTAGAAGTGGGGGTTTACTGAAGGCTGACAACTGAAATATGCAAAAACCACGGTTAATATTCAAAATAGAGAATAAAAAAATGAACAATAATTATAGTACATTTAATTTTCAATATGATTGGTTCTATAAAATTTTTTGATTTGACGTATGGTAACGGGGATATTTCGGTACGTATGGTAACTCCTCCCCTTTAACCCCCCCCCTCCCCCTGTCTCGATTTCAGCCGTTAACGAACTTTATCTTTCTTTTTACATGAAACGACTAAATATCGAGTTTGGTATCGATTAAACAATAATTGCGACCACTAGAGGGGTAACAGACAAATATATATAAAGTCCGTCACGCAGGGGCTGCGTAAACTAAGCAGATTTCCCACGAGTAGTTTTACAGAGAGCCGAAGAGTTAAGAAAACGGCCGACCTAGCTTTTCGTGGGAAACTCACTCTCATCCGTTATTCCCGCCCCGATTTCATACAATTGCAAATATATCGGTTAATATGCAAGATAGAGAATAAATGTATATAACAATATTTATAGTAAATTTAAGATTGATTCTATACAACTTTTCGATCCGACGTATAGTAACGGAGATTTTCGAAAATCCTCCCCTCTAATCCCCCCCCCTCCCACTGGTCCGATTTCAGCCGTTAACGAAGTTGATCTTTCTTTTTACATAAAAAGACTAAATATAGAGTTTTGTAACGATTAAACAAAAATTGCAAACGCTAGAGCGGTAACAGACAAATATATATATATATATATATATATATATATATATACAGTTTTGAACGGACCTCATTTTAGTCATCTACTAGGTAGTCATGAGTACAACCTCAATAGCTGATTTCCCTTAAGGAAAATCTGCTAAAATGGAGGCGAAGGAAGCCAAACTCCTCTGGTCATATTAGTCGCCGGTACTGCAGTTCCCCAAGAAGCTCATGTATGATGACGAAGAAGATCTATAAAAAGCATACTGAAGCTTTTAAAATTGTAGATAGATTATTAAACTATTCTAAAATATATATTAAATCCCAATACATGATGTATTCAGTAAATCCTCTATTAGACTACGCTCTTTAATCAATGCAATTACTCAGAAATCATGCTAAAAAGAGTTAAGAATTGATGCCCCTAACGAATAAATTCACTCTGTCATTCTATTGTATTTTGTTTCAAAAGGTCTTTAGAAACCACAATATTAGTCTTGCTTACAAGTACTGATTACCGGCAAACACTGTGCTGATGTTTATCATACGATCGCTAAATCACCTCTTTAAAGAATGACAACTAAAATCTCTCTCTCTCTCTCTCTCTCTCTCTCTCTCTCTCTCTCTCTATATATATATATATATATATATATATATATCTATGTATATATAAAATTGTAACCGAATTATAAACGAGATATATGTTAAACCGATAGCGGGAGTCATCTATTTTATTGGGCGCTAACGATTGAACCGAACTTAACAAAACTCGGTATGTCAATTAGCATTAATTCTTCCATGATTATAAGCTATATTAAAATGTTTAGGTTAGAACGGGAGTGGCGGTTATAAGGGAGACCTGAAATAAAAATTCGCAATATTTCATTGTATATTTGTTTTACGACAAACATGCACGTAACAAAAGTTGTTTACTTTTTTATTTAGATTAACTTTTTTTTATATACATTTCTCCAGGAACAATGTGTGGAGCAAGTAAGTTGCGTAGAAATATTGATATGCTCAACAATTCATTCCAATTTTAACGATCAGGTACCTCACCTGGAATAATTAATTCAAATCAATGTTAATATTTTGTCCTTAATAGCTGAAATCTATGCATAATGCACAGGAGACGGGAAATATGACAATTTGGAGGACAGTGAAGACTTACATAAAAAAATAATTTTATTATTAACAAATGCCAACAACGGGTATTAACCCTAAACACTGGGACGGGTAAATGTCAAAATATTGTGCAAAGTAAAGCCTTTCCAAAAAAATACCATCCCCATTCAGCCTCAAATCAATTCTCGGGCGAAGCCGGGTATCTGAGATAGTATATATATATATATATATATATATATATATATATATATATATATGTGTACATATATATACATACATATATTTCTTGTCAACAACAGAAGCTGGCCTTCCTTTAGCCCCATCCAATGCGCCCAGAGGGTAACTTTAAAATCTCTATTCTTAGTAAAATAAATGGTTAATAATAAAAAATTAATTTATTAAACAAAGGAACCCTACAATAACTGTTAGTAGAGAAAGTTTTTTAACATTTGCTGAACTCTCGATATCGAAGTCACCATCCTCTTCATCCTCCTCAAACATTTTCTTATAATCTTTTAAATCAGGTTTTTCAAATTTTCTTCTTTCTTTCTTTTTTTCTTCTTTTTTTTCTTCATATTTTTTTTCCTGTTCAACATATGGAAGAGGGTCTGTGCTTAATTCAAGTGCTTCAACAACTGTTCTTATAGCGTCTAAAACAGGATAAATTTGCATAATGTAAAGTTCTGTTGTTTCTCTACATTCGTCAGCTAATCTAATCGGTAAACACAGTCGGTCAACATTATATTCCCTGACGATTCTTTGCAAGTAACCAACTGCACTTCCTCCACAGACTAGAGGGCCGCCCAAGTCGTCGACGCAGGCTATGCCTGTTTGTCTCAGGCACAGTCCATTTTGTCGTATTGATACGAAAGGTTTTAAGCAGGGGCATTCAGTGTGTATAGCAATGACATTATTGTACTTGACAGTGAGACCTCCCGCTTCACCCGGCTCACGATTAGCTTCTCCTCTCCCAATCATAGTGCAAATCAGACTCCGGGAAAGATCCGGCTTTTCTCCAGACAGCTTCAAAATGCCTATATTTCTTGAATACATATCGAATGGTTCGTCAGTTTGAATGAGCGCCATGTCGTATGCGCCAATTAGTGCCTCTTGTCTGAGATGAAGGACAATGCGAGAAATATTACGCGCCTGTTCATATTCTGAGTTCACATAACTACCTGCAAAAACAGTATTCATGCCCAAACCCCAGGTAGAACATTCAGCAGATGTTAATACCCAATCTGGCGCAATCAATGATCCACTGCAATGATGTGATGTACCGTTAAGACCTATAACTGGTAACACAACCATGTATGGAAACTTTTCTTGCGCATCCTTTGGCTCGCCCGAAATTCTTTCCTTTAATCCACTCACCTTACTATAAAGCAGTACTAACCAAAACAACTTATAGGACACCATATTTTAAAGTCGTACGAACCTATTCTTCACTTTTATCAGAAGTGCAAATGCAATAGATACATATGTTACAGTTTTTGTATAAAATAAAACGAAACGTCTCGTGTATCACATGATTTCCTTGTATTCCTTTTGAATTAAATGAACAATCTTTTTTTTTTTTAAGTTCTTTCATTACATATTTCCTGTCCAATGCATCGAATCGACAAAAACTTAAACGTCCGCCACGCAGGGGGCTGAGTAAACTAATGAAATTTCTAATTACAGATCTCATCTCGCTATATATTCTCAATTTCTAAATATTTATTTATTTTGGAGCGTTCGCAGCGTGGCGATATTGCTCATAAAAAAATAACAAAAACAATTTATATAAACAAAATACAAAATGAAAATAGAAACAAGAAAAAATTAAATAATACCAAATAAGAACGCAATCAAAAAGTCCGTCACGCAGGGGCTATGTAAACTAAGCAGATTTCCCCTGTGAAGTATTACAATAGACAAAATCTGCCTAATAATAACAGTAGTAGTAACCTATTCTCGCGAGGACGAATAGTTAGTGAAACGGCCACACTAGCGCTCGGCGGAAACTCCCGAACATAGCCGACCACACTCACAATACAAATAATATCTCCGTTAATATTAAAGATACAGAATAAATGTATAGAACAGTATTTATAGTAAATTTAATTTGCAATATGATTGGTTCTATACAATTTTTTGATCCGACGTATGGTATCGGAGATATTTCGAATTTAATTTCGAATTTCGAGTTAATTTCAGCCATTAACGAACTTGATCTTCCTTTTTACATAAAACGGTTAAATTCCGAGTTTGGTAACGATCAAACAAAAATTGCGACCGATAGAGAGTTAACAGACATATATATATATATATATATATATATATATATATATATATATATATATATATATCCTGGGTAGGATCGATGGACATTTGAAGAAATTTTTCGAAACTCGCGTCATGAGTACGACCTCAATAGCTGATTTCCCTTAAGGGAAATCTGCTAATAGCAAAACTCGGCTAAATAACAGAACGCAACAATATAACAAAACACAACTAAATAACGGAACGCAACTAAATAAAACTCAACTAAATAACAGAACGCAACAATATAACAAAACACAACTAAATAACGGAACGCAACTAAATAAAACTCAACTAAATAACAGAACGCAACAATATAACAAAACACAACTAAATAACAGAACGCAACTAAATAAAACTCAACTAAATAACAGAACGCAACTAAATAAAACTCAACTAAATAACAGAACGCAACAATATAACAAAACACAACTAAATAACAGAACGCAACTAAATAAAACTCAACTAAATAACAGAACGCAACAATATAAAAAAAACACAACTAAATAAGGGAATGCAATTAAATAAAACTCAACTAAACAACTAAATAATAGAACGCAATCAAATAACAATACAACGAATAACAACAATAAACACAAAATTACAAATAAAATAAATAAACAAAACTGTAAAGACTAATAAAATTACGTAAACATTTATGTAATTTCAATGGATAAAAAACTAAACTAAAATCAACTAAATATGAATTAGTATGTACAATAAAATGAAGATTTCTAACACCTAAAATATTTACAATCATATGCTGTCACATTCTTTATCACACTTACAAACATGCATACACACTCAGGCGCGCATGCACATGGACACACACGCGATTTTTAAATGAAAATTTCTAAATAAAAATCCAATAAATAGCTTATTGAAGACTGAAAAAAAGAAATAACTCGCTTAATATTTATGTTAAAATAAAATGTGTTCAACAAGAGTTGACAATAGTATAAATATAACGGATGTATTTTGAATTTTGTAATTCTCGCCTTTGAGCCTTTCCTCCCTTTTCTTGGTCACCTATTAACGATTATGATCTTGAGTGTTGAATTAAATGGTTATTTATCAAGTCTACATTTTCGGGTTAAGAACGTAAGAGCTTAGGTGATGACGTCATCACACAACGTACATAGGTGAATCAAATATAAACGAGACTTTTTTTTTTGTTTTAAATTTATTTTAATTTTAAACGCAAAAAATATTATAGCTTATTTTTCTAAATAATCCCCTGACTTGGAAACACATTTTTCCCAACGGATAGATAGCTTTCCAATTCCTTCCATGTAGAAAGATGCAGGTCGTGTCTGCAGCCAATTGCGCAATAGGCTTCAACCTCACCATCACTGTCGAATCTTTGGCCTCCTAAAGCTTCCTTGAGAGGGCCAAACACATGAAAGTCACAGGGTGACAGGTCTGGACTGTAAGGAGGGTGTTCCAGTGTCTCCCACCCCAGTTGCTCCAATTTTCCCTAGTCATGGCTGCTGTATGGGGGCGAGCATAGTCATGGAGAAGAACCACTTCTCTGATCGGTAGGTCTCGTCTTTTGCGGCGATATGCAAGTCGGATTTTCAACACGATCACGACCCCCCACAAACTGTTTATGACATGCAAACACTCTGGCTCGCGAAAGTGTCTTTTCCCCGAACTGTGCAGTCAATCTCCTCAAGATTTCGGCCGGTTTTACACCTTCTGCGGCGAGATACTTAATTACGACACGTTGCCCAGTCGACGGGGGTACCTCTTCCTCCGACATCGTCACGGTGGACACCGAGACGATCGAGGTGGCGAGATCACGTGCTTCCCCTACTCCTGACTAACCTACCCAACAACAAAAAAGGCGGGAACGTTCTCCCACCACTACTGTGCCGAAAGGCGAAAAGACTCGTTTATATTTGATTCACCCTCACAGTATATATCTCACAGAGTAAAACGTCAATGAAAACAATATTGGGTACTTAAACTTCTAATGAAGAAGTTCATGATAAAACAACTTCTTTCAATATTACATGAGTAGGAGAGGGTTTTACTGTTATTGAAAATTGAAAAATGCAAGTTTCCTCGGTTAATATTCAAGACAGAGAAAATATGTATAAGTTCCTGTAAAACCCCGAAGTGTGGTAAATGTCAGGACTTACGGTAAATCCTAGGATTTACCAAGAGCACTGGCTAAAGTCCGAAATCTAGATGGAATTCTAGCCTTTACCGCTTGGCAGTTGGCCAATCCCCGGATTTACCATCGGACGTGGTAAATGCCCGAAAAAACATTAAATAAATGTGAGATTTCGTATTTTTACCAATGCTGTTTGGTAAATGTGCGGATTTCCGCACATTGACTTTTTTCCCGAAATTTCACGATAACTTTTCGTTTCACATGTCATAGACACCATAACTGCATTTTGTTTCTTTCGTGTATGTTTGTTTGTTTGTTTGTTACCTTTTCACGCATAAACGGCTAAACCGAATTTTATGAAACTTAGAATATATATTACTACTAACTCAACTTAGACTTTAGGCTATATTAATATCCTCTGAGACAAACAGGAGTGGGAGTTATAAGGGAAACCTGAAGTTAAAAATAGCGATATTTCGTTTCCTATTGGTTTTTCGGCCAATATGAACATAACAAAAGTTGTTAATTTTGTTATTTAGAGTAAGGTTTGTTATATACACTTTTTTCGTATACTGAATTATAAACGAGATATACGCTAAAGCCTATAGCGGAAGTCAACAATTTTATTTGGTACATAACATTGAACCGAACTAAACCAAACTCGGTATGTGAATTAGCACTAACGTCTTCTTTATAATAAGCCATGTTAACATTACTAGGGACGGGCAGGAGTTGGGGTTATAAGGGAGGCCTGAAATTAAAAATAGTGATATTTCGTTTCCTATTGGGGTTTCGGCAAATATGAACATAACAAAAGTTGATTATTTTGTTATTTAGAGAAACTTTTGTCATATACACTATCGTCGTATACCAAAGTATAAAAGCAGGCCTGAAATTAAAAATAGTGATATTTCTTTTCCTATTGGGGTTTCGGCAAATATGAACATAACAAAAGTTGTTTATTTTGTTATTTAGAGTAACTTTTGTCATATACACTATCGTCGTATACCGATGTATAAAGGCGTTATAAGGGAGGCCTGAAATTAAAAATAGTGATCTTTCGTTTCCTATTGGGGTTTCGGCAAATATGCACATTACAAAAGTTGTTTATTTTGTTATTTCGAGAAATTTGCTCAACAATTCTTTTCAGTATGAACTACCAGGTACCTCACCTGGAAAAATTAATTCAAATGTATGTTAATGTTTTGTCCTTAATAATTTATATCTATGCATAATGCACAGGAAACGGGAAATATGACATAATTAATTTTATTATTAACAAATCCACCGAAACGACGGGTATTAACCCTAAACACTGGGACGGGTAAATATCGAAATATTGTGCAAAGGAAAGCCTTGCCAAAAAAATACCATCACCATTCAACCTCAAATGAATTCCCGGTCGAAGCCGGGTATCTGAGCTAGTATATATATATATATATATATATATATATATATATATATATATATATATATATATTCTCTAATGCCTCAAAACGAACGGTGTGGGGGGGGGTAGAAGGGAGAAAAATTGAAAATTCGTAATATCTCAGTTATTGTGTAACCAAACTTGTTGCAACTTTAATTTCCTATAAATGTTGAACTATTTATTGAATTTATATATCAAATATTCTTCCGTGTATTTTGTAAAATCTCCCTTAATGGAAATTAGCTATTGGAGTTGTGCTCGTGACGCGATTTTCAAAAAATGTCTTCAAATGTCCATCGATCCTACCTAGCAAAAGCCGAAAATGAGATCTGTTAAATTTTATATATACACAGATGCATTTATAATTGTCCGTTACCACCTAGCGGTCGCTAATTTTGTCCTTTATTTGCCAAACTCCATATATAACCATTTCATGTACAACTAAAAATGAAGTTCTTTCACGGAAAAAATTGGCCCTGGGAAAGGGCGTTTAGGAGGATGTCGAAATACCTTTCTATAAAACTAATCTTATTGTAAATTAAATTGTCTATAAATGTTATTACATACCTATTTTCTCAATCATGAATATTATCCGGGATATTTGCACTTTTAGCAGATTTCCCTTAAGGGAAATCAGCTATTGAGGTTGTACTCATGACGGAATTTTCAACATTTTTCTTCAAATGTCCATCGATCCTACCTAGTAGATGACGAAAATGAGGTCCGTTCAAAACTGTATATATATATATATATATATATATATATATATATATATACATACATATATATGTCTGTTACCGTTCCCCGTTATCGTTACCAAACTCGATAGTTAGTCGTTTTATTTAAAAAGAAAGATCAAGTTCGTTAACGGCTGAAATCGGACCAGTGGGAGGGGAGGATTTTTGAAAATTCGAAATAACTCCGTTACTTTACATCGGATCGATAAATTTTAGAGAATCAATCTTAACAGCAAATTAAATTGACTATAAATATTGTTATAAGCATGTTTTCTCTATCTTGAATATTAACCGAGATATTTGCATTTTTATTAAATCTCGGCGCCTAACGGACGAGAGTTACTTTCCCGCCAAAGCTAGTTCGGCCGTTTCCTTGACTGGCTCGGCTCTCGTGAAATTTCTCTATTGTAATACTTCACATGGGAAATCTGCTTAGTTTACGCAGCCCCTGCGTGACGGACTTTTTGGCTTACATTTCTTTTAGTTTTATATAATATCTAGGTCACTGATAAAGTTAAAAAAATAAAAGATTACATTAATTAGTGGTTTTACATACTCTAAACCACATTTATCTTATAGGTAATAAAGTGTATTATTATGGAATGTTAATGTTATTTTTCCAACTGAAGTAAACAAAGAATTACTTTTAATCGCAGATAATTTATATATAATGTCTATTTAAATAATATAATCTACGTAAATTAAAATAATATACCCTACCTGTCTTTTTTTTTTTTTTTTTTCTTTTTTTTTTTTTTTTTTTTTAATTCTATTCGATTCTATCGTAGAATCGATAGACATTTTCCGAAAATCGCTTAATGAGTACAGCCTCAACTAACTCAATCTGCTATTGAGGTCGCACTCATGACGAGATTTTCGAAAAAAATGTCCATCGATCCTACCCAGGAGATGACGAAAATGAGGTCCGTTCAAAATTATATATATTTGTCTGATAACGCTCTAGCGGTCGACATTTTTGTTTGATCGTTACGAAACTCGATATTTAAACGTTTTAAGCAAAAAGACAGATCAAGTTCGTTAATGGCTGAAATCGGACTAGTTGGAGGGGGGGGGGATTTCGAAAATTCGAAATATCTCCGTTAACATACGTCGGATCAAAACATTGTATAGAATAAAATTTATATAGAACCTATCTTATTGCAAATTAAATTTACTATAAATATTGTTCTATACATTTATTCTCTATCTTGAATATTAACCGAGATATTTGCATTTGTATTGTGTGTGTGGTCGGCAGGAGTCGGCTATGTTCCGGACTATCCGCCGAGAGCTAGTGCGGCCGTTTCCGTAACTATTCGTCCCTCTTGAATAGGTCTAGAGATTCCTTACTACAAATGTTGTTAATAGGCAGATTTCTCTATTGTACTACTTCACGTGGGAAATCTGCTTAGTTTATGCAGCCACTGCGTGACGGGGTCAATCGTAACTCTCGTCAATTAAAAAGTATTTTATGTTTTGATCACCTGAAACGATTTTTCGACGATGATGTGCACAAACTTTTTGTCGACCTTTTGTATTTGGCTTTTTGAAAAATTAATATAACTCACTCTATACAAAGGGAAATGGGCAACTAGTGCTGCATTATAATTCTATAACAGGATAGCTGATAGGTTTCGGTGGGAACGTAGTACATTAATACATTTGTTACTGATTTTGTTTTGATTTTAGAGAATCAACATCTCCCTCTTCCTCGTTTATATTGCACATTCCAGATAAAGGTGAACTTGTTAACTTCACAGGAACAACACTTTGATTTTGCCACAATAGTTACCGTAATCAGATCTAATGCGTATTCTGGTCTGATTTCATTTTTAGCTATAGTTTTGAATGGACCACATTTTCATCATCTTCTGGTTAGGACAGATGGAAATTTGTAGAATGTTTACGAGATTTGCGTCATGAATTCAATTTCAATAGTTGATTTCCCCCGAGGGATATCTACTAAACTGGAGACGGCTAGAGAGGTTTAGTTGGCAGTTGGTTTGGCAATGGTAGCCGAGAGCTAGAGATGATCCTAGGAACGTGCGGCGTGGGCGTTCTGTCCAAACACTACTATCTATGTCAGGGCCACCCTGGGAACATGCCCCTTCATTCATCCTTATACACCAAATACCCTCAAACAACAAACAACTTCAATCGGGCCCAAAAATAAGCACCGAACAAGCACCCACTATATCAAGATTAGGATTTGCTTAAAGATAGTTGTTGTCTTTAGTATCTTTACTTGCTTTTTTGGAAATTTCTTGAAGTTCCTGCCTAGGAGATGACGAAAATATGTGTCTTTATATATATACAGGCAGGAACTTCAAAAAAATTCCGATAAAACATGTCAAGATACTAAAGAATAACACTATCTTTATACAAATTCTAGTTTTTAGTTATATATATATATATATATATATATATATATATATATATAATAAAAATAATTATTTTGAAAATTAAAAATAATTAGAGCCCATAAATGTGGTTATTTTTTATTCTAAGTGAATCCGTTATAAAATGTAGTTACTGATCACAGTAATTTTGAATATTCACTCATTCACTGTAAAACCATAAATCTATGATTTTTTAATTTCTTTTTTGATTTGTTAGCTGTCAGCTATATCTCTCAGTTTGACCTCCAACAAATGATTTTGTGAGGGGGTATTATGTTGGAAATAAATAATTTCATAATTTATTATTTGTTTATTAACGTCCACGTTTTGCAACTTAGGCTAATCGGGACTGGTTATCTACAGGTTACCACCCTTTTCTAGCTAGGGTGGGATTTTAGGACCTTATTTAATGAATTTCGTCACTAAATAATTTCCTTTGCCCAAGCGAGAATCGAACTCGCCACTCTAGGTTTACCATGTGAGATAAAGGTCAACGCTTTAACTCGCATGGCTAACCTGAGCCCCTATTTATAAATTTCATAATTTATAATAATAATAAAGGAAATAATAATAAAGATTTACAGTTTTTAAGGTAATCAATTAATTACTATTAAAAATCTCGTTTTTGTATCATTTTTAAGTATGTTTTAATATTATTTTTATTTATTAACCTCCTTTTTTTGTTATTAAAGCTAATCAGAATATGAAAAAGAAAATGACGGTTCCCATTTGAAATGAAGTTATGAGTCAGGAAATTATATGTTTAGTGGATGTATATTATATTATAATTAACCAGCAAAGACTCTTTGGGGAAAGTGTGGGGTCTGAATACGAATTTTTTTTATTCTATTAGAGATACTAAAGATGTCTATACCTTATTTGCCTGTTTTAATTTATCATAAACAAAAGCCCATCACGCAGGGGCTGCGTAAACTAAGCAGATTTCCCACGTGAAGTTTTACAATAGAGAAATTTCACGAGAGCCGTGCAGTTAAGGAAACGGCCGAACTAGCTTTTGGCGGGAGTCACTCGTCCAGATTTAATAAAAATGCAAATATCTCGGCTAATATACTAGATAGAGAATAAATGTATATAACAATATTTATAGTAAATTTAATGTGCAATAAGATTGATTCTGTACAATTTTTCGATCTGACGTATAGTAACGAAGATATTTCGAATTTTCGAAAATCCTCCCCTCTAAACTCCCCCTCCCAATGGTCCGATTTCAACTGTTAACGAGCTTACTCTTTCTTTTTACATAAAATGACTAAATATCGAGTTTGGTAACGATCAAACAAAAATTGCGACCGCTAGAGCGGTAACAGACAAATATATATATATATATATATATATATATATATATATATATATATACATATATATTTTTGAACTGACCTCATTTTAGTCATCTACTCGGTAGGATCGATGTACATTTAATGAAAAAATTCGAAAATTCCGTCATGAGTACAACCTCAGTAGCTGTTTTCCCTTACGGGAAATCTGCTAAAACTGGTACAATTTATGATCTGTTTTTGTTCCGATGCTTAGGACATGAGCATATTTTCGGTTTGGCTTTATTACCTTCGTCCCAAACTCGAATAAGGTGAACAACCTACATATATTCTACAATTCCTTGTACTATTAAATGTTAAAATAACTTTCATTGCGGGCGTTACATACATAGTAGCCAAAATTCAAAATTTAGTGTGATTATTGAAAATATTGATTTATTCAATAGATATTGAAGTATAAATTGTTAAATGCAGTTGTAAATGAGCACAATGCTCAGGTTTGGTGAGACTGGTATCTTATAAATATGATACATATGTATTATGTATGTCTTATTTCGTAAGAAAACCCCTTTGAAGCAGTTTAAATACTTGGTGAAATTCTGTTGCACGTTCCCAGCGCTGTTATGGTCATTCACCTCTTACTTTCTAGAATATGTTTATGGGACAAGCTTAACATATTCTACATAAAATAGACCACTATTAGCAGATTTCCCTTAAGGGAAATCAGCTATTGAGGTTGTACTCATGACGGAATTTTCGACATTTTTCTTCAAATGTCCATCGATCATACCTAGTAGATGACGAAAATGAGGTCCGTATATATATATATATATACATATATATATATATATATATATATATATATATATATATATATAGATATATTTGTCTGTTACCGCTCTAGCGGTCGCAATTTTTGTTTGATCCTTACCAAACTTCATATTTAAGCGTTTTATGTAAAAAGAAAGATCAAGTTTGTTAACGGCTGAAATCGGACCAGTGGGAGGGGGGGTTTAGAGGGGAGGATTTTCGAAAATTCGAAATATCTCCGTTACTATACGTCGGATCGAAAGATTGTATAGAACCAATCTTATTGCAAATTAAATTTACTATAAATATTGTTATATACATTTATTCTGTATCTTGAATATTAACCGAGATATTTGCATTTGTATTCTGCGTGTGGCCACCAGTAGGCTATGTTCGGAGTTTCCGCCGAGAGCTCTGGCGGCCGTTTCCATAACTATCGTCCCTCGTGAATAGGTTTAGAGGTTAGGTTAACTGTTTTTTGGGGCTAGAAACTACTGGGTTATTACGCCCTAAACAATGTTTTTTAGGTTTAAAGGTTTCTTACTACTACAGTTGTTATTAGGCAGATTTCTCTATTGTAAAACTTCACGTGGGAAATCTGCTTAGTTTACGCAGCCCCTGCGTGACGGACTTTTACTTTTTTATTAATACAGGAAAACATTAAATGAATGATTATTATGTATTATTGAAATGTTTAATCACACCAATCTCTAGGAATAAATATCTAATGAGATTCAGGAGTGCTCCAAGACAAACCTCTATAAATATATTCCTCGACTAGAGTTATTATTATAATAAGCCAAATGTATTGAAGGGTTTGCTGCAAAAAGGAGGCAGCTCCAATTTTTCCAGTTTTTGGGAAATCAAAAAAAAACGTTTAAAAAATTCAAATTTTAAGTTATGTAAAAATATTGTTGTTTCATACTTTCAATTATGGTGTTTACATATTAGAACAGTATTTTCATTCAAAAAATGTCATCCAAATGTTGGTGGTACGTGGATTATCCTTGGAGCTACCTCTCTTTTGCCCAAAAAAATGGAATATGAGGAATGGAGGAATATTTTATGTCTTGGAAAAAGGTGTATAAATAAATATAACGTACTATTATTATGTATTTTTTATTCAAAGAAAACTGAAAATAAAGTACAGCAAAATTACAAACAGAAAATTACACATTATAACGAATAACATAAAATACGAAAATAACATTATCGTAACGAAAATAACATCATAACGATTGAAGCTGCATCCTTTTTGTGCCAAATAAGAGGGTTTTTTTTTGGCACAAGAAAGTGTTTATAACTCCCAACAGCTATGGGATGGAGCTACCTCCTTTTTGCAGCAAACCCTTCAATTCCTTTTAGCAGATTTCCCTTAAGGGAAATCAGCTATTGAGGTCGTACTCATGATGCGAGTTTCGAAAAATTTCTTCAAAAGTCCATCGATCCTACCCAGGAGATGACGAAAATGAGGTCCGTTCAAAATTATATATATATATATATATATATATATATATATATATATATATATATTTGTCTGTTAACGCTCTAGCGGTCGCAATTTTCGTTTGATCGTTACCAAACTCGATATTTAAACGTTTTATGCAAAAATAAAGATCAAGTTCGTTAATGGCTGAAATTGGACCAGTGGAAGGGGGGGGGTTTAGAGGGGAGGATTTTTGAAAATTCGAAATATCTCCGTTACTATACATCGGATCGAAAAATTATATAGAATCAATCTTATTGCAAATTAAAGTTACTATAAATATTGTTATATACATTTCTTCACTATCTTGAATATTAACCAAGATATTTGCATTTTTCTGTTTTCAGCTTCTGAGATGCGATCGGCTAACTTCGGGTTTAGTCGTGAGTTTCCATCAAGAGCTAGTTAGGGCCGTTCCCGTAACTGTTTGACTCTCTATTCTGAAATTTCTCTATTCTAAAACTTCACGTGGGAAATCTGCTTAGTTTACGCAGCCCCTGCGTGACGGACTTTTTTTAATGGGCTCTAGTACTTCAGAACTGTTTTTATCTCACTCCTTTACTCTAAATTGTCATTAATCGTGTACTCTGGTTTTTAATCCAAATATTTCTTTAATTTTATTTTTATGCAACTTTTTCAAAGTTTTCATTTATATTGTTGTGTACATCTGTACAATACATTTTGATTATTTGAAGGAAATCTGCTATAGAGGTTGAACTCATAAAGCGATTTTCGAAACATTACCTCAAATGTCGAAAACGAGGTCCGTTCAAAACTATAAATGTGTGTGTGTGTGCGTGCGAGCGTGCGTGTGTGTGAATTATTATCGTTATTATTATTTGAAAATACGAAAAGTCTCTGTTATAATACCTTTGATCGAAAAATTGAATAGAACCAATATTATTGCCCATTTAGTGTTCTGTAAATGTTGCTATATATGCTTCTTCTGTTTCTTGATTATACCAAGCTTAAGTACATGCAAGTCTTCAATGAACTTTCGCCGCGTGAGGTACATGCGCGTTTCTTCAAATGTCCATCTATCCTGCCTAGGAGATGACGAAAATGAGGTCCATTCAAAAATGTGTGTGTATATATATATATATATATATATATATCTATATATATATTTGTCTGTTACCGCTCTAGCGGTCGCAATTATTGTTTGTTCGTTGCCAAACTCGATATTTAGTCATTTTATTAAAAAGAAAAATCGAGTTCATTAACTGCTGAATTCAGAAATCTTGGCTTAGAGGGGTTAAATTTTGAAAATGTGAAATATCTCCGTTACTATAGGTCGGATCGAAAAGGTGTATAGAACCAATCTTATTGCCAATCAAATTTACTATACATATTGTTATATACATTTATTCTCTATCTTGAATATTAACCGAGATATTTGCATTTTACAGCCTCCAACAAACACCCAAATTCAGTAATTTTTTTTCTTTCCGGTGAGAGGTTAGTAAACCTGTTTGTTTACATTCCAGATTCTTCCCATCGGGAAATCATTAAAATTTACAGAATGATTTTTTTATTCTTTTATTTATTTATGTCACTTAATATTCATATTTGTGTTACCAGTATGTAGATTTATCTATTGTTAAACCACGAGGGAAATCTGCTTAGTTTTCGCAGCCCCTTGGCGGACTATTTTTTTTAACAAGGGGTAAATAGAGAATAGATGAAGAGATGACATCACCAGTGTGCCATTCCAGCCCTTGGGAAATCTGTATAATATATATAGTCCTTCGATACTAATTGTAGTGAAGTTTTATCTCCATTGATGCTACATAGCAGAAACACGTTGAAATGTCCTCATTAAGCCAAATATTACTTCAGAGGCCTATAGATACGTATATAATAGATGGTAAATTACAAGCATTCATTAGATTAGTCCTACAGGTATGAATGGGGTAGATCGTTAGGGCTGATATAGTAAGAAGTCGGTGTGTATTTATGAATGAAGGGAGAAAGTTATGAATGAGATATAGATAATTACTGCCCATTCACTAATTCTTCCCACCCCGAAGACATAACTGCTCCCTGCTCTAGGAATTATCTTCCCCATACATCTGCCATTGGCCGCTCGTAATTTATTGTTTTTTTTTTTACAATAATATTTTTTTGTTGAATCCCCCCACCCCACTTATAGGATCATTACGATCTAAAGGCTATACCTTTTAGTTGCAACCATTGTTTTCTATCAGATACTGCTCTTTTCATATTACTATACTCACCCAAATCCATAAGATGCTTGATGTCTTCAAAAGGAGTTTCTTGGCCTTCCTCTTCCCCTATACCCAAGAAAGTATCGCTCTTCTTTTTTCCATGGCCTTGATAAGACCTTTTTCTCTCACTTACCTCGTTTAGAACTTCCTAGTTTGATTTTCTTTAATCTAACTTGTTCTAGTTATCTATTCCCGGTCCACATTCCCATTGCTTCCAATCTATTATAACCCCTTTTGTGGAGAGTCCAACTTTTGCTTCCGTAAAGTAGAACACTGCATACGAAAGACATTCTGAGGAGTCTTTCGCCATTTTAGCATTTAGCTATTTTTGAAAAATTCCTCAAATATAAACCATTCTTTAACATCACTTGAAACCACCTTATTGTCTAATATACTGTACAAATTCTGTGTCATATGTTGAAAGTGATTCATCAAAAAAATTCTTTGCACTCATTTTCCACTTCTTCAAATGCGTCCTAACTCGTTCCACAGAGGAATTGTATTATGGACCGGAATAGATGGTAATCTGAAGGCAGAATGATCTGCAATAGAGACAGATCACCTTCAGCCTTGTTCATTTCTGCTGTGATCATCTTGAATAGTCATTGACTCTGTTCTACTTCAATGGTTTCAGGGGCTGCATTATTTGCTTTGCCTCCTTTTTATATCCTTCTAAGAAGTAATGATTCCACGTCTTCCGGTTTATTTTACATTTCCTTCAATGACTTTCAGCGAGGTATAAAGGAGAAATCGATTCCTCCAGAATATATTCGCAAATCAAAATATTTGTTACTTGTACTCATAGATAGGGGAATATTTATGTCAGAGATAATCAAAGGATTCTTTGTTGATTGCAGTCGTAATCATGTAATTTGTACATGAACGACATTGACGAGACTGAAATTTGAAGCATAGTGATCCAAAAAAATTTCAGTTTTCAACGGAATCTATCATTTTGTCCATCTTGTCCCATTTTGGTTACCTTTGGCGTGACGTGTACGTATTTCGAATAACTCAAAACGTCCGTCACGCAGGAGCTGCGTAAACTTAGCAGATTTTCCACGTGCTGGTATAGTACACTTGTGATCTAATCTCACCTCAAATTCTCTAATTCTTTGTAAAAAAACCGATGAGTAAAAGGGTCTTTGAGGGGGGAGGGGGGTTGCTGAAGGCCGAAAACAATAAAGCCCAAACAACTCGCATTATTGGAAAAATGTATGCTGTACCTTGTAGATCATCAATAGCTTAACAAGAATGATTCTATAACATTTGGTGAGGCGACTCATAATAACGGAGAAATTGAAATTTTGATAACTTTTCGTTTCACATGTCATAGACACCATAACTGCATTTTGTTTCTTTCGTGTGTGTTTGTTTGTTTGTTTGTTACCTTTTCACGCATAAACGGCTGAACCGAATTTTATGAAACTTGGTATGTATATTACTACTAACCCAACTTAGACTTTAGGCTATGTTAATATTCTCTGGGACGAACAGGAGTGGGGGTTATAAGGAAGGGCTGAAATTAAAAATAGCAATATTTCGTTTCCTAATGCATTTTTGGCAATTATGCACATAACAAAAGTTGTTTATTTTGTTATTTGGAGTAACTTTTGTTATATAAACTTTTGTCGTATTCCTAAGCATAAATGAGTTATACGTTAAAAACTGCTGCGGAAGTCAACAATTTTATTTGGCCCAAAAAACTCAACCGAACTAAACCAAACTCGGTATGTGAGTTAGCACTAGCGCCTTCCTTATAATAAGCTATACTAACATTTCTAGGGACGGGCAGGAGTGGGGGTTATAAGGGAGGCCTGAAATTAAAAATAGTGATATTTCGTTTCCTATTGGGGTTTCGGCAAATATGTACATTACAAAAGTTGTTTATTTTGTTATTTAGAGAAACTTTTGTTATATACAATATCGTCGTATACCGAAGTATAAAGGCGTTATACGCTAAAAATTATAGCGGGAATCAACAATTTTATTTGGCACAAAAGACTCAACCGAACTAAATAAAACACTCGGTATGTGTATTAGCACTAACGCCATCCTTATAATAAGCCATACTAACATTTCTAGGAACGGGCAGGAGTGGGGGTTATAAGGGAGGCCTGAATATACAAATTTTATTATTAACAAATCCACAGAAACGACGGGTATTAGCCCTAAACACTGAGACGGGTAAATGTTAAAATATTGTGCAAAGTAAAGCCTTGCCAAAAAAATACCATCACCATTCAGCCTCAAATCAATTCCCGAGCAAAGCCGGGTATCTGAGCTAGTATATATATATATAATAGTCATTTTGGTCATCTCCTGGATAGGATCGATGGACATTTGAAGAAGAATAGCTGATTTCTCAGAACGGAAATCTACTAAAACGTCAATGTCTGACCGTCTTAAATGATTTTTCTATTATTACAGTGTACAAATAATTATTTATTAAGCTCATATGGTTATCTTAAATTATATCCCAGATAATTATATTGTGTTATCAACACTGAAGTAATGCTTGTACTTATACTTGTTCAATATTATCTGTACGTAATAATTTGATAATAACTTTTTTTTTTCCTTTCAATCCCGAATTAATTAGATATTTATCATTAGATAATTATTTATTTAATTTCTATTAATTCCATTAATGCACCTCTCTTCGGATCACTTTATCTGATCCAGTCTTCATTGTACAAAACCTTTTCACATATCTCCATTATTAGGTGTCATATATATGTATACACACACACACACACACACACACACACTCACACACATACATACATACATACTTACATACTAGCTAATTAACCCGGCTTCACTCATGAAATCATGACTCCAATGCTCGGGGAGTTTGAATTATGATTGTAATTTCTTTTCATTTTACTATGCACAATATTATTGGGTTGATGCAAAACTAATGCAGGTTTTTAATATTCATTGAAAATAGGCCATATCTTTACTTAATATACACTCCTCGTCAAAAAAAACGGAACACCCTAAAATTTATTAATTTCATTGGGTTTTTACTGAAGCAGAGAATCATACCTTATTGTGTCTTATAATACAAGTACATAGGAGTAATAAAAAGTGTATTTCAGAAAGAAAAAATAATTCCTTTAATTACAAAAAAAAATAAAAATTTATCCTAAAAATGAAAAAACAAAATTTTAACTTTTTAAAAAATTAAATTGACTATTCATACACTAATAACCAGTGTTGCCACCTCTTGCTCGAATGACAGCCTCCATAGGTGTGGGCATGCTCCTGATCAAGTCCTGGACGACCTCCTGAGGTAATCTTCCCGACCCTTCCAAAACGGCAGCCTCAAGCTCCCTGAGGTTGAGGGTGCTGGTTCCCTGGCTCCAACTCTTCTTTTTAGTCTGTCCCATAAATGTTCTATGCAATTTAGATCAGGGCTCCTCGCTGGCCACGGCAATGTGTCGATATTAATTTCAGATAGGTAGTCCCTAACAATACGGGCAACATGTGACCTTGCATTATCATGGATAAGAAATGCATTTTCACCAATAAATGGCATGTATGGCATGACATGGCCCTCCAAAATGTCTGCCACGTATCTTTGTGCAGTCAAAGGGCCCCCACGAATTGAAACTAACTCTGTGCGAGCTTCCCATGAGATGCCAGCCCAGAACATTACGGAGCCCACACCATAATAAGGCTTCCTTCCGACTATACAACATTGGCTGTATCGCTCACCTGGCTTCCTCCACATTCTTCTGTGTCCGTCAGGAGAGTTTAGCGCCACTCTGGTCTCATCGGTGAACAGGACTCGTCTCCAGTCATCGACAGTCCAATCTCGGTGCTCCTGGGCAAACCTAAGGCGGGCTCTTCGGTGCTCTCTGAAGAGAAGTGGTCCAACCATGGGCCTTCGTCACCTCAGTCCACTATTCCTCACTCGTCTCGTAACTATTGATACCAAAACATGTAAGTTTCGGACACCAGTGACCAAGTTTCTTAAGTCGTATGCTGTTTTTAGCCGATTTCTGAGAGTCTGGAGCCGGATAAAACGGTTGTCTTCTGCTGATGTGACCCGTGGTTGGCCCGATCCAGGTCTTCTTGCGTATCCTCCTGTCTCTCTGAATCGTTTCAAGACCCGTGCGACAGTTGACAAGTGGACCCCAAGTCGATTAGCAATGTAACGTGTGCTACGGTCTTCTTGGTGCATCGTCACTGCCCTAATTGTGTCATCTCTATCTAACTGTGCCATAATTACTTATGAATTCTAAAATAATGCGTACTTGATGAAATTAACATGAATACTGAGCCCTAGTAATTTTTTTTTGTATCCCTAAGTCGATAAGAATGACTATGGAATTTGTGCTGTTTCTAAACAATAGGATTAAAGATAAGAAGAAGTGCTGGAATTCAAATGAAATTGTTGTTTTAGCAGATTTCCGTTAAGGGAAATCAGCTATTGAGGTCGTACTCATGACGCGAGTTTCGAAAAATTTCTTCAAATGTCCATCGATCCTACCCCGGAGATGACGAAAATGATGTCCGTTCAAAATTATATATATATATTTATATATATATCCATATATATATATATATATATATATATATATATATATATATATATATATATATATAGATATATATATTTGTCTGTTAACACTCTAGCGGTGGCAATTTTTGTTTAATCGTTACCAAACTCAGCATTTAATCGTTTTATGTAAAAAGGAAGATCAAGTTCGTTAATGGCTGAAATCGGACCAGTAGGAGAGGGGGTTAGGGAGGGGATTTTGAATATTCGAAATATCTCCGTTACTATACGTCGGGTCGAAAAAATGTGTATAAGCAATCTTATTGAAAAGTAAATGATCTATAAATATTTTTCTATACATATTGGCTGTATCATGAATATTAACCGAGATATTTGGATTTGTATTGTGAGTGTGGTCGGCTTGTTCGGGAGTTTCCGCCGAGCGCACTAGCGCTAGTGTGGCCGTTTCACTAACTATTCGTCCTCATGAGAATAGGTTATTATTAGGCAGATTTCTCTATTGTAAAACTTCATGTGGGAAATCTGCTTAGTTTACGCAGCCCCTGCGTGACGGACTTTTTTTCCTCCAATGTATTTGTCTGATTAGAAACATCAACATAATATTTTTTATTTCAATTAAAAACTTGTGTAATCAATAAATTTTAGGGTGTTGCGTTTGTTTTGACGAGGAGTATACATTTAAACATTCATACATATAAAATAAATACGTCGTGAGTACAACCTTAATAGGAGGAGGTTGAGATAGTGGCCACTAGATGGGAGGAGTTGATAGTGCTGGAAGGGGCAGCACCTATCGGTAAGGGAGGGAATCTCCTGCTTCCTACTTGTGCCGCTAGATAGCACTGCATCTTGCAGCTATGGCAGATCATTCTAGCGGCCAGTCTTGCAAACAGCCTAGTACAACAACGTCTCTATAGGTAGAGCTTCTCTCCGCCCTCCTCTTTTCCTCTCCTCCCTCATGCTTAGGGGAAATCTGCTACTAATATTGAACTCGTGACGATTTTCATAAAAGTCCGTCGCACAGGAGCCGCGTTAGCTAAGCAGATTTCCCACGTGCGTCACGTATTTCCATTTATCTCAAAAAGTAAATGCAACAATAATTGAAGGGTTTGCTGCAAAAAGGAGCTAGCTCCAATTTTTCCAGTTTTTGAGAAACCAAAAAAAACGTTTAAAAAATTCAAATTTAAAGTTATATAAAAATATTGTTGTTGCTTACTTTCAATTATGGTGTTTACATATTAGAACAGTAAATATCATCCAAATTTTGGTGGTACGTGGATGATCCTTGGAGCTACCTCTATTTTGCCCAAAAGAATGGAATATGAGGAATGGAGAAATATGTTATGTCTTGGGAAAAGGTGTAAAAATAAATAGAATGTAATATTATTATGTATTTTTTATTCAAAGAAAACTGAAAATAAAGAACAGCAAAATTATTGGGTTTACAAACAGAAAATAACATCACTATAACGAATAACATAAAATACCAAAATAACATCATTATAACGAATAACATAAAATACCAAAATAACATCACTATAACGAATAACATAAAATACGAAAATAACATCACTATAACGAATAACATAAAATACGAAAATAACATCACTATAACGAATAACATAAAATACGAAAATAACATCACTATAACGAATAACATAAAATACGAAAATAACATCATTATAACGAATAACATAAAATACGAAAATAACATCATTATAATGAATAACATAAAATACGAAAATAACATCATTACAACATCATAACGATTGAAAGCTGCATCCTTTTGGGGCCAAATAAAAGAGTTTTTTTTTTTGGCACATGAAAGTGTTTATAACTCCCAACAGCTATGGGATGGAGCTACCTCCTTTTTGCAGCAAACCCTTCAATTGCTATTTAGGCTTCAAATAAAGTATTTCATAACATAACTGCTTATTTTTAATGACATGAGGTGGAGTGGGGTTTACTGAAGGCCGAAAACCGAAAAATTCGAATATCTCCCTAAACAATCGACATAGAGAAAAAAACGTATATAAAACATTCAAAGAGCATTACATTTTCAATAACTTTGGTCCTATGCAATATTCCGATACGACGTATAATAAAGGACATACTGAGGTTTTTCGAAATTCCTCCCTCTAAATGTCGAGTTTGGTAACGATTAAATAAAAATTGCGACCGCTAGTGCGTTAACAAATAAACACACACACACACACACACACACACACACACATATATATATATATATATATGTGTGTGTGTGTGTGTGTGTGTGTGTGCGTGTGTGTACAGTTTTGAATGAACCTGCGTAAATTAAACACGATCGTTACCAAACTCGATTTGTAATCGTTCTTTGTAAAAAGAAAGATCAAGTTCCTTAAAGACATATTAATTCGACCAGTGGGAGGAAGGGGGTTTGTTTGGAAGGGCGAATTTCGAAAATTGGAAATATCTCTCTTACTATTGGTCTGATCGAAAAATAGTTCATAACCGATCTTATTGCAAATTGAATTAATTATTAATGTTGTTATATGTACATTTTTTCTTTCGTGAATCTGAGCGGAGATATTTGAAGTTTTTACTTTGTATCCTTAAGTAAACCCCGCCCCTAATCATGTCATGTTAGCAATAAGCTATTACTTTTCGAAACACTTTTTCTAAGCTCGTGTTCACAATATTGGTTCAAGGAACCTTAACATGCAAGCCAGCACGTGGGGAATCTCCTTGGTTAACGCAGGGGCTGCGTTAAGGACTTTTTTTACATAAAACTTTCAAGTTTGTTATCTCCTGGGTAGGATCGATAGACATTTGAAAAAGCTTTTCGAAATTGCATAAATTGTCTCGTACAACTTATATACCATATTTCCCCAGGGGAAATCTGCTAAATATAATATTTTTTAATAATATTAAAACTAAATAATTAATCTGATGTAAACTGAAATGAAATGTGTTCATTTCCATTAAATGTTATCATAACATAATATGTTGTTGTTGTTGTTGTTGTATAGGGTTTAAGGGCGAAAAACTACCAGGTTATCATCGCCCTGTAATATTTATAATTCACATTTTGGTATCCTCATCCATATCGCCATTTTAACAATATAAACGAGGATACGAGCAATTGCACTTTATATTTCTTTGTATAAAACTCGTGTTTTTTACAAAATTAAACAATTTATGGAGTTCTTTCGGGTCATCTCCAAGGGCCACTTCTATACTATTGGAAATATTGTATTTGTTTCTAATATCTGTATACTTATGGCATTCCATTAATATGTGATATATAGTCAGTTCTGTGTTACATTTCTCACAAATCGGGGGTTGATCTTTTGTCATAAGATAGCCATGCGTAAGTCGTGTGTGTCATATTCGGAGTCTTCCTAATACAATTTCATCTCTTCTGTTGTCTCTTGTCGAATATTTCCATGGACGGATGGTGGTTTTAATAGTTTTTATTTTATTGTTCAGGGTTTCATTCCACATGTGTTGCCAGTTTTTATTAATTTCTTCTTTGAGTGGTTGGTAGGAGTTCTGCAGATGTAATTGTTGTTGGGGTGATGGAGTCGAGTTGATTTGCTTCTCTGGCTGCTAAATCTGCTTTTTTGTTTCCATCTATTCCCACGTGGCTTGGGATCCACATGAAGTAGACGGCCCTTTTTAGGTCTCGGAGCATTTGTATTTGATTTTGTATTTTTTTTACTATTGGGTTGTTTGTGAATACATCTTTGATACTCAATAGGGCACTCAACGAGTCAGTGCAAATCAGGAATTTTTCTTGAGTTGAGTGGTTGCAAATGCAGTGATATAGAGCGAATTTAATTGCGAATAGTTCGGCGGAATAGATGCTGGTTAATTTGATGAGTTTTTATTTTTGGCAGGCTTTTTCTTCGTAGTAGGCGCAGGAGGAAGACTCGGTAATTTTCGAACCATCAGTGTATATTATCTTTTTGTGTTTATATTTTTCTATTTTATTAATGAAAGCTTCCTTTATTTTCCAATAACATAATATGATACGTCAAATAGTATTTTTTTTTCTATTTAATAATTTTCTAATATTATGTCAATTAAAGTCTATTTAAATTATTTAATTACATTTCTACTTATATATTAAATTCGTTAAATTATAAGAATACATAGTATAAATTTCATCAATTTAAATAATTATGTAAAATAAATTTGTTTCATTAACAATCTTAATACAACTCTAAATATGTACAATTCTTTTACAACTCTAAAACATACATTTTTTTATTTATTGGCACGCAGAGTTAATAAAGGATGAGTAGTTTTATAAATGTTGAGAACCTTGACCAACCTTATAGAAACAACGTACTTGATCACAAATTATTTTAGACTTATATTTATGGCAATTATTTAGTTGCTTTATTTAATAATTGAACATTTTTCAAGATATTCCTCTTGTGTATAAAACCGTGCGTCGTACATGTTCTTAAGTATGTTCATTAATTTATTTTTAAACAGAGAGCATTTTTTAATCACATCAAATACTTAAAAAACTGCAGAGGACTTGGCCTTCTTATTGATCCTTATCAATTGGTTCCTCTACCATCCAGCATATTCCAGATATATCACTTCAAATACATTCAAGCAGAGGGTTAAAGAGTTTTAATCCTGAAATGATACACTATTCTCGAAATATTTATGTTTGTGGTTGGATGCTTGAGTATATTCTTGTATTAGCAGATTTCCCTTAAGGGAAATGAGCTATTGAGGTTGTACTCATGACGGAATTTTCGAAATTTCTCTTCAAATGTCCATCGATCCTACCCAGGAGATGACGAAAATGATGTCCGTTCAAAACTGTGTATATATATATATATATATATATATATATATATATATATATATATATATATATATATATATATATTTGTCTGTTACCGCTCTAGCGGTCGCAATTTTTGTTTGATCGTTACCAAACTCGATATTTAGTCGTTTTATGTAAAAAGAAAGAGCAATTTCGTTAACGGCTGAAATCGGACCAGTGGGAGGGGGGGTTTAGAGGGAAGGATTTTCGAACATGCGAAATATCTCCGTTACTGTACGTCGGACCGAAAAATTGTACAGAATCAATCTTATTGCAAATTAAATTTACTATAAATATTGTTATATACATTTATTCTCAATCTTGAATATTAACCGAGATATTTGCATTTGTATTCTGGGTGTGGTCACCAGTAGGCTATGTTCCGACTTTCCGCCGAGAGCTCTGGCGGCCGTTTCCATAACTATTCGTCTCTCGTGAATAGGTTTAGAGGTTAGGTTAACTGTTTTTGGGGCTAGAAACTACTGGGTTATTACTCACTAAATAATGTTTTAGGTTTAGAGGTTTCTTCTACTACAGTTGTTATTAGGCAGATTTCTCTATTGTAAAACATCACGCGGGAAATCTGCGTAGTTTACGCAGCGCCTGCGTGACGGACTTTCTTGTTTTATGATTATGTGGTATGTTTGTAAAACAAGTTCATGTTTTGTTTCACAAATAATATTGTTTGATACATATATTTTGTGGGGAAAAGTCAGTATTTTTGTCTCCTTAAGAATTGTACGACAGAAGTATTTCAAGTTTCTGTTATATTATATAAACCTTATTTCTCTTATAATTTAAATATTAAATATGATTTTTGCGTCAATCCATAACATCCATAAGTTAACTGATAATGGAAATTTAGTGTAGGTGGTTAGGTTATTTTCACGCCTCGCTGTAATATCACTATATTGGCTTTACATGCGTCACTAGATTAACGCAGATCAACGGACGTGTTCAATAACAGCCATATCCATTCATCCATATAATCCTGGCATGTCCAATATAACTAACTACCTACATATTAACATGTTATGCCACAAATAGATTACGCCTTCAACCAAATCATAATAGAACCTGTGCTATGAACTTTATTCATCTTTCAAGTTTATTCACAACTACGTTCAACATTGCTCCAACTGTGTTAAAATCTTCACTAACAGAAAAAAGTCCGTCACGCAGGGGCTGCGTAAACTAAGCAGATTTCCCAAGTGAAGTTTTACAATAGGGAAATCTGCCTAATAACAACTGTAGTAGTAAGAAACCTCTAAACCTAAAACATTGTTTAGGGCGTAATAACCCAGTAGTTTCTAGCCCCAAAAAACAGTTGACCTAACCTCTAAACCTATTCACGAGGGACGAATAGTTATAGAAACGGCCGCCAGAGCTCTCGGCGGAAAGTCCGAACATAGCCTACTGGTGACCACACGCAGAATACAAATGCAAATATCTCGGTTAGTATTTAAGATACAGAATAAATGTATAGAACACTATTTATAGTAAATTTAATTTGCAATAAGATGTATTCTATACAATTTTTCGATCCGACGCATAATAACGGAGATATTTTGAATTTTCAAAAATCTCCCCTCTAAACCCCCCCCTCCCACTGGTCCGATTTCAGCCATTAACGAACTTGATCTTCCTTTTTACATAAAACGATTAAATTCCGAGTTTGGCAAAGATCAAACAAGAATTGCGACCGCTAGAGCGTTAACAGACAAATATATATATATATATATATATATATATATATATATATATATATATATATATATAATTTTGAACGGACCTCATTTTCGTCATCTCCTGGGTAGGATCGATGGACATTTGAAGAAATTTTTCGAAACTCGCATCATGAGTACGACCTCAATAGCTGATTTCCCTTGAGGGAAATCTGCTAAAAGGAATTAATTTGTGGCAACAGCGGCGGAATCAAACAGATAAAGGATAACATCTTAAATTAAAATCCCTGTTTTAAAAACCACATTTTACCTAACACAATTAGTAACTGGTCACGGAATACAAACTCTTACTTTTACAGATTCAAATTTACTGCCTCAAATACTTGTAAATGCGTCAGTTACACTGAACCCCCTCCACTTGATTTATGGATGTAGGTTGATTTTTAGACATGCAAACACGGTTAAAGACTAATATTCCCACATGGCCTATCAGTCCCTATATTTTAATTTCAAAATACCATTGGCTATTGATTTAATAGAGTTATTAAAAGCAATAGCCAATGGCATCCTTAAGCTGATATAATATTCAAATAATGTAATTTTTATTATTTATTTTAATCTTATTAATTTTGAAGTTCTTATTTACATATTTTAATATGTATATGCATTCTTATATACAAATTATTACAAGTTTTGATAAAATGCACATATAATGTAAATATGGTAATACTATGTAGAGGATGTAGGTGTACAAAAAAAAAAAAAAAAGTCCGTCACGCAGGGGCTGTGTAAACTAAGCAGATTTCCCACGTGAAGTTATACAATAGAGAAATCTCCATAGGAGAGCCAAACGGTTACGGCAAAGGGCCGAACTAGCTTTTCGCGGGAAATTCAAAAATCCGGTATCGGCCCAAATTTCATAAAAATGCAAATATCTCGGTTAATATTCAAGATAAGGAATAAATGTATAGAACAATATTTATAGTAAATTTAATTTGCAATAAGATTGATTCTATACAATGTTTCGATCCGACGCATAATAACGGAGATATTTTGAATTTTCCGAAAATCCTCCCTCTAAACCCCCTCTCCCACTGGTCCGATTTCAGCCATTAACGAACTTGATCTTTCTTTTTACATAAAACGACTAAATATTGTATTTGGCGACGATCAGACAAACATTGCAACCGCTAGAGCGCTAACACACAAATAGATATATATATATATATATATATATATATATATATATATATATATATATATACAGTTTTGAACGGACCTCCTTTTCGTCATATCCTGGGTAGGATCGATGGACATTTAAAGAAAAATTTCCAAAATCGCATCATGATTACAACCTCAATAGCTGTTTTCCCTTAAGGAAAATCTGCTAAAAAAAAAAAAAAAAAAAAAATCGTTCAGTTTTACTTTTTCAGATCGTATTAGCCTTCAGATCGGAATTTTAAGCGAATATCATGGAGTATCTTCGCAGCCAGCGTCCTAACAATAGGAGTGCAGGTGGTGCATCAAATAGGGAAATCAGCTATTGAGGTTGTACTCATGACGCGATTTTCGACATTTTTGTTCAACTGTCGAATCGAGACTACGCAGTAGCTGACGAAATGGAGGTCCGTGCAAAACTGTGTATATATATATATATATATATATATATATATATATATATATATATTTGTCTGTTATCAAACACGATATATAATCTTTACTTACAAAAAGTAAGATCAAGTTCGTTAATGGCTGAAATCAGACCAGAGGGGGAGAAATTCGAAAATTCTGCGTGATGGACTTTTTTTTAGTTATACTTGTACGAGATAGAGAAATTTTGTTATTTTAAATTTATGATTTTCAACCAACAACCCATTTTCGGTCGTCTGTTGGTTTTAGTTGATTACCCTGAAGGGAAATCAGCTATTGACTTGTACTCATGACGCGATTTTTAAAAAAAGTCCGTCACGCAGGGGCTGCGTAAACTAAGCAGATTTCCCACGTGAAGTAATACAATAGAGAAATCTCCATACAAGAGCCCAACAGTTACGGCAAAGGGCCGACCTAGGTTTTGGCGGGAAATTCAAAAATCCGGTATCGGCCCAAATTTAATAAAAATGCAAATATCTCAGTTAATATTCAAGATAGGGGATAAATGTATAGAACAATATTTATAGTACATTTAATTTGCAATAAGATTGATTCTATACAATTTTTCGATCCGACGCATAATAACGGAGATATTTCGAATTTTCCGAAAATCCCCCCTCTAAACCCCCCCTCCCACTGGACCGATTTCAGCCATTAACGAACTTGATCTTCCTTTTTACATAAAACGATTAAATTCCGAGTTTGGTAACGATCAAACAAAAATTGCGACCGCTAGAGCGTTAACAGACAAATATATATATATATATATATATATATATATATATATATATATATATATATATATATATATATATATAGATATATAAAATTTTGAACGGACCTCATTTTCGTCATCTCCTGGGTAGGATCGATGGACATTTGAAGAAATTTTTCGAAACTCGCGTCATGAGTACGACCTCAATAGCTGATTTCCCTTAAGGGAAATCTGCTAAAACCTCTTCAAGTGCCCATCAATCCTACTTAGTAGATGGTGGAATTATCAATTGAGATTTTAGGCTTGACATGAGTTTCAAAACATTTCTTCAAATGTCCTATTAACCAAAATATTTCCATTTTTTTAATTGATAGCCTCCAGTAAACCCACTTTTGGTCCTCGCAGGCTAACAATACGCCAATATATCATTAAACGTTTTATTTCAAGCGAGAAACATATATGTTGTGTCAAGTCATCAATTAAATATTTACGTTCTTCCTTCGAAAGCGATTATTTTCTTTATACGAGTACCATACTCGACATTCTATTTTGTCATTTAACATTAACATGTTAATTAACAATCTTAATTTCAACATTTTGCAGCAAATTGGTATTAATAAGAATCAAGTTTGGGAAAGACTGTAGCACAGAATGTGAGCTGTATTGTCAACCTGGGTTTGTAATATACTGCAAGATCATGTGTCTTGTTGCTTGCCTTTAATATCGTGTAGAGCGGCTGCTTTCATCTGTGTTTGGTGTCATATGGAGAGATTCAAATAGGGCTTCCTTGACATGATGAAAGTTTCAATTTATTTTGACAAGAGGTAATTTTATTACACTTTGAGGTCCCTCAATTACCTATTTACTCAGTATATTGCTCGCTGGCATTGTTAGAACACGGGTAGAAATTTTTCTGTCTAGTTTCCCCTCACATTGTAATTTATTATTCTTCATTCCATATGTAAAAAAATACTCTGTAGCAATCTTAAATTTATTTTATTGCTAAACAAGAATATATGATCTTACTCAAATTACTAATATATAACAGCATTTGCATATATTTCTATATGTCTTGTGCATTATCTTTGCAATTAACAAAGATATTTACATTTCATTAGTTTTCAGCCTAAACCCCTTGGAAAATCCCCACTCCTACTCATGTTATATTAAAAACAAGCTTTTATACCATGGACTACTTTATTCCAAGCTAATTGCCAAATATTACTTCACTGAACTTCAACTGTGTGAGGTAGATGCAAATAAGTAGCATGTTGACGTCATCACTTAATATTTTCCTGTTTTGATTCGATAATGTTAATTAAACCTACACCGTACTAAATATGTAACCTTTTAATTCAACTGAGCTGTTCATATTCAAGTTAGAAATTTCAAAATATCTCGCATAACATTTATAGAACAAATCTTGTTAAGCTGTTGATGTTCTACAATTGAGGCGGTCTACGTAAAAGGGGCTTATAAGCAAAACTCTTGTTTTGAGAAAACACCAAATGAATATTTCATTGTTGTCTCCTCTTGTCATAGTAATTATAATTCCTGTAATATTAATAAATATTGATATTACACCTATTAAAAAAATATTCAACAATTAAAAAAAACAATCCAGTAACTGGTGTTTTCGTAATAATTAAAAAACATATATTACTTTATAAGCCCTTTTTAGCCAGAATACATTCTTATATAAAAACGTAATTAAAAAGAATATAATTAAATAGATTATAACTTATTTATTTGTTACAATAATGATAATTTGACATTTTAAACAGGAAAAACATCAAAATGAATAGATGTTTCATATATTTGAAGAATAAATTGAAAAAAAAAAAATCTTATACTCCGAGTAAACTCAGTTTGTTTGTTTGAAATCAGTATAACATCTCTCTCACTTTATACACTTTGAGAAATCATATTTTCAATAAAGTCCACATCCTCTTCCTGTAAAAACCGATATAAAGCTTTTACATCATTAACTTTAAGTTGGTTTACTGCTGGGTAAGGACACCTTTGAGTCGCAACGTTGTGAAAATCTGATTAGTAGGCCGCCAATAACTGAACACTTCAAACTGTCCAAGATAATCTTTTGAGCACAGCAGAGCACCATTTTGCAATGATTTTATAATGACATATTTCATTATAGTAAATTTTATTTTGTTTCTTGAGACAGGTTTCTTCAGGAATAGATTATTTAAAAATGGTTCCCAGTCTTGCAGAAGTTCTGCATCCATAACAACTTCAAAGGGTGAAGGGGTTTGCCTGCACTCTACTATTGCTGTTAAATGAGGTTTAGCATTTACAATCACTTCTTTATTTTTTATTTTGTTCCTGATCAAACCAAAGTTTCTATCACATTCTGAGAAACTATGTCCTCTTACTAGGAAAAGTTGTATAACATCTTTTTTATATACCCTTGCAAACCAAGAAGTGAACTTACACATTAGAAAATGTCTATTTTGGCCACCTGTGGCATCAGAAAGCAAAACAGCTGCATCAAAAACATACTAACATAACCACTAACTCCAAGTCAAGACCTGGACGTGAAAACCAGCTGACATTACCCCACAAAAACAGGCGTCCCAACGTCAATTTTCAAGGTATTGCGATGAAACATGCATCATTGAACTCTATATGAAATAGCGGATTTAATAAAGCGTTCTGCGTAACGCACGTACGTTGACCGCCTCAATTGTTGTTTTATATATGTTTTAGCCGCTTTCCTTTCATGGAAATCAGCTGTTGAGTTGTACTCACGAGGCGATTTTCTAAACATTTCCTCAAATGTCCATCGATCCAAGAGATGACAAAAATAAGATCTGTTCAAAACTAAATATATATTTACGCTCTAGCGGCCGCAATTTTGTTTTGATCGTTACCAAACTCGATATTCAAAAGTCTTTTGTAAATTTAAAGATCAAGTTCGTCAATGGCTGAAATCCGACCACTGAGGGAATTCTTAATATATCCGTTATTATGAGTTGGATCGTAAAATTTGAAAGAGCCCATTTTATTGCAAATGTAGTGTTCAATAAATGCTGTTATGTGCGTATTTTCTCTACCATGAATGTTAACCGAGTTATTCGAATTTTATAGTTTTTGGTTTTCTGTAAACCTCCTCTCCTACTCATGTCATATTAATAATACGCTGTTATATTATGAAGTACTTTAAGTGAAGCCTAAATATCAAATATTGTTCTGATTGAACTTTTAGGTTCTGAGATAAATGCACTCTCTGCAGAACTCACAGGTTCTGAGACGTGACGCACGTGGGAAAAATGCTTAGTTACCGCAGCCCCTGCATGACACACTTTTAGCAGATTTCCCTTAAGGAAAATCAGCTATTGAGGTCGTACTCATGACGCGATTTTCGAAAAATTTCTTAAAATGTTCATATAGACATATATATATATATATATATATATATATGTCTGTTAGCACTCTAGCGGTCGCAATGTTTGTTTAATCGTCACCAAACTCAGTATTTAATCGTTTTATGAAAGTAAACGGCTGAAATCGGACCAGTGGGAGGGGGGATTTTCGAAAATTCGAAATATCTCCGTTACTATACGTCGGATCGAAAAATTGTATAGAACCGATCTTATTGCAAATTAAATTTACTATAAATATTGTTATATACATTTATTCTCTATTTTGAATATTAACCGAGATATTTGCATTTTTATTAAATGTGGGCGGCTAACGGAAGAATGAGTTTCCAGCCGAAAGCTAGTTCGGCCGTTTCCGTAACTGTTCGGCTCTCATATGGAGATTTCTCTATTGTATAACTTCACGTGGGAAATCTGCTTAGTTTACGCAGCCCCTGCGTGACGGACTTTCCGAAAGAGTGTCTGACTGATGTCGGTGTAGAAGCAATGATGGAGGTGTCAGGTAGATTTATGGTAGCCATATTGTGTACAGTATATCAGGTATCCATTGGCCAGACTTGGAAAGGTAGAAGCGTGGAGGCAGTCATGCGGAACCTGTTCTTGTTCTGCGAAATAGGCTCAGTTGGCGCGTGTAGGAAATGTTGAAGAACAGCTGGTGTAGTATGCCAGGGGAGATATTACGGCGGCTGGAACATATGGTGCTTAGAGCTACAAGCAATCCTGACCTTTCATTCCTATCTCGCTGGCAGATCTAGCTGTATATCTGCTAGGTTGGCAACCCTTCTAATTCCTCTACTCCAGCTTCTATAAATCCCCCCCCCCCGTCGTGTAATCCCACCTCCATTCTTGTCCTATATCAGGGGCTCCATCTCTGCTCATGTCCATTCAATGAGTTACTCGCCACGCAATTACTCACGGATGATGTAAACTCCCATTTTGCGGGCGAGAGGTACTAAACTGGATTCTCGGATTATGTTCGGTACATAACATCAAAATACGGTTAGCGGAGTTTAATATATCTCCGCGAGATACTGTTACATATAACGAAAGAGACATTCAAACACCTCAGCTCACACTCCACTATTCCTTCCTGCCATTGTAAACAAGATTCGGAATTCATTAGCTATGAAATATTTTCTGATAATAGTTTATTTATTATTTATTAACGTCCACTTTTTGCAACTTAGGCTAATTGGGACGGGCTATCTACAGGTTACCACCATTTTCTAGCCAGGGTGGGATTTTAGGATGTTATTTAATGAATTTCGTCACTAAATAATTTCCTTTGCCCAGGCAAGAATCGAACTCGCCACTCTAGGTTTACCATGTGAGATAAAGGTCAACGCTTTAACTCGCATGGCTAACCTGAGCCCCAAATATTGTAAATTAGGTTACCTATAAATGTTGTAATAAACATTTTTAGTCTATTCTGAATATTGATCGGGTGTAAACCATAAGCATTGAGAAGGGAAAATGTAAAAATACAGTACAAAGTAAAGCCCAAAAAAAAATACCACCATCATGGAGCCTCGAATGATTTCCCGGGTGAAGCCGGGCACCTTAGCTAGTGTTATATAAACAAGCTTTTAACAATGCAATGCCCTAGGATAGTCTCTAACTGTCTTTATCGCCTGCAACATTTTACCATTCCTACATAGACGATATTCACATTAAACTATGATCAGTGAATATTTATTTATATATAGCTAATGAATTCCGAATCTTGTTTACAATGGCAGGAAGGAATAGTGGAGTGTGAGCTGAGGTGTTTGAATGTCTCTTTCGTTATATGTAACAGTATCTCGCGGAGATATATTAATAAGGTCAGCGTTAACTCGCATGGCTAACCTGAGCCCTTCGACCTGCTTAAATCTGACACGTGGGGGGGGTGGGGGGTTTAGATAGAAGGATTCTCGTAAATTCAAAATATCTCCGTTATTATCCGTTAGATCGTAAAGTTGTATAGAACCAATGTTATTGTTTAGATAGGGGAATTTCGAAAAAATAAAATTCCAATATCTCCGATATAACGTGTCGGATCAAAAATTTGTATGGAATAAAATTTATTGCAAATGTAATGTTTTATAAATGTTATTTACGTTTTTTTTTTTTCATAATCTCGATTATGAACCGAGATATTTGTATTTTAGCAGATTTCCCATAAGGGAAATCAGCTATTGAGGTTGTACTCATGACGGAATTTTCGAAATTTTTCTTCAAATGTCCATCGTTCCTACCCAAGAGATGACGAAAATGAAGTCCGTTCAAAACTGTATATATATATATATATATATATATATATATATATATATATATATATATATATATTTGTCTGTTACCGCTCTAGCGGTCGCAATTTTTGTTTGATCTTTAACACACTCAAAATATATTCTTTTTATGTAAAAAGGAAGATCATGTTCTTTAACGGCTGAATTCGGGCCAGTGGGTGGGGGGTTTTAGAGGGGATTTTCGAAAATTCGAAATATCTCCGTTACTATACGTCGGACCGAATAATTGTACAGAATCAATGTTATTGCAAATTAAATTTACTATAAATATTGTTATATACATTTTTGCTCTATCTTGAATACTAACCGAGATATTTGGATTTGTATTCTCCGTGTGGTCGCCAGTAGGCTATGTTCGGACTTTCCGCCGAGAGCTCTGGTGGCCGTTTCCATAACTATTCGTCCCTCGTGAATAGGTTTAGAGGTTAGGTTAACTGTTTTTTGGGGCTAGAAACTACTGGGTTATTACGCCCTAAATAATGTTTTAGGTTTAGAGGTTTCTTACTACTACAGTTGTTATTAGGCAGATTTCTCTATTGTAAAACTTCACGTGGGAAATCTTCTTAGTTTACGCAGCCCCTGCGTGACGGACTTTTTTTAGTTATCGGCCTTGAGTAAACTCCCACCCCTACTCATGTCATATTAACAATTATATCTACGCTATTATATTATGAATCACATTATTTGAGATAAATGCAAATTTGTGACGCACGAGGGAAATCTGCTTAGTTTAAGCAGCCCTAGCGTGACGGACTTAGTGAGTTTGAACTAGTTGTCCTGCGTACAGAGGAAGTCCTGAGACAATAGCTCTTCAGGCGGCTTACCTCTATTCGGGATCAATGCCACTCGAGTGCTGGCTTACTTCTCTTCTTCTTTGCTACAAACTGTTACTTAAGATTTCGGACTTACAGCTGTTCGAATTTGACTCATTCAGTGTATACTGGATGCCTAAGATATAACAGAGAAGCTAAATGCAGTATGACACATAAGATATATACAATAACTCACTTTCTGATGTATAAGACTGTAAGGCTTGACCGTGCTATTGCCACGTTCATTGGAGTTATTTTTTAGCAGATTTCCCTTAAGGGAATTCAGCTATTGAGGTCGTACTCATGACGCGATTTTCGAAAATTTTCTTCAAATGTCCATCGATCCTACCCAGGAGATGACGAATATATATATATATATATATATATATATATATATATATATATATTTGTCTGTTAACGCTCTAGCGGTCGCAATTTTTGTTTGATCGTTACGAAACTCGATAATTCACCGTTTTATGTAAAAAGACAGATCAAGTTCGTTAATGGCTGAAATCGGACCAGAGGGAGGGGGGTGGTTTAGAGGGGGGATTTTCGAAAATTCAAAATATCTCCGTTATTATGCATCGGATCGAAAAATAGTATAGAACCAATCTTATTGCAAATTAAATTTACTATAAATATTGTTATATACATTTATTCTCTATCTTGAATATTAACCGAGATATTTCCATTTTTATGAAGTCTGTGGTCGGGTATAGTTCGGATTACGTCGGCCATCTTCGTCATTTCTCGGCTCAGGCGGAAGCTTCTTCGAACCTGTCGTTTCTAACCTTACCTTACCTTACCTTCCTTACTTTGTGAGATTTATGCAAATACGTTCTGTTCATCCCCCCCCCCCTCTTTCTTTAGTTCTTGGACTACTAAAATTTGAGTTATTAAAATATAAATTATTCTTACAATTCAGAAGCCGTTTCAGTTGGGAATTTATTTTAATTAACTGAAAAATTCCTCATTATCTAATCACGGTGGTGTTGTGTTACCAGAATGCAGATTTCTCTATTGTAAAACTTTACATGGTAAATCTGCTTAGTTTACGCAGCCACTGGGTGATGGACTTATTCATTGGTGTAACAGGCTGCTGTCTTTATTATTATAAGTAATGAAAAGTGAGGTCGGTATCTTGTAGCTGTTGGGGTCTGATAGATAGGACTTGGTTAATACAGGAAATAGCCAAGATAAATATCAGCTGACATTAGTAAAGGAAGCAATCTGCTTAATGCCTCTTCCCCCGAATCTCTGCTTACAAGCCACAGACTCGTATCTCCTTCAGCATTGCATTAGCCGGCTACATTTGTGCTTGTCAGCCTTGTCAGAAATATCTCTCGGGAGAAAATAATATCTCTGAGTTAATGTATAGAATGTCTACAACTTGCCATTTATTAGAATGACACTCATAGTTCTATATAATTCTGAAAAAAATTATTATAAAGGCAGCTGTAACAATAGCGTTTCACATCCTGTTTTCCAGATAGAATAAATACTATGGAGTTGTGACATTGCATCTCTAGCACTTGGTAAATCTGGGACTTTATTAAGTTTTAGCAGATTTCCCTGCTCCCCCCTCTCCCTCCCCTATGAGGAGTTATTTATTTGACTACATATTCCTTTGCCATATGGCATATTGCATGCATGATTAAATTTAAATATATTTTTGTTGATTTTCCTTAAGGGATATCTCGGTTAATATTCAAGATAGAGAATGCATGTATAGAACAATATTTGTAGTAAATTTAATTTGCAATATGATTGGTTCCATACAATTTTTTGGTCCGACGTACGGTAACGGAGATATTTCGAAAATCCCCTCTGTAAACCCCCCCCCCCCCCCACACTGGTCCGATTTCAGCCATTAACGAACTTGATCTGTCTTTTTGCATAAAACGTTTAAATTTCTAATTTGCTAACGATTAAACAAAAATTGCGGCCGCTAGAGCGTTAACAGATATATATATATATAATTTTGTGTCATCTCTTGGATAGGATAAATGGACATTTGAAGAAATTTTCCGAAAATCGCGTCATGAGTTCGACCTCAATAGCTGCGGGAAATGTGCTAAAATCCAAATATCACGCTAATATTCATGATACAACATTTATATAAAATTAAATATGCAACAAGATTGATTTCATAGAATTTCTCCATGCAACGCATAATTACGGAAATATTAAGAATTTTCGAAGCCACCCTAACACTGGTCCGATTTGTGCCTTTAAGTATCTTGGTTTTTCTTTTTACCTAAAACGACTAAATATCAAGTTTGGTAACGATCAATAGCGTTAGCAGACATATATGTCTATATGTCTATTTTTGCTTTTTGAAATTCATGCAAATACGTAGTAATTATAATTTCGTAAACAATTGTTACCTTCAATATTTATTCCTAACTCATATGAAGGGTCAGGGGGAAAAAAGATGAAAGTGACCAAAAAGTGATTTCGAGAAAAATGAAAAACAAAGTTTGATTTCTATTAACTCCTTTTGTAATATAATCATACCTTTTTTTTTAGTGAATCAATTCCTAAAAGATATTAGTAATCAATATATGCAGTTCCATGTAGCTCCTAGGTGAAATGATGAAGGTGAAAAAAAAACTTAATGAACAACTTATATTTTACTGACAATGAACAAAACATTTTATGAAAATTTATTTATCTGGGTAATCCAGGTATACATCTTCGCTGTCATCGTGAACAGCTGCTGGATTTATGCTGGGCAAATTCTCAAAGAACGCCTTCCCAGCAGAGTTAACCAAACATTTTAGCAGATTTCCCTTAAGGGAAATCAGCTATTGAGGTTGTACTCATGACGCGATTTTTGAAAAATTTCTTCAAATGTCCATCGATCCTACCCAGGAGATGACGAAAATGAGGTCCGTTCAAAATTATATATATATATATATATATATATATATATATATATATATATATATATATATATATATATATTTGTCTGTTAACGCTCTAGCGCTCGCAATTTTTGTTTCATCGTTATGAAACTCGATATTTAACCGTTTTATGTAAAAAGACAGATAAAGTTCGTTATTGGCTGGAATCGGACAAGAGGGAGGGGTGGGTTAGAGGGGGGGATTTTCTAAAATTCGAGATATATCTCCGTTATTATGCATCGGATCGAAAAATTGTATATAACCAATCTTATTGAAAATTAAATTTACTATAAATATTGTTATATACGTTTTTTTCTCTATCTTGAATATTAACCGAGATATTTGCATTTTTTAGTTTTCAGCAAACCGCAACTTCCAGTCATGTTACGTAAACAATACTCTGCTACATAATAAATCACATTATTGGAAGTTTAAATACTAAAAATTGTATTCAAGAGACCTTTATTATACGAGATACATGCAAATATGCCCTGATGACCCCCCCCCTATCTTAAAGTTTTGAACTACTAAAATTTTATTGATTGAGATAACAATTATTCTGACTCATTATAAATTACACTAGTAGATATAGTAAATAGTTCTCAATAAAATGAATGTGTTATATTCAGATATATTTCAGTAATTGTTTTTCTTTCCGGTCTGAGGCAGGCCGACCCGTTTGTTTACTTTTCTAACCTAACGCTTCCTGTCGGCAGGTTATTGAAATCGGATGAAGCATTTATTTCCGTTTATATTTATTCACGGTGTTGTTGTGTTAGCAGTATGCATATTTATCTATCTATCTATTTATTACTAAACTTCACGAAGGAAATCTGCTTAGTTTACGCAGCCCCTGCGTGACGGACTTTTTTAGCTGTTGCAAGGGACTTTGGTTGAGAAATCGGCAATGGTCCATCTTACAGGTTAGTTAAAGGTCTACGTGGAGCAGGACGTTTTCTTGCATTCCCCCCCCCCCTTTTTGGTGGTTTCCAAAGGATTTCAGCGTCAATGTAACAACCAGAAAAAGTGTTTCAGTGAAACATTTTTGAAGGGTGTTCATTCATGACCTTTAAACAACGCACGGGCCTAGTGGGAAAGGGACAACTTTTCAAGTACATAGGATTCAAGAATTCTGTCCATATCTGGAAAAGTGATATATAAATTTGATTTTAATCATTTACTTGATAGTTTCGGGAGTCATTTGATGCAATTTTTGATGAATTGAACCCTTAGCTGAATTCCCTTAAGGAAGTTTGCTAATCAAAGGGCGACTATAGTTAGAGGAGGGTGGTAAGGGTTTAGATTGTCTTCCTCCCCTCTCCCACACACCCCCTACCCTTCTTGCCCTAGGGCATAGGGCTGGATAATTCCAGGTCCTCTCCAGGCTCCAGCTAACCCCTTCCCATTCTCCAGAACACCTTCATGTATTGTACATTCCCCACCTCCAATATCATACTCCCAAGCCTATCTCCTCGTATTTAGGTACCGTCTGCCCTTTCTCATATTCTACTTATTATTTTAATATATCTGTCCTAGCCATATTTGCTTTGTACAGCAAGAAATGGAATTACATTCCACTGAATATACTACTCAAATTGAGATCTTGTACCACCTACCTGCCAAGTTTGGGGAATGAGTGAGGACATTTGCTTGTATGTGGTGTTATAAACATTTATGCCAATTTTCCTCGAGGGAAATCAGCTATTCTTATTCTTCAAATATTCATTGATCTTACCTAAGTCCGTCACGCAGGAGCAGATTTCCCTCTTGAAATTTTGCAATAGATAAATCTACATACTGGTAACACTGAACACCACCGTGAATATGCAAACGGTAATGAGAAATATTTAAGTCAATTTTAATAACCTCTAAACGAAAAGCTCTGATTTGTAAACAAACAGGTCTGCCAACCACTCAGAGCTGAATAGACAGATAGAAATATTTTTCAAAGGAAAGAAGGACTATTACTAAAATATATCTGAATATAACATATTCATTTTATTGAGAACTATTTATTATATCTAGTGCTGTAATTTATAATGAATCAGAATAATTTTTATATCAATCACTCAAATATTTGTAGTCCATGAACAAAAGATAAGGGTGGTGATCAACAGGACGTATTTGCATAAATCTTACAAAGAAGAAGCTTATACGAGAGCCGAACAGTTACGGAAACAGCCGAACATACTTTTAGCGGAATCGCACGAACAGAACTGACCAAAGCCGAATATGAAAAATGCAGATATCTCGATTAATATTCAAGATAGAGAATAAATGTACATAACAATATTTATAGTACATTTAATTTGCAATAAGTTTGTTTCTGTGAACGTTTTCGATCTGACGTATAGTAACAGAGATATTTCGAATTTTCGAAAATCCCTCTCTTAACCCCCCCCCCTCCCACTGGTCCAATTTCAGTCATTATCGAACTTGCAAATACGTTGTATGGACCCCTCCCCCAGAAATATATTCAGAAATATTTCAGTAATTGTTTTTCTTTCCGGTGAATATGTCTATATATCTGTTCAGCTCTGAATGGTTAGTAGACCTGTTTATTCACAATTCAGACTTTCTGTTGGGAGCTTATTAAAATTAACATAGAGATTCTCATTACCGTTTGTATTTATTCACGGTGTTAATCTGTTAGCAGTAGGCAGATTTCTCTATTATATAACTTCACGTGGGAAATCTGCTTAGTTTACTTAGCCCTTGTTTTCAACGAGACGAGTTTCACATACTTCATTCTCCACACTAAAAACATTAATTCGCACTCATGTTTGCATAATGTTGAAATTATTAGCAGATTTTATCAAAATGAAATAATTTCAGGTTTCTTTTAATTTAATTGGCCTTTTAAGCTCATGAATTTACAATTGCGCTAATGGTTCCACAAAGGCGCCGTATTATAACAATTAAAAACCACTTCTGAGACAATCGGCGTATTATAGTGATAATTATGCTGAATTGCAGGTTATGCGGTTTATATGGGAACTTTTGAAATGAATTGTGTATGAGCATAAATATATTCTATTTCAAAGTAAATAATTCGCGACACGTGTTTTCCCTGAAACGATCACATACATACATTTCGTCTAAGAGGTTGGTCTCATAATGCGATTTTCCACATATTTCTTCATAAGTCCATCGATCCTTCACAGGATACGACGAAAATGATATCAGTACGAAACTATATATATTTGACTGTCAACGCTTTAGCCATCACGGTTTTTTTTTTGTTTTATGTTTCACAAACACGATATAAAAAGTCGAAAAAAGAAGGTTTACAACAGATAAATCTACATACTGGTAACACCATCCTGAATGGGAATAAATGCAAACGGTAAGAAGAAATCATTCAGTCAATTTCCAAGTTAATAATAGCTACAACGGAAAGCGGCTGAATTGCAACCAAACAGGGCAGCCAACATCGCAGCTCTGAATAGATAGAATTGTTCTAGACTGGAAAGATGAACAATTAATGAAATATATCTGTATATATCATATTCATTTTATTGAAAACTTTTTACTATAACTAGTGGAGTAATTTGAAATGAATCAGAATAATTCTCAATCACTCAGATTATAGTAATCCAAGAACAAAAGAAGGGGAGGGGGTCAACAGAACGTATTCGTTTGTATCTCGTTTAATAAAGCTTTGTTGAAAACAATATTTGGTATTAACCTTGTAATGAAGTGGTTCATGATATAACATCTTATTATTAATATGACAATAGTAGGGTTTACTGAAAGCGTAAAACTCTAAAATCAAAATATCTTGGTTAATACTAATTTTCGATATTCTTACCCATGAAACCTCCCTCTCCTCCTACTCTTTGGTTTACAGCCATTAACGAACTTCTTCATTAGTTTTACATAAAATGTTTAAATATGAACTTTGGTATCAATCAAACTAAACATTTTTGACCGCTACAGCGATAACAGACGAGTGTGTTTATATATATAAAATTGTTACCTCTGTCTGTACATTGATTTTTTTCGCGAAATTTCACGATAACTTTTCGTTTCACATGTCATAGACACCATAACTGCGTTATGTTTCTTTCGTGTATGTTTGTTTGTTTGTTTGTTACCTTTTCACGCGTAAACGGCTGAACTGCATTTTATGAAACTTGGTATGTATATTACTACTAACTATTCTCTGAGACGAACAGGAGTGGGGGTTATAAGGGAGGCCTGAAATTAAAAACAGTGATATTTCGTTTCCTATTGCATTTTCGGCAATTATGCACATAACAAAAGTTGTTTAATTTGTTATTTAGAGTAACTTATGTTATATACACTTTTGTCGTATACCTAAGTATAAAGGCGTTATACGCTAAAAATGATAGCGGAAGTCAACAATTTTATTTGGCACAAAAGACTCAACCAAACTCAGTATGTGAATTAGCACTAACGTTATCCTTATAATAAGCCATTCTAACATTTCTAGGGACGGGCAGGAGTGGGAGTTATAAGGGAGGCCTGAAATTAAAAATAGTGATATTTCGTTTCCTATTGCATTTTCGGCAATATGAACATAACAAAAGTTGTTTATTTTGTTATTTAGAGTAACTTTTGTTATGTACACTTTTTTCGTATACTGAATTATAAACGAGATATACGCTAAAACCTATAGCGGAAGTGAACAATTTTATTTGGGACAAAAGACCCAACCGAAATAAATAAAACTCGGTATGTGTATTAGCTAAAACTCGGTATGTGTATTAGCACTAACGCTTTCATTATAATAAGTCATTCCAACATTTCTAGGGACGGGCAGGAGTGGGGGTTGTAAGGGAGGCCTGAATTTAAAATAGCGGTATTTCGTTTTCTATTCGTTTTTCGGCAAATATAAACATCACAAAAGTTGTTTATTTTGTTATTTAGAGTAACTTTCGTGTTATTCATTTTTGTCTTTTAACAATGTATAAACGAGATATACACTATAAACTATAGCGGGAGTCAACTATCTTATTGGGCGCTAATGATTGAACCGAACTTAAAAAAAAACTCAGTATGTCAATTAGCATTAATTCTTCCATGATTATAAGCTATATTAAAATGTTTAGGTTAGAACGGGAGTTGGGGGTTATAAGGGAGGCCTGAAATAAACATTCGCGATATTTCATTGTCTATTTGTTTTTCAACAAACATGCATATAACAAAAGTGGTTTACATTGTTATTTAGATTAACCTTTTTTTTTATATACATTTCTCCAGCAACATTATGTGGAACAAGTAATTTGCGTAGAAATATTGGTATGCTCAACAATTCATTCCTATTTGAACTATCAGGTACCTCAGCTGGAAAAATTAATTTAAATCAATGTTAATATTTTGTCCTTAATAGCTGACCTCTATGCATAATGCACAGGTGACGGGAAATATGACAATTTGGAGGACAGTGAAGACTTACATAAAAACTTAATTTTATTATTAACAAATGCAAACAACGGGTATTAACCCTAAATACTGGGACGGATAAATGTCAAAATATTGTGCAAAGTAAAGCTTTGCCAAAAAAATACCATCACCATTCAGCCTCAAATCAATTCCCTTGGGAAGCCGGGTATCTGAGCTAGTATGTATGTATATATATATAGTTTTGTATGGACCTTATTTCATATCATATCGTTGATGTTCGCTAAGAAAACTGCACTGCACTGATGTTCAATTGAGAAAACTTCCGTCCTAAAGAGCTTCTTTATTCTCCCTTTTGGGTTCGAGGCGCCAACTCGCTCGCTAATTGGTTGGTGTTGTGTCGTCGTCTAGAAGGTACTAGATTACCGCCCTGGTTCAATCTACGCCAATCTTTCGCAGGGATGCCTTCATTTACTTCGTACTTCTTAAATATGTGATTAAATATACGTAATTTTCAAGTAGTAACATAATCCCTCAAGTAGAATAATGCATATTTCTTAACAATGTATAAATATGATCGTACAACATTTTTTTAGAGTATGGCATCAATAGACGATTACTCAAAAGGGAAATCTGATAAAATTCAGTAGTATATTTGTAGCCATATAATTGATAGCCCAGACAGGGGGAGGAAAATCTGCTTATATTTGAATTAAATTGTTTATGCTCAGGTGATTAAGCTGGCTCAAAGTAAGTTTGACAGTTAAGCAAGTTTGTAATTAGTTAACATACTATTGGTCGTTGGTTGTTAGTGAGGCGAGCGGATAATTACCAAATCCTGTTCACAGTTAACAGTTGCTAACTACCAACAGCCCTCGAGAACATGCAGAGTTCTGCTCAGCAAGCAGCAGTTGCACTATGTCTGGTAGATACAAGCAAACAAACCACGTTCCGCAAATTGCTCGAGTTAACAATTTTATTGCGGATGACAATGGTGTTACAGAATACAATGAATTTTAAAAATAGATGATATTTTGTGATTCTGTTCAATCAAATACGAGCAGTTTTGGAGACGCTTGTTAAAATATTTCATTTGATGATAGAAATATACATCAGTGATCCAAGGCCAAGCATAATGAAAATATAGCTCTAATGTATAAAACTGTTAAAAGAATACTTTTCTAAAGTTAGAAAATTTTAAATATCTTTATTAGTTGTAAAATAAAATAATAACAAATAAGCGGGTAAAGTTAAATAAAATCGTTTAAAAATAGTATTCAAATATCTGCGTTATTATTGATAATTTTTATATACTTATGTACTCAATTAATATTATATTTTATATAATTAAAAAAAACTTTTTATTTATTTATTAATGTTAAATAAACGTCCTCTAAGCAGCTCTAATTAAAAAAAAAAATCAGAAGAAAATAGTCATTCCTGCCGAGATTCGATCTCGAGATTTCCGGTTAAAAAAGGAGCTACGTATCGAGGCACAGGGACTTTTAAAACGTCTTGCGAACAACTCAAGACGATCAGGCAAACATTAACATTTTTTTTTTCCTCTCGCTTTAATAGAATTTGTTTTTCCTTATATTCTAAAAAAGGGGGTGTACTCTCAATTATGTGGAACTGGACTAAATTTCATATCAACCGAACGTACCCATCTAGAGATTGCTTGTGCTCAATATTTGGCATTTCAACTTGAAATAAGACGGTTCAAGATATGTTGGCTTATTCATAACGTTCGATGACAATGAAGGTGGTTCATTGAAGGTTATATAAGTATCGTTGTGAGAAAACTACTATACTACACCCCGTACATTAACTTCACAAATTAGATTTTCATTGAAAAGCCAAATTATTAAAAATCATGGCAGCCATGGCAGGCTCCGATGTCAAGTGGAGCCACTCATTATAATTTAGATGCAATGATTGAAGGACGACTACTTCCGAGGTTGTACCAAAATCTCTTAATTTTGTAACAAATCTTATAATAACACTTTGTGTATAATACTTATGTATTGGTCCAAATAAATTTTCGTTCTCTCTGTTGTGTTCTAGATATGTTTGTGGAATATATTTACAAGAACATATAATACAAAATAGAATAGGTCTACTGCATGCCTAAAAAGATTTAAAAGGGTTAACTTTTATTATATTCTTTGGACAAAGCATGGATATGAGAAAGAATCAGATATTAAAGAAATATTTTCCATCATATACAAAAAAAGGTAAGCACATGAAGGAGTAAATATATCATCCCAATAATGCAAATCACCATCGCTGTGGGGCACAAAACTAAATAAATAAAATAATATAAATGTACTAGTATATAGGAATTTTATTAATTGTCTTTATTACTAGTATTTAATATTATATGTTGTATTTAATTTTTATTTGTTGTTTCAGTTTTTGTTATTTTTCTATAATTCTATGTTTTCATTTTACATTGTGAAACTTTGAGCTAAATCGCCAAGATGCGGGTGCTCCTGTATAAATAAAAAATTCGTTCTCTCTGAAAAATCATTCTGAATGGCCAGTAGGAGCAAAGGTTTCTCTTAAAAAATCATGCTGAAATTTTTCAATATTTATAATAACATAAATAGTTTTTATAAGTATTTTTAAACTTACTTCTAATGATATTGTAGTGTAACATATGAGTGTTATTTTCGAATTGTATGGTACATGCAGAAAATCCACAGACAATGTTCAAAGAAAAATGTACTATATATACCTACCTACATACATATATTTTAGATCTTAGAATTTTTAGCCCGGCTTGTTATGAACGTTTTTTATGGATATTTTCCATTCGTGTTCTAATCAGTTCATATATTGTTGTTCTGTGAAGTTATTGGACTATTGGTCTTGATATAAGGGCGCTGATTGGATAGCTGGTGACAGTAGTGGTTTGTAATAAGCACTTTACTTGCAGCAGCTTTACCAGCCAGAGATTATTGGGCCCATAAAGTAGTTATATTGGTTGTGAAGTACTAATAGCACTGGAGCAAGGCCGGCCATATATAGTACTAGAGGTGGTACTTTATAGCGACTTAAGTCCTGCCGTTATGGCACGCCTGCTTGTCTTCCCCTAAGTCGGGGGGGCTTAGCCGATATTGGCAAAATAAATGTCACGTTTTATCACGCTCTTATGAACCGTTCCCATGTCGGCAATGACACAACAGTTGCAACGCCTATTTGGAAATCTCTCTTATGGGAAACCAGATGTTAATCGTGTACACGTGACTCGATTTTCTAAAATGTCCGTGGCGCAGGTTATAACAGCTTATTGTTATTATGACATGAGTAGGAGTGGTTTTTACTGAAAACTGACAACTAACAAAATTCTAATATCTCGGTTAATATTCCCATTAGGCAAAATATGTACGAGTATATAAAAACGTTTATGGATTATAAAATGTTCAAATCAACCACTAGAGCGGTTACAGACCTTTTATATATATATTTGGAGGTCTTTCTTCGTAATTCCTGTCATGAGTACATCCTCAGTAACTGATTTTCCTTCCGTTTTAGCAGATTTCCCTTAAGGGAAATCAGCTATTGAGGTCCTACTCATGACGCAAATTTTGAAAAATTTCCTCAAATGTCCATCGATCCTACCCAGGAGTTGACGAAAATGAAGTCTGTTCAAAATTATATATATATATATATATCAATCTATCTATATATTTGTCTTTTACCGCTCTAGCGGTCGCAATTTTTGTTTGATCGTTACGAAACTCGATATTTAACTGTTTTATGTAAAAAGACAGATCAAGTTCGGTAATGGCTGAAATCGGACCAGTGGGAGGGGGGGGGGTTAGAGGGGGGATTTTTGAAAATTCGAAATATCTCCGTTATTGAAAAATTGTATAGAATCAATCTTATTGCAAATTAAATTTACTATAAATATTGTTCTATACATTTCCCTTAAGGGAAATCTGCTAAAAACTGATCTAATTCGAGCCATCACACACACTTATTGATATATATATATATATATCATTGGAGATCTTTATATTTCTTTCTTTACCTTTTATTTCTGCTGTTTGCAATCTTTTTAAATAAATAAAAAATGCATTCTTTTCAAATTAACTGATTTTTCTTTTCTTGTTCACAGGTAAGTTCCAGATTTTTCCTTAAGTGTTAAACTGTAAGTATTACCTTTTTTACGTGAAATTATATCTTCAAATACCAGCTAATAGCGTTGGCATTGCTTTCCCTGGAGACCTTCATCTGATGACCGACCAAAACTGGGTCGTACGTTCAGTCTAGCCAGACCAAACTCGCTAACATACCCAGACTAAGACGTAAGGAGCCTTATATCGATAGCAGACCCATTGTAAAAAGTCCTTCAATAATCAGATTATCCACGTTCTGTTAAGTCACACTACTGATATCATCTTCCCCAAATAATTGGGTCCTGTACATAAATCAGCAATTAAAGGAAAAAGGAAAATATTTGCGAGGACCAATTTTCGACATTAATTGTCTATGTTGACTCCTCCGTCTGTGGTCTGGACAAATCCGTGCAAGATAATAAGTTCGGGTGTACAAGTCTTTTCAGGTACAATTATTTGTTTTAGCAGATTTCCCTTAAGGGAAATCAGCTATTGAGGTCGTACTCATGACGCGAGTTTCGAAACATTTCTTGAAATGTCTATCGCTCCAACCTAAGTGATGATGAAAATGAGGTCCGTTCAATTTTTATATATATATATATATATATATATATATATATATATATATATATATATATATATATATATATATATGTCTGTTAACGCTCTAGTGGTCGCAATTTTTGTTTGATCGTAACCAAACTCGGAATTTAATCGTTTTATGTAAAAAGGGAAGGTCAAGTTCGTTAATGGCTGAAATCGGACCAGTGGGAGGGGGGATTAAAGGGGGGATTTTAGGAAAATTCGAAATAAATATCTCCGCTATTATGCGTCTGATCGAAAAATTGTATAGTCAATTTTATTGCAAATTAAATTTACTATAAATATTAGTCTATACATTTATTCTGTATCTTGATTATTAACTGAGATATTTGCATTTGTATGCATGTGTGTGGGAACTTCACGTGGGAAATCTGCTTAGTTTACGCAGCCCCTGCGTGACGGACTTTTATTTTTTATTTTTAATCTTTACTTTGCGATTTTAATCTTTCTTTTTTTGAAAAAATAATTACCTACTTCAGTATTTTTAAGTAATTTGTATTAATGATTATTAATCACACTCGATATTTACTAAATTTTACGCCTAATTATTTTATTAAGTTTTGATGAGAAAAATAGGTCAAGTTTGCCAACCGCAAAGTTTTTAAATTGGTAAGAATTTTGTATCAATAGGAAGAAACCTTGAGATAGGATTTTTAAAGTAGTTTTGATGTGGAGGTCTGAGGTGTCAGTTCATTTTGGAAAACGGGTCTCTTGCCCAAAATAGTTTGTGGAATCCCTTTGTTAGAGTACCTATTTTTTTTCCCATGCGTTCAATCGCGTCCATCTTTTTCCCGTTATTTATGTAGAGCCCGACTTGAACATCTATTTACCCTTAACATCTAGGGAGGCTGGCTCATCATTGACTGTATTGCTATGACTTATAAAACGATGACTTTATACTTTTCTATTTTCTGTGTTATGATTTTAAGAGAGCAATGATGATGAGGCTGTGCCCTCGAAAGCTAGTTCTGGAATAGACATTTGTGGGGGGGGGGGCTGGAATTTGGAAAATTAGAAATATTTCCGTTGTCATACGTCGGGTCGAAATAGTGTTTAGAAGCAATCGTATTTACAATTTAATGTCGCTTTTAAGAATATTAACCGAGATATTTGGATTTTAGCAGATTTCCCACCAAACTCGATATTTAGTCGTATTATTTAAAAAGAAAGATCAAGTTCGTTAACGGCTGAAACGGCTGAAGGGGAGGATTTTCGAAAATTCGAAATATCTCCGTTACTATACGTCGGACCGAAACATTGAACAGAAATAATCATAATGCAAATTAAATTTACTATAAATATAGTCATATACATTAATTCTCTATCTTGTATATTAACCGAGATCTGTGCATATGTATTCTGCGTGTGGTCGCCAGTAGGCTATGTTCGGACTTTCCGCCGAGAGCTCTGGCGGCCGTTTCCATAACTATTCGTCCCTCGTGAATAGGTTTAGAAGTTAGGTTAACTGTTTTTTGGGGTTAGAAACAACTGGTTTATTACGCCCTAAATAATGTTTTAGGTTTAGAGGTTTCTTACAACTACAGTTGTTATTAGGCAAATTTCTCTATTGTAAAACTTCACGTGTGAAATCTGCTTAGTTTACTCAGCGCTTGCTTGACGGACTTTTTTCATTTTTCAACCTTCAGGAAACCTCCACTCCTACTACTATCCTATTAACAATAAGCTGTTACATCGTGAACCAAATCATTCCAAGCCTTTTTTATGCGACTTACATTGAAATGAACTTCATGAAGATGATATCATGAATACTGACACTTCGTTCTTGTATCGAAAATGTTTGTTTGATCTATACCATACCCGATATTTTACTGTATTGTCAACAAGAAAGAACGTATTTGTTATAGGCTGATATTGGACGTCGAATAGTAAGGGTTTTTGGTGTTTGGGATTCAAAAATTCGAACTATCTCCTTTATAATGAATCAAATCGTAAAATGTTTTCACCTAGAAATTGAGAGTACATATATGATGAGATGAGATAACCAGTATGTCTTACCAGCACTTGGAAAGTCTACTTAGCTTACGCAGTTTCTGCTTGGTAGACTTAAGGGAAATCAGCTATTGAGGTTGTCTCATGACGCGATTTTCGACATTTTTCTTCAAATGTCCATTGATTCTACCCAGGAGATGAAGGAAATGAGGTCCGTTCAAAACTCTCTATATATATATATTGGGTTGTAACATATGAAATGACCGTTTGTAGAATCAGGAAAAAAATGAAAAATTGAGATCGAATCTGAAATATTATTCATTCAATGTATTTACCATCATTTTCAATACACTTCTGCCAACGACTTACCAAGTTTTCTATCCCACTTTTGAAAAAGTTTGTGTCACGTGTTGAAAGAAATTCAGAAAATGCATTTTTAATGTCTAAATCATCTGTAAAAAATTTTCCTCGCAAAAAGTTGTCCAAACTCCGAAAAAAGTGGTAGTCTGTAGGAGATAGATCAGGGGAATCTAACCATTGACCTGATCGGCGTCGATTGTCATACATGATCCACTTTTCGTCACATGTTATTACGCGTCCGAGGAATGGTTCGTTTCTTTGACGAGCAAGCAAAGAAACACACGTCTCTTGGCGTTTTAACTGCTGACGTTCGTTGAGCTCGTGCGGGACCCAGGAATCGAGCTTTTTCACCTTTCCAATCGTTTTTAAATGCCTGGAGACCGTCATATGACTTGTGCCTAGCTCTGACTGTTTTATGAGGGTCTTCTTCAACAGCTTTTTTAAGATCTTCGTCCTCCACTGATGAGTGAGGTCATCCACGGGGCTGATTTTCTAAAGTCCAAAAACCAATGACGAATAGTTCTTTAATTAGCACTTCCTTCGCCAAACGCATGATTAATATTCCTTGCTGACTGGGCCGCGGAATGACCAAGTTTATACTCGTAAAAGAAATTATCCGGAAATCCTGTGTTTCCATGTTCCCGATTGATATTAAATTAAATATGTAAGCCTACTTGGGACAAAAACAAACATAGCTTGCGACTAGAGGATTAACAAATGTTTATTATAGATGGTAAATATTTTGCTTGGAATCAACACACAACGTTTTAATCCTTTATAAAGATTAGGGTTTAAAAAATCGGACACTTCATGTGTTACAACCCAATATATATATATATATATATATATATATATATATATATATATATATATATATATATATATATATATAAAATTACCAAACTTGATATATAATAGTTTTATACTAAAAGAAAGACTAAGTTCGTTAATGGCTGAAATCGGACCAGGGGGTTTAGAGGGGGAATTTCGAAAATCCTTAATATCTCCGTTATTACGCGTCGGATCGAAAAATTTTATAGACCCAATCTTATTGCAAATGTAATGTTCTATAAATGTTGTTATGTACATTTTTTTACTATCTTGATCATTTACTGAGATATTTGCATTTTTTAGTTTATGGTCTTCAGTAAATCCCCACTCCTACCCTTCTCATATTCTCAATATCATTATGTTATGAAGCACTTTATTTGAAGCTTAAATACCAAATATTGTTCTCATTGAACTTTTAAGTTTTGAGATAAATGCAAATACGTGGTGCACATGGGAAATCTGCGTAGTGACGGATTTTTAACTTTTCTTGAAATTTGCTGAATCAAGTCCAAACTCTAAAAAAATGCTTATTGTATTATAGTTCCTTTGTTACATGCTATGGCCAATTTTTTTTCACATATGTATTGAATCCCACCCTCAGGATGTAGTATCTGTTTGTCGGACATCGGTGGTAATATAAATGTTTAAAAAGAAATGTCAACCTCTATGGAGACACGTTGCCGAAATAAAGAGCAGAGAACCCGTTGGCCGTGTATTGGGCTGTCCTTACTTTATCCAGACAACCCATCTCAGATTTATTTATTGACGAATAAAGTTCACGCCTACCCAATTATCTCGGCCGACCACCCTCCGGCCTCCCTGGTCTTGAAGGGCTTCGCTATCACCTCACAGCCACCAATCTCATTAAAGTCTTGCTAAAGAAGGTCACCCTAAACCGCTATAAATTCCTTGGATTTAGATCTTGCCAGATGTAAACTCCAGTCCGGAATCGTGTGCGCTCGGTCAGCTGAGGTTAAATCCAACAGGTCCTCATGCGTCTCCTTGCCCATAATCATGTGTAACCTCAAAGTTACCAAGAAATGTATATACGCAGGGGCTACGTAAACTAAACAGATTTCGTACCTACTGATATGGCACACTACTTATTTAATCACACCATATATTCTCTATTTTTAAATTCTGTTAACAAATGTTTAGGTTATGGAAGTTGATTAAGCCGTAGCACTACGGTTCGCATGTATATCATATCATAAAGGCCCGTTGAAAGCAGAATTTTTCATATAAGCTTGAAAAAGTGTTTCATGATATGTTGGCTTGCTATGACTAAAAGTTGGGCGTATACTAAATGGTAAAATTAAAAAGTGCCAATATTTCGGTTAAAATTCAAGACAGGGGGAAATAAAGCATTTAGCAACATTAGCAACATATTGATTCAATACAACTTTCCAATCCCTGAAATGGAGCATTTTTAAAATTCCCTGTCGCTCACGCCGCACACACACACAAACATTATAGTTTTGAATGGACATCATCATCTCCTTGGTAGGATCGATGGACACTTGAAGATATTTTTCCAAAATCACTTCATGAGTATGATCGTAAGTTAACGAGAATCACATTTGATAAGGGTAATAAATGTCACGATAGTTCCATTTTTTAACCCTCTGGGATAAATTTCAAATAATGTTTATTGTATCTCTTTGGAGCATTCGCTGGAATGAAGAAGTATCGGCTCCGTTCATTGTGATGGTGTGCATTAGCGAACATGTGTGGTGCAGTGACAGCAGAGCACGGCTTAACTAGAATTTATTATCGAGAGCTTTACGATTCACCAGCTGTGATATCGGTTATAATCCCTGCAATATATTACACTTGCCTCCTACGTATACCGTCAACTTTTAAGCGTGTCTTCAAAATGTCTATTGATATATAGATAAAGAACTGCTAGCAGATTTTCGAAAATCCCCCTCTCTAAACCCCCCCCCTCCCACTGGTGCGATTTCAGCCATTAACAAGCTTGATCTGTATTTTTACATAAAACGTTTAAATTTCGAAGTTGGTAACGATCAAACAAAAATTGCGACCGCTAGAGCGTTAACAGACAAATATATATTACATATATCGGACCTCATTTTCCTCATCTCCTGGGTAGGATCGATGGACGTTTGAAGAAATTTTTCGAAAATCGCGTCATGAGTACGACCTCAATAGCTGATTTCCCATACGGGAAATCTGCGAAAACCGAAATAACGTTATTTAAATCAGTTTTTTTTTTAAATTTTTTGAGGCTCAACTAAATCCATATAAAGTTTGGGATGGAGACATGTATACTTAGTTATTTCTTATATGAACCGAAATTACTTTCTTCCCAACCCGGATTGATGAATTCGATTGCTATTTCGTAATCTGCGTTGTCGGTTCCCTGATTATAATCCGATCCAAAAGCTGACGTCACTAGTGGTAAATTGTATATTATGGTAGCTGTATATGTCCTGCTGATAATTGATGGTGACGGCCAGGAATGGTAGCGAATGGGTTAAGCAGTGACCGCTGGTAACCACAGCTAATGAAGTGCCGTGGTCTGGAATTGTCACCTTCCTAACCACTCCATAATCTCCATGTCGGGTCCATCACAATTGGTTCGATTTCTATCTCAGGCCTGTCTATCTGTTCACAATGCCGGCTTCTCTTGAAATATCCCACACAATTTGTTTTAAAAATTGACTAGAAATCTTATAAATACTTCTTATAATTTATTTTTGTGAATATAGTGTTACTTTATATTACAAAACCAGTAATAAACGTTGTTAATAAGAGTTCTTTTGGATTGCAAAATTAAACACACACACAAGTTTCACAGTTTAACACTGCACAATTTATTTCACAATGCGCAATACTCTTGGTTAATTATTACTACTCACAGAATTACACTGTTCTTCAGATTACACAGTCCAATAGTTCTCTCTCGGTCACTGAAATTCACATAAAGACGGCACTGCACTGTCCTTTACTTCGCGGCACTGCACTGTCTTAAACACGGCACTAAACTGTTACTTACAGTCACGGCACAACACTGTTCTTCACGGCACAACACTTTACCACACTGCACTAAGTCCCAGTAGCACCGATGTGACCATCAAGACACGGCGTAAAACTGAACTGAGGTACTGGCAGGGTCTCTTATAAATGTCAGTAGAAGGGGCTAGCCAAGGAAAGGTCCAGAAATTCCAGGAAGATAGGCACGGCGGGCCCTAATTAAATTCTGCCGGCTCCACTAGGTCGAGCTGTACAGGCTTAAATAGAAAAGCAGGATGAGACCGAGGCTCTTCCAAGAAGGACTGGAAGGGACTAGTGCCTTCCACCAATTAGCGATAAATTAGCGGCTCTTCTTTGGACCCGCACTCCCCAATCACGCCTTGAATAGTAGAGCCATTTAATTTTCGCAACAATAGTTTAGCCTAGCTCCATTTAGTGTTACAGAAGCCAAGCCTACCAAGTTTTAGATTGGCTATTTCTGAGAAATTACCACTTTGCTCAGGGCATATCATCAAAGGGTTCATTCTACTTCTAGGTTATTAGGTTTGCTGGCTTACTAGAATAATTGTAAACTTAGGTTAGTGCTTCTAGTTTCTAGGGAAATTATTAGTCTTGAGTATGGGATAATAATAATTATTTATAAATAAGTAATAAATAAATGTCCCAGTATTTTTATATCCAGGGAAGCAAACCGTTTTCTCTAAAACAATAAAGCGTTTTGCTAAACCCCTTGGATCTTATTTATTTAGTGCCTTAATTATTTTTTTCTTATCTTAAACCATTCTGGATCTCAAAAGTTAACACTTTCGGCTTACATTAATTAATTATGATATATTGACTTGATAGTTTAACATAACCGTCATTCCTTCACCTAAATATGCAGATTCCCACCGGGACAATAGGAATCTATTTAGTGACGACCTCATGAAATAAATTCCTTAGTCCCACCTTGGCTAGAAAGTAGTGGTAACCTGTAGATAACCCGTCCCGATTAGCCATAGTACCATTAATAATATTTATTCAACTTAACCTACTGCTATAATTGAATAGGTTAACCGGATACTATAGTAATTCCGGAGGGATAAATCCATCAAATAGAATAGATGTGAAGGTTTTACTTGAGATGTATGAGGATCTTTGGTAGAGTATCGCTAATATTCTCTTAGGCTTCCACTGTGACCCATGATTTGAGGTTTTTCCGAATAGAAAAACATTGAGATAATCTGAAACCTATAGAATAACATCTTAAAGGATTTCTCGACGGTTAGGATTTATCGTATACGATTAACAGAAATCAGCCATTGAGGATGTACTTAAGACGCTATTTTCGAAAAATATTTTCATTGTTCATCGATCCTAACCAGGATAAGACGAAAATGAGGTCTCGAATTATATATATATATATATATATATATATATATATATATATATATATATATATTTATATATATTAGTCTCTTAACGTGGTCACAATTTTTGTTAATCGTTCCCAAACTCTATATTCAAATGTTTCATGTACAAATAAAGATCATGGTCGTTAGTGGCTGTAATCGAAAATTCGAAATATCTTCGTTACTATGAGATGGGTAGAAAAATGATACAAATACAACCTTATTTCAAATTTAAGTTTCTATAAATGCACTCCAATAATATATTTTCGTATCTGCGATATTAACTTTCTACTCATAGAGAATACATTGTGACATGAGATCTCTGACATGAGAGGTAGAATACTACTTCTTCCACCTGATCGTGTTATCTGTATGATATTTGACTTTTAGGTTGTTTTTTTTTTAATTCCACCAAAAAATCCATTAGTCCAGAACATTCTTCTCCATTGAAAGAGGATATATTTGATCATCTGTAAATCATTATAGATAACATTCCTGACCCCCAATTAGTTTATTAAAAAAATATCAAACTTTTACTCCCTCGTGGAATGAAGATAGACTTTTTTTTTTTAAATTTAACAAAAAAGTGTTTTTTTTACTACTGGGGTTTTTGCTAGCAACCCTTCAATTTCATTTCAGCTTTCGCTGAGTAACATTGTTTAACATACACGTTTCACAGGATTGATCTCTCGATGGTTTTATAAGAATCGCCATTACTTAGAATTGGTCGGCATTTAGGAACCTTGTAGGTAGGATTCATTGTTTGTTTTCGCTTGGAATCATTGATAAACTTACAAGAATCTGTGCTGCCGACTATGTTCACCGCCTTATAAGATTCTTCACCTCTAAAAATTGATTGGCCTGTAGGCTTCTCGGCTGGGTAGGATTGGTAATTTGTTTTCTCTTGGAATCACTGATAAACTTACAAGAATCTTTGCTGTCGGCTATGTTCACTGCCTTATAAGATTCGTCACCTTTAAAGATTGATTGGCCTGTAGGCTTCCTGGATGGATAGGATTCATAATTTCTTTTCGCTTGGAATCACTGATAAACTTACAAGAATCTTTGCTGCCGACTATGTTCACCACCTTCAATGATTCTTCACCTCCAAGGATTGATCGGACTGTAGGATTCTTGGGTGGGTAGGATTGGTAATTTGTTTTCGCTTGGAATCACTGATAAACTTACAAGAATCTTTGTTGCCGACTATGTTCACCACCTTATAAGATTCTTCACCTCTAAGGATTGATCGGACTGTAGGCTTCCTGGGTAGGTAGGATTCATAATATATTTTCGCTTGGAATCACTGATAAACATACAAGAATCTTTGCTGCCGACTATGTTCACCACGTTATAAGATTCGTCACCTCTAAGGATTAATCGGACTGTAGGATTCCTGGGTGGGTAGGATTGGTAATTTGTTTTCGCTTGTAATCACTGATAAACATACAAGAATCTTTGCTGCCGTCTATGTTCATCGCCTTATAAGATTCGTCTCCTCCAAGGATTGATTGGCCTGTAGGCTTCCTGGGTGGGTAGGATTGGTAATTTGTTTTCGTTTGGAATCACTGATAAACATACAAGAATCTTTGTTGCTGACTATGTTCACCACCTTATAAGATTCTTCACCTCTAAGGATTGATTGGCCTGTAGGCTTCCTGGATGGGTAGGATTGGTAATTTGTTTTCGCTTGGAATCACTGATAAACTTACAAGAATCTTTGCTGCCGACTATGTTCACCACGTTATAAGATTCTTCACCTCCAAGGATTGATCGGACTGTAGGATTCTTGGGTGGGTAGGATTGGTAATTTGTTTTCGCTTGGAATCACTGATAAACATACAAGAATCTTTGCTGTCGGCTATGTTCACTGCCTTATAGTATTCTTCACCTCTGAGGATTGATTGTCTTGTAGGCTTCCTGGATGGGTAGGATTGGTAATTTGTTTTCGCTTGGAATCACTGATAAACTTACAAGAATCTTTGTTGCCGACTATGTTCACCACCTTATACGATTCTTCACCTCTAAGGATTGATTGGCCTGTAGGCTTCCTGGATGGGTACGATTGGTAATTTGTTTTCGCTTGGAATCACTGATAAACTTACAAGAATCTTTGCTGCCAACTATGTTCACCGCCTTATAAGATTCTTCACCTCTAAAAATTGATTGGCCTGTAGGCTTCTCGCCTGGGTAGGATTGGTAATTTGTTTTCGCTTGGAATCACTGATAAACTTACAGGAATCTTTGCTGCCGACTAGTTCACCACGTTATACGATTCTTCACCTCCAAGGATTGAATCGGACTGTAAGGACTTATTGGGTGGGTAGGATTTTCATTTATTTGTTTTCGCTTGGAATCACTGATAAACTTACAGGAATCTTTGCTGCCGACTAGTTCACCACGTTATACGATTCTTCACCTCCAAGGATTGATCGGACTGTAGGATTCTTGGGTGGGTAGGATTGGTAATTTGTTTTCGCTTGGAATCACTGATAAACTTACAGGAATCTTTGCTGCCGACTATGTTCACCACGTTATAAGATTCTTCACCCCCAAGGATTGATCGGACTGTAGGATTCTTGGGTGGGTAGGATTGGTAATTTGTTTTCGCTTGTAATCACTGATAAACATACAAGAATCTTTGCTGCCGAACTATGTTCATTCATCACACCACTTAGAATATGATTTCTTCACCTCCAAGGATTGATTGGCCTGTAGGCTTCCTGGGTGGGTAGGATTGGTAATTTGTTTTCATCAACAAGTTAACCTTCTGTAAAGCCATGGAGTGGGTAATGTACCCGTATTATCTACATAGCTCATGTAGTTGATATTCTTTATAAGAATGAAGTTCTTGACGGACAAAATGAATTTATCTTATTCCTCTGTGTCGTAATACTTTATTATTATTACTATCTACTCCTTAAATGGAATCTGTCACGGTGTCTTGGTTATAAAATATATGAAAGAACCTATATTTCGACGACGTTCTTTGAAATTTTAATAAGTTTGGTAATGTGTATAAATTTGGAATCCTTTGCAATTCATAATATAACTCCATAGAGATTCGAGAAGCATTAAGTTGCTTTGCTAATCTTGTTGGCATTGCCTAGGGAGTGCCTCTAGCTATTCTCTAGCATTCAAAATAAATATTTAATTGTCTGGGCCACTTTCATCTCGTTCCACTTTGCTACGAGACATTATCCATGGCTCCATTTAATATTCATTTATAGTTTCCTTTCTTCCCAAACGAATATTAGCTTCTGAATGTTTTATCTTTTAAAAACTACCGGCGTTCCTACTGCCTTTCTCAGTGGTCCACATTTCTCCTTTTGGACGTGTACAGAATTTGACTGTAGTGGAAGGCAATTGGTGGTAGCATAAAACTAGTGCTTTTAATAATTTCATGAATGGGTTATTTTGGTAGAGTATGTTGTAATTGAGAAATGGAATGGAATATTTTCTCCCGAGATGGTGGACGATAGAGAAACCAATTGATCAGGATCAATAAAATTTCTTCACGCAGGAGCTGTGTTAACTAAGCGGATTTCTCACGTGAGTTACGTATTTTCATTTATCTCAAAACGTAAAACTCCAATGGTATTTAGGCTTCAAATAAAGTGTTTCATAACATAATAGCATATTGTTAATATGAGATGGGGGGGGGCTCGGGTTGGCCGTGCGAGTGAGGGGCGTTAGTCCTAATCTCCCATGGCAGACCTAGGGTCTATCCCGCCCTGGGCAGTGGAAATTTATTTTATGACGGTCTCATTAAATAAACTCCTTGTGTCTACCTTGGCTAGAAAAGGATGGTAGCCTGTAGATAACCCGTCCCGATTAGCCTAGTAGCATAAAGGGGACGTAAAATAAAAATATGAGATGGGGTTTACTAAAGACCAAAAACTAACAAAATTCAAATATTTCGGTTCATAATCAAGATAGTGAAAAAAATGTACATAACAACATTTATAGAACATTACATCTGCAATAAGAATGGTTCTATATACTTTTTCCATCCAACGCATAATAACGGAGATATTATATATATATATATATATATATATATATATATATATATATATATATATAATGACGTATATATACCTCATTTTCGTCATCTACTCGTACAGGATCTTGATCGGCGTTCATTTCCAGGTCTCACTGACGGAATCGTGGGGATTTATAGGAATCGTCGCTTGAGTATGAATTCTCTTTCCTAAATGGTTTAGGTAATGTGTTGAAGGGAGGGTTGCTAAGGTTGATGGTCTGATATTGGTGTCTGAATGTAGGTTAGTACCTGGAGGTAAGATTTAGGTATTGTCCCTCTAGGTACTCCCGATGAATGATGAAGATAGATGGACCTAGAGAGGGCTGATTGAATGACACCTCTCTCTCATCCTTCACTCCCTTTCTAGCCCGAAATATCCCCGTCTCTCCGCTCTTTACTTCTATACAGTACTGGATTAATCCCTTCTTCCCATTGTCTGTCTTGGATTGTCTCCGCTGTTCGTAAATGTTAGGTTCATAAGATCTCATCAAAGAGAGACACATTTCATTTATTTACATAAAGGGTATCTTTAATTTCATTTAGAAATTCTTTATTTAGGAAGCTGTTGAAGACTGTACCCAAAAAAATGTGGGACGATGACTCTTCTCTGGAAAATATTGCACCGTTATTTATTTTACATGAAACTATATAAATAACTGAAAAATGCATTCCTTTTATAAATAATTACTACCTCATTAATTTAAAATAAATTAATTGTAAGAACATATTTTGTTATGTTTTTGTTTTTTGAAGTAAACATTTTTTTGGATTCATTCAAGAATACTTTTGCGTTATTTAAATTTAACACTTTTGTTTTTCTTCAGAATCCCTTCCTTTCCCCATAGAATTGTTTCAACGATAATTTGGTTTACTACAACTTTTATGTCGCAGCAATTTAAAATAAAATATGCTGTTTCTGAAATAACGATTTGTGCACTTTATGGCTAAACGATGCGTCAAATCGAAACATTCACCGATATAAACTCATTTTATAATGTGATTTTCTACAAGAATCCGTCATAATAAATAGGGCATTCCATTGGAAATTCCAAAGTTATGGTCGCTGGAGTACTGGAGAAGGTTTCGAGGTTGAATATGGACAGAAAGGTTTCTTCCTTTGACTGAGACTTAAGGTACCAATTATGGCACACCAAGTGTCAGCCTTGTTTAAAATAATTGGAGATTTTAAGGTGGGTGACACGGGAAGTTGGGGCACCCTGTATGTAGCTATTAAAGGAAATACTTTTAATCCAACATATTTAAAAATTTAATTTAATAAGAGCACAGGTAGTCTGTTGTGGTGGTAACGGATTTTGATATAATCGTTACGTACATAGTAAATAACTTAGAGCTGAAGAATGAGTGTCTGGGAAAGTGTATACAACAATATTGTATACCTTTATTATTACGTGGGGCATTAAAACATAATTTTTGCCTTTCAAAAATTGTTTTACTTTTTTTTTATATGTAAATGAAATATTAACTGGATTTTTTTTGAACGGTTAATCTGTCATTTTTAAAATATACCATGAATATTGTATACTTAAAGTTTTATTTTGATTCATAGTTCCTTAGTAAGAGAGAAATTCAGAATGAAATTTGATGTGACATGATCTGTGTGTCATTCCAGAGATGGGTAAATTCCCCCGATTTATTTAGGCATATCCATAGCAACTTCTTTGGCATGGGAAAGTATCGATATGAGGTTAATCGATACAGTGCCACCAATGTTTTATTTAGGCTAGTCTCAGCTTGGCAGTTGCTCAGAAGATATATTCCCTCCATTTCTCAGCCTCCCATCAAACTTTCATCCATACTTCCATAAATCTAATCAAAGTTGGACGAGCTAGCATCGGCTTTATCCCTGCTTGAGGGCTCTGCTATATTTATCAAACCTAACCGCCGGCAGTTTGTTAACGCGCTGTATAAATAGTTGAAAAGCCTAACCCAATGCTATTCATAGGGCTAAAGAAACTTCTTGCATGAGCAGCATTAATCCTTGGCTGCCGACAGGAGAAGGAATCTAAGCACCAAAACCATTTTTCATATTTATTCCTTCATGTTTAGTATATTTTCTTAAATTAGTTTTTCAAGTCTATCTTGAGTTCTTAGACGAATGTTCTATTTAAGTCCAATAACAAAGTAACCTTCATAATGATTATTTATATGACTGAATAGAAATACTATTCAGAATACACTTTTGCATGGAATTGCACCTTTTTTTCAAAGATTTATTTATTTATAGACATCACATCAAAGGTGGGCAAATCACCTCTCAAAAGTCAAAAATTGTACAAAGTGAATTAGCAAAATTAAAATAAGTAAACATTTTGTAAATGAACATAGTACTAAATTCAAGTAATTATGATCAGAATATTAAAAGTCCGTCACGCAGGGGCTGCGTAAACTAAGCAGATTTCCCACGTAAAGTTTTACAATAGAGAAATTTCACGAGAGCCGAGCAGTCAAGGAAACGGCCGAACTAGCTTTTGGCGGGAAACTCACTGTCATCAATTATCCGCCCAGATATAATAAAAATGCAAATATCTCGGTTAATATTCAAGATAGAGAATAAATGTATAAGACAATATTTATAGTAAATTTAATTTGCAATAAGATTGGTTCTATACAATGTTTCGATCCGACGTATAGTAACGGAGATATTTCGAATTTTCGAAAATCCTCCCCTCTAAATCCCTCCTCCCACTGGTCCGATTTCAGCCGTTAACGAACTTGATCTTTATTTTTACATAAAACGACTAAATATCGAGTTTGGTAACGATTAAACAAAAATTGCGACCGCTAGAGCGGTAACAGACAAATATATATATATATATATATATATATATATATATATATATATATATATATATATATATACAGTTTTGAACGGACCTCATTTTCGTCATCTACTAGGTAGGATCGATGGACATTTGAAGAAAAATTTCGAAAATTCCGTCATGAGTACAACCTCAATAGCTGATTTCCCCTAAGGGAAATCTGCTAAAAATACAGTTTTGAACGGACCTCATTTTCGTCATCTAGGTAGGATCGATGGACATTTGAAGAAAAATTTCTAAAATTCTGTAATGTGTACAACCTCAATAGCTGATTTCCCTGAAATCTGCTAAAATAGTGATGAGCATAGTTAGTGAATGATTAATAGGAAATTCTTAATCCCAGCAGCTATTCAATTCAAGCCATTGAGTGGGTTCCAGGTGACATCTGTCAACCGAATTACTAATTGGAATTCTAGTGTACTTTGCCCAGACACAGGCATACCACATTGTAGAGTTAGCTGTTTTATCCTGAATAATTGCTCATCGTTGGCTGTACCTCAAGGCTGTCTCAAGTGCTCCAGTTTTATGCCCGGCCGCCGTTTTACACTTGGAGTGAAATTTTATGAGAGCCCGGGACTACTTTTAATACATGAAGCATTTAGCAAAGAGCATGGCCATTTATTATCTACGTTGCACCCGTTATATTTATTTGTTTTTATGCAAGTATTTTGCATGCAATTCAGACTTTATGTAGCTTGCTTTATTACGGGATTTCTATCATATTTTCGTTTGATAGCCATCTTTATTTTCATTTAATTATTAATTTTACTATCAGCAGGCAAAGCAGAAGTTATTTTTATTATACATTGTCACCTAACTAGGATTATTTATTTATCTACATAACTTCTGTATCAGTATAATAACAGACTCTTTACGTTATCCTTTCATGTTTATTGATTGATTCCTGTTTTCTTTATTTAAGCATTTACAAGTTTAATTAGCTCAACTTATTACGACACATCGATACCATTTCGATATAGATTGTTGAGCGATAACTTAAATCGATAATTTGTCTAATCGATTACCTCAGAGGTAAAAACGTCTAGTACGAGGGCAAGGTACTTCCCAGTACTTCACTGTCATCCTTCATCTACAATCAATAATCTTGGAGTTATTAGGAAACGAATATCTCTGCCATTCAACTGGAAAAAATTATGTGCACATTACGTTGCCATAGAATCTAAATGTCAATTCTGGGGTTCAAGAATACTTTTGATCAAGCAGTAGTAGTAGCACTGTAGAGAGGGTGTGAGGGGAGGGAGACAGAGAGAGAGAGAAAGAGAGAGAGAGAGAGAGAGAGAGAGAGAGAGAATGTGAGAGTGTGTGTGTGGGTGTGTGTGTGTATGTGCGCGCGTGCGTGCGTGTGTGTATATGAGAGAGTGAGAGATTTATCTAATAAATTACATGAGTGAATTCCAAAGGTTTAGTAACCGTGAATATCACTTAAAAGCAAATAAAGGCATTAAAATCCTTTTATAAATCGCATTTGAGTTTTGTTAATTAGTAAAAGCAATTATGTGAAGTGGTAAAAATTCATTGTATTATTGCAGAATATTACATAGAGAATCTGGTAGCAATATTTCAGCCGTTCCTTGGGAGTATTTATTGTATAAAGTTCTTCAGAAATGAAATTACAAAGAGTTTAATAACGAGGCAAATCTCCTCCCTTTTTTTTCTTTTTAATTTCATCCACCTTTTTTAATTACTTCTTGTGTAGCTTTATTCACAAGTGCTGCTTGAACTTTTTTTAACAATTAGTTACTCTTCTTCCAAATTTATCATTCGCTTGTTTCAACCTCTTGTAAAATCCGCTTATCAAATTGTATTCATGGTAACAAACTTCGCTGAGAATTTCATATTTTTTTCAATGGCACCTGAAGCTGACTGATTTAGAGGTGATCTATGCCCATTAACAGACATAGGCCTTATTCTCTTCTAAGTCAAATGTGGCTAGTTGAGATTGGCTTTGCCAGTGATCGGTGAAAAAATATTCTATATATATCCTTGAGATCACATTTGGCAATAAATTCTTCGTTACGACCTTTTCAAGCAAGCGCCTACTTGTTACTACTTCTGGAGCTCCTCTGGGCTAGATATAGGTGGCTGTCGTCTTATTCGACTCAATGGCATAGATTGCCATGTCTTTGGGCGGGGATTCTGTAATCACTTGAATTCTCTCATGATTCCATAGGGGACTGGGTGGGTGCCTTGCTTCGAATCCTCCTCCTTCTTGATTTGAGTCCTCGCATTATTACTTACATTTCTTTTTTTCTTTTGGTTCATATAGTCAGCTTCGTCTCCTCTATCTACTAGCTAAGTTTTAATGGCCTCGGCTGCCAATATTAGCGCCAGCCATCACACACACTACTTATAAAGGCCAGAATATTGCTCGAAAACTCAATACCCTCAGGCTCACCTGGGGCCACCAGGCGTTATCAAAAGCTCTAGCAGCCTTTAGGAATATTCCTATCGCGAACTTGGTTTGCCCTTCTTCGTTCTCTTGCTTATTAATCATTAAATTTACCTAGGATGTTTCCAAATTACCTCTCACTTATCTGCTATTTTACATGTTGGTAGTTGTATTTTTCGCCAAGACCTCCTGCACTTTCCTTGAACTGGCAGCAGACTGATTGGTCTATAGCTCTTTGCTGTGCTCAGGTTTTCTATCCTTTTTTTTGACCGACCAATTGCCACAGTTCTCCTAACTTTGGGGAAGTATTACCATATATATAAAATTTAAAAAATAGTCCGAATAAATAATAAAAAAAGAATATTTACAAATAATGTGTACAAAAATTGAATTGATAAAAAAACAAAAAAAAAACAAATAGTGCAATAAAAATTTACAATAAAATCCGTCACGCAGAGACTGCGTTGACTAAGCAGATTTCCCACGTGCGTCACGTATTTGCATTTATTTAAAAATGTAAATGTTCAATGAGAACAATATTTGGTATTTAGAATTCAAATAAAGTTATTCATAATTAATTAGCGTATTGTTAATATGGCATGAGTTGGAGTGGGGGTTTACTCAAGGCCGAATACTAAAAAAACCAAATATCTCGGTTAATATTAAAGATCGTGAAAAAACGTACATAACAACATGTATAGAACATCACATTACATAAGATTGGTTCTATACAGTTTCTGATTATATGCATAATAACGGATATATATATATATATATATATATATATATATATATATATATATATATATATACATACATTACACCTCATTTTCTCTTAGGAATCGTAGGATCGATGGACATTTGACGAAATTTTTCGAAATATGCGTTATGAGTACGACCTCAATAGCACAAGCAAGTCAATGAAATTCGTACCTCAGGAGCTACTGAGAAAGGTATATATAAAATGTGTAAAGAGAATAATAGAAAAGCGATTCAGTAACTTACCTCATAACAAGATGCTACTGAAACCACTGCTGTGTTTTTATGTAAATAAACTTTAATAAACTTTAGCTTATTTTAGACTCGAATAAAATCACAACCTCTTCGTTTAAACCTAAATTATTTATTTAAGGAAACTATACCTAAACTTTACAGCCATCTCTAACGTTTATATCTGAATAACTAATTCAAAAGGATATCTTTATTTAAGTAAAACTTTTTGATTAGTGTCAGATAGTCCCTTGGCCGAGGAAAAACAGCCTTTGGTTCATTATTTAAATGAATTAAAAAGGCTCCATTTTAATGAATTTTATGTAAATGAAGAGACTGAAGCTTGAAGGGATTACAGGAGAGGCTCGCTGTGTCTTCCAACATTCATCCCTTGCTAGGTTTTTGCAGTTTTTTTTTTTTTTAATATTCTGTCTGAAGCTCATGATGTATTCAATACCTGCTATTTTATATAGTTCATCTTTTTTAATATATTTATTCCTTTACAAAGAATAAAGACACAATTGGGTCACGTTATGTGTAACTTAATTAAGTCTGACAACAAAATGTGCAATGAGGTTACTCTCCTGTATACAAAACGTCCGTCACGCAGGTTCTGCGTAAACTAAGCAGATTTCCCACGTACGTGTATAACACACTACTGATCTCATCTCACTATATATTTTACATTTCTCAGTAAAATCCGAAGAGTAGATGTGGGGGTTTACTGAAGGCTGAAAACAAGAAAGAGCATCAACAGTTTTATAAGATTAGCTCTATAACATGTTTCGATATGACACATACTAACGGAGATATCATGAATTTCCGAATCTCCTCCCCCCCCCCCTTCCAACTAAATTGCAAGGAAAGCACTTAGCTGATTTATAGAAGTTCTCTAAGATCAGATTCTGCCGTGTGAGGTTGTGCAGGCTGAAGGAATTAGCAAGTTGTCATTAACAAGGGTCTCTCCTCGGCAAAGTTTGTCATCTGACTTATTATTCAGTGTATCAACTATTTTGCATAGATTATATTTGGTATCTGTTGACTTCAATTTATTCTTTATACGGCTAAATCTATTTCTCACTCTGTTTGGATATTTCCATTTATTTTCCCAGTATCTTTACTTATCGATGTGACCTTCAGCCATTGGTTAAGTGGCGTTAACTAGGTTATATTTTCACACTGACTAAAATATAAATTTGGACAACAGGTAGTACTGGTGGAATTTTGAACACATTTTTTGTAGTAATTACATTCTCAAATGATAATTCCCCTTTAGAGAAATCTTGTAAAATTATGTTTTATGTAAAGCGCAAGCTTTCCTTTTATCGTTGATCAAATTAAGGGTTCCTTCCAGCTGAGAATTTTTGATGGCTCTTCCGTGTATTAACATCCATATACCAGGCCAAGATAAATTCAGATGATACTTTATTTGCCCTATTAATATTATAAGTTGGAATATTGCATATGTTATTATGGGCATGTGAGGCCTATGCAAGGGGGTAGAAATCGCATGGTGTAATAAAATATAGCAGTCGTTCCTTTATGCTAATAAATGTTAATAAATATCGCTTTCCACAATATTAGAATACTTGCAGAACATACACAGCTCTGCATATATTCAAATATGCAAATTTAATACAATCACTTGAATTTATTAAAGCATATTCTGTATATTTATTATTATTTATCGCCTCTGAATGAAAGTCTATATATTTGTTGTTTTTTTAACAAATAGTGCTGTTTATTCCTGATATTTTTCCATTCCCAATTATTTATTATGGCAGAATGTACTTTCGAACCGTAAACAATATTTTCCTATAATGCAATGCACCGGAATGCCACTTGGAGTTATATTCATTTGGAAAAATTCTCATAGGAAAATTAATCTGTGACAAATATAATAATTAGATATTGTTATTATTATGTTTTTAATAAAAATATATATAATTTATGATAACCAATTCCTATGTGAAAGCATCCTCTAAAGAGAACCTAAAACAATAAATAATATCAAATTGTTTTCATACCGAACTTAAAATTAGTCCAAAATCTAACCAGACGAGATCAAGTGGTGCTGACTAGGCTTAGAATCGGACATTCACTAGTAACACATTCATAGCTCATAAACCGAAAAGATCGACCCACATGCACTCACTGTAACACAGTACTGACCATTAAACATCTCCTGACCGACTCCAGACTACGTGAACATTTGAACTTACCCAACTTCTTGAACGAACTATTAACAGAAGGTAGCCCACATATAAATACACTATTAAAACACTTCAAGACAACTGACATTTATAACAAACTTTAAACCTCACTTACCCCACTCATTTCTCTACGTTTTATATCTCTGTATAATACATTTTTAAACCAGTGTCTTAGACTTCCATCACCCTCATGCCAGGATTTATCTCAAAGTTTATTGTTTGATATAGCATTATTTTAATACTTCCTTAATTTTATTTCCATATACTTTATACTATGTTTTAATAATTCTGAATACATTTTATCTTCATTTTAAAATTTTAATTTAGAGAATTCAAATAAATGGTACTGAGCGACATCGCCTAGTTGCGGAGCTCTTCAAATAAATAAATAAAAAATTAGTCAATTATTTAAGTAAATGAGAGTTGGTTCTGTAAACAATAAAGAAACTGAGTGGTTTCGTAGATTTCCCCACTGGGCTAAATGTTCTTTTTAGCAGATTTCCCTTAAGGGAAATCAGCTATTGAGGTTGTACTCATGATGCGATTTTCGAAATTTTTCTTCAAATGTCCATCGATCCTACCCAGGAGATGACGAAAATGAGGTCCGACAGATATAGGTCCTTTTGGGTAGCTCTATATCTACCTCCTTCATGGTATACATTGCCGATCCGGATGAGTCGCAATTCGGGGTCTGAATGCCATTTAGGCTGGGGGAATCACTTTGATATAGGTGCGAGACATGGGCGTTGACGGGTACTCTGGATACAAAGGTTTTAGCGCAAGTTTCTTATAGACAAAAAAGTCCAAAAGTGGAGATGGTGACTTAGGATTTTGGAGAATGGAGACTATAGATGATATTATATCTGAAACGAGTCAGTGGTTTCACATGATATGAAAGGTCAGGTGCTACAATGGGCGACACATGTGACAAGAAGTAACCCAACCGACTGCCTATACAAGACAATGAATGCAACAGTGGTGGGTACCCGGATTCGAGGAAGAGAGAGTGAAGAAGGTCGCTACAGACTTCCACGTACAGGACTGGGAAGCCATCGCCCATGATAGGCCGAGCTGGAGCCGCGGCTAAAGAGGTCTGGAAAGCCAACCGAATATATATATATATATATATATATATATATATATATATATATATGTATAAATTAAACGGGGGCTCAGGTTAGCTATGATGGTTAGAGCGTTGGTCCAAAACTCACATGCTAAACCCATGAGTTCGATTCCCGCCTGGGCAATAGGAATTTATATAGTGACAAACTCATTAAATAAAATCCTTAGCCCCACCCTGACTAGATAAGCGTTGTAACCTGTAGATAAGCCGTCCCAACTAACCATAGTAGCAAAAAGTGAACGTCAATAAATAATAATAATGTTAATTAAACGTTTTTCAAAATGAGCATCATGAGTAATAAATTGAATTGTGCGGAGAAGAAATATTTTGCGACTGAATTATAAATACTATATTTAGGAGTTGTAATTCCTTCCATGGGTTGGAGTGTGTGTTTAGGTGGTGCTGTTTGACTTTCATTAGGCCGTACAAATGTTTGCGACGAGATATAATTACGTTACTGTCTCCAAGGAATGCTGTCTGTGATGAATATGTCGCTCGCATACCTCTCTCTGGCAATTACTATATATCTTCGTTTCTAATATAATACATGTATAATAAATACCCCAAGGAGGCCTAGAAATCGTTCTAACATATTGAAGAACTAGCTCAAATACCCGGCTTCGCCCGGGAATTCATTTGAGGTTGAATGGTGATGGCATTTTTTTGGCAAGGCTTTACTTTGCACAATATTTTGACATTTACCCGTCCCAGTGTTTATTGTTAATAGCCGTCGTTTTTATGGATTTGTTAATAATAAAATTAATTTTTTATGTAAGACTTCACTGTCCTCCAGATTGTCATATTTCCCGTTTCCTGTGCATTATGTATAGATTTGAATTATTAAGGACAAAATATTAACATACATTTGAATTAATTTTTCCAGGTGAGGTACATGGTAGTTAATATTGAAAAGAATTGTTGAGCAAATTTCTCTAAATAACAAAATAAACAGCTTTTGTTATGTCCATATTTGCCGAAACCACAATAAGAAACGAAATATCACTATTATTAATTCTTATAATCCCCACTCCTACCCGTCCCTAGAAATGTTAGTATGGCGTATTATAAGGAAGGCGTTAGTGCTAATACACATACCCAGTGTTTTATTTAGTTTAGTGAGTCTTTTGTGCCAAATAAAATTGTTGACTCCCGCTATAATTTTTAGCATATAACGCCTTTATAGTTCGGTTTCGACGATAGTGTATATAATAAAACTTTCTCTAAATAACAAAATAGTTCGGTTGAGTCTTTTGTACCAAATAAAATTGTTCACTCCCGCTATAATGTTTGGCGTATAACGCATTTGTACTTCGGAATACGACGAAAGTGTATATGACAAAAGTTACTCTAAATAACAAAATAAACAACTTTTGTTATGTTCATACTTGCCGGAAAACCAATAGGAAACGAAATATCGCTATTTTTAACTTCAGGCTTCCCTTATAACCCCCACTCCTATTCATCTCAGAGAATTTTAATATAGCCTAAAGTCTAAGTTGGGTTAATAGTAAAATACATACGAAGTTTCATAAAATTCGGTTCAGCCGTTTATGCGTGAAAAGGTATCAAACAAACATACACGAAAGAAGCAAAATACAGTTATGGTGTCTATGACATGTGAAACGAAAAGTTATCGTGAAATTTCGCGAAAAAAATCAATGTACAGACAGAGGTTACAATGTTATATATATATATATATATATATATATATATATATATATATATATATATATATAGATTAAGGAAAAAACTAAAATCGATGTGCTTATTACTAAAATATGTTAAGAAATATTTTCGTGTGGGAACTCTATTACTAATATACTATGGTTATTTGCATCGTCCGTTAACTTATGACATTGAGGTAACTCAAAATCATATTTAATTTGCAGAAGTAAGGTTTATATATAACAGAAGTCGAGAGACCCCTGAGGAGTAAAAAATAATGACTTTTCCCTCGATTTATATGTACCAAAGAACATTGTTTATATGTATGTTCTTCATAATTTAATTCCAAGGGTCACCAATAAAAAAAAGTCCGTCACGCAGGGGCTGCGTAAACTAAGCAGATTTCCCACGTGAAGTTTTACAATAGAGAAATCTGCCTAATAACAACTGTAGTAGTAAGAAACCTCTAAACCTAAAACATTATTTAGGGTCTAATAACCCAGTAGTTTCTAGCCCCAAAAAACAGTTAACCTAACCTCTAAACCTATTCACGAGGGACGAATAGTTATGGAAATGGCCACCAGAGCTCTCGGCAGAAAGTCCGAACATAGCGACCACACGCAGAATACAAATGCAAATATCTCGGTTAATATTCAAGATAATAAGTATATTACATTATTTATAGTAAATTTAATTTGCAATAAGATTGGTTCTATAAAATTTTACGATCCGATGCATAATAACGGAGATATTTCGAATTTTTGAAAATCCCCCCCTCTAAACCCCCCCTCCCACTGGTCCGATTTCAGCCGTTAACGAACTTGATCTTCCTTTTTACATGAAACGATTAAATACCGAGTTTGGTGACGATTAAACAAAAATTGCGACCGCTAGAGTGTTAACAGACAAATATATATATATATATATATATATATATATATATATATATATATATATATATATATATATATAGTTTTGAACGGACCTCATTTTCGTCATCTCCTGGGTAGGATCGATGGACATTTGAAGAAATTTTTCGAAAATCGCGTCATGAGTACGACCTCAATAGCTGATTTCCCTTAAGGGAAATCTGCTAAAAAGTCCGTCACGCAGGGGCTGCGTAAACTAAGCAGATTTCTCTCGTGATGTTTAATAGATAAATTTATATAATGGTAACACAAGAGCACCGTCAGTACCTAATGAATAAATACAAACGATAATAAGAAAGCTCCAGACGGGAAGTACATGAAACGTAAACAAACAGATGTGTGAACTAATAACTAATAGCAATTATGGAAATATTTCCGGGAATAAAACATATTAATTTTTAGTAAAACTATTTACTATATCTAGTACTGTAATTTATAATAGATCAGAATAATTTTTATCTCAATCAATCAAATTTTAGTAGTCCAGGAACATAAGAAGGGGGGGGGTCACTATAACATATTTGCATTTATCTCGTATAATAAAGGTCTCTTGAAAACAATTTATGGTATTTAAGCTTCGAATAATGTGGTTTATTACATAACAGAGTATTGTTTATTTAACATGAGTAGAAGTGGGGGGTTGCTGAAGGCTGAAAATTGAACAATGCAAATATCTCGGTTAATATTCAAGATAGAGAATGAATGTATATAACAATATTTATAGTACATTTAATTTTCAATAAGATTGGTTCTATACAATTTTTTGATCCGACGTATGGTAACGGAGATGTTTTGAATGTTCGAAAATCGCCCATCTATACCCCCCCCCCTCCCACTGGTCCGATTTCAGCCATTAACGGTCTTGATCTGTCTTTTTGCATAAAACGTTTAAATGTCGAGTTTGGTAACAATCAAACAATTGCGACCGCTAGAGCGTTATCAGACAAATATATATATATATATATATAATATAATTTTGAACCGACCTCTTATTCGTCATCTCCTGGGTAGGATCGACGGACATTTGAAGAAAGTTTTCGAAAATCTCGTCATGAGTACGACCTTAATAGCTGATTTCCCTTAAGGGACATCTGCTAACACATTTCTTTCCGCGGAAAATTATTTTGTTGCTTAACTACCTTTTCAATTCTGAAGTACTGACAGTTTGATTGAATGACTTTGAGTACCAACGTTGTGAAAGGGACTGTTTCATCGAATGCAAGAGGGATCGAAACACTTCCTAACTCTACAACCCCTGAAGAGGTGGTAGTTCGAAACATGTAGGGCAATGTGAATAAAGTTCGAGGGGATAGAAAGGAAAAGGTTTTATCGGTGACCCTTGCCATTGAAGTATGATGTACACAAAAGAATATTGTGTCCACAATAGGAAAAAATATAGTAAATGAATCAAAACATGAATTAGCTTACAAAAATAGATGTACTATAAACAAATACTAATCATAAAAAAGTATAAAAAAACGTTTTCCCCGCAACCTTATTATTAATATAACAATATTAAACTTAATATTTAGAGAAAAGCGAATCATTTTCAGGAGTAAATCTTTAACACTCCACCTGTATCTAATAAATCTATTAAGAAATATTATTTGTTCAAAAATAATTTAAAGTTTTTCGGAACCCATTATTCAAATTTTTCCCATAGTTTAACCAATAAAAACTGTTTCTCAGGCGTCAATAAAATATGCACTACATGTTTCGTGGTCTATATACCTCCTCCTCGGGAGTCATTCTATTTAGCTTATGAGATGTTCGTTATAGTTAATTAGCTTTCATACAGTCTTTGCAAACCAATAATTTTTTTTTTTTTCAACGAGTGTGTCAGGAGTGTGGGATTTCAGCTGGTACTACATAGTTTATGCAGCACATACGTGATGGACGTTTGATTGATTCTACTACTAATTTGGATGTTTTAACATTTGATGTAAAGCTAAAAATAATTAAATTCATTAATGGCTGAAACTGTAGCAGGAAGAATGTAGGTTTCAAGATTCTCCGAATGCTAATTCCGTCTCGCTCAACATCGACACCAATATAGACTTGCTGCTAACTTGATGAATACCTCAAAGTCATTCTCTATACATTAATGCCGTCTAGCGCATCAGCAACTCATCTATGGCCGACAACTCGGCGAGATATCTACCTTCGCATCTCTCGGTGAATGGAATCAACTATAGTGACGCAAAAGCAGATACTATATTTAATCTCACGCACGCACGCTCATACACATTCATACTGCTCTATACTGCATAAACTAATTTAAATACTAAATAATGATTCAAATCCGTATTTCGTCGTGTTTCACGTTTCAAGAGATTTCCCATGAGGGATTTTGTGGTTGTATTGATTTCGTCAATTATGAAGCTATATATTTACTTTCGGACTGAAAAATAAAGCATGCAAGTATCTCCGCTAATTTTCAAAAAAGTACGTCACGCAGGGGCTGCGTAAACTAAGCAGATTTCCCACGTAAAGTTATACTATATATAAATCTCCATACGATTTCCGACAGTTCGTTACCCTTAATAAAAATGCAAATATCTCGGTTAATATTCAACATAGAGAATAAATGTATATAACAATAATTATAGTAAATTTAATTTGCAATAAGAATAGTTCTATATAATTTTTCGATCCGACGTATATCAAGGGAAATATTTCACATTTTCGAAATTCGCCCCTCTAAACCCCCCCCCCTCCCACTTGTCCGGTTTCAGCCGTTAATGAACTTGATCTATCTTTTTACATGAAACGATTAAATAAAAATTGCGACCGCTAGAACGTTAACAGACAAATATAATCATATATATATATATAGCTCAGATACCCGGCTTCGCTCGGATAGTTTTGAACGGACCTCATTTTCGTCATCTCCTGGGTAGGATCGATGGACATTTGAAGAAATTTTTCGAAAATCGCGTCATGAGTAGGACCTCAATATCTGATTTTTCTTAAGGGATATCTGCTAATAGAGAACTAATATACGATAATTTGTAGGAAATAAATGAATAATAAGATTGATTCTATTCAATTTTTCATGTTAGCTGTTAACGAACTTTATCTTTAGCATTTCATGAAACAATACACGAAAAATAGAAATGAAAAATATCGAGTTCGGTAACGATCAAGCAAAAATTGCTCCCGCTAGAGCCTTAACCTATATATATATATACACACACACACACACACTCACACACACTCATCACACACACACACACACACACACACACATACATATATATTCTTATTATTCTGGACCCTATATTCTTCATAGTTTAACGGATTTTATTCAGCATTGCTCTACATGTTTTGTGGCTTACATACCTCCTGTTCAGGAGCTTTTCCCTTTCATAAATATAACATTAATATATAATACCCCAATGGAAATTCATGAACTGAACACATTTTTAAGTGCAAACTAAAATAATATATTTACTAAATTGAATTAACTATTGAATATATTTATTTACAAATCGGCTACTTATAGTTTTTTTAGAGCTTGTTCTTCTTTACATTCGTTGTAACCGACCCATCCACACTTGGGAGCCTGTTGAATCTCAGATTTCCAAAGCAGAATATGCTTGCTGATTATAAATAGATGAGATTAGTTTACGTCAAACATAGAAGTCGATTATTATGAGTCATACTTTATAATATAGATTATTTAATTTTAAGACAAAATGTTGTAGAATATATGATTAAGATATTTAATTTTTTCTCTTTTTTTATGTTTGTGAATATTCTTTAATTTTTTGTTTAATATTCGCCCTTTCGTGATCGATTATTTGAATGTTTTCAAAATTGGAAGCGTGTTTTTGAAATGGAATCCGTCTAAGTTGCTTTCTTTTCTTTATTGTCTATACTTTTTACAGGCTTTAACAGTTTTCTTAGCAATATTGAGAATTCATTGATTAAAGTTTCATTGCAGGTGTTACAATTTATTTCATATATATAGTTACGTTTTTTTACCAAAACCAGTAATAAACGTTGTTAATAAGAGTTCTTTTGGATTGCAAAATTAAATACTCGCAAGTTTCTCAGTTTTTATCACTGCACAATTTATTTCACAATGCACAATACACTTGGTAATTATTCTTAATTACTACTCAGAGTATACACTGATAGCGTCACTGTTCTTCAGATTACGCAGTTCAATAATTCACTCACGGTCACTGAAATTCACAGAAAGACGGCACTGCACTCTCCTTTACTTCGCGGCACTGCAGTAAGTCGCACTGTAGCACCGAACGCACATATGAGCACTTGAGAAGAAAACTGACTCGCTCGTGGCTGGCCGGTTCTTTATATAGGGTGTCGGCATACATCAAAGGGGAATTGGCTGGCCCTTCGACGTCTGGACTGGACGGGTCTAGTAGGGGCTTTACCCTCTGTCGGCTTCTTTGATCTATCTCGCACTTCCCAAATACGCGACTCTCTCTCTCTCTCTGAAGAATTATTCATGTATTTAATGTTCGCAACAATATTATTATTTATTAATTTCAGCTTTTTGCTACTGCGGATAATTGGGGCGGGCTATCTACAAGTTACCATCCTTTTCTTGGGTGAGGCTAAGAATTTTAATTAATGAGTTAGTCACTTAATAAATTCCTATTGCCCAGGCGAGAATCAAACTCACCACTTTAGGCTTACCATGTGGGACTAAGGCTTTAGCTCACATGGCTAACCCGAGCCCCCCATAAACATTATATTTAGATCTTGATAAAATAGGATCACGATAAAATAAGAGAATTAAGATCATATGCACTATGTTTTGATCATGATTCTCTTATTTTATCTTTTATTATAGTAAAACTGTTTTAACGTTATTATTATATGGCTAGTCTATGGTGGAAGGTTGGCAAAAAATGAAAACTTCAAATGATTATTCAAATCATTTTTTATTTCTCAATTAGTTTCGCATCCATATGACTCCTCATCAGGAGACGTTCTACTATACAAAGTTTCTAAACTAACATTTTTCTCTACAACCTTCCATTAGCCCTACCAGTCGGAGGGAGAATGGCCCGACAAAGTATGGTGGGTCAAGTCAGCTGCTTTATATCGATATATCGATAAAAATATATCGAAGTTCCGCCACGAGTTAAATAGGAAATATCTTGACAATATATTATTATATATTTTGCACGTGCCTCATTTCCTAGATAGGATCAATGGACATTTGAGGATTTTTAGCAGATTTCCTTCAATCTGCTATTGAGGTCGTACTCATGACGCAATTTTCGAAAAACTTCCATTCATATGTCCATCGATCCTACCCAGGACATGACGAAAATGAAGTCCGTTCAAAATTATACATACACACACACACACACACACACACACATATATATATATATATATATATATATATATATATATATATATTTATCTGTTATCGCTCGAGCGGTCGCAATGTTTGGTTGATCGTTACCGAACTCGATATTTAATCTTTTTATGCAAAAAGACAGATCAAGTTCGTTAATGGCTGAAATTGGATCAGTGGGAGGGGGGGGGGTTCAAAAATTCGAACATTGTATAGATGCAATCTTATCGCAAATTAAATTTATTATAAATATTGTTCTATACATTTATTCTCTATCTTGAATATTAACCGAGATATTTGCATTTTTATTAAATGAGGGTGGATTACGGACGAGTGAGTTTCCCGCCAAAAGCTAGTTCGGCCGTTTCCGTGACTGTTCGGCTCTCGTATGGAGATTTCTCTATTGTATAACTTCACGTGGGAAATCTGCTTAGTTTACGCAGCCCCTGCGTGACGGACTTTTGTAAAATCGAGCCATGAGTACAACTAGAATAGCCGATTCCATTTAAAGAAAATTTGATTTAAATTTGATACCGGAAGATATTCTGGGATTAGCTTCTGCCATTTACTTGTTCGTCATTAAGCATCGCTCAAAAAATTAATTTAAGTTAGGGAAGAGGTCTAAACTATCAGACAAACTGAACGGTTCCCCAAGGTAAAGTTTTGTCTTCTTATCACTTGAAGACTTTATGTTTGCCGAAAGTTTTCAGTTCTTTTGTGGGGACAATTACTGGACTAATGAAGCGGCAGTGGAAGCTGCTCAACTGGAAAATCCACAAATAAACTTGGTTCAAAGTCACTCAGATTCTATATTTAGGGTTTGCTAACACTCAGATTTATTTAGCAGCTGGTGGGATCGTTCTGTCATTTCACATTTATAGTTGGCGGCATTTCTGTCTGATGCAAAGTGTCATTCATAGCGGCTGGCATTTATCATTCAAACACAGAGGCATATTACAAAGAGATTCTTTCAAGTAATTTCTCTTCCACAACTATTAGCGTCTCGCATTGGCTTTGTCTCTCTTATTTATTTCTGTCTAAAGGGGCGATGAAATTTCCCTAACACATATGTCGTGTACAAGCCATTGTCCCCGAAATATTTTAGATGGACAATCAAGGAAAATATTTTTACAATAAAGTCCGTCACGCAGGGGCTGCATTAACTAACCCTCGTTCCTCACGTATTTGCATTTATATCAAAACGTAAAAGTTCAATGAGAACAATATTTACTATTTAGCCTTCAAATAATGTGCGACCAAACGACCATTTTAATCATCGTATAACAAACATTTCTATTATACACAGGTTTCTGCCTGGGAAAGAAATATGGCGAGGAAATTGATTTTTATTTGATTAACACCCACCTACTCAATATTTAACAGTTCCATGGAAAACTGGTTGGAATCGGCCCTGTGGGAGTTGGTGTTTACAGAAGGGTTCTTCTATGAGTCGAATCGAAGAATTTTATATAGCTCATGTTGTTAGAAATTTAATTTTCTCCGATTATTGTCTCATGGAGGTTTTCTTTGAATCGAACATTAACGGAGTAATTTTTTTGGTTCCAGCCTTTTGGAAACAACCACTTCTACTCATAAATTTCTCATTTCAACTGCCTTAGTCTCTGAACATCTGAAGTACAACTCAACAAATTTGAATTCCTCTTTTCATAGGATCCTTACTTCTGGAATAACAGAGAATAGATGATGGGATGAGATCATAAGCGTATCATAAGTCAGTGCTTGGGAAATCAGCTTAGTTTACGCAGTACCTGCGTGACGACTTTTATTTCGAAAACCACTTCAGGAGTTCAGGCTGTTCCTTTTTCTATTTCTTTTGGTTCTAAGCCGCAGCAAACCTCTTTAAATTAAAACAAAAGAAAATAAAAAGAAATGCTGGTGTATATAAGCACAACTATTTTGTGAGACCTCTTTTGCTGTATCAGCGATACTATTAGCAGATTTCCATTAAGGGAAATCAGCTATTGAGGTCGTACTCATGACGCGAGTTTCGAAAAATTTCTTCAAGTGTCCATCTATCCTACCCAGGAGATGACGAAAATGAGGTCCGTTCAAAATTTTATATATATATATATATATATATATATATATATATATATATATATATATATATATATATATATATTTGTCTGTTAACGCTCTAGCGGTCGCAATTTTTGTTTGATCGTTACTAAACTCGTAATCGTTTTATGTAAAAAGGAAGATCAAGTTCGTTAATGGCTGAAATCGGACCAGTGGGAGGGGGGGGTTTAGAGGGGGGGATTTTCGGAAAATTCAAAATATCTCCGTTATTATGCGTCGGATCGAAAAATTGTATAGAATCAATCTTATTGCAAATTACATTTACTATAAATATTGTTCTATACATCTATTCTGCATCTTGAATATTAACCGAGATATTTGCATTAGTATTCTGCATTGGTCGGCAGTAGTGAGCTGTTTGGTACTTTCCGAAGAGAGCTCTGGCGGCCGTTTTCGTAACTATTCGTCCCTCGTGTATAAGAATAGTGATCCCTTACTACTTACTACACTTGTTTTTGGGCAGATTTCTCTATTGTAAAACTTCACGTGGGAAATCTGCTTAGTTTACGCAGCCCCTGCGTGACGGACTTTTTTAAGGAGGAGATGTAATTCGCTCTCGTTTATACTCTATTGTATTTTTAGCAGGTTGTACTCATGACGCGATTTTCTTAAAAGTTCTTCAAATGTCAATCAATCCTATCCAAGTGATGACGGAAATGAGGTCCGTTCAAAATAATATATATATATATATATATATATATATATATATATATATATATATATATATATATATACATATTTGTCTGTTATTTTCGAAAATTGAAATATTTTAGAGGACCAATCTTGTTGCACGTTATTTTTACTATGAATATTGCTTTATACATTTATTCTCTATCTTGAATACTAACCGAGATATTAAGTGTGTGCGGATAACGGACGAGATGAGATTGGCTATTGCCGGTTCGGCTCTTTTCTGATCGTGAGATTCGACTGAAAGATAGTTCGGCCATTTCCACTACTGTTCGGCTCTCGTGAAGTTCATTTAGAGACTGGTATAAGCAATTATTCATTATAAATTACAGTACTAGATATAGTAAATCGTAGGCAATAAAGTTAATATGTTATATTCAGATATATTTAAGTAATTGAAGGGTTTGCTGCAAAAAGGAGGTAGCTCCATCCCATAGCTGTTGGGAGTTATAAACACTTTCTTGTGACAAAAAAAACCTCTTTTATTTGGCCCCAAAAGGATGCAGCTTTCAACTGTTATGATGTTATTTTCGTTATAATGGTATTATTTTCGTATTTTAGGTTATTCGTTATAATGATGTTATTTCTGTTTGTAAAACCAATAATTTTGCTGAACTTTATTTTCAGTTTTCTTTGAACAAAAAATACATAATAATAGTACATTTTATTTATTTTTACACCTTTTTCCAAGACATAACATATTCCTTTATTCCATATATTCCATTCTTTTGGGCAAAAAAAAAAGAGGTAGCTCCAAGGATAATCCACGTACCACCAACATTTAGATGTTATTTTTTGAATGAAAATACTGTTCTAATATGTAAACACCATAATTGAAAGTAAGCAACAACAATATTTTTACATAACTGAAAATATGAAGTTTTTAAACGTTTTTTTTGGTTTCCCAAAAACTGGAAAAATTGGAGCTACCTCTTTTTTGCAGCAAACCCTTCAATTGTGTTTCTTTCCGGTAAAGAATATGTCTATCTATCTGTTCAGCTCTGCGTGGTTGGCAGACCTGTTTGTTTACAATTCAGAGCTTTCCTTTATGAGGTTATTAAAACTGACTGAAATATTTTTCATTACCGTTTGTCTTTAGTCACTTAATATTCACGGTAGTGTTGTGTTACTTGTATGTAGATTTATCCATTGCAAAACATTATGCGTGACGGACTTTTTTTATTTACATATTTGCAATTTCACATTTAAATAGTTCATTTTTTTTTTTTATATATACAGATAAGTGTGTTGTGCAGGTTGCAGTAGTAATTAAGAAAGTGTTGTGACCTCAATTTGCCTGCACATCAATAGTTGATTTCCCTATTTATAGAAATCCGCTAAAATTGTGGAACCGGGCTTATTGATGGATGAGAGAGAGCTGGCTCTGATGCATTACTATTGGATAAATACTGGAGGGGAGTTATGAAAGCATTGGGGTGCCGACCAATCAGAACAGCAAACACATACGGGAGTGGGGCAACCAATCTACCACGCCCTTCAATCGCCATAAAATGATAACAAATAAACTATTCTAAATTAAACAAAATCTAATGCTAACGTTAATTGAAGGCGTTTTCCAAAGATTTATTAAAAGAAAATAGAAGTTCGTATGGCATAGAATAAATTTGTTATTAGTTATGAATGTCTTATTAGCATTACTGAGGATAATCAGGACGAGTCTACAGGTTACCACCCTTGCCTAGTCATGATGGGACTCAGGTTCACTAAAAAAAACCATATGGTTCACTCAGGAATCGAACCCATGGCTCTTGGGTTACCAACGCCTCAACTCTCCTGGCTAACCTGAGATTCAGAACGTATTTATTTAAATGACATTTGTTACTCACTGCCAATGTATACAACTATAGCTAATCGGGGCTTTATTTAGTAGTGTATAACATTGATAAAAACCACCTGTTACATCCCTTGTTAAAGAGGCCCGTTGAAAAATAATATATATATTTGTCTGTTAACGGTCTAGCAGACACAATTTTTGTTATCGAACTCGACATTTAATCGTTTTAATTAAAAAGAAAGATCAAGTTCGTAGCTGAAGTCGGAACAGTATGGGAGGGGGGGGGTTTAGAGGGTGAGATTTTCGATATTTTCGTTACTTTACGTCCTATCGAAAAATTGTTTGAAACCAGTCTTATTGTAAATTAAATGTACTATAAATATTCTTATATACATTTATTCTCTATCTTGAATATAGCCGAGATTATTGCATTTTCAGCCTCCAACAAACCCCACTCCTACGGGGTGTACAGAAAGTTCTAAGCCTGGTGTACTTATGATACCTCTTCTGTCATGGTTGTTTTGGATGGTTTTGACAACGATTTTTTTTTGACCGGGTTACAGATGTTGGAATTAGCGGTGGAAAAAGTGCGTTGCTGTTGAGGGGGACTATATTGAAAAATAAAAATATGTAAGTTGAAATCAGGCTTAGAACTTTCTGTACACCCGGTACTTATGTCACATAAACAATACTGTGTTATATAATAAACCACATAGGTCGAAGCTTAAGTACTAAATATTGTTTTCAAGAGACCTTTATTATACAAGATACATGCAAATATGTTCTGGTGACTCCCCCTGCCCCCGGTCTTAAGTTCTTGGACTACAAGAATTTCATTGATTGAGATTCTAATTATTCTGATTCATTATATATTACAGTACTAGATGTAGTCTTTACTTACTTAATGTTGATGATGGATTTAAGTGTTACCAGTATATAGATAAATCTTATTGTAAAACATCACCTGGGGAATTTGCTTAGTTTACGCAGCCACTGAGTGACGGACTTTTTATGTAAAACTAAAGATGTGTTTTTTTATGACTGATATCGGTCTAGTGATAAGAGAAGAGGTATTTAGAGAGGGAATTCTGAAACTTTTAATATATCCATTATTATGCTGTGGTTAGATAAAGTGTATGGAATAAATATTATTACAAACATAATTTCCTATTGTTTTCTATACATTTTTCCCGTAACTTGAATATTAATAGAAGTATTAGCATTTTTTACATTACCACCTTCAGTAATCCCCCTCCGCCACTCCTACCTCCTACTCGTGTCATATTTATAACCTGTTGTTCTTTGAGCTTATTCGAAGTTTAAATACCATATATTGTTTTCATTGATCTTTTACTGTGCGAGATAATTGCAAATATTTTCGGTATGACGTTAAGATGGCTGTTGTGATCAACAGCATATCTTATTCCAGTGCGTGAGAAATCTGCTTAGTTTACGCAGTACCAAACGGAATATTTTGTCATGCATGCTTTATATATATATATATATATATATATATATATATATATATATATATATATATATATATATATATATATATATATATATAGTTTAACGTAAAACGTTTAAATACGGAGTTTGGTAACGATCAAGCAAAAATTGCGACCGCTAGTGCGGTAACAGGCTAATACACCTCTATCTTTATATATATATATATATATATATATATATATATATATATATATATATATATATATATAACTAGCTCAGATACCCGGCTTCGCCCTGGAATCGATTTGAGGCTGAATGGTGATGGTATTTTTTTGGCAAGGCTTGACTTTGCACACTATTTTGACACTTACCCGTCCCAGTGTTAACACCCCCTGTACGGGTTAATACCCGTTGTTGGCATTTGTTAATAATAAAATTAATTTTTTATGCAAGTCTTCACTGACCTCCAAATTGTCATCTATATAGCTTATAATCATGGAAGAATTAATGCTAATTGACATTCCGAGTTTTTTTAAGTTCGGTTTAATCGTTAGCGCCAATGAAATAGTTGACTCTCGCTTTAGTTTATAGTGTATATCTCGTTTATAAAAGACAAAAAGTGTATATAACAAAAGTTACTCTAAATAACAAAATAAACAACTTTTGTTATGTTCATATTAGCCAAAAAACTAATAGGAAACGAAATATCGCTATTTTTAATTTCTGGCTTCCCTTATAACCCCCACTCCTGCCCGTCCCTAGAAATGTTGGTATGGCTTGTTATAATGAAAGCGTTAGTATTAATACATATACCAAGTTTTATTTATTTCGGTTGGGTCTTTTGTCTCAAATAAAATTGTTCACTTCCGCTATAGGTTTTAGCGTATATCTAGTTTATAATTCGGTATACGAAAAATGTGTATATAACAAAAGTTACTCTAAATAACAAAATAAACATTGCACAATATTTTGACATTTACCCGTCTCAGTGTTTAGGATTGATACCCATCTTTGCTGTGGATTTGCTATCAATAGAATTATTTGTTCGATAAGGCTTCACAGTCTTCGATATTTTTATATTTCCCGTCTCTTATACATGTAAATATGGTGAATTTTTATTTCAGGCCTCCCTTATAACCCCCCTCCCGTTCGAACCTAAAAATTTTAATATAACTTATAATCATGGAAGAATTAATGCTAATTGACATACCGAGTTTTGTTAAGTTCGGTTCAGCCGTTAGTGCCCGCTAAAGTTTTAACGTATAACTCATTTATACTTAGGTATACGACAAAAGTATATATAACAAAAGTTACTCCAAATAACAAAATAAACAACTTTTGTTATGTTTATATTTGCGGAAAAACCAATAGGAAACGAAATATCGCTATTTTTAATTTCAGGCTTCTCTTATAACCCCCACTCCTGCCCGTCCATAGAAATGTTGGTATGGCTTATTATAATGAAGGCCTCACTGCTAATACACATACCGAGTTTTATTTAGTTCGGTTGAGTCTTTTTTGGCAAATAATATTGTTGACTCCCGCTATAATGTTTAGCGTATAACGCATTTAAACTTCGGTATACGACAAAAGTGTATATAACAAAAGTTACTCTAAATAACAAAATAAACAACTTTTGTTATGTGCATATTTACCGAAAAACCAATAGAAAACGAAATATCGCTATTTTTAATGTCAGGCTTCCCTTATAACCCCCACTCCTGTTCGTCTCAGAGAAAATTATTATAGCCTAAAGTCTAAGTTGGGTTAGTAGTAATATACATACCAAGTTTCATAAAATTCGGTTCAGCCGTTTATGCGTGAAAAGGTAACAAACAAACAAACATACACGAAAGAAACAAAATGCAGTTATGGTGTCTATGACATGTGAAACGAAAAGTTATCGTGAAATTTCGCGAAAAAAATCAATGTACAGACAGAGGTAATATATATATATATATTCTCGGCCAACTACATGAGCATAGGACTTATCCCCTGCATAATATTGACCGTGGTTAGGAAATAATGAGTACTGAATAATGAAATAAGTTAAGCTACATCTGATGCCGGCCTATGGTGCCGTGTACATTGCATCTGTACCGTAGAGTATTTGCAGTGAATATCCTGCCTGACCTTTATAAACCAGTTCTCTATCCTTACACAAACACATTAATATACTATCGTTATTTACGGGTGTAGCAGACTTCGAGAGATGACTCTAAACACAATTTCGAACCAAAAACGGTTATATATGGTCTCGTCCAATTCTCCCTTGTTTTGTAGAAATTATATTTTTTTTTATATTTTTAATTGGAGCTATTTTTCGCCATATAACAAGCCATAACTCCTGAAATTACTTCAATATCCCTAATCTTATTTTACCGCAGAAACTGAACTTTTAGCAGATTTCCCTTAAAGGAAATCAGCTATTGAGGTCGTACTCATGATGCGAGTTTCGAAAAATTTCTTCAAATGTCCATCAATCCTACCCAGGAGATGACGAAAATGAGGTCCGTTCAAAATTATATATATATATATATATATATATATATATATATATATATATATATATATATATATATATATATTTGTCTGTTAACGCTCTAGCGGTCGCAATTTTTGTTTGATCGTTACCAAACTCGGAATTTAATCGTTTTATGTAAAAAGGAAGATCAAGTTCGTTAATGGCTGAAATCGGACCAGTGGGAGGGGGGGGGTTTAGAGTGGGAGATTTTTGAAAATTCAAAATATCTCCGTTATTATGCGTCGGATCGAAAATTGTATAGAATAAATCTTATTGCAAATTAAATTTACTATAAATATTGTTCTATACATTTATTCTGTATCTTGAATATTAACCGAGATATTTGCATTTGTATTCTGAGTGTGGTCACCAGTAGGCTATGTTCGGACTTTCCGCCGAGAGCTCTGGCGGCCGTTTCTATAACTATTCGTCCCTCGTGAATAGGTTTAGAGGTTAGGTTAACTGTTTTTTGGAGCTAGAAACTACTGGGTTATTACGCCCTAAATAATGTTTTAGGTTTAGAGGTTTCTTACTACTACAGTTGTTATTAGGCAGATTTCTCTATTGTAAAACTTCTCGTGGGAAATCTGCTTAGTTTACGCAGCCCCAGCGTGACGGACTTTTATAAACTGGATTGATTTTAGAAATTTTATTTATTTTAATAAACAAGGTTGTTTTTTTTTTTATAGCTGAATTATCACAGATAGACGTCAAAGTGGAAGAAAACAAAATTTATTAAAAATTCAGTTTCTCTACTGCTAAAATAAAATCCGTTTTTGCAATTTAGATTATCCTTGCGATGAAGAATATTGTTAGGATTTGAAAACGAAAAGGTGATATTTGCAGCTTACTAAATGTAAATGCTTTTCTTCAGATAGTGGAACTATAATATAAAAGAAAAAAGTTTACAAGGAAAGAAAATGAAACCCCTTAGCTACTCCTTTGCAAGGGCAATGGTTATGTTTGGGACATCATTTTAAGGGAAACGTATAGCTCCTTGGAGTGGTAAACCCAGATTTTCGATATTGAAATAATGTCTGGAGTTACAGCTTGTAATATGGGAGAAAATTGATCCAATTTGAAAAAAAAAACTATAAAATCTCAACGAAATTACTCAATTTCTACTAAACATGTGGGACCATCATTTTTGTTGGAATGTTTTGCCTTGAATCATGTCTCTAAGATTGCGCACTAATATATTTTTAATTTAGACCTTTACACGCACGAGTAAATGTAAATTTTCATTATCATTGTTTAAGAGAGCACATTATTTGTCTATTAATGTATTATATGCTTAATTAATACTTACTAATACATTTTTTTTTGTTTCAGGTAAGTGTTCCTTGAGATTGTATTCTGGAATAAATCTTGTGAGTAAAAATGTATTGTGACAATTTATTTGTTGATCGCTTTGTCATTGACGAATTTCATTATTATAGAAGAGCTTCTAAGACGAAATGTTAATTTTACTCTAGGAATTTTTAATTCCTGGATCGAAATAGGATAATACGCAGATTCTCGAATCTTTTGAATGTATGCAATGCTGCATGCAGATGGGTTGCCTCTAGTTGAAGACTGACCGAACATCCAATGTATTAATACTAGATGTTTACATAAAACCATCAAGGTCCCTTGTTTGCTTTCTAATTTGGAATTTAAATGTATATTTTGTATAGAATATTCTGAGGTGAGCTTACTGAAAGCTCGTCTTTCAAATTAATCATAGGTTTGATATATATATATATATACTATTTTAACTATATAAACGAAGCGATATTGATGAGGATATGATTATAATACAAATTTACAAAAATTACAATATTGACAATTTACATAAACTCAGTTTACTCTAAAAATTCAGGTACTTAACCAAAACGAGAGTTATAGATATTACAGGGCGAAAATAACGTAATAGTTTTTCGTCCTAAAACCTTATGAAACAACATAACATATATATCCTATGATGATAGTACATATTGTTCATATTCCCTAAATGATTCGAATATCCTGAATATTCTAATAGAAAGTCGACTTCCTTTAGTGCGAGAAATCTGCTAAAAGCCCGTCACGCAGAGGTTGCGTAAACGTAGACGTATTGATCTCATCTCACCATATATTTCACGATATAAGTAAAAACGTCTGTCACGCAGGGGCTGTGTAAACTAAGCAGATTTCCCTTCGCGCTGGACGATACACTGATATACAATAAATTAGGATACTCAACAAATAGAAAATATTAAGTTAATAAATATTACATAAAAAGCAAACATGATAAATTTATTTATTTATTGTGAAGAGTTCTCTGCGAGGCCATATTGCTCATCAAAAAATAACAGATAGAAATAAAAAAAATAGAACTTAAACAGAACAGAAAATATGAAACACTACTATTAGACAGGACAAACGAAAATCGCGAAACACTAAACGCAACAAAAAAGACAAACAAAAACACAAATCAACAATAATGAAAACCAAAAATTAAGTTAAAAGAATATATATCTTATAAAGTAACCAGATATAATAGATATAAATTTTAAAACGGGAACAATAAAATAAATTAATTGCCCATTTTAATTTTAGCAAAGAAATCTCAATGCTACTAATTTGAAGGAAAACCAGCAGAATGGAGTACTCAAGAGTTTTGTGATTTAAATACTACACAAACCGTACTAAAATGTAGCCCACGCAATGTAAATATCATTTTTTACAGTTCATAAATCAGATCACGATACTGTCAAAAATAAATTTCTAATAATTATCTTTGACCTTCCATTTTTAATTTTAACCAAAATCTTTTATCGTGAGGTTCAATTTATAGTGAGGTGTTTTTTTTAACTTCTATTCTTTCTTTGTTCTCTGTTATTCCACCTCTAAAATATGCAAAGTTCACACATTTCTCATTTTATATAATTAATGTTGAAGAACAATTGAAAATGCAGACTATGGCGCAGTATTATCTGTGTATTATATAGTAAACACACACACGATTTTATTTGTGCAAAGGTATAACGATTTTATTTTTTATTTTTTTACTCGAAAATGTTATACGATCTTTACCATACTCGATATTAAACTGTTTAATTCAACACTACAGTTCGTATTTGTTAACGGCTGAATTCGGTTCAAGAATAGTGTTGTTTTTTTCCGGAAAGAAGTGGCAGAACTGTTTGTTTACAATTTCAGATGCTCTCCGTTGGGAGGTTTCTTATCGTTTATCTTGATTCACTTTATATTCTGGGTGGTGTTGTGTGTACCGGTATGTAGATTTATCTTTTGATAAATCACGTCGGAAATCTGCTTAGTTTACGCAGCCCCTGCTTGACGGACTTTTATTTTATGTGAAAAATTGTCGTACTTGAAGTATCTCGTAATTGATCCCGTTAAGAAGTTCAAGTAGACAGTGGACATAATGAATGAAGTTAGCTGCAGACTGACAGCGGATGCGGCGATACACCAATCTTGACCTTAAGCTGTCAATCATGAAGGACTAGTTATTAGGACTGATGCTGGTAGGAAGGAAGGTAGGGGAGATGCTGCTGCTCTAGGCAGGTAGGCCAGTGACCTGTAGAGTGCGTGTCATCTCGGCCTTGGTTCCTCTCTACCTCTTTGCCCCGGGGTCTAACCTACCTCTATGCACACCTCTCATCGTCCAGCATAATTACTCCATTATATCATTCTTGAGATTCATCATTGACATTCAATCAGTTGCCACACAACTTGGAGGTAAGGACTTCCAAGCTAGAACTAAGGTTTAACTATCCCTTACGTCAAAAATAACTTAAAAATTAACAAACCAGTGACCGAATGAGTTAAGGGGTGGGCACATCTTCCACTACTCAGAATAAGCTGAAGGTAAAAATAGTTTCAGGCTCGAACCTCGCCAAGGGAAACATTATTTCATGAGTATGCTACCAGAGTGCTTTAATTTTAGCAGACTTCCCTTAAGGGAAATCAGCTACTGAGGTCGTACTTCAAAAGTACATCGGTCCTTCCCAGGATATGACGAAAACCACGTCCGTTCAAAATTATATATATATATATATATATATATATATATGCGAACGCTGTAGTGGTCGCTATTTTGGTTTGATAGTTACCAAACTGGATATTTAATCGTTTTACGTAAAAAGGAAGATCAAGTTCTTAATGGCTGAAATCGGTCAGGCGGGAGGGGATTTTCAAACATTCGAAATATCTCTGTTACTATATGTCGGATCGAAAAGTTGTATGGAACCAATCATATTGAAAATGTAATTTTCTATAAATGTTGTTATGTATGCTTTTTCTCTATCTTGATTATTAACCCAGATATTTGCATTTTTTAGTTTTCGGCCTTCAGTAAACCTCTACTCCTACTAATGTCAAATTAGCAATAAGCTGTTATATAATATTTATTTATTTATTTTATTTTGGAGCGTTCGCAGCGAGGCGATATTGCTCATAAAAAAAAATATATTATTTTATATAAACAGAATACAAAAATAAAAGTAGAAACAAGAAAAAATTAAATAATACAAACTAAGAACGCAAATAATAATAATAATAAACCTCTTTATTTGAAGCCTAAATACCAAATATTGTTTTCATTGAACTGTTACGTTTTGAGATAAATGAACAAACCTGGTGCACGTGGAAATCTGCTTACTTAAAGCAGATGCTGCATGTCGGACTTTTTTCAATACTTGTGGACAGCTGGAACCTAGGGAGTTAATACGTCTGACAGTACTTAGAGATGTCTGAACGTAGAGACTTTCTTAGACACGTTGTCAACCACGATGACACAGGGAGACCTGACCATTCACCACCAGGATGGAATGAACCCGTCAGTCTAATTCCAGGTCCTCCTTGGTTAACGGGTGTTATGCGTAGGGGTATTCACCCACTACGTAAAAACTCTGACCACTCCTTGATCTTAAGGTTCACATAAACCGCTTATATATCGAGTTTGGTAAAGACACGATAAAAATTTCGACCTTTAGAACGGTAATAAACAAGTGTGTGTATATGTGTGAGTATATATATATATATATATATATATATATATATATATGTGTGTGTGTACATAAACATACATATGTATGTTTAATTTTGAATGGCCTCATTTTCGTCTTCTCCTTGGCTCGGTAGATGGACACTTGAGATAATTTTTCGAAAATTTCTTCATGAGTACAACCTGAATAGCTGATTTCCCTTAAGGGAAATCTGCTAAAATGTTACAAATCTATGGATACTTTGGTTTTGGATAACTTCATTCCTTGAGGAATAAATGGAATGTTCGTATTACACATGGGAATAATGAATATAATGAGTGATCAAATTAAAGTTAATATCTTTTTATTTCTATTTAATTGGTTAATTTCTTCAATAAATCTACATAATTATTTATCTGGTATATTGTAACACAATGTAATTTACGCAATACCCAGATAAGTGGTGTTTTAGTTCACATATTAGGAGTTTTTGCCACTTAAGGTGATTGAGCATGCGAACTGTTTCATAACATTTTCTGTTAATAACATACTTATGGCTGATAAATAAATATTTATTTTGAGTTTGAAGCGTTAAAAAATTGCAGTGTCTCAAATAAACGTAGTAAACGATAATAAATTAAATTAAATTTGAGGGAACTGTTGAAAAATATTCATTCTTCTATCAATATATGTTCTATCCGAAACCAAAAGTTGTTCTTTGCATTTTTTATCTATTTAAATAACAACCGAAATTTATATATATATATATGTATATATATATATATATATATATACATATAAACTGGCTTGGAGGTATCTATATGCTATGTATGTCATTAATTTTTTACGTTCTTCCAAATTCAGGATTTCGACTTATCTTTTTAATTTCTTATTGTTGCTCTTAATTTATTTTTCCATTTTTTTGTTATACCTTCTTGTATACTGTTTTTTTTATTTCTCTCTGTGTTCATTTTTGCTAATTCACTTTTTAACTTGCGTAGAGTTAATCGCCAAAATTATGAACTCAACTAATAAATAAAAAAACGTAGGCACATATTCGGCTTCTTTTGTGTCGATGTTTTCACGAAGGTTCATAGACTCCTTAATGGAATTAATGGTAAATAAAATTATTTATCGTTGGGGCCATCCTTCATTCTTATGAAATTGTCGAAAACTGCCGACAACATAGAACTAATTTAAGCTTTGCCTAAAATATTGAGGAAACTCATCAATCTTCGTGAAACATGAGTTATGATTCTTGTAGCTTTACGCGACGGTTTACCAAGTTCCTTTCTAGAGCAGACTTACTACTATGGAATCGATAAATGTAAAAATATTTGAAATAACGTTACGATATTTTAGGGAGACCTTGGAAGACGCCTCCTCGAGAATTTCATGGTTCACGAAGCCGGAATAAAATGTTTCAAAAAGAGCTTCATCAATTAGCACTTTCTCAGCTTTGAAGTTCAACATACTTCTCAGATCGTGACAATATTCGGGTCAAGGTGCTTCAGTGAAAAACTCGGGATTTGTGACAATTAAAACAAATATTAAATAACTATTTCATAAAAAAAAAGTCTGTTACATGGGGACTGCGTAAACTAAGCAGATTTCCCATTTGAAATTTTATAATAGATAAATCTACATACTGGTAACACTTAACACCACGGTGAATTTTAAGTGAATAAATACAAGCGATAATGAGAAATCTTTCAGTCAATTTTAATAACCTCCCGACGGAAATCGTCTCAATTGTAAACAACAGGACTGCCTACCTTTCGGAACTGAATAGACAGATAGAAATATTATTCACCAGGAAAAAAAAAACAGTTACTGAAATATATCTGAATATGACATATTCATTTTATTGCAAACTATTTAATACATCTAGTACTGCATATTATAATGAATCAGAATAATTTTTATCGTAATCTCTCAAATTTTAGTAATCCAAGAACTAAAGACGGGAGGCGACCCCGTACCCCTTTGTATTTAAGCTTCGAGTAAAGTCGTTTATTATATAGCATTTTACGTTTTATGTGACATGAGTAGGAGTGTGTCTTTGCAGAAGGCTGAAAACTAAAAAATTCAAATACATATCTCGGTTAGTAGTCAAGATAGAGAATAAATGTATATAACAATATTTATAGTAGATTCAATTTGCAATCAGATGGGCTATATACAATTTTCCAATCCGACGTATAATAATGGAGATATTTCGAATTTTCGAAATTCCTTCGAACTAATTACTGAAACCAAAAAACTTCAAATCTCTCTTTTCCGTTCTAATTTCGAGTTAGTAGAATCATGCACAAAGAAATAGTTGCAAAAATTAATCTTTCAAGAAGATGGGTTATATAACAATGGATTTTTTTTTGTGTACGTTCATCAGGGGCTGCTTTAACTAAGCAGATTTCCCATGTTCTGTATAACCCATTTTTGATCTCATATTACTACATATTCCATATTTCTATGCTAAACACAGTTGAGTAGAAGGTATCTGGGGTGGGGGAGGGGTGGCTACTGAGGGTTAAAACAAAAAAATCCCTTAAGGGAACCTGAAGGTAAATTTGCTAAAATAAAGAAAGACTTGTATTTTTGTTTTATACCGGACACACTCTGTACAAAAAATTTTGAACGGACTTCATTTTCGCCCCGCCCCGTTCTAGTTCGGTCGATGATGAAATGTTTCACAAACCTTCATGAGCACAACCTCAAAAGACCGTCACGCAGGGGCTGCGTAGACTAAGCAGATTTCCCACGTGAAGTTTTACAATAGAGAAATTTTGCGAGAGTCAAGCAGTTAAGAAAACGGCCGAACTAGCTTTTGGCGGGAAAGTTAACCGTCTCTCAGCCGCCCAGATTTAATAAAAAAAAATGCAAATATCTCGGTTATTATTCAAGATAGAGAATAAATGTATATAACAATAATTATTGTAAATTTAATTTGCAATAAGATTGATTCTGTACAATTTTTCGATCCGACGTATAGTAACGAAGATATGTGGGATTTTTGAAAATCCTCCCCTCTAAATGCCCCCCCCTCCCACTGGTCCGATTTCAGTCGTTAACGAACTTGATCTTTCTTTTTACATAAAACGACTAAAGATCGAGTTTGGTAACGATCAAACACAAATTGCGACCGCTAGAGCGGTACCAGACATATATATATATATATATATATATATATATATATATTTATATATATATATATATATATACACACACAGTTTTGAACGGACCTCATTTTCATCATCTACTAGGTAGGATCGATGGACATTTGAAGAAAAATTTCGAAAATTCCGTCATGAGCACAACCTCAAAAGCTGATTTCCCTTAAGTAGCATATTTCCGCTTCCTCCTCTACTCTTCCTTAACCAACTTTTTCTCCCCCTTGAAAATTGTTGATGCATCCGTAACCTCGTTACTGGACTTATCGTCCGTTTCATGGCTCGAGAACATATAGGTCTTCTTTCTCCACCTGCTTTTAGTAGATTCTGTATATTCAAGCTCCGAGTAAATATTATTTCTCAGTTAGATATTTCAGGGAATAGAGCTTACGTGGTTCCTCGAATATAACTTGCACAATAGTTTTATTTAAAAGAGAAAATGTTCCTAGAATTTTCCTCGCCTGACTTTTCAAGAAAAGTAAATGATAAGCGCATTATTTTTGGGGTTTCTCCATGTTTCCGTTTTGTTACTTTGATTTTTTATTTCCTTCTCCGAGGAAAAAAACTATATCGACGTAGACAGAAAAAATATTTCCAGGAATGTTTGGCGTATTAACTGAAATGAGGAAAAGTAATAATGAAGCGAAGCGGCTCCCGTCGAAAAATGTTATATAACTAATCTTGTTAAACATTTAATATTCTATAACTCTAATATTAAGCAAGTATTGCTTTTTAGATTTATTTAAGTTATGCTCGTAAAGCGATTCACCTAGGATCTGACGAAAATAAGATTCGTTCAACTTTTTGTATATATTTTTTTCTGTTACCGCTCCAGCGGTCGCAGATTTTTGTCTCATCGTTACCGGTCTCTCTATTTAAGAGTTTTATGCAAATATAAACATCAGGGTCATTAGCGGCTGAAATTGCGCCGGTGTAGGAGGGATTAGTGGAGGAAAATATGGAAATATCTCCGTTATTGTACGTGGAATCGAAAAATTGTATAGAGGCTACCTTATAGAAAAGTTAATTGTCTATCGATGCTTCTATATACGTTTTTTCCTTATCATGAATATGAACCTATATATTTGCATTTTTTAGTTTTTAGTCTTTAGTAATCCCGAGTCCCGCTCATGTCACACAGGCAATAAGCTGTTATATCATGGACCAATTTATCCACAACATCAATTTTTTCTTCATTGATGTTTTGGTGTGTGAGATACATGAACATAAGTGGTGTAATGACGTCATCAAGTAAGATTTTACCTTCTTGTATTGAACATGTTTATTTCTTTTCCATATTTAACTGTTCCATTCAAGGTATTTTTTAATGGCTGAAATCGCAGCCGGAATAGGGAGAGGGTGGATTCGAAAAATTCAAAACTCACCGTTATTATGAGTCGGTTCGGAAAACGTAATATCTTGGTTGTACTATTGATGCTCTATAATTGATGTTCTATACATTTTAGCAGATTTCCCCTTAGGAAAATCAGCTATTGAGGTTGTACTCATGACGGAATTTTCGAAATTTTTCTTCAAATGTCCATCGATCCTACCTAGTAGATGACGAAAATGAGGTCCGTTCAAAACTGTATATATATATATATATATATATATATATATATATATATATAAAATTTTGTCTGTTACCGCTTTAGTGGTCGCAATTATTGTTTGATCGACACCAAACTCGATATTTAGTCGTTTTATGTAAACAAAAAGATCAAGTTGGTTAATGGCTAAAATCGGAAGTGGAAGGGGCGGGGGGTTTAGAAGAGTGGATTTTTGAACATTCCAAATATCTCCGTTACTATACGTCGGATCGAAAAAGTGTATAGAATCAATCTTATCGCAAATTAAATTTACTATAAATGTTGTTATATACATTTATTCCCTATCTTGAATATTAACCGAGATATTTGCATTTTTATTAAATTTGAGCCGATAACGGATTTTTGAATTTCCCGCCAAAAGCTCTTTGCCGTAACTGTTTGGCTTTCGTATGGAGATTTCTCTATTGTATAACTTCACGTGGGAAATCAGATACATTCCTGACATAATAATGATACTTCTTTATCGCATTAAGATTTTCGTGGAAGTAGTATGGATCTTATACATTCCTGTCATAATAATAGTTCTTGTGGGAAACAGGTCTTAACATAATGTCTCCCCATCAATTTGTTTATAAAAGCACAAGGCCTTTCTGGACTAACGTGTCATCATCAGATGCTAACAAACAAACCAAAGAGAAACATGGCTAGGCCAAGTTATGCATCCAATACTTACATTTTGAAATGTTTTAACAAAATAGAATTACAGTATGTACAACTGATGTTAGTATGTAATTCTATTTTTGGCCTAAGCATGTTTCTTTTTTGTTTGTTTGTTAGCACCTGATGATGACACGTTAGTGCCGAAAGGCCTTGTGCTTTTATAAAGAAATTGGTGGGAAGATTTGCAATTATTAAGACCTGTTTCCCAGATCTACCCTCCCATATCCAGTAGCATACGAATTATTAATAGTACTTGTTTATGTCAGCAAGGTTCTTGTGGAAGTAGTATGGGGCAGATACATTTCTGGCATAATAGTGATATTTCTTGTTTATGTCAGCAAAGTTCTTGTGGGAGAATTATGGATCAGATACATTCCTGTTGTGCAAATCAATAAGAAAACTTGTTTAATGAATTAAGGTTTCGTGGAAGTAGTATGGATCCTATACATTCCTGTCATGATGGTACTTGTTGTTTGTCAGCAAGGTTCTTGTGGAAGTAGTATGGATCAGATACAGCTCTTGCATGTTAATTATTCTTGTTCTCTAAATCAACAAGTTCTTGTAGACGTAGTGTAGATCCGATAAATTCCTAACATAATAAGGAGTCTTGTTTAAGGAATCAAGGTTTCGTGGAAGTAGTATGGATCCTACACATCCCTGTCATGATGGTACTTGTTGTTTGTCAGCAAGGTCCCTGAGGAAATACTATGGATCAAATTTATTCCGCTAAATACTATGGATCCGCTAGTATCTGTCACAATAATAATACTTGTTTAAGGCAACAAGCGGAAGTTGTAGTATCTGGGGGTAGTAACACTCACCCTTGAGGCTTGATAAGCGAGAAGTTCCTATCTACCCTACACAGTCTGTTCGTATACTGAGATATAGGTTTTCTGGCCATACGATTGTTCTGAGCCCTTGTTTTTGAAACTGAGTCGAAAGCAGTGACGGCTCGTAGCTAAAATTAGTGGGGGTGCTGTCTCCAGAAAAACTTTAGCCTTAGCACGCCTGTGGATCTTAGCTCTGCTGGTCTTGGCTGCGTAAGAGTTTCCACAAACGTCGGAAATCTCCGTGTGTCTTGCTTGCTCTTGTAGTTGCTCATGCCAGAATCTTGTTTCCCACAGTGCCTTGAGTGAGCGTATCTGTATAGTGCGTGCGTTTAGTGTTGTTTTGTAGGCTTTGCCTCAGGTAAGGTGTTTTGTTTATTGTGTGCGGATGATACCTGTTGGCAATGGAGCGAACTGTACATGACATCTGTTTATGAACTCTGAAACTTTCCAAAACTTCTTCGGAACCCAGCTTAATATATGTGATATTCGTTCGTGAGGTTGGTGTACCTGCTGAGTGGCGGGGGGTGAGGTTGGCAGGCATGCTCCATCTCTCTTCCCCTCAGTCAGTGCTCGGCTCTCGTAGCGCGTGCTTATCTGTGTTCTCTCTCGTTCTCCGTCAGCTTACGTATTCTCTCATCTTGTCTGCTTATCGTCTCTTTGGATCAACACGACCTACTGGATCATATCACATAAATTTATTTGTATCCTTTTCTAACCGCTTATATTACAAAATTTGTTATTTTCCATTCTGAAGGAAGTTTTCTATCAATTTTATACTATCAGGTATTTATTTTTAAATTTGTTTAAATATTGAGTTTCTTGTGCCCTTGGCCAACTGTCTATTTATTTCCCACATTAGCGTGAAAGGGCTTACATGAAAAGATATAATCCTGTGATGTATCTACACTTGGTATCTGCTTAGTTCTAACAAACATTTAACCATTGTACTAACAAATTTTATATTTTACTCCACTGTCTATTTATTTATTTAGTGCCAGGAATAAAAAGCTATTTTCTCAGGAAAATAACACTAAAACATAACTGAATAGTTTCTATGTACGGACTTCCTATGTCAATAGTTGTTTCTGTAAGTTATTCGCGTTGTAGTCAGTCAGTAAATCTTTAACAGTCAGAGGTATATTACAAAATCTACAAATCGGTTTGTACTCCAAAGTTAAAAATAGTGTAAAAAATCTGTCATCAGATTAATCCAGGAATGACGTTTTCACGCAGAGACTTTACAGTAAATGTGTTTTTAAACTGGCCTCGCCAAATATTCAAAATATTAGCTTTTTTTATTTATTTTGTTAATGTTAAATATTATTGGAGCTCAGGTTAGCCATTTGAGTAAAGCGCCGGCCTTAACCCTCTCATGGTAAAGCGAGAAAGCCGATTTCAATTCCCGCCTGGGTAATAGAAATTTATTACATAAAAACCTTGCTAGAAAAGGGGTGTAAAGTATAGATAATCCGACCCAATTAGCTGTAGTAGCGCAATGTGGACGGTAATAAATAACATTTAAGTTAATACAGCAATACTTCTATTCATAAACGTCCACTTTATTCTATTATGGCTAATTGGGACGGGTCATAAACAGTTTACCGCCCTTTTCTAGCCAGGGCTGGACTAAGGATTTCATTTATTGAGTTCGCCACTAAATGAATTCCTATTATACTGATAGGAATCGAATCCACGACTCTAGGTTTACAAAGAAAATTGAGACCAAAGCTTTAACTCGCATGGCTAACCTGGAACCTGTAATGTTTATTAAACGATGAACATTTATATTAACCGATAATTTTCGGGTGTTCTCAATTAGGCGTGAATTATATAAACCAACATTTGGGGACATATAATATTTATGTGAAGCTTAAAAATTCGAGTAACCCATGTGTATAATTGTTTTATATGACATAGGATAAAATATTACTCAGATAAAATCCATTTTAGCAGATTTCCCTTAAGGGAAATCAGCTATTGAGGTTGTACTCATGACGGAATTTTCGACATTTTTCTTCAAATGTCCATCGATCCTACCTAGTAGATGACGAAAATGAGGTCCGTTCAAAACTGTATATCTATATCTATATATATATATATATATATATATATATATATATATATATATATATATATATATCTATCTATATATTTGTCTGTTACCGCTCTAGCGGTCGCAATTTTTGTTTGATCCTTACCAAACTTCATATTTAAGCGTTTTATGAAAAAAGAAAGATCAAGTTCGTTAACGGCTGAAATCGGACCAGTGGGAGGGGGGGTTTAGAGGGGAGGATTTTCGAAAATTCGAAATATCTCCGTTACTATACGTCGGATCAAAAGATTGTATAGAACCAATCTTATTGCAAATTAAATTTACTATAAATAATGTTCTATACATTAATTCTCTATCTTGAATATTAACCGAGATATTTGCATTTGTATTCTGCGTGTCACCAATAGGCTATGTTCGGAGTTTCCGACGAGAGCTCTGGCGGCCGTTTCCATAACTATCGTCCCTCGTTTATTGGTTTAGAGGTTAGGTTAACTGTTTTTTGGGGCTAGAAACTACTGGGTTATTACGCCCTAAATAATGTTTTTTAGGTTTAGAGGTTTTTTACTACTACAGTTGTTATTAGGCAGATTTCTCTATTGTAAAACTTCACGTGGGAAATCTGCTTAGTTTACGCAGCCCCTGCGTGACGGACTTTTCCTATTTACGGTACATTTATTGTCGTCATATTAACCTATTTCAGCAGTTTCCTATCAAAGGAAATCAGCTATTGAGGTTGTACCAAAAACATTCTTCCGATTCCCGGCACTCTATACACTTGTCTTTTAATGGACTTGTGGCCGTAATGTTTTATTTTACTGTCTCCAAATTTAATATTTAATTGTTGCGTGTCAAGTTCTTTATTAGGATTAGGGTTTATTGGGGCAATCAACTGCGAGGTTATCATGCCCTTAAGTTCTTTATTGTACCAATGGTACCCCATTGTGTGTGGGGGAGTTTAAAGCTGGGAAAAATTACAGTCGTGAATATTCCCGTTATTACAATTTATGTTGGATAGAAAAATGTTATATTACGAGTCTTGTTGATTGCTTCTTTGCAATGTTTTCCTTAAATCGAATTTTAGGATATTTTAAGTGCAGTTTTTCGATTTCAGATAACTTCCCTCACTCCTAATTATGTTTGTTCTCATAATTAAATAGTGTACTTTCTCAGGAATGATCTCATCCACCCTACACTTCATCCCTTGTTTACACGAGTATTTATTGATGGAGTCATAACGAATAGAATGTGATATAATATTGTGTTTCATTTTACCTGGGAATTTTGCTTCATTTACACAGCCTCTATATAGCAGAATTCCTATGATTTTGAGACTCCTAGAAATTTGGGGGTTAGAGAAATTTATTTATTTTAACCTAAATCATTACAATTTCCAGTACAAACGTTGTAAGAAATCATGTTTGTAAATCTATGAGAAGGTCGTCCGGTTGGAGTGTGTATTTTTCCTTTTGTGGCTATAAATATGTAGACTCTTAATTTACTCAGACACAGCTGACCCATGACGTTATTAGTGTCGTCATGTGACGAAATTCCAGGAGCACAGATTCCTCTTACTCGAATGAGATGACACAATGAAGACGTAATGTCTCCTTGAGAAGGAAGGGTCATGACAGACCTTCTAATTTTATAGCTTATGTAGTATAGACGATACAAAAACGCAGGGGCTAGTAAATGCAGCGTTTATGATCATAACTCGTCATCAATTCTGTATTTAACTCCAAATAAGAAACTTATGTAAACTAGAATCGAATCGGGATATGAGATGTTTGAACGGACCCCATTTAGGTAGTAAGAGCCATGGACATTTCAAGTATTTTTTAAAATTCTCGTTATGACTTCATCCACACTAGCTGATAAAGATATAATTATTATTAGCAGATTTCCCAGAAGGGAAATCATATATTGACGTCGCAGACATGACGTGAAATATTTTCTCAAATGTCTATCGATCCTACAAGATGACGAAAAATAAGTCAAGTTGTATGTCTCTCTCTCTCTCTCTCTCTCTCTCTCTCTCTCTATATATATATATATATATATATATATATATATATATATTTGTCTATTAAGGCTTCAGCGGCCGTAATTTTTGTTTGGTCGTTACTTAACGGGATATTTAAACGTTTTATGTAAAAATGAAGATCAGATTTGGCTGAAATCGAACCTGGGAAAGAAATTTCGAGAGTTCGAAATATCTCCGTTATTATACGTCGGATTGAAAAAGTGTATAGAACAAATTATATTGCTAAGTAAATGTTCTATAAATATTGTTATACGCGTTTTTTCACTACCTTTATTATTAACAGAGATATTTGATTTTTTTTAGTTTTCGGCCTTCAGTAAACCCACATTCCCACTCATGTCATATTAACAATAAGCTGTTATATCATGAAAAACTTTATTTGAATCTTAATTCCGAATTTTGGTCTCATTAAACTTTTACTTTTTGAGATAAATGTAAATGCTCGGAAATTTCTCTCCGTGGCGGACTTTTACAATTTTCTTACACTTTTATTTCCATGCAATTGTGGTTCAGCTTATACAATAGTGCTAATCTATATTAGTGATGCTATGATGCAATTATTGATTATGTGCAATTAATAACACGTTTTTGAATTTAAAAAAATACTTTCTTTGCTAAACAGTAACGATAATAAAAATAAAATGATTTAATTCAACCATAAAAATAAATACGTAATAATACTAAATAATGAATGCAAAAAAAAAATTAGCTGAACTTTTTTTTAAAATTTACATATATCCTGAAAATTAATAAAAGAAACAAAACAAAACCTACAGAAAAAACATGGATAATAGAAATAATGCTTATATTACAAAATTATTTATGATGACCTTAATTTAACCACTAGCAATATATTTGTAATTATTATTATTTTAACGTCCAATTTTTGCAACTCAGGCTAATCGGGACGGGTTATCTACAGGCTACCACCCTTTTCTTGCCAGGGTGGGATTTTAGGACGTTATTTAATGAATTTCGTCACTAAATAATTTCCTTTGCCCAGGCGAGAATCGAACTCGCCACTCTAGGTTTACCATGTGAGATAAAGGTCAACGCTTTAACTCGCATGGCTAACCTGAGCCCCCCCCCCTATATTTATAACGTAACATTAGATCTTCTCGGTTAATAACGTCATGGGACCAAGTATCATTATCGACAAGAATATTATTGTTAATTAGTTTGATCTTTAATGTGGAGTAAATTGGGCAATAGAAGAATATATTTTATATATGCTCTTGTGCATCCATATTGCAAATATATCATTTTAGTTCGGGGTTTATGGCGTACACAATGTTACTTTCTGTTAATTTGATATTGTTAATACTAGAGGTTTTAATTTGATAAAGATATACGCACATATAATTTGAAGTAATCGTCATCTGATGTAAGCGTGGAAAGAATATAACATCGAAGTAGTATTGATGTTCAGTATACAGTGTTCATTCAAAGTTGATAATATTCTGATATAGATAAAGGGAAGTACAAAGGGTCGTTCGACATGGTATTCTAATGGCCATCTTGCCGATGTAGTAGTAATTATATCTTGCATGACTGAGTAAAACGTTTCAATTAAATTGTATAAAAGTCTGCCACGCAGAGCCTGCGGAAACTAAGCAGATTTCCCACGGCAAGGTTTACAACAAATATGCCTACATACTGGTAAACACCACCGTGAATGTTCAGGGAAGAAATACAAGACATCGTTCAATCAATTTACAAGTTAATAATATCTACAACGCAAAGCGTCTGAAATGTAAACAAACATAGCAGCCAAAATCCCAGCGCTGAATAAATAGAATTATTCTAGACCGGAAAGTCGAGCAATTAATGAAATATATCTGAATATAACATATATTTTGTTGAAAACTATTTACTTTAGCTAGTGGAGTAATTTGAAATCAATCAAAATAATTTCTATCTCAATCACTCAGATTTTAGTAATTCGTAGAACAAAAGAAGGGGGGGGGGTCAACAGTATGTATTTGTTTATATCTCGTATAGTAAAGGTTTGGTATTTAACCTTGTAATGAAGTGGTCAACAGCTTATTATTAATATGACACCAGTGCGAGTGGCGGTTTACTGAAAGAGGAAAACTATAAAATCGAAATATTTTGGTTTGTTAGAAAATATGTATAGAACAATATGTATAGTAAATTTAATTTGCAATACGATTGTTCCTATACAATTTTTTGATCCGACGTATAGTAACGGTGATATTTCGAATTTTCGAAATTCCTTCCCTCTTAACCCCCGCCGTCAGAAATGCTCCCACTTCATCTCGTCGGATTTTTACTTAGAAATAGAAAATATGTGGTGAGAAGAGGTCAATAGTGTTTAATGCCAGGATATGGGGAAATCTGCTTATTTTACGCAGCCCTCGTGTGACGGACTTGTTATATTGACGAGCTCACATCAATTCTTCAGTTTGGGAGAATATTCGAGGGCATCTATATTTGAGGGGAAACAATTATTTTAGGTTTTTCAAATTGACAACTTTGTTGATAATACATTGACATGACTACTGTAGAATATAATGTCACGCGTCTGATACATGTTTTTTATCAGCTCCCAGGCCTCTGCTATGCAGCAATTCCAAAGACATTTAAAGAATGTATTCTATTCATTATGTCACTGCTACATACCCGTTCCACTAATGCATTTAATTCTTGTCCACGACAGTCATGTAATGTCAGCCCATCCTACATATCTGTCAACTGTCTAATGTCTTAAGCTGTCATGTCAATATTGTCATTCTATCGTGTATTGGCTACATGTCTTTTACATCCTTTCATGTCTATACTATGCAACTGGTTTATCGTGCAATGCCACAGACATTTGAAGAATGTATTTCTATCCCCTAATGTAACTGCCACATCTGGTCCATTAATGTCTTAAAACGCCCTCACCAAGACATCTCATTCTGTCATGTATATGCCCAATGTCATTTATATCCTCTTATGTCTTATGAAACTAATCAATAGTACAATTCCAAAGAAACGAATGCATTTCGTAATGTCACAGAAACACACATCTGTTGAGCTTATGTTTCAAACTGCCATGTCCTCGATTATTCATTATATCGTGTAACTACAATATTATCACGACAGAACTTCACGATTTTATTAGCAGATTCCCCTTAAAGTTAATCAGCTATTGACATCGTACTCATGACGCGTTTCCGAAATTTTTCCTCAAATATCCATCGATCCTACCTAGGAGCTGAAAATGATGTCCGTTCAAAACTTTACACACATATATAGCGGTCGCAATTATTATTTAATCGTTACCAAATTCGATATTTAATAATTTTATGTAAAAAGAAAGATCAAGTTCGTTAATGGGTGAAATCCGACAAGTGGGAGGGAGGGTTTGAGGGAAGGAATTTCGTACAATTTTTATATCTCAGTTATTAGGCGTCGGATCGAAAAATTGTATTGAATCATTCTATTGCAAATGTTATGTCCTATAAATATTGTCACGTACGTATTTTTACTGTCCTGATTATTAACCAAATATTTTTATTTTATAGTTTTCGACTTTCAGTATGTCCCCCCCCCCTCCTATTCTTGTCATATTAAAAATAAGCTGTTGTATTATGAAGCGCATTATTTGAAGCATAAATACCAAATATTATTGTGCTTTGTATTCTCATTGTGCTTTCACTTTTTGAGATAAATGCAAATACGTGAGACATGGGGGAAATCTGCTTAGTTAACACTGCTCCTGCGTGGCTTACTTTATTTCTTCATCTACTCGGCTGGGTAGATGGACATTTGAAGACATTTTTATAAAATCTTTTCACTGGGGCAACCCAGTCACTTGGTTAAGGGAACCTGCTAAAATGTTTGCTAAGCCCTATTCTGGGTGTGTGAATGAGAGAGCCTATACCTGCGTTAGAAGGTGGACTAGAGGATGCAGAGAGAGGAGCAGGTATAATGAAAGGGCTGGAGAACCAGTTCCCTTGGTCTGGGCCGTTCTGTAGGGACTGCTCCAGCTGGGCCAGCCATTCTTCTAACATATACTGTAGGGATGGGATCCTATTAGAAAAGGAATAGTCCTTCACGCAGGTGCTGCGTAAACTAAGCACATTTCCCATGTGAAGTTTTATAATAGATACGTTTACATACTGGTAGACTTAACACCACCGTGAACATTAAGCGAACATTTTAATAACCTTCAAAACAGAATGCGTTAGATTTGTCAGCGAACAGGTCAGCCAACCTCTCGATAGATAGATAGAAATATTCTTGGCCGGAAAGAAAAACAACTACTGAAATATATCAAAATATAATGTATTACTTTTATTGAAAACTATTTACAATATCTTGTAATGTCATCAGAACGTATTGACAATATCTTGTAATGTCATCAGAACGTATTGACAATATATTGTAATGTCATTAGAACGTATTGACAATATCTTGTAATGTCATCAGAACGTATTGACAATATCTTGTAATGTAAACAGAACGTATTGACAATATCTTGTAATGTCATCAGAACGTATTGACAATATCTTGTAATGTCATCAGAACGTATTGACAATATCTTGTAATGTAAACAGAACGTATTGACAATATCTTGTAATGTCATCAGAACGTATTGACAATATCTTGTAATGTCATCAGAACGTATTGACAATATATTGTAATGTCATTAGAACGTATTGCATGTATCTCATCTAGAAACGATTTGTTCAACAGAATATTTGGTATTTCAGTTTGAAATAAGACGGTCCATGGTATATTGGCTTATTCTTAACGTCCGATGTCAAAGAAGGCGAGGGGTTGGGGAACAGATTAGCAAATGTGAGTTAAAACGCTGTCTTTAATCTCACATGGTAATCCAAAGTGGCGAGTTCGATTCCCGCCTGGGCATAGGAATTTATTAAATGAAATTCTTAGTACCACCCTGGCTAGAAAAGGGTGGTAACCTGTAGATAACCCTTGCGAATCAGCCATAATAGAATAAAGTGGACGTTTATGAATAAAATGATTCCGGTTTTAGCTTAAATGTTATTTATTACCGGCCACAACTGTGCTATACGGTTAATTGGGTTGGGCTACCTACACGTTTCATCCCATTTCAAGCCAGGATGGCTAGATGCCATAGTTGCAAAAAGTGGACGTTAATAAATAATTAAAAAAATAAAAAAGGCGACGGGTTGCTTATATGGAATGAGTGATTGGATGAAATGGGGGTTGAAGAATATAAAGTGCAAATATCTTGATTAATATTAGACTTAGAGAAAAAATGTATAGAACAGCAATTGTAGGAATTTAAATTTCCAATAGGATTGGTTCTTTAACATTTTTCGATCCGATTCATAATAACGGAGATATTTCGAATTTTTGTTTTCCGTTCTCTGTACTCCCCCCTCCCCTTATTTCTATTCCGAAGTCGGCTGTTAACTGACTTGATCGTTATTTTTACGTTAACTTGTGAAATGTCGATCTTTTTTTTTGCGGTAAATGAAGATTTCTGCCTTTTAGAGCCTTCACAAATATTATATATATACTTACGAAGTAGAATGACACCCACTACTAATTGGTAGTAAAATGGACAATTAGGAAAGTGAAAGGGGAACCCCCTAAAACCCTTATGGCTTAATTGCAAAAAACACATTATTGATCCGAAGCGAAGGTGATTAATTGTGAATTATACTTAGGAATTACGTGAGTGGAAATATTAAACGCTCAGAAGGTGTAATAAGTTCTAATACTCCGTAATTTTCACGGCCAACTTTTATTGAGCCCACTAGCTGGAGTAAAAGGGTCCTCTATTCTTAACTTGACGAGGCGGGGCAAAGAAAAATCTTAAATATCATTAGCAGGCGGGACTGGCGTTTGATGTCATTTCAGCAGCATTAGGGCATCGGAGCGTCAGAATGACATCAAAGCCTAGGGACGAGACCTGTTGAAATGAGCTTACGTTATTTTTGAGAAAGAGCTTCTACATTATAATATTCCTTCCTCAGGGATGCGTAAACTAAGCAGATTTCTTGCATGTTAAAATGATACGCTATTAATCTCATCTCAGCACACATATTTCCAAAAATAAAGTCATATGAGTAGAAACGAAAGGTCAATAAAATCATATCTTATTAGATGACGTTATCACACTAACTATTTGCATCTATCTCACATGAAAAAAGTCGGTCACGCAGGGGCTGCATAAACTAAGCAGATTTCCCACGTGAAGTTATAAAATAGCGAAATCTCCATACGAGAGCCGAACAGTTATGGGAACCGCCGAACTAGCTTTTGGCGGGAAACCCGTGCGTTATCGGCCCACATTTAATAAAAATGCAAATATCTCGGTTAATATTCACGATAGAGAATAAACGTATAGAACAATCTTTATAGAAAATTGAATTTCCAAAAAGATTGATTCTATACAATTTTTCCATCCGACGCAAAATAACGGAGATATTTCGAATTTTCAAACTCCCCCCTCTAAACCCCCTCCCACTGGTCCGATTTCAGCCATTAACGACCTTGATCTTTCTTTTTACATAAAATGATTAAATATTCAGTTTGGTACCGATCAAACAAAAGTTGCGACCGCTAGAGCATTAACAGTCAAATATATATATATATATATATATATATATATATATATATATATATATATATATATATAATTTTGAACGGACCTCATTTTCATCATCGGTAGGATCGATGGACATTTGAGGAATTTTTTTAAAATCGCGTAATGAGTACGGGCTCAATAGCTGATTTACCTTAAGGGAAATCTGCTAAAAGGTCCCTTGAAAACAATAACTGGCATTTATGATTAGAATAACACGTTTCATGGAAAGATTTTCTTATTTTCAAAGTGCGATGACTAAATCGGGGGTTTACTAAAGGCTAAAAACTAACAAATGCCTAAATCTCTGTTAATATTGGAGATAGAGGAAACATGTTCATCAACATTTATTGAAAATTAAATTTGCAATAATATTGTGCTATTCAATTATTTGATATGATTTGTAATAGCAAAGAAATTTAAGTATTTATTAACATATACTTATTGCAACTATGGCTGAAAAATAGTGGGAAAGGGTGGTAACCTGTAGTTAACTCGTCCCAATCAGCCGTTGTTGCAAAAATAAATCAATATTTTTGGCCCGATGGGTGTGAATATATGTTGCTATTCAGGTAACGCGATTTTTGAAAAATTTTCAAATGTCCATCGATCATACCCAGGATATGACGAAAATGAGGTCCTTTCAATACTATATATATATATATATATATATATATATATATATATATATATATATATATATATATATACACACACACCAACATTGACCAAAACTCCGAGCACAATTATATTTATATATATATAAAAGTTAACACTCTAGTGATTCCATTTTTTTTTATCTTTACCAAATTCGATATTATACTTTTTATGAAAAACTAAAAACCAAGTTCGTTAATGGCTGAAATCCAAACTAGAGGGGGAGTTAGTAGAAAATTCGGGGGGGGGGATATCTCCCTTATTATGTGTGGTGTCGAAAATTTGCATAGGCCCAATCTTATTGCAAATATCATGTTCTATAAATGTTGTTATGTACGTTTTCGCACTATCTTGATTATTACCCGAGATATTTGCATTTTTTAGTTTTTGGCCTTTGGTAAACCCCCACTGCTACTCATGTCATGTTAGCAATATGATGTTATATTATGAAGCACTTTATTTCGAGCCTAATTACTGAATATTCTTCTCGTTGAACTTTTAGATATATGCAAATACGTGGCGCCCGTGGGAAATCTGCTTAGTTAACGCAGCCCCTGCGTGACGTTTAGAGAGGGGTAATTTCGAAAATTCGTAATATCTCCGTAACTATACGTTGGATCGAACAATTGTATAAAACCAATCTTATTGCAAATTAAATTTACTAAATATTGTAATATACATTTATTCTCTATCTTGAATATTAACCGAGATATGCATTGCATTTTTATTAAGTGTAACGGACGAGCTATGGTTCCCGCCGAAAGCTAGTTCGGACGTTTCCGTAACTGATCGGCACTCGTATGGAGATTTCTCTATTGTATAACTTCACGTGGCAAAATCTGCTTAGTTTACGCAGCCCCTTGCGTGACGGACTTTTAATGCTTAAAATACACTGGAATAAGGACGCTAGTCATGTTTAAATAAGTAATTCAAATAAAGGGTTAGAACCGCCAATATAAATGATACTATTGCCATACCTATCAGTAGAGACCGTCGTCACTGGCTGATGGTTGAGCACCGTTGGGATTGTGCTATAGATGCGATGGCATCATCTTCAAGCCTGTCAATAGTTGTACTGAGTTGGTTGTCCGTCAGTCAGTGGGTTTTATGCTCTGTTCACCGTATTAGTTGTTTACGTTTAGTCCAGATCTGTTTACTTACCACTAAGATCTGTCAAACGAGGGATGCTGATGTTCAGGTAAATTGTTTTCGTGTGATGGGTTGTTTACGTTTAAATTACTTAAATAAATAAGTATTTATGTTTTTAACTGTGGTTGTATTTTTCTCCCACTGGAGTTTTAAAGCTTCTGGGAGATGGTTTGGTTGAGTGATATTCGTTTGAAAGAGAGCTATCAGCTGTTATACGACCTCGCTATAATATTTGCATTCCGAAATGTAGAACATCATTTTTTTATATCTCTGCAGTAAAAACTCGACATAACTTTATCACAGCTATTAATCTCTTTATCGCAGACGAGGCAAGAGTTCCTCTTCACCCAATATTGGCTAATGTCAGCGAGACTCTAGCTACGAGTTATTATTAAATAACATCAGTCCTCTCTGGCTGAATGCGAAAGAATAAAACAAATTTTTGGTTGATTGTTATCAAACTCGTTATTTAATCGTTTTATGTTAAAAGAATGATCCCCACTTCTACCACTATTATTATTCTTTATTAACGTCCACTTTTTGCAACTAAGGCTAATCGGGACGTGGGGACCCTTTTCTAGCTGGGGTGGGACTTAGGATGTTATTTTATGAATTTCGTCGCTAAATAATTTCCTTTGCCCAGGCAAGAATCGAACTCGCCACTCTAGGTTTCACTTCTACTCATGTTGCATAAACAACACTCTGTTATGTAATAAAGCACATTATTCGAAACTTAAATACCATATATTGTTTTCTAGAGACCTTTATTATACGAGCTGAATGCAAATATGTTCTGGTGACCCCCGCCCCTTCTTAGTTCTTGGACTACTAAAATTCGATTGATTGAAATAAAAATTAATCTGATCCATTAAAAAGTCCGTCAGGGGCTGCGTAAACTAAGCAGATTTCCCACGTGATGTTATACAATAGAGAAATTTCGGAATAGAGAGCCGAACAGTTATGGGAACGGCCCGAACTAGCTGTTGACGGAAACTCACGACTAGACCCGAAGTTAGCCGATCTCATCTCAGAAGCTGAAAACAGAAAAATGCAAATATCTCGGTTAATATTCAAGATACGGAATAAATGTATATAACACTATTTATAGTAAATTAAATTTGCAATAAGATTGATTCTATATAATTTTTCGATCCGACGTATAGTAACGGAGATATTTCGAATTTTCGAAAATCCTCCCCTCTAAACCCCCCCCCTCCCACTGGTCCGATTTCAGCCATTAACGAACTTGATCTTTATTTTTACATGAAACGTTTAAATATCGAGTTTGGTAACGATCAAACGAAAATTGTGACCGCTAGAGCGTTAACAGACAAATATATATATATATATATATATATATATATATATATATATATAGAGAGAGAGAGAGAGAGAGAGAGAGAGAGAGAGAGAGAGAGAGAATTTTGAACGGACCTCATTTTCGTCATCTCCTGGGTAGGATCGATGGACATTTGAAGAAATTTTTCGAAACTCGCGTCATGAGTACGACCTCAATAGCTGATTTCCGTCAAGGGAAATCTGCTAAAAAAAATTACAGGGGGCTCAGGTGCGAGTTAAAGCGTTAACCTTTATCTCACATGGTAAACCTAGAGTTGCGAATTCGATTCTCGCCTGGGCAAAGGAAATTATTTAGTGAGGAAATTCATTAAATAACATCCTAAAATCCCACCCTGGTAAGGAAAGGGTGGTAACCTGTAGATAACCCGTCCTAATTAGCCTTAATTGCAAAAAAAGCGGACGTTAATAAATAATAATAATAATAAAAATTACAGTATTTTTCAATAAAATTAATATGTTATATTGTGGTATATTTTAGTAATTGTTTTTCTTTCTGGTTCGAAGTTGGCACACCACGAAGTATACGTTTTATACGCTTCCCCTCGGGAGGTTTCTTATTATCGTTTGTATTTATTCACTTGATATTGACGGTGCTATTATGTCACCATTATATAGATTTATCCATTGTTATGCATCACGAGGGAAATTTGCTTAGTTTACGCAGCCCCTGCGTGACGGATTTTTCGGCCTTGAGTAAGTTCCACTCCTACTCCTGTAATATTAACAATAAACTGTTATATTATGATGAACCACTTTATTCCAAGCTTAAATTTCTCTTGGCTGGAGATCTTTCTTTATTTCTCACCATGAAGCTTTTTTTCTACAACTCCATTAAGCTCATTTTCTTTCTCTACATAAAACCTGTTTTCTAGAACTCCATAGACCTTATTTTGTATTTTTTTGGTCAATAGAGGGTGATTTTATTATTCTCCTGTATTAATGGTGATTACAGATTATATACTCATAACATATTTCGTAAATTATAATACTTTATCACGAAGAATGTAATGCGCCGAGTTATAATGTTATACATTATTATTACAACAGGGTTTTAGTCTTGACCTGAATTTTATTTTTATGGGAATCGAACAAATTCCACCTGAAATACGGGAATCAATGAACATTAAAAATTGTTTAATGTTCCAAACCAATAATTCAAGAAGAATTTCCCCCTATTTTCCTTCTCTTTTTTTATAAGATTTACCTTAAAAATAGCCATGAAAAATGTTTTCTTCAGTATTTATTTATAAAGAATAAAGGCGCAAGTAATTCTTATATTTTTTACCCTTACACCTGCCTCATAATAATCCCTACTCATCGCTTTAGTATTTGAATACTGAAATATTGAGGGAGGTATCAAATAGAAAGGAAGGTTATAAATATTTAATTTTGTGTGGGTGAGTAAGCTTGAGTTTTTAATGGAAAGCCAATATTTAAGATAATGGCGAGAAGGTTGAAGAGTGACACCAAAGAGGTATTGACTAACACCGTGACAGGCAGAATATTCGCCGATATTGATGTGTCAGATATAATCTGGCAGAAATTGAATATAAACACCCGCAAAAATTGTAATCACTTTAACAGTCAAGGTTTCTTCCAAGCTTCCAACAATGACCCAGTAATTATCGACGAGCAATGAACACCGAGACGCAGAAGTTGAATAGTTAACCCGACTTCATCTTTGCTATGAAAAAGTCCGTCACGCAGGGTCTGCGTTAACTAAGCAGATTTCCCACGTGCGTCACGTATTTATCTTAAAGTGTAAAAGTTCAATGAAAAAATATTTGGTATTTTGGCATCAAATAAAGTGCTTCATAATATAACAGTTTATTGTTAATATGGCATGAGGAGGAGAGGGGGTTTACTGAAAGCCAAAAACTAAAAAAAAAATGCAAATATCTCGGTTAATATTACAGTTAATGATAAGATGTATATAACACTATTTATAGAACACTACATTTGCAATAAGATTGTTTCTATACATTTTTTCTGTCCGACGCATAATAACAGAGATATTAAGAGTTTTCGAAAACCTCCCCGCACCCCAGTTTGATTTCAGCCATTAACAAAATTAATCTTTACTATTGAATAAAACGTTTAAATATCCAGGTTGGTGACGATCTAAAATTTGATTGATTGAGATAATAATTATTCTGACTCATTATAAATTACAGTACTAGATAGTAAATAGTTCTCAATAAAATTAATATGTTATATCCTGATATAATGTAGTAACTGTTTTTTTTAAAAAAAGGATCAATAAGAAGGCCAAGTCCTCTACTGTTTTAAATATAATGCAGAGTGCACTTTCGGAGTCAACGCTCCATCTTCATTGCCTGCTGACAAACACAACTTTGAGTTAATTTAACAATCATAGCATGGCCAAAAACAAAAATAAAAAACAGTCACAAAAACAAACACAAAATAAATAGTAAAAACAATAGAAAACTAGTCAACTAATAAAAATTAAATAAGTAAACAGCGATAAGCGTATGTCAAAAACTTTAAGCTGTAAATAAAATTAAAAAACTAAAAACAACACAAATTACATATATTACATTTGTTTTGTTTTTTGCTTAAACCTTTTGTTTACATTTCAAACGTTTCCCGTCGAGAGGGGGAAAGGTTTCTTATTACTGTTTGTCTTATTCATGGTGGTGTTGAGTTACTAGTATATAATTTTATCTATTACTAAACTTTACCAGGAAAATCTGCTTAGTTTACGCAGCCCCTGAGCGATGTACTATTTTTTTTATTGTCCAGGACGACACTTCTACTTCAACACATTTTCCTACAGCTACAAAAATTGTTTAATTCACTTGAAAAATAAAATATATTCCTTGACAATCTAATAATATTCCCATATTTTGCGTTACATAAAATTTAATAAATGCAAATGAATTCGTAATAAAAAAAAAAAAAAAAAAAAAAAAAAAAACTGTATAAGCGGTAGATATTTATCAGCAATTCTGGTGCCTGCTGGTGACAGCCAGAACTAAATCATTCGTTTTTAAATAAATATTTATATCTGAGAAATCCAAACACCAAATATTTCAATTAATATATTAATATTAATTGACTCGCATGATAAAGGTCTCTTGAAAATAATATTCTTTTTTTTATTATTTTACGTGATTATATGATTTCTACACTCGCTCATTCTTTTTTGTACAATAATATATATTAATACCTTACAATACCACATTCTTCTTTTATAATGCTATGAACGATTTTGTATTTTTGAAGCCTGCCCTAAGGTGGTTTCTTGCATAGTGTCTTTTCGAAGTGACTATATTAAATTAATCATTTAATAATTTTTAAAAAAAAACATGCATTAAAGTTAATGTCATGATTAAAGTGGGCATTGACACAGAACCTTCAGACGTCAGATATATATATATATATATATATATATATATATACGGGGTGTGGCTATTAAATAACGAGACTGACGCTGCTACAGAAGAAGTGCGCATGCGCCAAACGCCAGCAACTAACAGCTGTTATCGTGAAGCTTCCTCTTTCGAATATAGTGCCTCTCGCTTCTGTAAACAAATCAGTACAGCCGTAGCCTTCGTTCGCATTAGAGTTGTTTTTTTGTTTCGCCGGAAAAATGTTAAGTGTAACAGAAGAGCAACGAATTGATGTGAAATTTCATGTGAAACTGGGAAAAACCGCTACTGAAACTTATAATTTATTGAAAGAAGTGTATGGCAATGAATGTTTATCGCGTGCACGTGTTTTTGAGTGGTTTAAGCGTTTTCAAGATGGCCGAGAAGACGTTCAAGATGATTCACGCCCGGGTCGCCCTTCCACGTCGAAAACGGATGACAATATCGAAAAAATCGGTAATCTGATTAGTTTTGACCGTCGGTTAAGTATTCGTGCGATTGCTGAAACTGTACGAATTGATAAAGAATCCGTACGGCAAATATTACTTAACAATTTTAACATGCAAAAAGTGTGTGCCAAAATGGTGCCTAAAATTCTCACAATTGAACAACTGGAAGCTTGCAAAAATGTTTGTACTTACACTTTGAATGCCATTGAAAATGACCCAAACTTACTGGAAAGGATAATAACATGTGACGAATCATGGTTTTTTATGTATGATCCTGAAACAAAGCGCCAATCCATGCACTGGAAGAGCCCATCTTCACCGAGAGCCAAAAAAGCTCGAATGAGCAAATCAAAATTCAAAGCAATGTTGATTGTTTTTTTCGATATTCATGGGATTGTGAACCTTCACTGGGTTCCTGAAGGTCAAACGATTAATCAACATTACTACCTTCACGTTCTTGCTGAACTCCGCGAAAGAATAAGGAAAAAACGACCTGAATTGTGGAAGGACAAGTCATGGGTTCTCCACCAAGACAATGCGCCGGCTCATTCCGCATTGTCTGTTAAGAGGTTTTTAGCAAAATTCAGCATCCCAGTGTTAGACCATCCGCCTTATTCGCCGGATCTTGCGCCGTGCGACTTCTATCTGTTTCCTAAGGTGAAATCTGCATTAAAAGGAACAAGATTTGAGTCTGTTGAAGCTGTGAAAGAGAAAGCGGCACGCGTCCTGAAGGAGCTGACAGAAAAAGACTTCCAGCACTGTTTCGAACAATGGAAGGTTCGCATGGAGCGTTGTAGGGATAAAGGAGGGGTGTATATTGAAGGTGATAATAAGTAAAAATGTATGAAATAAAAATAAAATGTTTTACAGCGTCAGTCTCGTTATTTAATAGCCACACCCCGTATATATATATATATATATATATATATATATATATATATATATATATATATATATATATATCATCCAGGACTTGTAATGAGAACTAGTTACGGACAATTAAATATGATAAGTTTACAAGTTGAGACTATGTTATTTTAAACAGCTATGGGTAGTTAATAATTTAATAGTATTGTTCTTCTAACTTATTATAATAACTCACTATTAGTTATTCATATGGTAATTGTGAGAAACCTTCCAGTAATCAGCTTTGTTACAAAATGAACTAGCTACTTCCATTACAGGATCTGTTCTCACATTTAGACCTGTTTTGAGGCCAACCATTACGGCTAATACAAATAAAGCTCCAAGTAACAATATAAGTAAAATATATATATTTTTAATCTGTTTAATTTTATTGGTAGGTCACAACAGAAGTGATTTAACACACAAGTCGTCAGTTATACAATATAATTAATATAGAAGTTATTATCGGTGCCTGAAAACTAAATAAATTAATTTATTCCAGAACAAGTACGGATTGTCCTGGCGTTAGTTATATGTTTTTGGTTATAGAAATCAGCTATTGAAGTTGTATTCTAAGCGATTTTACGAAATGTTCCCTCAAATGTCCATCGATCCTACCTAAGGGGTAACGAAAATGATGCCCATTCAAAATTTATATATTCTGTTACTACTCTAGCGGTCGCAATTTTTGTCCGATCTCTACCAAACTCGATATATAAGCGTTTCATGTAAAACTAAAGGCCGAGTTCGCTAATGGCTTAAATCGTACCTTTAAAATTTGAGATAAATGCAAATACGTGACCCACGTGGGAAATCTACTTAGCTAACGCAGCCCCTGCGTGACGGACTTTTAAATTCATTATATCATTTATATATTATTCATTTTATATTTCTGACTTCACTGAAATCACCTAGAAACGTAGACCATTTTAGGAAGTTCTATCTAATGGTTGTTTATGTTTCAAATGGTTATACATGGTATTAAAATTATTTCTATTGCTTAAAAAGACTGCCTTTTACGTATACTTTCAAATGTGAAATGCATATAAAAATTCCAGATTAGAAGTAAAAATTTGGTGTTTGTTCGTGAACAGCATAGCGAGAGTACAACCTGAATAGATGATTTCTTAAGGGAAATCTACTGATGCATAATTGAAATGTATGATTTCATTACATTACTTCAGTGAATGATTTAATGTGAAGTTAATATCGTTTTCATTATCTACGCAACAATCTCGTTGTTTGACAAGACTTGGCCCTTGATGGACTGTTGAGCCAAAGATTTTCCATGTTCATACAAAATTATTTTCCTATGTTGAAAATTTTGTAATTATTATTTTTTCATTAAGGTTATAACATTGAAAGGATCTATTCCCGTCCCTTGTTATTGATAAGGAAACAAAGAGACAATTGATAAGAGCTGATAATGAGAATGTTGTCTCATTGATTTCTCTATCTATTATTAGCCACTCTATAATGTGTGTTTTTCTTATTTAAATTCCTCAGGATAACATGTTATAGCTTGGCAGTGTTTAATATTTTGGGAAGTATATTTGTGGGGCGTAATTTAGGGACATAATCTTTTAAAATACTCTTTAAGAAAATCAGCTGTTGAGGTTTTGGTCTTGACGGACTTTTTGAAAATGTTTTGACATTCTTGAAATTTTGTCGGTCGAATTTGTGTGTTTATTAGCGATCTTAAGATTGTATTTTAGCAGAGTTTCATTAAAAGCAAATCGGCTATTGAGGTCGTACTCATGACATTTTCGCGTAATTATTCCTGAGATATGCATCGTTCCTACCTAGATGACGTCCATTCAAAATTAGATAGATAGTTGACAATTCTTTCCTGGATGTTGGTCTTCAAATCTTGTAAGGTCCTCTGATGGTTAACATAAACCCCGGATTTCAAATACTCTATAGAAAAGAAAGTCAGTCACGCAGGGGCTGCGTAAACTAAACATCCCAGCTGAAGTTTTACAATATAAAAATCTGCATATTAGTTACAGCAGCAGTAAGTAATTAGTCTCTCAACCAATTCTATGAGAGCGAAAACCGAACAGTTACAGAAACGGACGAACTAGCTTTCGGCGGAAACTCACGAATAGAACCGACATCAGCCGATTTCATCTCGTTCGCCACCCACACAATAAATAGTAAAAATGCAAATATCTTGGTTAATATTCAAGATAGAGAATAAATGTATACTAAAATATTTATAGTAAATTTACTTTGCAATACGATTGGTTCTATACAAGTTTTCGACCCGACGTATAGTAACGGAGATATTTCGAATTTTCAAAAATCCCCCCCTCTAAACTTCCCCCTCTCACTGGTACGATTTCAGCCATTAACCAACTTGATCTTTCTTTTTGCATAAAAGGAGTAATAGTTTGGTAACGATCAAACAAAAATTTGAAGCGTACATCATTTTCAACGGACCTCATTTTCGTCTTCTCCTGGGTAGGATTGATGGACATTTGAACACATTTTTGAAAATCGCGTCCTGAGTATGACCTCAATAGTTGATTTCCCTTGAGGGAAATTTGCTAATAAATTACAAGGGGCCAAATCTGGTCCAATTCATCTAGCCGTGGGAACAAATAATCCTGTAACATGTTTAAAAGCCGGTCCCAAATCACTGTCACTGTGACTTCATTTCCCCCAAAGAACCAGTTACCAATACCTCCTCTACCTGAAGAAATTGCACACCACACTGTGTCCTTAAGCGAATGCAAAGTCCTTTGATGCAATTCTCGAGGATTGGTGTCATCCCTGTAGGGGGAGAGGATGTTCCTCTCATTGTGGTGAAGTGGTGTGGCTACTGCCAAGAGTGATTGAGGAACTATAGCATTGTGCATATCGCACATTACCAAATGCATTTAAATGCAGAATGTAATATTCTCAATAAAATAAAATCTAATCTAAAATCCCTGTAGGGGCTACATTAAAGCGGTTACAAAAGGTGCACTAGAGGGTGGGATCCCTGAACATCCGTTAGAAAAGTACGCCTCAACAAGCCTCATAGGAAATATTGTTTTCATTGAACTTTTACTATGTGAGTTACATGCAAATACGTAGTTTGATGACTTCATCATTTAAGAATTTACGTTATTCACACAAAAATGTTTATTCTACACCACACTCGATTTTTAATAGTTTCATTCAACACTTAAGGTCATGTTAGTTAATTGGTGAAATCGGCCACGGAATAGCAGAGGGGGGTTCAGAGAGCTTAATTTTAAAATTTCAAAATATCTCCGTTGTTATGAGTTGGATCGAAAAGTGTTATAGAACCACACTTGTTGAAACTATTGAACCTCTAAAATTCTTGTTCTGTATATTTTCTATTAACTCTAATATTAAGCGAGCTATTAGGACTTTTCAACCCCCAGCCCTAATACTCATAGAATTTGGACTAAGAAATAGAGAATATATGGTGAGACGACATCTCTAGTGTGTTATTATCGGGAAATCTGCTTATTTTACGTAACGGACTAGGCATATTTTACAGTTTTTTGAAAAAGAAAAAAAAATGAAAATAGCTGAGATATATATATTTTTTTTGAAGCGATTGCGTTTACTAGAAAACCCTGTGTCTGTTAAACAACTAAATAATAAATAAATCAATATAATTAACATATATCTAAATAAGCCCAGCTTATTTCCATACATTTACAATCTGCGTGACAGGCCTGGAGTGGAGGCGTATTGCGTGGGAGCTGTATAATAAATTTTGTTCTATTTCCAAAAGGATTCCATTGATCGGAAACTTACGCAATTAATTTTCCTCGGACTACTAAAATATTTACTTGCAAATCCTCTAATGTTCTTCTCTTTTCTTTTTTTCAATTTTTTACCCCCGGAAATAAATTAAAAATTCGATCAAGTTGATGCCTCAAGATCGGATGAACTTGGGTACTCGTAAACGATCATAATCAATGTCACACAAACACACACACACACACACACACACACAAAATATATGTCTTCACATGGCGGCTGAGCTGCTTTCTTTCGTATTTCATGAGCAAGCCAAATAGTTTGAACTATAATTTAGTATAGAAAACAATCTAGGGTTCCAGACATTGGGAGTACTTGAACTTGGGATATATTAGCCAAGTTAGTGTTTTCCACTAGTTCTATCCCGCGAAAAACAAGTGTGAATTATGGCGGTAGGAAGAGGAAACCATATCGATATCAATGGAGGACCATCACTCCAAAATCGATATTGTTGACATCCCATACATTTTGTACAGTTATTTATCTGTCTGCTCTAACGACAAACTCATCTCAGAGACTTAGATATAAACATATTTTTTGTAAACACTAAAAAATAAACATGAAAACTAGGCCTTTTCGTCAAATATAGATTTATATTTTCCTCACCGAAGTAACCCTTCATAGAGGTAATTTATTTATTCCCTGACCTTTAAAATACTAGTATATCCATGTAAACGTTTCACATCTAATATTATACAGTAATCATACTTTTTTTTTTCTAAATTAAAAGCCAAATACAATGAAGAAAGATAATAATGAAAGTTAATAGAAAAAAAATGAAAAACATAAAATTAGTAGATAAAAATGTTAAAAAGGTGTGTACTAATTTCAGGGTAAATTAAAAAACAAAACAAAAACCAAACACAAGTAAAGTAAATAATAATGAGTAAACATACAAAACAACACAAAATATATTTATATACAAAATTATCTGTAGTAAGAATTTCTGCTTCCCATCATTAGTTATGTGTTCTCTGCAAATTTTTGAAGAGCTTTATTGCATTTATAAAAGTCTCTCACTGGGACTACGCAATCTAAACTGATTTCCGACATGAAGTTTTACAATAGATCAATCTACATACTGTTAGCACTAGTAAACAAATACAAATGATAATGAAAGAATTTACATTTAAACAACCTCAACAGAAAATGTCTGAATTATAAAGAATCCAGCAAACAGCCAACTCCTGAAAACTACTTTACTTTACCATATCTAGTACTGTGATTTATGAGAAATCAGAAGAATTTTTCTCTCGGTCACTTTAATTTAAGTAATCCGGGAACAAAAGATTGGGCTGTGGCGTCATCAGAAGGTATTTAGAAGGCTAGTATCACATCTAGAAAAGATTTGTTGACACACAGTATTTAGTATTTCAGCTTGTAATAAGACGATTCATGATATATTGGCTAAATCTTAATTTAAGATGGAAAAAAACGGGGGCTTTTAGTTGTTGAAAATTAAGAAAAAATGCAGATATCACAGTTAATATTTGAGAAAAAATGTATATAACAGACTTTCTAGAGCATAACATATGCCATAAGACTGATTTTATACAATTTCCCTATATACTATACATCAATCCTAAGTATAATAAAGGATATATTTTGAATTTTCGTAATTCCCCCGTTTAAACCCCCCCCCGTTTGACCAATTTAAGCACTTAACGAATTTGGTATTTTCTATGCAACGATCGATTTTGGTTAGTCTAACCAAAATTGCGACCTCTAGAGCGGTAACAGACAAGTGTATGTATATATATATATATATATATATATATACCTATAATTTTGATCGGACATCATTATCGTCATCTACTAGGTGGGATCGATGGGCATTTGATTAAAATTTTCGAAAATTGCGTTATGATTACTCAACATGAAAATGTTCAGGAAGTCATTCTGTTGGTTGAATACTAACGTGCGATTACTGACAGCCTTCGCCTTCCTAAAACTAATATATAAAAATTACAATATAAAGGAGTGATATAAAGCACCGGGATCTCGATGTTGTTTTACCCTTCTGGAATAAACGGTTAAAGGGATTCGACGAAAATAGAACATCTCTATTTAAAAATAAATCAAGAGAATGTTGGAGAAGAGTGACGGGCTGGTGCTATTTTCAGGAAATAAAAAAGAAAAACCTGTTGAGGAAAAGCCAATGGAGAGGAAAGGCGTCAAGGTGGAAATGAGTGGTTCTATTGAATTTACAGCTGTAAATTCAATAGGATCGGCTCTATCAGCCGCAGCCATATTTTAAATACAAACCAAGTCATAACCAACATCTTCAAAAGACCGTCAATTCTGGCTAGGAGATATTTTACCGCTCTGGCAGACGTAATGTTTAGCAAATTTTGGAAATCAACTATTGAGATTTTCGAAACATTTCTTCAAATGTCCATCAATCCAGTCCAGAAGATGACGAAAATGAGACCCGTTCAAAACTATATACATACACACACACACACACACACACACACACACCATATATATATATATATATATATATATATATATATATATATATAAATATATAATAAACATTGAAACAAACTTTTTATGTAAAACTAAAGATAAGGTTCGTTAACGGCTGAAATCGGAGCAGGAGGAGGGTGGGAGAGAATTTTGAAAATTCTTAGAAAAGATGTCCCAAATTTTGAAGACATTGCTAAGAGGACGATGGGAGTTTACGGCAGGCTTTAATTTACTGTTCACGTACTACCTGCAAATATTTAGTTGACAGTTTTATTAGTTGTAGCGTTGGCTTGTTTCACAGTTTATCTGTTGAATTCCATAATGATTATTCACTACATAAAACTCATTGTATGAATCAGATGTTTTCTTCTCTTTTTTTTATAATATAGGCACTTACATACACTTTTGCTTTAGTTAGTTTTGAAGATCAAAATCAGGTAGGTGACTTCCCTCTTGCCCGCAGAACGCTGTGGTGAACTGAACATTGAAGCTCTCACTGCATCAATGTTCTCAAGTGCGATGCGATAAGCAACTAACCAAATGCATACTAACGCGATAGCGAACTACACCGATAATAATCGTAGTCGCGTCGGAGCGATAAAACGTGCAGGCTCAGTATCGTTCGACACGAGCAATAGTATTGATGTCTGATCAGCAAGAGGACATAGCTCCACTATTTACTTCGTAAAATTGGTGGAGCAGAACCCGTGCTTATGGAATCATAAGACATCCTGTTCTGAGGAGCTTACGACGACGACTGAGAAAAACTGTTTTTCGTTACTTATCGTATAGGTACATAGGTAATCGTATCGCACGAGCGTGTGCGCCTAATAGGCCGAGGGACTCGCGTTCTTGGCACTTGCAGTTTGTCTGGACGTAGTGACCCACGTAACAACAGGGCTTAACTAAGTCGATTCCGGACTGGGTTGCAATTGGTGAACATCCGCTCGAAAAATACGCCTCAGCGGCAAACACAAGCTCCTCACTGCCCAACGCAAGATGGTGACTTAACTGAGATGGTAGAAAACTGTATTGTGGTCCACCTTTTGAACGAGACCACCAACTGTCCGCTATGACATCAACCGACTGGATGTAGCGCATTTTAAAAAAGGAATTAAGCTGCTTCAACCTTTGCTTGTGATATTTATCATTATAGGAACTAATATTATAGAAAATACAACAGACGATGCAAGGAGGAAGGAAGTTCAAATCCCATCAAGAGGATCTTACCAATGTAATGAACGAGTTGTAGATTCTCAGTTAAAACTTCTCAAACTCAACCTCTCAAACCAATCAAAAAACTTTAAATTACTCAATAAACAACACTATTCACTTCCAGGAACAATTTCAGGAAATACCAGATAAGAGACAAAGTTGTTTTTACTTCGCAATATAGCTTAACAATTTTGCATACAAGCTTAATAATATTTTACTTAAGATAAATCTCTCCTTGCATTGCCCTGCCAGAAAGTGATGAGATATTCATGATGTTGAGGATTTGAAGGGGAAGGGTTGGACGAATTGCTGTTCACAGACTTATCGATCAAGGGAATATATTTTGGCGCCTTTTCTATATTTATAGAATAGCATTTGAGGCGGGAAGAGCAAAGAGATAAGCCCATCTGTAAGAGATGGCGGTCTGACGTTGAGGTATGGCGCAGTCACGGCCTTGTGTATATTTATTCTTGTCGGCGGGAAGGGTGAAAAAAAAAATGGAAATATTATATCAAATTGAAAATGGAAAAGGCCGAATCTCTGCGGATTTATATTCTTATCCTTCTTCCATTCATCCCCACTTTCCTTTCATTCGGAATAATATTTTCATTCGATTTCTCGTTCCCTTTTTGCCGGCTTTTTGCAATTTGCTTTCTCCGACAGCCCCAAGGATCTCGATTAGACAAATCTACCTCTCAGATTTTATTCTGGAATCTTATCTCTTAGGACATGGCTCCATTTCAGTTTCCATTAAGGTAATAATAGGTATGAATTATCTCTTTCCATTTACCAACATGTCAGTATGGATTGTGTAAAGATTATCCTATATTATCTCTTTGGACATAGCTCTACCTCATATTCCCTTATCGAAGAATTATATCATTTACATGCATCCTTTGGCAAAAGGATAAATTATTTTTTTCCATAAGTTTAATTGAACTTTGAATTTTTACGTCATAATGTCTAACACACACATCTTTATAAACATATATAATAACATATTATTTCTATATCTATGACCCTTCTGGATAAACACATTATTGAAAAATGCGTTGATGTATAAACTTTGATTTATTGTTAAAAGATAACATTGGTATTTGGGCACATTTATTTACTTTAGTGGGACCTAATTCTCATACGAGATATTTAACCGTTTCCTTCAAAGCTAAAAATCATATTCGTTGATGGCTGATATCGGGCACCAGGAATAACGAGGGTTTACAGGGAAGGGAATTCGAAAATTGAAAATATTTCTGTTTGAGTAGGATCGAAAAATGTTAACGACCCAATCTTGTTAAACTATAGGTTCTTTACATTTGTTGTTCTAAACATTTTTTTCGCTACCCCAAAACTTAAGCGAGTTATTCGTACTTCCTTGTTTTCAGGTTTCAGTAAGCCTTCTTTTCTACTCATCGAATTTTTATTTGGGAATAGAAAATATATGGTGAGATGAGATCACCAGTGTGTCATTTAACTCAGTTTACGCAGCCCATGTGTGACGGAGGTTTGGTTCTTAAGTTGGTATAGGGAGTCATTTTATTCCCTATGGAATTTCTCTCTCTTGGGTATTCAAGTATGGATAAGGTATTAGCAACCTAATACTTGGAGAGAGACAGTGAAAGAGAGAGAGGGGTGAGTGTGTGTGTGTGTGTGTGTGTGTGTGTGAGAGAGAGAGAGAGAGAGAGAGAGAGAGAGAGAGAGAGAGAGTGAGAGTGAGAGAGAGAGAGAGAGAGAGAGAGAGAGAGAGAGAGAGAGAGAGAGAGTGAGAGAAAGAGAGAGAGAGAGATGGAGAAGCAAGAGGGGAAAGATATAAACCCAAAGCCGCCGGATCTGGGTTCATATCTGCGAGTATACTACTTCAATATATATACATATATTCACCTCTCTTTATCTTTCTCTCTCTCTCTCTCTCTCTCTCTCTCTCTCTCTCGGACACACACACACACACACACACACTCACTCTTATCTCTCTTATCTACCTACCAAACTTTTATCTAAACATACGTGTCTCTTGAGTTTATATCTGCAGGCGTGCTCCATTTAACATCAGCTCCCCTGAATAAAATGTACCTACACCTCTAGGCCGGTATAAATAAAAACTGAATACATTTGCAAAATTACGTATATACTTGAAGCACCCCGCCACAATAAAATATTAAAACGCCCATTGCAGAATAGCTGTGTACTTAGTATATTAATTTCCCAAGCACGTTTAGTATTGGTAACATTATTTTTTTCTATTTGAGTGGAAAATTCAGCATCATAGAAAAAAATTAAGGTAATTATTTGAGCCGACAAAAAATCACAGCTCATCGAGAAATGGACATCCTAACGAATTTATGGTCTGATTATTGGAATCATTCTCCAGTTTTCACTGCTTCCTTTTGGTAGATTTCACATAAAGCGATTTTCGAAAAATTGCCTCTGTCTAATGTCTATCGATCCTACTCAGGAGAGGTACACAAAACGTCCGTCACGCAGGGTCTGCGTAAACTAAGCAGATTTCCCACGTGATGTTTTACAATAGAGAAATTTCACGAGAGCTAAGCAGTTAAGACAACGGCCAAACTAGCTTTTGGCGGGAAAGTCACTCGTCCAGATTTAATAAAAATTCAAATATCTCTGTTAATATTCAAGATAGAGAATAAATGTATATAACAATATTTATAGTAAATGTAATTTGCAATAAGATTGATTCTGTACAAGTTTTCGATCCGACGTATAGTAACGGAGATATTTCGAATTTTCGAAAATCCTCCTCTCTTAACCCTCCCTTCCACTTGTCCGACTTCAGCCGTGAACGAACTTGATCTTTCTTTTTACATAAAACGGCTAAATATCGAGTTTGGTAACGATCAAACAAAAATTACTACTGCTAGAGTGGTAACAGACAAATATATATATATATATATATATATATATATATATATATATATATATTACATACAGTCCGTACAGTTTTGAACGGACCTCATTTTCGTCATCTACTAGGTAGGATCGATGGACATTTGAAGAAAAATTTCGAAAATTCCGTCATGAGTACAACCTCAATAGCTGATTTCCCTTAAGGGAAATCTGCTAAAACGGGTCCGTCCCAAAATACATGTATATGTATATATAATTGTCTTTTAAGGCTCTAGCGGCCGCAATTTGTGTTTGATAACTATCAAACTTGACGTTTGTGAAAAATAAAGACCAAGTTCTTGAATGGCTGAAATCGACCCAGCAAGAGGGAAGGAGGATTTCGAAAATTTGAAATATCTCCGTTATTACGAGTTATAATTGTATAGAACTTTTTTTTATTATTTATTTACGTCCACTTTATGCTACCATGGATAATTGGGACGGGTTAACCACAGGTTACTACCCTTTTCTAGCCAGGGTTCGACTAAGGAATTTATTTAATGAATCCTAGAACTAATTTGATATTCTATAAATGTTGTTATATATTTTTCTTCACTTTCTTGATTATTAACCGAAATATATGTATTTTTTTAGTTTTAAGTTTTCAGCCTTCAGTAAACCCCCTCTCTGATATATTACATTATATGAAACTCCTACTGATATATTAACAAGAAGCTATAATATTATGAACCACTTTATTCCTTTCTTAAATACCAAGTATTGTCTTCATTGAACTTTTGCAAATACGTACATCATTAATTTAGAATTTCCGGTCTTGACTGTATAATGTAGTTGATCACTAATGGTCCATTTTCGTTAGTGACTGAGGAAGGGGGGGGGTTAGAAGGGAGGGGTTTCGACACTTCAAAATATTTTCTTTATTACGAGTTGGATCGAAAACTTGTATGAAGCCAATCTTGTTAAAATATTGATGCTCTAAACATTTTGCTGTATACAAGGTGGAAGTTTTCTTGCTCGTATATTAATAGAGCTATTTGTGTTTTCTCGTTTTCAGTTAGAATATGCGGTGAAATGAGATAACTAGTGTATGTTACCAACACCTGGGACTACTATTTTAAAATGACGGTTCAAGCATCTATTAGTTAAAAATAAAATTGTACATACTAGTTTCACACGGGTATTAAATCCCCATTTCTAATTTTGAGGTTTTTACTTTGGAATACAGAATATATGGTGAGATGAGATTAGTAGTATTTCATGCTAGCTTGTGAGAAATCTGCTTATTTTACGCTGCCCCTGCGTGCCAGTCTTTTGGACTAAAAGTATTTTTCCGCTAATAAAACGGCTAATGAATCTTCAAACGTTTTTAAACTATTGCGATTCTTAACAAATTAAATACCCATATGGGATTCCTATGTTTCTATTTTTATGTGACCCGCGTCAAACAGCTGACATTCCAAGTTTTCCGTCTGAGAGATGGTAGGTCGGTGTGAAAGGGCTTCCTATCTGCCGGAGCGGAAGGCATCGGTTTAAATGGTTCCTCGTGTAGAAAATTGTGGCTAACCGCTTGAACAAAAGGCTTTTCTTGGGCCCGACGAAAATTCCAGACAGTAATCAAAAGTTTCAAACCGTCTCTTAATTAATTTTCTTATTTTAATTAAATTACTATGACTGCTTCGCTTCACAAGTTCATTAATAATTTATCCAGTTCCTTCACAAGTTATATACACACATATTTTTTTAGCAGATTTCCCTTAAGAGAAATCAGCTATTGTCAGAGAAATCAAGATGCGATTTCCGAAAAATGTCTTCAATTGTCTATATATCCTACCCAGGAGATGTAAATGAGGTCTGTTCAAAACTATATATATTTGTCTGTTAACATTCTAGCGGTCGTAATTTTTGTACAATCGTTACCAAACTCGACATTTAATCGTTTTATGTAAAAAGAAAGATCAAGTTGGTTAACAGCTGAAATCGGGTCAGTGGGAGTGGGAATATTGAAAATTCAAAATTTCTCCGTTACTATAAGTCGGATCCAAAATTTGTATACAACCAATCTTATTTGATTTTAGATCCGACCTATAAATATTGTTTTATACATATTTTCTGTATCATATACGAATATTAACCGAGATATTTGGATTTTATATTTTTCTGCTTTCAGTGAACCCCCACTCCTACTCAAGTTATATTAATAATAAACTGTTATGTCATGAACCACTTCATTACAAGGTTAAATAAAGAATATGGTTTTCATTGAACTTTTACTTTGTGAGATATATGCAAATACGTGCTGTTGACACCCCCCCCCCACTTCTTTTGTTCTTGGATTACTAAAATTTAAGTAATTGGGATTAAAATTATTCTGATTCATTACAAATTACATCAGTACATGAAGTAGAAGTTTTCAAAAAAATTGATATGTTATATTCACATATATTTCATTAGTGGTTTTTCTTTCTGGTGTAGAATTGAGGTTGGCTGGCCTGTTCATTTACAATTCAGACCCTTTCCGCTGAAGAGCTATTAACTTGTAACTGAAAGATTTCTCATTACAGTTTGTATTTATTTACTTATTCACGGTGGTTTTACCGTTATGTATATTGTAAACATTCGCGTGGGAAACCTGCTTAGTTTACGCAGCAAATGAATGACGGACTTTCTTGTTATCTTGAATGGCCATTAGTATTCCATCAGTTATATGTCAGTGGCGAATAAGCAAATCACACCGATGTGCACAAGCGTACTTTTTATTTAATATCCAGCATTTTGTTGGGATATTATGGACTTCTCTGCCTAATCTGTCTCAACCGATGTACTTCTTTAAGCAAGCGTTGAGCAAAAAGTGAGGGGTCGAAGTACGTCATACGAAGCTTGTTCATTTATTGGAATGATAACTGTGCCCTTAGGTTAGGATATGGATGAGGGTATCTATGGACTTTTTCCCCACCACCTCTGCCCCCGCTGTACCTTTGGTTTCCCCATACCAGCGGTCTCCATTTATTAAGAGATATAAAATTTTGAATAACTAAATTGGGCCAGGTAACTTAGCCAAGGTCACTGAGCACATCTAAGCATAAAAGTGCAATATTTGGGAGATTTAGTTTAAGTCCGAAAAGTCCTAGGGAACCCGCTGCTGCGTTCTTTTGCCTCTATTCAGAGAAATGGCAGCAAGAGCCAAATTAACTAGCCTACATACCTAAAGCCTAAATACTAACCTAAACTCACATAAACAATACATATATATATATGTAATTTACAAATAAATACATGTTTACTTCTTTTTCAACACCTCTTGGGCAAAGGTCCTGAAGGCTGAAAATCTATCTGCGTCGTTTACCAACATATGGTAGCTCTCAGGAGGCCAGTTAACATATGATATAGCTTATAATACGCTTGGCGTTGAAACGCGGACATTGGAGGATCACATGGTCAGCCGTATCCAACTCGCCACACGAGCACAATGGGGATTCCTTTCGTTTGAAGAAGTGGAGCTTGTTATTGAAGTCCCCGTGACCACTGATAAGTTGGCTGGTGAAGTAATCTGGGACGTACCACGTCAGCTTAGTGTATCTATGGACCTATCGTTCTATTTTGCGACAATACCCTCGATGAATGGACAACCACCGTTGGAAGTTGCTCTCTTCAGAATGGTTCCTATAAATAATGCTGTTAGTGTGACCTGAACCCAGGCCGGGCAGCAGCTGGAATACCTTCAGATCTCGACTACAGAGAAAATGTAGTATGCTATTGACGGATAACGTAACCAGATCCTCCATTCGAAACTGATATAGATACCAACGTTCTCCAGAACATAAATATTGCGAAAAAGCGATGGTTATTAATAGCTCCATCGATTCTCTGTTTGCTACAGCAATGACTGAGTCATGTTTCGCCGGCAGATTCTCATAAATCTCCGCGACTTTCTCGATTAACGATGAGCCAGCATTTTTTAAAATTTTATATCGTTAAATCGATGTAGCGAACATTTTTCCCCGTCAGCGATGTAACAATTAGCTTGCGAAAGACTATATTGCTGATAATTACAGTAATTTTGCTTATTATTGCCTTAGTTTGATGTTTCAAAGGGCTCCGAGTGACTCTGCAGGTACTATCATCCTTGGCGCGGAGTTGCAAAATATTTTGCACGAATATCCACGACTGATGGGAGGAACCACGCCCAGCTGTCTCCACCACGATGGAAGTATCCTTCACCTCAATCTAGTCTCGTGAATATATTATCGAAGGAGTGTTCAAGTCATAGTGGAGTTGGCTCAGGGAATTTCTCTTCGTATCTCAAATGTAAGACCTCGGCATCGGACTTACGCTCCTTCATTATGAAGAGGAAAGAATGGAGTATACGTGAGGAGTGCAATGTGCCTCTGTGACATGCAATGTGACGTGACTATTAACACGTTGACGGCTGCTGTCGTAGTTCGACATTGGCGCCCCTTCCCAAGTGACAGCCTACTATGACCCTTGGACACCTGTTAGTGCTGTTTCAATTCAATCTCTATCCCTCTAGCTTACTGGAAACATTTCTAAACTTTCTCCTAGCCTTTTCAATAGGGTTTTCTTCATACATGACCCATTCGTCACAGGATATTTTCCTCTTGTAACCACCCCTTTTCAGGTAAAATTAAGTGTACTAAATATTTCTGGGGATATCTTCAATACGCCAAAGAAAATACTTTTGCACATTGTTTACATAAAACTATTTTTTGAAACCCCTTTCAACAAAATATTGCAAATTAACTAGGAATACGTTTCAAAATTTTAATATGAAACATATTTTTTATTAAATAAAATCTGCGTAATTATAATAAGGATAAATAAAATTAATATTGATTGATATTTTAAGAATATAACACCCTTTGACAGCCAAAAGTTTCCAGTAAAAAATAAAAAAAACGGCGAAATTTGTTATGGCACATTTAAAGCATTGCATTAAGGTTAAATTTAAACAAATCGAATGTCAACCATATCTAATAGTTTTACTTCATACGGCTTAGACGCCACCGTATTAAACACTTACTAGAGAACACGTTCCACAACAGTTACCACTTACTTACCAACGTTTGTCCATTCCTGGACAAGATCTTCCAACACCTTAACGAAACTTAGCATCATTTCCAGAATTTAATTCTCTTAACAATATTCACACATGCTATTCTAACTAAGACGATTTTAATAACTAATGCCTATTTAATCTATTAATATATTTTATAAGAAGTTATAATATTTTTTATTGTTTTTAACACATTCGTTTCAATCATATTGATTGTGTTTATTTCATTATTATGATATAATAATGACTTGTTAATGGAGCCTACAAAATTCCTTGATTTTATAAATTGCTGGTGTTGTTTTTTATTTATTTATTTTTAATTCTTATTTGTTGGGTTTATTTTGTAGTTCATTTTCCATATTTTTTTAGCAGATTTCCCTTAAGGGAAATCAGCTATTGAGGTCGTACTCATGATGCGAGTTTCGAAAAATTTCTTCAAATGTCCATCGATCCTACCCAGGAGATGACGAAAAAGAGGTCCGTTCAAAATTATATATATATATATATATATATATATATATATATATATATATATATATATATATATATTTGTCTGTTAACGCTCTAGTGGTCGCAATTCTTGTTTGATCTTTACCAACCTCGGAATTTAATCGTTTTATGTAAAAAGGAAGATCAAGTTCGTTAATGGCTGAAATCGGACCAGTGGGAGGGGGGATTTTTGAAAATTCAAAATATCTCCGTTATTATGCGTCGGATTGAAAAATTGTATAGAATAAACCTTATTGCAATTTAAATTTACTATAAATATTGTTCTATTCATTTATTCTGTATCTTGAATATTAGCCGAGATATTTGCATTTTTATTCTGCGTGTGGTCACCAGTAGGCTATGTTCGAACTTTCCGGCGAGAGCTCTGGCGGCCGTTTCTATAACTATTCGTCGCTCGTAAATAGGTTTAGAGGTTAGGTCAACTGTTTTTTGGGGCTAGAAACTACTGGGTTGTTACGCCCTAAATAATGTTTTAGGTTTAGAGGTTTCTTACTACTACAGTTGTTATTAGGCAGATTTCCCTATTGTAAAACTTCACGTGGGAAATCTGCTTAGTTTACGCAGCCCCTGCGTGACGGACTTTTTATTTAAAGGAGCTGGCTATTTATTCGTTCCACCTTATTCCTGCCAGAGTGGGGCAAAGGATTCCATTGAATGATTTTGTCCGATATTTCCAGAAATATTTCGAAATTCGTACCTAAAGTTCTTCCACCTCAGCAGTTGTTAATGGGAAAATAGGTCTACTTAATAGAACAAATTGTAAATACAAATTTTCAATAAATAATAATTGTTGGAAATTTTAAATACATAACATACACGAGTATTGCATGTTCTTTATTTTTTTTTTATATTATGTTGGTCTGATTCAAACTAAGAATGTTCTTATTCTTTTTACATTTAAAATTCTGATTTACTTTAGAGGGTAGTGGCTGTTGTTTATAACCTGAGGCCTATATGTGTTCTGTTACATAACCATCTGTGGAAGGTTCTAAAGTTACAGGCCTAATTATATAACCATATACGGCTCTGTTTGGCCCCACCGTTTCCTTACCTTCAAGCCAAATTTATGGAAAACATATGGCCAATGAACTTTCTCTCCTGGTGTAAACAAAACGTCCGTCAAGCACGGCCTGCGTAAATTAGCAGATTTTCCAAGTGATGGAATGTTGCACAAATTACCTAGATATAAATGCACCACTTTGTCCTCAAACTTTCGCGATGGACTATATTAGTGTATTTGTTAACATGTAATAATTATTATTATTTCCCTCACGCAATAAAGGCTTATATTAATTTATTTACATATTTCCCAACATCATCATGCCGAATCATGAGCTGATATGTAATTAATGTGTATTTTTCCTCTCACAAGAGGACTCATTTCACAGAGGATTGATAAGGAGAGCACCGAAACTGATAATAGAATAATGTTATGTGATGTAATAATGCGTGAGGGAGTCATCTGGTGCAATATTACAAATCAGAAGCTCATATGATATAATAATTAACATTGTCATTATTTTTTATCTATTTGGACGAAGCATTATCGCCAATTTCTACTCATGAGGAAACATTTCCTCAATTGTTCATCAATCTTTCCAAGGAGATGACGAAAATCAAGCCCATTCAAAAAGTGTTTTATGTTAAAGCGTTTTTGTTTTTTTTTCTATATCTCCAATTTAATGTGATTTTAAATTACCGTCCCGATTAGCCTAAGTTGCAAAAAGTGGACGTTAATAAAATAATAATAATTAATGTGATTTTCGCTTAAAACAACTGCACTAATAAAAAAAAAATCTTCGGTGCTCAAGTTAGCCATGTGTACTAAAGCGTTGGCTTTTATCTCATATGGTAAACCTAGAGTGGCGAGTATGATTCCCGCCAAGGCAAATAAGAAATTATTTAATGACGAACTCATTAAATAAAATCCTTAGTCCCTCCCTGACTAAAAAAGGGTGATAACCCGCAGATAACTTGTCCCAATTATCCATAGTTGCATAAAGTGGACGTTAATAAATAAAAAAATTCTGCTTAATTTACCCAGCAATTAGGGAGCTCTGACTAGTTTTCGCTGCACATTGGAAACGGACTTTTTTTGAGAAAGCAATGGCTTATATGCCTTCCACTGTGCCATTAGTATTCAATCGTATTCAATCTTAGTCTCATTATTCTTCAAACTATTCGATATTTTATTCTTCAATATAAAGATTGGAAGAAAATATTTACGTTTTCACATCGAAATGTAAATATTTGGTTAACTAAGCTCCGACTTGTTTTCGTGTATTTGCTGTTGGTGTGAGGTATGGAATGGCTAATGGATGCATATTACCGAAATTATTATTGTTCATGAAGTGAAAAAATCTAGTTTTCCTTCAAAAAATCACGCCATAGTCACAAACGTCATCTATAAAATTTCAAGTCTATTCAACGTATTCTTACGGAACTCTAATAAATTCCATTTTGTTACCAGAAATTGGAAATCAGTGTTTCGAAATTTTTAGTTTTAAGCAACATATTAGAACTGGAAAGTACATTTTTAACACAATGAGATTTTTACGTGTTTCTAATAAAATGATTATTTAGAAAGATATCTCGAATATGTGTTTTCACTTCTAAGTCAGTCCCCACTCCTGAGGGTAGACACAAAATAAAATAGTGCATATTAACAATTTTCATTTCATTAACTCAAAAGTAAAACATTTTTCACGTTTATTGAGGCATTTGAACAAAACACAAATAATCTCTTTGGCGCCTCTTCGATTTTAATAAAAGTGAATAACATCCCAGACCCGAAATCGTTTTTCCAAGTACAATACATATGTTATCTAGATATTCTCGATAAAAGGAATATTAACGAAGTTATTGACAGAAATGTGTTTTCTCGTAGAAGTAACCCCCCCCCCCTCCTCCTAGTTGAAAATTCGTATTTTCATATAGCCTATGTTGCACCTTGGGACAGTTGACTCACAAATAAAAAGTTCTATATAAATCATCTTAGCCGTTTTTGAGTGATTGAGTTACAAACGGGCGGACTATCAGACAGGCAGACAAGTTATTTTCGATTCCATTGTTCTTAGAATGGTATCACGCCAAAAAAAAACTGATCCCGCCGAATTTAAATAGAAAATCAGTCTAAGCTTCGACATTTATTTATATAGATTAGATTTGGTGGTTGTTAGAGTTAACGACCGCTCTGAGTCCGGTAGGTTCGTTTAGTTTTAACTGAAAGAAATGGACCCTGAAGAGGTGTAAATAAACCACGGAAAATGAAGGGCGATTTGAAATAAATATAATCTGTTATAGGAAAATGTTTTATTGGGTCCCCTTACCATACAAATTTGAACAATATTTGAATATTGAGTCTTAGAAAGTTACCAGAAGATTAATACTTTATTAATTGGACGGTCTTAAGTTGAACCAATTAGTACTTTTAAGGCAGAGAAATCCTTTAGAGAACCGACATTTATGTCTTTGTTTATTTTTGTAGCCATTAACTTTCTCCGTGGCTGTGTTGCCTATAGCTCATGGAGCACATATTTAGGTGGCAGTGACATATACATCCAATGCCATTGCCATGGAGGATGGAGCAGCGAGGTATAAATATAGCCCTACCTACCCAATCTGACTCACTTTCCTTCTTCCTTGCTCATATAAACTGCTCCTATTCATTCGTAATTTATGCCTTCTATTTACGTTTCAGTTGCATCCACTTACGCGCATTTGTCCACCGCGTATGAAAAAATAAACATTAGAGAGGTTCAAAAAAATATTGGACTTAGTCCATATTTTACTCTTTTAAGAAAAACTGATACAAACTCAAAGAAACATATTTCTTAGAAGAAAAAAATCCAAGAAGAAGCAGCTCTCTTGATTTTCGAAAGATTTCATTAAATATTCATCCATCCTACAAATCCCAAATATCTCTATTATTATGTGCTCAAATCAAAATATATTAAATAACCATTGTTGATCCAAATTTAACATTACTACTACTATTATCGTTGTTCCATACACTTTTCACTAACTCTAATATTTCTAGTTTTTCATAAACCTTCCTTTCTTCCAATTTTGACTTTAGTAACTGAACCACAGTTTCCATTTTTATCCGATTTCCCTTCAGGGAAATCAGTTATTTGACGTTTACTCATGACGCGATTTTCGAAAAATTTCCTCAAATTTCCTCAAGTATTAAGCAAGTTATTTTTTTTTTCTCAGTACAAATATATAAAAATATAAATAATTTCAGTTCGTCTAGGAAATTTGAAGCTCTATCAATAATTACTAAACATTTCTTCCCATTTTATCGCATCCAAAAACCAATTTTTTGAATTTCAAAATGTGATATCTATTTTTAGTTTTTTTCTGTTCTTTGACTAATATAATAAAATAACTAATGTTCAATTTTTAGATTAAAAAAATATTGCTTGTTAATAATGACCCGATAACCAGAAATCAAAATTATTTGTTTAGTATGCATCATAAGCAAAAACTGTATAGAACACAACTCTCGAAAATAAATATGTACTTTAAGTCAAAAGGAATGACTTCACTAATTGTCAAGACAAGATGGTTTCCCCGAAAGTACTCTGCTTTTAATAATAGAAGCCTTAAACGAAATAACTCCGTTATAATCAGTTGGATTAGAAATGTTATAGAAAAAATCTTGTTAAACTGTTCTACAATTGTTGTTCCATACATTTTCTCGGTACTCATCAAACGAACTATTCGTACTTTCTTGTTTTCAGCTTTCAGTTAACCTAGGCTTCTACTTTTCAGTCTTATACTTAAAAATAGGGAATATATGGTGAGATGAGTTACCAGATTGTCATTCAGTCCGTGGAAAATCTGCTTACGTAGACTTTGCGTATCGGATTTTTACTTTTTTATACGATACTTTATCTCGTTAGTTTAGACATTCGATCGTTGATGACATTTCTTGTCAGATGTAGCCAGTTGGAGGATTGATTGAGTTGTAAGGTGTGTAAAGCCATAGCACCTATGATTCATGTATTTCTCTTGGGCTGACTTCTTCTTCCAAAATTACCAGGAATCAATAGGTTGTTTCTACAAGTATGTATTCACATTTTTAGAGGGGGACTCTGGTAAGCCATGTTAGTTATTGGCCTTACTTGCACGACGTTAATGAATAAAATTAATCATTTTTGGTAACTATATGGGTTAACACACACAATCATGAATCTATCCGTGAATATTGAACAGCTGATATTCTCGAATTAATCATGCCTGATGAGCGGTGATTGTTTGTTGTGAGATCAGTAGATGTCCCCTGATTGAAAGGTGGGAGCGAACATCTCTTTGGCTGCATGAGTAGGATCGTTCCATTCACAGAAATAGAAAAACAGCTGATCTAATGAGAGCTTATAGTACGCCGCCTCTTAAATCTAGAGCCCAGCGTCCAGAAATACCTTGTCTCTAATTAAATAACCTCAATATAGGAGTCTGATTTAGTCAGCAGCTGATTACCTCAGCTGTTTGCTGTCTCCATTTCCTCCCGCGGAGGTGCTTCATATTCCCCGCCATATCCTCAAATAGATACAGGAATCCACTGTTGACTCGGCCCCTTTCCATTAAAGCGCCTGGATTAGTCAGCCGATAAACTCCCCCGGGTCAAGCTAATTGAATATTGCCCAAGTTATTGGAATCAGGTGTTTGCCCAGCACAGTTAATATACCTCTCTCCGGCTGTCATATGACTCCAGCATGCACTCTACGGGCTTAGTCTGCAAACATGACTGGTTAAGTACACACTGGAGGAAATGCTGAAATAGAACCCAGCTAGTTCCAAAGCCTGTACTGCAACTTGGTTCTCGCCACACTTGGTATTTAAATGAACCCGAAACTGAATTTCAATGGCGTATCCATTCCAGGCGGTGTTGTATGCCTCCATCCATTCTCTCTCGCTTCCTGCATAATTGAATTATGACTGCTGATTTTTGACGACAATCACACGTCATAGAGCTTGAGCCCAAATGTACCTGTTTTAAAGGATTTTTTCTTCGTCGGGCGGAGAGAAGATTAATTTGAAATATTTACAAAAAAAAACAGAGAACACAAATAATCATTAATGAAAGGGAAGCCAGAATTAAGGAAAGTGTAAGACAAGGATGCCCTCTGTCACCATATCTGCTCAATATGTTTATTGAAGAGACAAAAATGAAAATGAAAGGAAGAATCGAAGGATCCGAAAGGATTTGCATATGTCATTGTCTGGTTGCAAAGTCCGAAGTATAAATTAATAGAATGCTGTATGTTCTAATGATCAGTCTAATGTCTAGATAAATACATATGAAACAAAATGTTTTAGTTGAAGTGAAGAACAAATTCAAGGAGATTCAAATATTAGAATTAGAAACATTATACTTGGAAAAGGAGGAGTATTGCTACCTAGAAGACAATAGAGAGCTGAAGTCGGTAGAAGAATAGCACATGCTGAACAATCCTTCCAAACTGCAAGGAGTATTTTAATTCATAAGCATATAAGCATGGATACGGGAAAAAAAATATGTCCTTAAGTCTTTCTTTTGGAATGTACAGCTTTATGGCTAAAGTTGAACTATCCACAATGGGGAATAGAAAAGATAGGATGCAATGTAAATGTGAATGCGGCGCAGAATCGCCAGAACAAGTAGCACTCCAAAAAAGTCCACAGTTGACGTTCTAAATGAGTTATGTAAAAGTAAAAATGAAAAAAAAAAAAACAGAATGGCATATCCATCATAAAGCATAACGACTTCATCACAAATATATTTAGACGTAAGGTCCTTTTGGGCTTAGAGGAAGAGGGAGTCCTAGAATATCCTATTTCGAAGACATCAAGCATCTTATGGAGTTGTGATGGTGCGTATCGTAATATGAAGAGAGCAGCTTCCAAAAAGAACACAATGGTTGCATCTACAATGCGTAGCCTTTTCATCATCTCAATGTTGCAAATTCAATTAGAAATTAAATTCATGAAAACTGAAAACAAAAAAGTACGAATAACTCCTTTACTGCAACGAACGATCAAGCAGTATGCGACCACTAGAGCGGTAACAGGCAATATAATATATGCACGTGTGTATGTATGATATATATATATTTGTTGATAGATTACGTCATGATTACAACCTCAATAGCTGATTTCCCGTAAGGTAAATCCGTATCTGTCTGATGCAGAACAAAAACTTCGTTAATTTATGTTTGAGGCTATTTGTAACGAAAAGTTCAATCTATATTTTTTTATGATTTTCAGTTTGAATAATTGTTTATCTAATGCATTTTTTATCACTGTCCTCGGATTATTTGATAAGAATAAAACAATAGCCTTATTTTTAAAGTGGGCAAGAAATGTATTGGATTTAGAAAAATTAAATAAAAAAATAAATTGCCAAATATACTGTAGTTGAATTTTTTAAAGCTTTAATTAATTGTGAAAGCGTAATTTCTCAGAGATTGTTGGTTTTTGAAGGTAGAATTATTTCATTGTAATTTCGTACGTATAGGAATTAATTCTGAATTCATAAACAATTTTCATAAAGAATCCTATGTGCCAAGCTGTAATATTACGTTATTTATCATTAGATAAAATCCTTAGCCCCTCCCCCCCCCCCAGCTAGAAAAGAGTGGTAACTTGTCCCAGTTAGCAGCAAAAAGTGGACTTTAATAAATTAAATAACATAAGGTTATCTTAGGTCAAAAGTTGTAAAAATAATTGTTTGTTTGGATAATAGTTGTTAAGATTGTTGTGTTTGTAGTATTAATGTGCCTGAATTACACCGGCTTAGAAAATTTCAATTTAAAGTGAAACCTTTATTTATAATTTGGCCCTTTATCAATGTCGGCCCGCAGCTGGTAGAGCAATAAATTTAATTTAATTCAGCGCTATTTATTAGCTGTTTAAGAATTCCTACCAATTCTCTTAGTGGCTTTTCTACGTGATTCTTAAGATTTTATTATCTTCACTCTTGCTGGAACGTGGATTTTTAAAGATTTTTCTTACAGAAAATCAGCATTGAGTTATTAGTCATTTGCGAATTTTGTCAAATATCTTCAAAGGACTAACAGTCATACCTAGAAGATTATATAAAACACTAGCTAAGGTACTCGTCTTTGCCCGGGTAATCATTTGAGGCTGATGATGGTATTTCTTTTAGGGGGGGGGGCTTTACTTTGTACAATATTTTTACATTTTCCAGTCTCAATGCTTAGGATTTTCACCCGAGTCCAGAGTGCCGGGGATATGCTAATAATAAAAGTATTTGTTATGTGCTTAATTCTACAAAAAACACAATATTTTTATATTACCCGTTTCCTGTGGATGTATCTTTTTTTATTTATAACATAATTATAGATTATCATTGTTAAAAATACGGAGTTTCGTTGATTTCGACTTAGTCTTGTGGAGTGTTATGGAGTCCCATAACATTGTTGACCCCTTCTATAGTTTTTCGTGTATACCCCATTTATACTTCGTTATATGGAAAAAGCCCATATACCAAAGTTACTTTAAATAACAAAATAAACAACTCTTGTTATGTGCATAATTGACGAAAATATCGCTATTTTTAATTTCAGGCCTCCCTTATAACCCCTACTCCTGTTCGTCTCAGAGAATATTAATATAGCCAAAATCCTAACCTGGGTTTAGTAGTAATATATATACCGAGTTTCATAAAATTCGGTTCAGCCGTTTACGATTCTATAAAGGACGTACAAACATTCATTTTTATATATATAGATTTGTGAGTTAACGCTCTTATGACGTAATTGTGTGTTTTGGTAGTTTGTAACATTTATATTTGAACGTTTCAAGCGTTAAACCACGACCAGTAGAGCATTCAGTTTCATTGGATTTGTTATCCGATTGGGATTTCCCCACGGTTGTTCATAGTGGCTTTCCTACTTGATTATTTTTTTTCTTTGTTCCATTCTGGACCTTGGTCTTTCATAACTACTGCTAAGTAATGTATTTCACAACTTACTACAAATGTCTACCCAGGAACATATGCTATTTCTTATTTGTATTAGTGTTGGCCATTTTGGGAAAACCCCCCTCTGGGTATGAGTAGCTATTCAGCCCAAGGAGATAATTGAGCTATGCAAATAGATTGCTATTATTGTAGAGTGAATGAATCGCTCGTGAATGGTCGTAGAGACAATAAGGCTTATAGAGTCCCATTCATAATTCAGTCCCATCTCCATAATTACCCCTACCACCACTATCTCTCCTTATAGAATTCCCATTCTTCTATTTCCTTTTATTCCATTCATTATTCCAAAAATGTATTCTCATTTACAAATTCGTTCCTATTTAATAATGAAGAATTTTTAGACGAAATCTGGGTACATCTACAAATGTATTACGTTCAATATATATATTTAGGAAGCAAAGGCTCAAATTTTAATTACCCTTTATTCTTTTACTCAACTTTATTATGAATTCGTTCTACGTGTTTCAAGCATTCAGTAAAGCCTCTACAGGAATACAATTGTAGTCTAAAAAAGTTCGTCACTCAGGGGTTGCGATACCTTAACAGATTTCCCACTTGTGCTTATAACACATTCTTGATCTCATTTCACCACATATTTTAAATTTCTTAGTAAAAACCCGATATGTAGTAGTGGGGACTTACTAAGGTTAAACAAGTCCGTCACGCATGGGACTGCGTAAACTAAGCAGATTTCTCACGTGAATTTTTACAATACAGAAATCTGCCTACTAATAACGGCAGTAGTAACGACTCTCTAAACCAATTCACGAGGGACGAACAGTCAGGAGGGACGAACTAACTTTCGGCGGAAAGTCCCGAACATGGCCGACTTCGGCCGACCACTCACACAATACAAATGCAAATATCTCGGTTAATATTCAAGATACAGAATAAATGTATAGAACAATATTTATAGTAACTTTAATTTGCAATAAGATTGATTCTATACAACTTTTCGATCCGATGCATAATAACGGAGAAATTTCGAATTTTCAAAAATCCCCCTCCCACTGATCCGATTTCAGCCATTAACGAACTTGATCTTCCTTTTTACATAAAACACGAGTTTGGATACGATCAAACAAAAATTGCGACCGCTAGAGCGTTAACAGACAAATATATATATATCCATATCTATCTATATATATATATATATATATATATATATATATATATATAATTTTGAACGGTCCTCATTTACGACATCTCCTGGGTAGGATCGATGGACATTTGAAGAGATTTTTCGAAAATCGCGTCATGAGTACGACCTCAATAGCTGATTTCCCTTAAGGGAAATCTGCTAAAACGTGAAAATAACCCGCCTAATCTATGAGATACGAAAGAATGTATGGAACAGTAATTGTATAAGACCAACAAGTTTGGTTCATCAAGCGTATTCGATCCAACCCATAATAAATTAGATATTTAAAATTTCGAACCCCCCCCCCCTCTAAACCCCTCCTATTTCTCGTCCGATTTTAGCCATTAACGAATATGAACATTAGAGTTAAACTGTTAAATATTGAGTATGGTATTGATCAAATAAACATTTTCGAGTCAAGACAGGAACTTTTTAATTGATGGCAGTATTTACGAGTACATGTATCTCACTCTCTCATCTCTCATGTGGTTTACTATATAAAAGACTTATTCTTACATAAGTAGGACTGGGGGTTTACAGAGGGCTGAAATAAAAAAAAATTCACATACCTAGGCTAATAATCAAAATAATGAAAAAAACATACATAACATCATTTATTGAACATCAAATTTACAAGAAGATTGGTTCTATACAATTTTTCAATCCGACGTATAATAACGGAGATATTTCAAAATTTCCCCTCTCTCCTCTGTCCGATTTCAGCCTTTAGCTGTTCTTTAGTTTTGCATAAAACGTTTGTATATCGAGTTTTGTAACGATACGACAAAAAATCCGACCGTTAGTGAAATAAGAGACAAGTATATGTACAAAATGTTGAAAGGGCCTCATTTTCGTCATATCCTGGGTAGGATCGATGGGCATTTGAGGAAATGTTTCGAAAATCACGTCATGAGTACAACCTCACTAGAAGATGTCCCTTAAGGGAAATATGCATAAAAAATGCGAATATTATGGTTAATATTTGACATAAAGAAGAAGTGTGTAGAACAGTATTTATTGAACATTGTATTTTTAAGAAGATTGGCTACATTCCATAGTAACGAATATATTTTTATTTTGTGTTTTTCGCATTACACGAAACCCTTGTATTTCACTATGTGTATATACAAACATTTTTTTAGCAGATTTCCCTTAAGGGAAATCAGCTATTGAGGTCGTACTCATGATCCGAGTTTAGAAAAATTTCTTCAAATGTCCATCGATCCTACCCAGGAGATGATGAAAATGAGGTCCGTTCAAAATTTTATATATATATTTGGCTGTTAATGCTCTAGCGGTCTCAATTTGTGTTTGATCGTTCCCAATCTAATTTAATCGTTTTATGTAAAAAGGAAGATCAAGTTCGTTAATGGCTGAAATCGGACCAGTGGGAGGGGGGGTTTAGAGGGGGGATTTTCGAAAAATTCAAAATATCTCCGTTATTATGCGTCGGATTGAAAGATTGTATAGAATCAATCTTATTGCAAATTAAATTTTCTATAAATATTGTTCTATACATTTATTCTGTATCTTGAATATTAACCGAGATATTTGCATTTGTATTCTGCATTATTCGGCAGGAGTGAGCTCTTTGGTACTTTCCGAAGAGAGCTCTGGCGGCCGTTTTCGTAACTATTCGTCCCTCGTGTATAAGTTTAGTGATCCCTTACTACTTACTACACTTGTTTTTGGGCAGATTTCTCTATTGTAAAACTTCACTAGGGAAATCTGCTTAGTTTACGCAGCCCCTGCGTGACGGACTTTTTTTTTCATCGGATCTCATTTCATTAATCGGTGCTTTAAAATTAATTTACCTTCGTTAACGTCTAACAGATGTTCAGCCTCATTTTTGATTATCATAGTTTCAGGCACTATATGTTAATGATAGAAAATTTCAGCACTAATATAAGTGATGTTGATGGAGAAAGTCCCCCTTCCGTCCTAAAGAGGCTGTATATAGACATATATAGGCTATCTATCTCCTTACTAATTACTATATCCTATTAGTCTAATGCTGTCACTCTAGTAGCTGGAGGGCGTGGCTCTAGTAGTTTAGTAGTTTCCCCTTCAGTGTCACTAGGGCAGTAACCTTTGCTCTTTCTCATCTTCCGTCTATCTGTTGGACGAGAAGCTTTAGTGAAAACCTTGTTTCATTAGTTCTCGGGCGCGAAAATGATACTCCAATATGCAAACAAGATACAGTAATTACTATATCATAATTACGTTACAGCTAATGACCCTCTAGTAACTGAAGGGCATATCTCTAGTAGTAACTAGTACCTCAGCCTATGTGGTTTGGAAGCCTAGACCTTTGATGACTTCAATGGCTCTGGGTGCTCTATAATGATACTCTAACGTGCAATGAGTCCTTTGACTTCGAAGCCCCGTTCTTCAAATACATTTACAATTTTTCCCTACCACTGCCCCGTTAATTGATTTCTTTCCTTTGCCAACCTTTGCGCCTTCTTCAGGACTCCACTTTCGACGTAGTACGTATCTTAAACTCTACATGTGTTCTACACCCGGTTAAACGGCTTCATTGCTTTGTAAGAAATCAATCAGCTTCTCTTAGATATAATGCTTGTTGGCGTCTAGTAATAAGGAACTTATTATGAATTCTTGTAGCCTACTTGTAATAGGGACTTGCCTTATTTCGGGGTTTGCGGAAAAGGCGTCGTGTATCCCCTCGTTTTCATGAGTGCCGTATTTTCGGGGTGCATATTTCGCGTATATACGTCCAATATGGGAACTGCCTACTAAAAAGAGCCTGGGTTTTTTTTTTTTGGTAAAGTGTTGGTTATATGTTGAGTTATACCCTACATAAATTTTGATGATGATGACTTTTGGGGTGGGGTGGGGTGGTTCTGAGTAAATCCTCCACCAATTCCCCCTCCCTCTGGAATATATATGCGACGCAGCTGTAAGCCTAAATCCTGCCATTTCTCTACCTCTTATATTCATATTCCAGGTTAGAATTTATGACCATGACCGTTCAGCATTGGCTACCAAGGATTCTATTCATTTATTTATTATTTAATCCTGTCGAAATAGCTTGCCATATTTCCAGCTGATCCATGTTTCAAAATATCTTGCCTAAAATATAATTTCAAAGAACAAAAAAAATGAGAAAGAAATGTTACCCTGGCTCAAAAATATGAAATTAAGGTAAAGCAAAATCGCTAGTCGTTGCTTTATTTTAGATTTTATGAATATATAAATACATACAGACACACACACCAGTTATTAAACTGTAACATTTTATAAATGTTTTAATTAAATATTTTGTTTGTTCAATTAGTTTTCATTTCGAAATTCAATGCTGTCTAATTCTTCCCATTCTCTTTACTTCTTCTTCTATTTTTTTTTTTCAATTCCCCCTTTGATTTCCGACCCCTCTTTCTAAAGCCCCTCCCTCCGACTGGTTGACATCCGGTAGTTTTACATGAAATGCATATATATAAAATTGGGTCTACGTGCAATTGAAAATTTCGGTAACACACAAGTTTGTGTATGCTCACACACAAACACACACACACACTATATATATATATATATATATATATATATATATATATATATATATATAGATAGATTATTATGAATGGACCTCATTTTCGACACCTAGGTAAGCTCGATGGACATTTGAAAATCTTTTTCACAAGTACCACCTCCGGTTGCCGATTCACCTCAGGGGGAAATATGGCAAAACGTTGGTTGTATAATGCTTGTCAGGGGCTTAACCCCTTTTTAATCCATAAGCCGAAATTGGCTTCCTGTTCCGGATGAAATCCCTAAAGGTCTTCAGAGACCTACTGCCCTCATCCAATTTAACAGTGACCTCTCACCCCCTCCTGCCTATACCAGAATAATTTTGTTATAGCCATACTTATGAATGGATATTAGATGCTAGTTCTAAATATGAAACGTCCAAACTAGTCAAAAGTCCGTTAAGCAAGGGCTGCGTAAACTAAACAGATTTCTCACGCGTTGGTAAGACTCATTTGTGATCTCACCTCACCACATATTCGGACTGAAACCCAGGAAGTACCAGAAACTGTAGAGCATCAGTATTTTAACAAGGTGGGTTCTATAAGATTTTTCGATTCAACTCATAATAAAGCTCATATTTTGAATTTTCGAATCCCCCCTTCTTATCCTGGTACGATTTCAGCCAATAACCAATATGATCTTTAGTGTTGGCTGAAACGGTTACATATCGAGTATGGTATAGGATAAAATGAACATTTTCGAAATAAGAACGTAAAATCAATTGACGCAATTGATGTGGTCATCGCATAACGAATTTGCAAGCATCTCGTATGATAAAGGTCTTATGAAAACAATATTTGGCCTTGGAGGAAGTATTGAAAAGCAAATTTACCCTTCCACCCGTGTCGCGTACCTTGGCTCTTCACGTCTATGATTTTTAGTTTTTAGTGTCCATTTTTTTTTTTTACCATTTTTGTTCAATCTTTAATTAATAAATATAGGCAATCAATATTAATGAATATAGGCAATCTGCCAGCGTGCACTAAGGCCGGTCAGTCTACTGGGACAGTTCATATGGACAGTTCATTCCACGTCCTCCTTCGTTATTGAGGGCTGTACGTCGAGTTGACTTCCTAAAAGTCTGATCACGAATCCTTCGAGTCTCTCTCGGGGGTGGCTAAGGATCTGTATGATCTATAATGCCAAGCGAAAAAATAAATGATGAATAATGAAAACAGTGTAATAGCGTAACTAATTACTGATGAACATCCCGGTTATAGAATAGCAATTGCATCAGCCCCAAGGACTTGCCACAACTTGCGGCAACAATTCAACTCAAATGAACTTTCATCACCATATATGTTTACCTGATTATTTTGGTTAATTACTAAGTCCCTAATAAAATACTCATTGTTATAAAGCTAAAAGTGAAGACCCCATAAGTAGAAGTAGGGGTTGAAGATTGGAAACACCAAAATACAAGTTAATCGTTTTTTTCCGATTGCCATTGCATATTTGCATCTTCGAGATCTTAAAAATTATTTATGTTCGTCAATAAATTTCCCCCCAAGTTAAAGAGTCAATTAGCTGATTTTTTGACCGATTTTTATAACAAATATTTTGTAGTTTTATTTAATAATTGAATATGTTTGATAGCGTTCATCTTGTGCATGAAAACGCCCTTCAGAGATGAAGTTATTTAATTTATTTTTAAACAAAGTATATAATTTTTTTTTTAGATTTTATACTTTCGGGACTTCCCAATAGAGTTGGTCACTCCGAGGAGTTGAACACTACTCCCTTCGGGGAAGGCCTATAAAGATTGAAACATAAGTTGTTATATAAATTCGAAGTATGTAAACAATGTTGTTTATTAGTGTATTTGTATTTTGTACCTTATAATCTGGTATACATTAATTTTTTAAACTATTATTTTTACATTACTCTTTATAACAAAGGCTAAATTCATTCACATTCAGGCAGTGCGTCTTACTCCTGAAGATGATTTATAATGATTTACTATTTCTGTGAAACAATGTTCATGTTTTGTTTCACAAACAGTATTGATTGGTACATATATATTGAAGTAAAATACGTTTTTGACTCCTTGAAGAATGGCTGACAGGAGTCTCTCGATTTTGGGTTGAATATAAACCTTATTGCACTCTTCCGCAATTTAAATATTAAAGTATGATTTGTGGAGTTACCCCAATGCATAACGCCATAAATTAGCAGACTTTGGAAATAACCTTAGTATATTACTTATAGAGTTTCTATTGGAAGATGTTTCTTAACATATTTTAATAAGAAGCACAACGATTTTAGTTTCCCAATATGACCAAACCAGTCCAGACTTCTGACCACAGTCAATACCAATATGATGTCATTCGATCCTGTCATCGGTAGATTCCTTTGTGAAAGCTCATCGCCCACAACTGCTGCTCAACTCCGGCTACCTCCTGTTCCAATCACCAAGATTCGTTCACTGACTAAAAAAAATAAATGTTACTTATTAACGTCCATTTTGTGCACCTAGTAAATCGTGACGAGTTATCTATAGGTTACTACTCTTTACTAGCCTGGATGGGACTAATGATTTTATTCAATGAGTTCGTCACTTAATAATTTCCTCCATATAATGAATATTAATCATATAATCATATGCCTTGGTGTATGCTGAGCTTGTAGTTAGTCAGCCTCTCGTGAATATTGGAATGGCCACTGACCCTTGTAAAGCAATTCCCGTCAAAGGCACCTGCCCCTTCTCTTCCTCTAATACATTGCTGACACCCGGGCCTGTCTGTGTCTAGGGCCTTTCCTCTATATATCCATTCAAACTCAAACAGTTCTAAATACGTTTAGATTTAAGTGATTTTATTTTATATTTTGAAATAATGTAGTTCAAATATGTTTAAAGTTTAATTTTAGCACATTTCCCTTATCAGTTATTGAGGTTGTACTCATTAAGCGATTTCCAGAAAATGTCTATCGAGTCTACGTATGAGATAACGAAAACGTTCAGTTCAATTCAAAATGATATATATCGTATATGTCAGCACTGCTCTAGCTAACGCAAATTTGTTTTATCGCTGCTAAACTCGATATATAAACGTAAACGTTTCATGAAAAACTAATGATAACTAGTTAATGGTCGTTCTGATAACTAGTTCGTTAACGGCTAATATCGGCCCGGCGGATTAAGGAAATTCAAAATACCTCCCTTACTATAAATCGGATAGAACAATGGTGAGAATCTATCTTATTGTAAATTTCCTATAAATGTTATTATATACATGTTTTCTCTAATATGAATATTAACAGACATATTTGAATTTCGTAGTTTTGAGCCTTTAGGAAACTCCAATTCATGTGTTATTAACAATAAGCTGTTATTTCATGAAACACTTTATTGAAAGCTTAAATACCAAATATTGTTTTCGTTGAACATTTGCTTTGTTTGATGACGCCATCAATAATGATTATGAGTCGAATTCAGTCATGTTAATGATCTAATGCTGTTAGGGGCTCAGGTTAGCCATGCGAGTTAAAGCGTTAACCTTTATCTCACATGGGTAACCTAGAGTGGCGAGTTCGATTCTTGCCTGGGAAAACGGAATTATTTAGGGACGGAATTCATAAAATAACATCCTTAGTTCCACCCTGGCTAGAAAAGGGTGGTAACCTGAGATATCCCGTCCCAATTAGCTTTATTTACAAAAAGCGGACGTTAAGAAATAATAATAATAATAAACAACTGATGCTTCACTATTGATGTTATATACATTATCTCGTAATTGAAACATTAATCGAGTTATTCGAACTTTCTTCTTTCCAGCATCAGTAACCCTTACTTTAGTGGAGGAGAATTTTGAAAATTAGAAATATCTCCATTATTATGACTCGGTTCGAAACATTATATAAAACAAATCTTTTTGCAAATGTAATGTTCTATAAATGTTTTTATATACATTTATTCTCAAACTTCAATATTCACTAAGATATTTGATTTTTTTAGTTCTCAGCCTTCAGTAAACCCCCACTCCTGCTCATATCATATTAACAATAAGCCGTTATATTATGAAGCACCTTTTTTTAAGCCTAATTACCAAAATTTGTTCTTATTGAACTTTTAATTTTTGAGATAAGTGCAAATAGTTTACGCAGCCCATGAGTGACGGACGTTTATCATTTCCTGGAATCTTAACAGCAATAGACAGTATTAGTTTGTCTAATATTAGAATTGAGTTTGGAATGATCAAGCTTGTTTTTTGCTTTTTGTTCTCTCATAGTAACCCTATGAGGAGTTATTTATTTATTTGAATACACGTTCCATTGCAACATGGTATATTACATGTATGATTGTTTAAATACATTTTCATTTTACAACATATACACGTTGATAAGCTATCTACTGAAATATAATATAAAAAAATAATAATAATAAAATAAAATAAGTAAGATAATTACAAATAAAATTAATAAATTAAATGAAAAAATAAGAACAAAAAAAAAACAAATCAATTAAAGTTAAACTCAACCGATGTTTAATTTGCGAATCTATGTAAAGTTAATATAGTTATTTATTAATAAGTGACGAAAGTAGATCATTTTACAACTCGAGTAAAACGTTTTACCCACACGAGCGAAGCGAGTGTGGTAATTTCACGAGAGTTGTAAATTCTACTTTCGTCACGAGTGTAATTTTAAATTTTTTCTGTAATCGTGTAATACATGATCAGATCTAACCAGAATATGAACAAAATTAGGATGTTGTGAAGATTATGGTATGTTGTTGGTAGGTTATAAGCATGGTTATAAAACAACTAGTGATGATTGTGAAGTAGTGCAGTTATAAACAAGGAAGGTAATTATTATTATATTTAAATTTTAAAATATATTGATTATTTCCACCAATAATTCATTCACATTTCAATTTATTTTGTTAAAATAAATTCTTACAATGTTAAGAAACTTTTAAAAGCATTTAATTTCCAACTTCAAATTATTATTTTAATTTATACTTATTACTAATTAAGAAGGCAATTCACTTTCTTCACTTGTGAAGAAAGTGATTACTTTCTTCACTCTATTGCAAAATGTTTCACTTTCTTCACTCATTTCAGTTTAGTAATGTTACCATTATTCAACGATTACAGAAAAAAGAATTATTCCCATTCCTCACAATCAACTTAAATTCTAACGGATTTTTGCTACATCCGATATCTATACTTTTGATAAACTTTATAAGTTCATTATTATATTTGTTAAATATAATATGAGGTGGTTCTGGTCAGTTTCCTCCTTTTAAAATTATGTTCATTATTAAATTTGATCTATTTTGGTTAAATGTTGAATAGTCAAGAAGTATATGTCAAAACACATGTGTGTGAGTCGCAAGTACACCATGGCCAAGCTTGTTAGGAGTTGAAATAATTCAGCAAATCAGAAAGCTCTATCGGGATTTAGTAGAGAAGTAATTATTTCTCATACAGAGTTGTGAAAGAGGCAGGACTTTTTCCAGTAACTTTATCATACCAGCATCTGGGAAATCTGCTTAGATTTTACTCAGCAACTCCGTGACGGACTTTCTAATATTTCTTTGTCGAGAAATAAATAAACTTATAACCTGCATTCTTAATTTAATCGGCGTGTTTCGCTATTAATCTTAAGTAACACTATAATGCATGTCATTTATAATTGATGAGTAACTTGCCTCGGCCTTAAAGAGACAATATATCTGATCATTATTTATTGTCCGACCAATTACAGCGACAGAGATATATCACTTTTACTTCATCCTTCAATATTAGCAGATTTCCCTTAAGGGAAATCAGCTATTGAGGTTGTACTCATGACGGAATTTTCGGAATTTTTCTTCAAATGTCCATCGATCCTATCTAGTAGATGACGAAAATGAGGTCCGTTCAGAATTATGTATAGATATTTGTCTGTTACCGCTCTAGTGGTCGCAATTTTTGTTTGATGTGAAAAGAAAGATCAAGTTCGTTAACGGCTGAAATCGGACCAGTGGGAGGGGGGTTTAAAGGGGAGGATTTTCGAAAATTCAAAATATCTTCTTTACTATACGTCGGATCAAAAAATTGTACAGAGTCAATCTTATTACAAATTAAATTTACTATAAATATTGTTATATACATTTATTCTCTATCTTCAATATTAACCGAAATGTTTGCATTTTTCAGTTTTCAGCCATCAGCAAACCGCCACTTCTACTCATGTTACATAAACAATACTGTGCTACATAATAAATCACATTATTCGAAATTTTAATACCAAAAATTGTATTCAAGAGATCTTTATTATACGAGATACATGCAAATATGTCCCGGTGACCCCCACCCCCCCCCGTGTTTAGGTTTTGGACTACTAAAATTTGATTGATTGAGGCGGGCAGACCCGTTTGTTTACATTTCTAACCTAACCATTCCTGTCGCAAGTTATTGAAATTGGATGAAACATTTCTTATTGCCGTTAGTATTTATTCACGCTTCTGTTGTGTTACCAGTATGTAGATTTATCTATTACTAAACTTCACGAGGGAAATCTGCTTAGTTTACGCAGCCCCTGCATGACGGACTTTTTTTTTTTTTGATATTAGTCATATTTAGTAATTCACATTCACTCTTGAGTGTTTCACTTCCAAAAATTATAAGCTTTCTGTACATATTTTTTATGTTTGTATTTAGAGGCTCCTGCTTAATGAGGGGTTAGTCTGGACTTGGATTATGTTGATAATAAGGTTTTTATGTTGATAAGGTCGGCTGTTCTAGGAGATGTCCTATCTTTAGAAATAAGTTCTTTCATCAAGTCATTTGAGGGCTAGTCATTTTCCCTTCATCATTTTCATCAAAAACATCAATTTAGCTTTCAATCATGCCTATTTTTCTCCTAGACATACATCTCCCAGCTTTGTCCTTTAAAGTATACTTCAGAGCAGGTTTATAAGTATAATCTCTAAGGTGTTTGCAAAACCTGCAATTTTATAATATCAAGGCCTTCATTTTAAATTAGGTGTTATTATCGAAAACTGTAGCAATTTCACTTTTTATACAGCCATTAAATATTTATATTATAATCCATAATAGCTGGTAAGATGGTCATTATTTTTTACTGATGTTTTAATTTTATTAATTTTTTTATTAAATTCAAATGTAAGGAATTGAATTGTGTCGTGCCATTCCATCAAGGACTGAACTTGACCTCCAAACTATGTTTTTGAGAATTTACCAATGTGAACCGAGTTTCATTTTACTGGTAACTTGCTCTTCCAAGTCTATCGATTAAACCCTACAGCTCAGTTATTGATCAATAGTTTTCGAGAACATTGATAGTCTAAATTTACTGTTTCATGTCGAATTTATCTACTAAGTTCAAACACATTTTTTTTTAATGAATCAAATGGGTGCAATATCATTATGATCTAAATGCTTTCGGAGGCTGCTCTTTCCATATTACCGTTCACACCCAAATTTCATGTCTTCAAAATAGGATTTTCTGGGCCTCTCTTTTCCTCTATGCCAAATGATCTTATCTTCAAATATATTTTTAATGAAATAGTTGTGCCTTATGATATGTCAAAAAAGTTTCCCCCCTCCTTTTTTCCTTGGACTTGATGAGACTATCATTTTCACTTACACCCTTTATAATATGGGGTTTCTATTGAGTCGAATTATTTCTGGTGTTTCTGCTCCAAATCCACATTTCTAATGCTCCCAATATATTATATTCTCCTTTGTACAGAGTCCAACTTAAAGCAGTACTCTCCAAATAAAAACATAGGACAATTTTCGTTCAATTTTTATATGCTTATTAGTTAAAATACTCCATTTGTTTTGGAAGGCAACCAATTTTATTGCGAATTTAATCCCTTTTAATGCTGTTCACCGTGTGAGATGTATGATGCTTTCTTTGCAAAAAGACGTTAACAAGATTTTACATTTTAAACATATTATTTATTTGCTCAAGCAAAACCAACTCGATATTTAACAGGTTCATTTAAAACTAAATATAAAATTAGGTATTGGATGTAATCGATCTTGGGGTGTGCGGGGTGTTAAAAGGGGGAGGGATAATTAAAAATTTGAAATACTTGGTTATTACGGGTGGTAAAAAATTTTATATAACCAATTTTGTTAATAATTTAATTTTCTAAAAATATTGGCCTGTATTTGTTTTATCTAACTCGAATATTAACAGAGTTATTTGTATTCTTTTTAGAAGATTTCCCTTAAGGGAAATCAGCTATTGAGGTCGTACTCATGACGCGATTTTCGAAAATTTTCTTCAAATGTCCATCGATCCTACCCAGGAGATGACGAAAATGAGGTCCGTTCAAAATTATATATATATATATATATATATATATATATTTGTCTGTTAACGCTCTAGCGGTCGCAATTTTTGTTTGATTGTTACCAAACTCGTAATTTAATCGTTTTATGTAAAAAGGGAGATCAAGTTCGTTAATGGCTGAAATCGAACCAGTGGGAGGGGGGATTTTCAGAAAATTCAAAATATCTCCGTTATTATGCGTCGTATCGAAAAATTGAATAGAATCAATCTTATTGCAAATTAAATTTACTATAAATATTGTTATATTATAGATTTATTCTGTAACTTGAATATTAACCCAGATATTTGCATTTTTATGAAATTTGGGCCAATACCGGATTTTTGAATTCCCCGCGAAAAGCTAGTTCGGCCCTTTGCCGTAACCGCTCGGCTCTCCTATGGAGATTTCTCTATTGTAAAACTTCTCGTGGGAAATCTGCTTAATTTACGCAGCCCCTGCGTCACGGGACTTTTTTTGCATTAGTAGACTCGAGAGCAAACTGGCATCGTCCTTGCTTAGCTCAATACAATGCAGTTCTTGTTCATTTATTATTGGAGCTGCGGAACTTGTCTCTCATTGAAGATCAGCTCAGCTATAGTTGGCTAACTGTGAGCTTTCAGAGCATTAAGGTTATGAGGTGACCTTAATGACCTTATTTCACCGGGAAGTTGGTAACATTGTTCTAGAAATGACTCCATTGTTGGCAGCCCTATTTCTCTTCTAACCAACTCATAGCTTAGGATCATAAATATTATCTTAACATATATTGCGGTTGACAGAAAAACTTATTTTCAGAGAAACGTCTTTTCAGATTTTGATCTCGTTCTTAAAAATAATGTTTGTCCATCCATCTTATTCATAATGGGTTTTAGCACATTCTGAAGAAAAGGGTTTTCAAATGTCTACCGTATATTCGCCATAGATGACGAATATTTATATAATTAATGTCCTACAAATAAGTGATATGATTTTTTTTTTCATCTTGGTTACTATGAGCCAAATCTACAAATTTAATATAACCTATGCTTATGGAATTTTAGTTTTGTGCAACTATATTCATTGATACATGTTTTCCCTGAGTTGAATATTAACAGAGTTATTTCTATTTTTTTTTTTTTTTTTTTTTTTTTTTTGGTTTCAGCCTATTGTAAGTCCTCACTTCTAAGCATCCGATTACACTTAACATCTTAAGTCCAACTAACATTTTAATTCCTATTTAGGCACATAAGTCGTCTCTTACTGCGGGAGAATTTGAGAATAGATGGTGAATTGAGATCATCAGCTAAATTCAGTGTGTGGAAAATCTGCTTAGTTTACTGGGTAACGGATTTTAAGCAGGTTTCTCTCAACGGTTATCAGCTTCTACTCATTCGAAATATTTCCTCAAATGTTCTTCGATCAAATATATATACGCCTGTTATTGCTCTAGTGGCCGCAATTATTGTCTTTCGTTACCAAATGGATGTATTAATGTTCTATGTAAAACTAAAGATAAAGTTCGTTAGCGAGGTGGTCCAATTTAATTACCTATAAATGTTGTTATTTATTTATTGTGGAGCGTTTTTTATATATTTATATAAATGTTATTATGTACATATTTTCTCGATCTTGAATATTAACCGAGATATTTGGGATTTTAGCAGATTTCCCTTAAGGGAAATCAGCTATTGAGGTCGTACTCATGACCCGATTTTCGAAAAATTTCTTCAAATGTCCATCGATCCTACCCAGGAGATGACGAAAATGAGGTCCGTTCAAAATTATATATGTGTGTATATATATATAGTGTATATATATATATATATATATATATATATGTCTGTTAACGCTCTAGCGGTCGCAATTTTTATTTGATAGTTACCAAGCTCGATATTTAAACGTTTTATGCGAAAAGACAGATCAAGTTCGTTAATGGCTGAAATGGGACCAGTGGGAGGGGGGGGGGGGTTAGAACCAATCTATTGAAAATTAAATGTACTATAAATATTGTTCTATACATTTATTCTTGAATATTAACCGAGATATTTGCGTTTTTATTATGTGTAACGGACGAGTGAGTTTCCCGCCAAAAGCTAGTTCGGCCGTAACTGTTGGGCTCTCGTATGGAGATTTCTCTATTGTATAACTTCACTCGGGAAATTTTTCTTTGTTTGCGCAGCCCCTACGTGACAGAATTTTTAGTTTTCAGCCTTTAGTAAACAGCCACTCCAGCTAAGCTTAAATACCGAATATTGTTTTCAAGAGACATTTATTATGCGAGGTTACTTTGATCTATGCCATTCTGGATATTTAACCGTTTCAGTCAACGCTAAAGATTTGTGATTGACTGAAATCCGAGCTGGAATAGTGGGAATTCGAAATTTCAAAATATCTCAGTTATAATGAAGTCGGATCGTAAAATGTTATAAAACCAATCTTGTTAAACTATTGATGTTCTACAATTATTGTTCTATGCATTTTTTTCGTAACTCAAGTATTAAATGAGCTATTCGAACTGTGTTCTCAGCCTTCAGTACACCCCTTTTACTCCTTCTACTTTTTATCCATAGAAAAGGATAATATGTGGTAAGATGAGATCACTAGAGTGTTATACCAGTACGTGGAAAATCTGTTTAATTTATGCACCCCTGTGTAATTTATTTATTATTAATATTGTAAATGGTAGATTTAGAAGGCCTTCTTGGTTATATTTTGGAGGATGTGACCTGTTAGTGCTTCAAGACTTCCGTGGAGATTCCATAGTCTACTCAAGAATTAGCGGCAACCCAATACACTCCTCAATCCAGGATCATCCTGGATTGAGGAGTAGATCCCAGCCTCCCGTGGCCGAGTAGAGTGTAAATACTGCCTTCCCCCGGGCCTACCCAGTCTTAGAAAGCTAGCTACTTTGCGCAACCTCCAAGTTGCACAATGCTCTCCAGGCTACCCCGCACTTCCACCATCTCTACCCCGGAGGGGCCTAACTGCAGTCTAGCCAATTAGTTTCATTGCACCATCTCCAATGCAACCCATCACCTGTAGCGAATCATTAACCCCATTAATTAAAGCCAATGACGAGATGCAGTCGACCAGGTATGCTGTAGTTACTTATAGGTGTCTTGCAGGTTTCCTCTTAATGGGTAATCAGCTATTGAGGTTGTGCTCATGACCCGATTTTTGAAAAGTTCTTCAAATGTCCTTCGATAGTACGTACAAGATGACGAAATATATATATATATGAACGTTTCATGTAAAAGTTAAAAGTCCGTCACGCAGGGGCTGCGTAAACTAAGCAGATTTCCCACATGGTTTTGCAATAGAGAAATCTGCCTAATAACAACTGTAGTAGTAAGAAACCTCTAAACCTAAAACATTATGTAGGGCGTAAATACCCAGTAGTTTCTAGCCCCAAAAAACAGTTAACCTAACCTCTAAACCTATTCACGAGGGACGAATAGTTATGGAAACGGCCGCCAGAGCTCTCTGCGGAAAGTCCCAACATAGCCTACTGGCGACCTCACACAGAATACAAATGCAAATATCTCGGTTAATATTCAAGATACAAAAAAAATGTTTAGAACAATATTTATAGTAAATTTAATTTGCAATAAGATTTATTCTATACAATTTTTCGATCCGACGCATAATAACAGAGATATTTTGAATTTTCAAAAATCCTCCCCTCGAAACCCCCCCTCCCACTGGTCCGATTTCAGCCGTTAACGAACGTGATCTTCCTTTTTACAACGATTAAATTCCGAGTTTGGTAACGATCAAACAAAAATTGCGACCACTAGAGCGTTAACAGACAAATATATATATATTATATATATATATATATATATATATATAGATATATAATTTTGAACGGACCTCATTTTTGTCATCTCCTGGGTAGGATCGATGGACATTTGAAGAAATTTTTCGAAACTCGCGTCATGAGTACGACCTCAATAGCTGATTTCCCTTAAGGGAAATCTGCTAATATCAAAAACATTAACGCTTGGAATCGGATGGTTAGGCGTATGGGAGAAAATCGAAAATTCAAAATATTTACGTTGTTAGTGTCCGGTCAAAAAATGTTAAATAACAATTTCATTCCCGATTTAATTATATATATATATATATATATATATATATATATATATATACTCCTTTTCACACTTTTTCTCTATCTTAAACATTAACCAAGATACTTGCATTTTATTAATTGTCAGCATTCAGTAAACCCCTACTTTTGGTCATTGCAAGTTAAGAAGTAGCACATATGTTACGAAACATCTTATTAAAAGCTTAAATACCATTTATTGATTTCAACGGCCCTTTACCATGAGAGGTACATGCAAATACGTTGTTCGAGAACGCAATACCAACAAAACAAATCCAAAACCATTTAGATTTTACATTCTTAACAAGAAAATACTTATTTGATCTATACCGTTCTCGGCATTTAACCATTTCTTTCAACACTAGTAACCCACTTTTTTAACTCATCGAGTTTTTTAAGTTCTGAAATCAAAAGTGTTTATATTTTCTATACTAAACTTAATATGTAATCGTTTCTTCAATTCTAAAATTCATCGGGCCAGGAATGGGCAGTTGATTGGAGAGAGAAGGGCATTCTAAAATTCACAATATCTCCATTATTATGAATATTATCAAAAAATATTATAGAACCAATCTTGTTAAACTATTAATGCCCTACAATGTTTTGGTCTATACATTTATTTTGTACGTCAAATATCAAGCGAGATATTTGTAATTTCTTTCTTTTGCCATCAGTAAACCCCCAGTTCTACTCATCGGATTTGCAAGTTGAGATGTAAAATATAAGGTGAGATGAGACCAGTTGTGTGCTATACCCGCAAGTGGGGAATCTACTTAGTTTACGCTGCCCCTGCATGTTGGTCTTTGCTCACAAATCTATGTTTTATCAATGAGCCAAGAAACGCACATACTTACGAATCACACTATTAAGGAAACTAACGACAGGCTTAAGGATGGTGCCATCATACCGAAAGCACTATGCCATATCTACTTGGCCATCAGCTATGAGCTAGTATTACATTTTTATTAATTTGTACTACAAACTCTATTTTGGACTTATAATAAGTTTCCATTACTCTTTTCGTCACTGAAATCACAATTAGTTTGAAGGATACCATTCGTTTGTATGATCAGTTTGTAAGATAATACAGTGAGGCAATATTTTCCAGGAATGGAGGTTCATTGTACTGTAAAGGTCTTGGGCTGCGTGAGAGAAAGCGTAAAATATGGCCGGGGCAGATTGTACTTTCTAACAGTGGATAGCTTGTAGCTACATTCCACCAATACAAACACACAACAAATAATATTCTAACATAAATTCAACTCTGTAGCAGGTTATTTGGTTTGGAAATATAAAGCTGAGCAAATTTGAATAACGTCTCTTAAGTAAGTTATAATGTCTGAAAAAAATGCAGGAAACCCACAACCACAATTATGTTGAGAAGTATGTTCACACACTGCCCGAATGTATTGAATCTATATAAATAAAGTCCGCCACGCAGGGGCTGCGTAAATTAAGCAGATTTCCCATGCGAACGTTTACAATAGATAAATATACATACAGGTAACACAACCGTGAATGCTCAGTAAATGTACAATACAAGACTGAATTGTACACAAACAGGCCAGCCAACCTCATAGCGCTGCACAAGACAGGAAATACAAACAATTAGTGTAATATATCTGAATATAACGTATTAATTTATTTGAAAACAATTTACTAAAGCTAGTGGTGTAATTTGTAATGAATCAGAATCAGTTTTATCTCAATCGCTCAAATTTTAGTAATCCAAAAACAAACGAAGAGGGGGGTCAACAGAACGTATTTGCATATATCTCACAAAGTAAAAGTTCAATGAAAACAATATTTGGTATTTAAGCTTTAATTAATATATTTTATTATATAACAGCATTGTTTATGTAACACTAGTAGAAGTGGGGGTTTAATGAAGGCTGAAAACTGAAAAATGCAAATATCTCGGTTAATATTCAAGATAGAGAATAAATGTATATAACATTATTTATAGTGCATTTAATTTCCAATAAGATTGATTCTATACACTTTTTCGATCCGACTTATAGTAACGGAGATATTTCGAATTTTCAAAATTCTCCCCTTCAAACCCCCCTCTCCCTTGTCTGATTTCAGCCGTTAACGAACTTGATCTTTCTTTTTACATGAAACAACTAAATATTGAGTTTGGTAACGATTAAACAAAAATTGCGACCGCTAGAGCGGTAACAGACAAATATATATAAACATATATATATATACAGTTTTGATCGGAATTCATTTTCCTCATCTCCTAGGTAGGATCGATGAGTACAACCTCAATAGCTGATTTTCCTTAAGGGAAATCTGCTAAAATATTCCATGTTTATAAATGAATTAAAAATCTTCAAGTATTCGCGGAGTTATGTTGATATTCGCGTTTTCAGCATTCAGACCTTACTTGGGGAGAAACTGAGAGAATAGAATATGACAGCACGTCAAATGGCATATATTCCAGCTCCTAGAATATGTACTAACGTTTTTATTTATCAAAAACCAGTGGCAACTGTTATAGCCAGAATATAAATATATTTCCATCTTAACATTCAAAAGCTGGCATTACTCCATTAATACGTACGTAAGCCTATTGCTCAATTTATATATTTTCCAGTAAACAAGTTAATACTCGGGAGCTCTCCCTAAAATATCTTATAAATCTCTTGGCAGTAGTGAACGGATAAAATGTAAATATGGTAAATAAAATTACTGTACAATATTAAATGCTGAAATTAAAGAAGAACTCCAGAACACTTGAGACTAAGCTCAGAAGAAAACTCAAATAGAATTATCGATTAAATACCAAGTATAGTATATAGATCAAAGAAACATTTTCGATTTCAGGACTTAAAATCTTAAATGCTAAAATCTGCTAAAACTAGGCGATTAAAAATTCTAATCTATAGGGCCTTTAATGTTTGAGGTGGGACGCAAGTAAATATATTGTTGCAGTAAAATATATTAAAATGGTTTTAGGAATGTATAAAACCACATTTACAACGTGGTTGGTTTACTCAAGACTGAGAACTAAAAGATCTTGGTCAATATTCATAGTGAAAAAAATGTATTACAAACAGTTGTAACGAGAATAAGTCTATAGAAATTTTCGATTTAATGTATAATAACTGGGATATTTTGAACTCCTCCCCCCAGGTACCCATTTCAGCCGTTAGCGTACTTGAACTTTACTTTTATATAGAACGGTTAAATATGGTTTTTCCTTCTATTGTAGTATTAAAAAGTCTTTTTTATAGGATGTTATTTAATAATTTAAATTACTTTGGGTTAGTTCCAAATAAAATTTATTTTTCTGGCAAAATGTGTTGGAATTGTTTTATGAGTACATAATTATTTACAAAGTGCTTGGTATATACCAATGGCATATGTTAATTAAATATTAAATTAATATTCAATAAAAAATAATAGCATTAATATACTCGTAGATTGCCACGGTACTTATCAATATTATAATCTAGGTCTTCCGGTATACAATGTACAATATATATATACACACACACACACACACACACACACTCACAAAAAAAAAGTCCGTCACGCCGGGGCTGCGTAAACTAATTAAATTTCCCTTGTGAAGTTTTACAATAGATAAATCAACATACTTGTGTCGCTTAACAACCAAAACAAACAAACACTGCGACCGCTAGAGCGTTAACATACAAATATATATAGACAGTTTTGAACGGACCTCATTTTCGTCATCTGCTACTTATGATCGATGGACATGCGAAGAAAAATTTCAAAAATCGGATCATGAGTATGACGTCAATACCGGACTTCCTTTAAGGGAGGTCTGCTAAAAAGGCATAATCACAAAGGAACTAAAGTACCCGAAGGTACCTGGAATGGCATCCCCCGCGGATCCGGATTGGCAGATACATATACACCTGAATAGAAACTCTTCGTACTGGGACAGAACCCGGGATGCTTCAAGTATGTCTAGTGAAACGTCGGTCTGAAACAGAATACACGGTCAGTACCCGAAGACCTTGATTATGGTAGTAATTATGCGTTCGTTATGTAAGATCATAATACAAAACAAAAAGTCCGTCATGCACTGAGAAAATTGTGGATATTTCCCACGGTATCACAAGCTACTGATCTCATCTACCATATCCTCTTAGTTGAAGTGGGGTTTACTGAAGACTGCAAACAAAAAAGTAGGAATAACTCGCTAAATATATTAACAAGATTTATTCTGTAACATTTTCCGATCCGCCTCATAACAACAATTGGACAATAGAGGTGACTGAAACCCAGATAACTTGGAGACCATATCTCAACATATCATTTATTGTTTTACATGTTTATTTCTTGTTTGATTCCAAAGTCATTGTGTCTCTTAAAGCTATCGAAAAAAAAGTCCTGTGTTTATTCGGAGTTAGCTCCAAGGAAGACACTTGGAGTTCGAGCTAACAGGACGCAGATGGGTCGTAGCAGACTAACTGGCTGTATGAGTGTTAAGTGATGACGCGTTAATGGCGGGGGTAAGAGGCATTGATAAGGAACTGGCATATTGATAAGACAGGGGCAGAGCCCCATTGATGGAATTGGAGTAATGGAGACGGCTCACCAATATACCATGAATCTCAATGAGATTGCTTCCCGATCAAACCAGTTCTCTTCGGCTCAGCTCGGCTACCGTCGGGCAACATCGGCCCTATTCCCAATCTGCATATTGAAGAGGGACAATTAAAAGCTGGTGCAACAGAGCGTAGTATAATGCGACCCGTAGCTATGCAGTGCGTGGCATTTACTACTTAAGTCGAAGGACCTGGACCTCTGCTGTCATGATAGACCATGTAAAGTATCAATGGCGGCTGACACTAAATCAGGTTGCAGGGGATTTAGCAGAACTCCCTAATGAGGTTGTATGAATTACCCGGTTCTCAAAATAAGACTCCAAATGTCATGGCTTGCAAACGTGCGTGACCTTTGTTGGCTTAAGTTCTAGCGGCCACAACTTTGGTTTGATCTTCATCAAACATTACCTAATGATGCGGAGAAGGGGTGAGGAATCCTATGCTAGCCGATACCTCCGATAACATCAAATTCATGTTACCGCACGGCTCAATAAGAAGTCCACCACGCAGAATCAGCCAAAATTAAGCAGATTTCCCTGCAACCGGATTCCCCCTTGTTAGAGAATCTTCCTTAGGAATGTGTGCTAAAGAAGGAAATGTTTGAGGAATCCAGAAGTGTGTAGGATGTGTGTTGTTAAGCTGGCTGGTATCTAGGATGATTGCTGGGATGATTAGCTGCTGTCATCCGAGGCCTAATCATCTCCCACACATCGCCCCATCATCATAAACAGCCGTCCTTCATCCTTGGAGATACCGCTCCCCACATCTCATATCCAGTCTATCTCTCTTATTTATAGAGAGACCTTCTTATCTATGCTCTCATATTTATACGGCCTGTTGTTATCTATGCTCTCAAGTTAATTAAAAATATTTTACTGTTCACTCATTGCGTCTTTCAGTCCAACGGGGAACTTTCAAAACCTTCTGGTCCTCTTTATATCTTATTCGTTTACAACTGCAACTGCATTGAAGGAAAGGACCTTGAAATATCAACCCGTATAACTTAACTGCTAACTGTCAGCAACCGATATATTACACAAATCCACACACATCTAAAAATTATAAATATTTATCACAAAATGTAGAATAATATAGATCTACAACGCACTTAATAGCACTAACAATACCACAACCTTTATTCCATTCTAACTGGCAAAGTACGAAAGATGATGATATTTTTATAAATTCGCGTCTTGAGTACAACCTCAATAGCAGATTTCCTAAAGCATAGTGCTTTTAAGGGATTGGTGTTCATAAGGCAGGGATTCCCAAACTATTTTGGACAAAAGACCCCTTTTCCAAAATGAGCTGAAACCTTACACCCCTATTGTCAAATTACCTTAAAATCTCTAATTTTTTTGCCCTTACCAATTTAAAGACTGGCGTTGGTTAACTGAGTTTTTCATTTTGTTAGAACTTGTGCTCGCTTATTGACTTTTTGATATTCTAAAAGTGCAACAATGATACTTCCTACTAAAATATTAGCTATTCTTACCACGAGTTTGTACATGTACCACCGCTTATACAGTATCTTGAAAGTTTCATATAAAAATTTCGTGTTTATTAATAGGGTTGGATTTTTATAACTCGTCGACCCCCAAAATCAGTTTTCGTTTAGGTCGGCCTCTAAAGCCTATACCCACTAGTGACATTTGGGGGATTTGTCTATAGACCGGCTAGAGACGGTTTCGAGACACGGCTTTTTGCTCAGCGGTCTCCTATATGATAGTCCAATATCCTAATATGTACATAAAATTTAGTGTAATTCCACGTCATGGTTTAGCCTTTAAAACTACAAGTTGACCATTCACAAAATACAATGAAACGAATTGATTTCAACATTTTGTTAAACTCATTACTTCATTACAACCTGCTTGCATACACACAGTGACATAAATCGGCGAACAAGATTCTCGAAAAAGTTAGATTAAAAAAGACGATTGGAACCTTTATGTTATGAGTGATGAGTGATGATGTTATCAGTGAGTTAGATGATCGATATATATTTGGTAGCATATTTAATCCATCATCATTAGCCCTGTTGGAGGGTAATGACTTCATTTCCTGGCTAATGGCCGTCCATATTAGGGCTCTATCTCTGCCGGAGATGTCTTGGCCTTTTATCGTTTATTATTATTAGGTTTTATAGGCTCGCTTGATAAAACTCTGTCACGCAAGGGCTGCGTAAACTTGGTCAACAATATATTTACAATTTGTATTTACGTACAATGTTCGTTAGGTTATAATTCTGCCTTCAGTAAAACCCTCACATCTACTGATCGTATTTTTATTTAGAAGCTAACCGGGTGGTGATGCTCGGTAAATCATTGTTAACTGAACAATGATGTTATTTTTATAGGAAAGCTTCCTAAACAACTCTTGAGACCAGTCTTTTTGAGTTTTAACGCATATTGTCTTTTGTCAAAATGATATTACCAAGTAACGTTTAATAGGAATAGTTATAGTACATAGTTATTTGAATAACTTCAACATATCGGAGGAAATAGATTATATATATATATATATATATATATATATATATATATATATATATATATATGTATTAATATGACACTAGTAGGAGTGGGGGTTTACTGAAAGGGGAAACTATAAAATCCAAATATCTCGGTTAATATTCAAGATAGAGAATAAATGTATGTATATAACAATAATTTTAATGTAATTTAATTTACAATAAGATTGGTTCTACAGAAAGTTTTGATCCGACGTATGGTAATGGTCATATTTCGAATTTTCGAAAATCCCCCCTCTAAACCCCCCTCCCACTGGTCCGATTTCAGCCGTTAACGAACTTGATCTGTCTTCTTGCATAAAACGTTTAAATATCGAATTTAATTTACAATAAGATGCGTTCTATACACCTTTCGATGCGACTTATAGTAACGGATATGGTTAATGGCTAAAGAAAAATAAGTTCGTTAATGTCTAAAATCGAACCCGTGCGAAGGGGGATTTAGAGGGGAAATTCGAAATATCTCCGTTACTATGCGTCAACTCGAAAAAGTGTATAGAACAAATCTTATTGTAAATTGAATGGCATATGAATGCTGTTCTTTCAGTACATTTATTATTAAGCGGTGTATTTGTAGTTATTAGTTATTTCATAAAAACCCACTCCTACAATGATGATCTACAATTGTTCTACGCTTTTATCCGTGACCATTAATAATTAATTAGGCAAGTTATTCATACATACTTGTTTTCAGCTGCCCTCTTATACTCATTGGGGTTTTTACCCACAAAGCGAGGGGGGGGGGAGAAACTTTCAACTAATCCGAATCATTTTTAGAGCTATCAAGTCTATGGACAAGATCATTTGTCATCATCATATTCAGTCATTAGTGACCAATAAAAATGTTGACTTTCGCTTTAAGTTTTAGAGGATATATACTTCATTATTAGACAAACAAGTATAAAAGAAAAGTTACTCTAAATAACAAAATAAACAACTTATGTTATTTGCATGTTCGCCCAAAAGCAAATAGGAAACGAAATATCGCGATATTATTTCAGGGATCAGAAAAGTTATTATAACAGATAATTTTTCTTATATTTTCTAATGTTCGGCGCAGTTTACTTATTTATTTTTTTCTTTCATAAGAATCTTCTCCTGGAAATAAACACAACAAAAAAAGTAGTTGCATAATTGGTCCAGCCGTTTACGCGTGATGCTAGGACCAAGGGAAATAATGATTCATTTATATATATAAAATTGTAACCTCTGTCTGGACATTGATTTTTTTTTCTCGAAATTTCCGGATAACATTTTTTTTCACATGTCAGACACCATAACTGCATTTTGTTTCTTTCGTGTCTGTATGTTCGTTACCTTTTCACGCATAAACGGCTGAACCGAATTTTATGAAACTTGGTATGTCTATTACTACTAATCCAACTTAGACGTTAGGCTATGTTAATATTCTCGGAGACGAGCAAGAGTGGGGGTTATAAGGGAGGCCTGTAATTAAAAATAGCGATATTTCATTTCCTATTGGGTTTTCGGCAAATATGCAGAAAACAAAAGTTGTTTATTATAAGTAAACTTTTGTTATATATATTTTTTTCGTATACCGAATTATAAATGAGATATACGCTCAAACCTATAGCGGAAGAGGCCAATTTTATTTAGCACAAAAGACGAAACCGAACTAAATAAAACTCAGTATGTGTATTAGCACTAACGCCTTCATTATAATAAGCCATACCAACATGGACGGGCAGGAGTGGGGGTATAGGGGAGGCCTGAAATTAAAAATAGTGATATTTCGTTTCCTATTGGGGTTTCCGAAAATATGCACATAAAAAAAGTTGTTTATTTTGTTATATTTATTTTTTGTCGTATAACAAAGTATAAACGAGATATACTCTAGAAACTAGAGCGGGAGCCAACAATTTTGTTGGCCAATGACGATTGAACCGAACTTAAAAAAGCTCGGAATGTGAATTAGCATTAATTCTTCCATGATTATAAGATATATTAAAGTTTTTAGGTACAAACGGGAGTGGGGGTTATGAGGGAGGCCTGAAATGAAAAATTGTGATATTCCGATTCCAAATGGGTTTTTAACGATTTTCTATAAAAATACAATCATTAGTCAGTCAACGATGATTTTCATTCATTCTTCAAACCTAAACTTTTTTTCCATAAATCGCCCAAGGGACCCTTACGGGGACAAGTGCGCCTAGACGGGAAGAGCAGTTCTACACATAGAAGCATTGCCAAAAACAAAATAAAATCTTTCCGTCTCAAATGATTTCCCGAGCGAAGCCGGGCACCTTGGCTAGTATAGATATATAGATAGAGAGAGAAATATGATGAATATGGTTATTTGACACTACCCCTGCGTAACGGTCGCTTATTTTTATTAAAGGATGATTAATTGAGGGCATAATGTGAGATGACGTCAAATGGGCGTGGTGAGTTACCTGCTTGGTTTTGTGTGAGGGAAATTTATTTGGGCCCTACCGGTGATGCAGTAGCCTGGGGTATTATAAATCTGAGAGGGAATGGTTGAGCATGATGAGGCTAATGATGGAGTTTCTGTTTCACTCATCAAATATTCATCGGCACTCTGCTGCCTCTAACAACCTATCTCATCATAACACCCAGCTACCTTTGAGCATTCACACCTAGCTCCGCTGTTATTATGCATATTGAGAACTATATGCATTTCCACACTCTCTCCTCTACACATATATCATCACTGTCTCTCCTGTTATGCAATTTATGGCATTCCTCCTGCTTTTCAGGAACAGATTACAATTGGGATAGTATTCATCACACGTTTTAGAATAAATTTGGCAAATACGCATTTACCTTTCACCTTCATCATAAAAGAAAGTCCGTCAAGCAGGGGCTGCGTAAACTAAGCAGATTTCCCACGTGAAGTCATACAATAGAGAAATCTCCATACGATAGCCGAGCAGTTATGGAAACGGCTGAACTAGCTTTTGGCGGGAAACTCACTCCTGCGTTATATGCCCACATGTAATATCTCAAATATCTCGGTTAATATTCAAGATAGAGAATAAATGTATAGAACAATATTTATAGTAAATTTAATTTGCAATAAGATTGGTTCTACACAAAGTTTTGATCCGACGTATGATAACGGTCATATTTCGAAGTTTCGAAAATCCCCCCTCTAAATCCCCTCTCACACTGGTCCGATTTCAGCCATTAACGAACTTGATCTGCCTTTTTGCATAAACCGTTTAAATATCGAGTTTGGTAACGATCAAAATTGCGACCGTTAGAGCGTTAACAGATATATATATATATATATATATATATATATATATATATTGAACGGACCTCATTTTCGTCATCTCCTGGGTAGGATCGATGGGCATTTGAAGAAATTTTTCGAAAATCGCGTCATGAGTACGACCTCAATAGCTGATTTCCCTTAAGGGAATTTTGCTAAAACTGATGATTAGGGATGGGGGGGGGGGCTTTTTTGAAGGCTGAAAACAAGAATGTACTAACACTCGCTTAATACTTGCGTCAGAAAAAACGCATATAACGACAATTATAACTCATGAGTTGTTTAAAAAAACTTGTTCTATTTTACGATCCGGCGCATTATACAGGAAATATTTTTATTCCCTATTTCAGCCAATAACGAACATGGTTTTTAGTTTAGACTGAAATAGTTAAATATTGATTACGGTATATACCAAATAAACATTTTCAAGACAACCACGTAAAACCGTGCTTGAAGACTTCATCACACAACGAATTGCCATGTATCTCGCTTAATAAAAGTCACTTGAAAACAATATTTGGTATTTAACCTTGGACTGAAGTGGTTCTTGTTATAACAGCTTATTCTTAGTAGTACAAGTAAAACTGGATGTTTATTGAGGGCCAAAAACAAAAAAAAAATGTCATTATCGCGGTTAAATATTACTGATAGACAAAATATGTATACCCGTACTGCATTTACAGGAATTAGAATTACAATAAAATTTGTGCTATACAATGTTTCGATACGACGTATACCTAATTAGGAAGTAATTTTGAAGTTTCGAAATTCCCCCTTCAAATCCCTCCCCGTTACTAGTAACTAGTTTAAATATCGATTTGGTAGTAATCAAAATCATTACGACTGCTTCATCTGTAACAGATATATATATATATATATATATATATATATATATATAGTTTTGAACGAATCTGGTTAGGATTGAATACAACCAATATTACTGAAAATGTAATGTTATTTACCTAGATATTTGCATTATTTTTAGTTTTTGTCCTTCAGAAAATCCCCACTTATGTCATATTAACATGAATCACATTATTTGAAGCCTAAATACCAAATATTATTCTCCTTGAATTTTTACGTTCAGAGGTAAATGGAAATATATGCCCCACGGGGTAAATCTTCTTAGTTACCGCAGCCCAGCGTGACGGACTTTTATTTACTTCGAAGTAGAGAGTGTGGGACGACATTACTTGTGTTTCCTTCTACCTGGTGGGAAATCTGCCCCTGCGTAACGGACTTCCTCTTCTCCGTGGTGACCTGCTAAAATGTTCAGATATAAAGATCAGCTGTTAGTATTGGGCAGGTGGTTCCTGTCTGCATTAGCTGTAGCTGGTTCTATAGATAGAGCTGGAGTCGCCACATTGTGTGTTTACCCCAACGAGGTATAGACATCAGCCACTTGTATATCTCTATCCCACCTGTTATCCTCATTATATCCTCTGTGTATTTGTCTTCCTTCCTCCAGTTAAATCTCCTTTAGTAGCTGTCGATGAACTCAGTCGTAGAAACCCCTATTTAAATTCTGATCTTGAGAACAAAAGGAATTTTTCCTTTTCCCAGTTAGTATATAATTCAAGAATGAATAACAAGTTATTTATTTCCATATATAAAAAAAATAACTTATTATAAATAACTCCTAACTGTGTTTTTATGGCTGGGATGATTTGATACAGGAAACCACTGCATTTTCTCGTTACCCTCTTATTCCATTGTTCTTTACCTTGAAAGGCAGGTTTACTTGTTTACGGGACCAGTGCCCAGCCTGAAGGTACTACACCATAAAAGCCCGTCACACAGGGGCTGCGTGAACTAAGAAGATTTCCCTCATGAAGTTTTACAATCGAGAAATATCACGAAAGCCGAACAAAACGTCCGAACTAGCTTTTGGTGGAAACTCAAGGCTAGAAACGAAACTAGCCGATCTCATATCGTCCGTTATCCTCATACACACAATAAAAATGCGAATATCACGGTTAGTATTCAAGATAGAGAATAAATGAACGTAGGTTGATCCTACGTATAGCAATGAAGGTATTTCAAATTTTCGAAAATCCTCCCCTCTAAACCCTCTCCCACTGGTCAGATTTCAGCCGTTAACGAACTTGAACTTTATTTCTACATAAACATTTAAATATCGAGTTTGGTAACGGTCAAGCCAAAATTGCGACCTCTAGAGCGTTAACAGACATTTGAAGAAAAGTTTTGAAAGTCGCGTCATGAGTACGACCTCAATAGCTGATTGAATAGGGAAATCTGCTAATACTGAAAACGAATAAGGGAAACAACATAAAAAGTCCGTCACGTAGGGGCTACGTAAACTAAGCAGATTTTCTACGTAAGTTTTTACAATAGAGAAATCTGCCTAATAACAGCTGTAGTAGGAAGGGATTTCTAAACCTATTCACGAGGGACGAATAGTTCTGGAAACGGCCACCAGAGCTCTTGGCGGAGAGTCCGGAACATGGCGGGGTTCCGTCGACCACACACACAATACAAATGCAAATATCTCGTTAATATTCAAGATACAGAATAAATGTATAGAACAATATTTATGATAACTGTAAATTTACAATAAGATTGGTTTCTATACAATTTTTCGATCTGACGAATGGTAACAGAGATATTTTGAATTTTCAAAAAAAAAAAACAATCTCTAAACCCCCACCTCCCACTGGTCCGATTTCAGCCATTAACGAACTTGACCTCTCTTTTTAGGTAAAACGCTTAAATATGAAGTTTGGTAACGATCAAACAAAAAATTGCAACCGCTTGAGCGTTAACAGACAAATATATATATATATATATATATATATATATATATATATATATATATATATATATATATAATTTTGAACGGACCTCATTTTCGTCATCTCCTGGGTAGGATCGATGGACATTTGAGGAAATTTTTTCAATCAAATAATGAAGAAAGTGGGGGAAATTAAAAAATTGCCAATTTCTCTGTAGCTTTTTAACAGTTACTATAATTATTCATTGAAGCGGAGATGTCGCATCTCATATTTAGATGAAATAATTTTAAATAATGCCCATGACAAAATTTTGTAGGTTTAAATTTCAAGGAATTTTATTTATTTATTCATGAATGACATGTGGCGTTTACATCTGAAATTTGTTCGATCTTTACCAAGATAGGTTCCTTAATGGCTAAAATCGGACCAGAAGTGGCGGGTTCAGAAAAGCAAGTACACCTGTTTTGAAGAATGGCCTTAATTTTTCTGTAAAGAAAATATTTAAAACCCCGTCATTCCAGTGTTAGATAAGTAACTGTATTTCCCACGCTTCGGAATGTCTCAGTAATTTCCTTATCTCATATTACATATTCCATTTTCCTTTTTAGAAAAAATCCTATTCAGGCATGAGATTATACTAAACCTCAACAATAGGTAATTAGATATGTAATTGTTTGAAGTTTACATGGCTTGAACAAGAATGGCATTTTATGGAACAGAAAGAAAAATGCCCAACACGCAGGGGCTGTCTAGACAAAGCAGATTTTCCACGTGCCGGTGTAACACATTTGTGATCTAATCTCACTACATATACTCAATATATATATAAACGTCCGTCGCGCAGGGGCTGCGTAAACTAAGCAGATTTCCCACGTGAAGTTTTACAGTAGAGAAATCTGCCTAATAACAGCTGTAGTAGGAAGGGATCTCTCAACCTATTCGCCAGGGGCGAATAGTTCCGGTAACGGCCACCAGAGCTCTCGGCGGAAAGACCGGAACATGGCGGAGTCCTGCCGACCACACACACAATACAAATGCAAATATCTCGGTTAACATTCTAGATACAGAATAAATGTATACAACAATATTTATAGTATTTTTAATTTACAATAAGATTGATTCTATACAATTTTTCGATCCGACGCATAATAACGGAAATATTTTGAATTTTCAAAAATCCCCCCTCTAAACCCCCCTCCCACTGGTACGATTTCAGCTATTAACGAACTTGATCTTCCTTTTTACATAAAACGATTAAATTCCGAGTTTGGTAACGATCAAACAAAAATTACGACCGCTAGAGCCAAATAATCGTTACGACAAATATATATATATATATATATATATATATATATATTTGTCTTAACGAATTTGAACGGACCTCATTTTCGTCATCTCCTGGGTAGGATCGATGGACATTTGAAGAAATTTTTCGAAACTCGCGTCATGAGTACGACCTCAATACCTGATTTCCCTTAAGGGAAATCTGCTAAAACGAATGAGTAGAAGTGTCGGAGTCTTAAGGGAAAAATCAACAAAATAGCTCCCTTAATACTTTAGTTAAAAATAATTGCATATAATAACGATTGTAGAACATCAATAGTTTAACAAGATTGGTTCTATAACACCTTATGATCCGACTCATAATAACGCAGATATTTTCACATATTCTGTCTGGTTTAATGTAGAGTATGGTATAGATCAAATAAACATTTTCGAGACAAGTACGTGAAATCATAATTGAAGACGTTATCATATAACGTATTTCCATGTATCTCACAGTAAAAGTTCAATGAAAACAATATTTGGTATCTAACCTTGGAATGAAGCGATTCGTGATATAGCGGTTCGTATGACATGAGTGGGATTTTACTGATAGCTTGAAAACTAAAAAAAAAAATCAAATATGTCGGTTACTATTCATGATAGAGAATATATATAAATAACAGCATTTATAGGCAATTAAATTTGTATTAAGCTGTTTATTTACAGTTTTTCAATCCATCGAATAATAACGAGTATATTTTGAATTTTGAAAATTCCTCCCTTTTAAACCCCCCTCCCCCCTCCCCACCTGTCCGATTGCAGGCGGACAACGAACTCGAACTTTAGTTTGGAAAAAAACGCTTATATATCGAGTTTTTCCTCATCTTCTAGATAGGATCGATGGACATTTGAGAATATTTGTCGAAAACCTATATTTCTAATTTTAAGTACTAATCCTATGAACTAAAATTAGGGATTTACTAGTATTGAATGACTATGTTCAATATCTTGTATGGTATGGATTAAATAAACACTTTTTTTAGCCCAGAACGTGAAATCTGATTTTATGACATCACACCACATAACGTATTACGTGTATCTCTCATAGTGAAGGTCTGTTGAAAAAAAATATTTGGTGATTTTAAACTTGGGTCAATAATTTTCAGGATATGTGTTATTATTGTTAGCTCGCTCGTGTTAGTATTGGAGATAGAGAAAAATTGTATAGAAAAATATTTATGGGAAATTAATTTTGTAATAATTGATTAAATAAAAATTTTTGATGTGACTCATAATAACAAAGATATTTTGGATCGAGTTCTCCCTCAAAACCCCTGACAGGTTAGCCGTTAACGAACTTTATCTTCAGTTTTACAAGAAATGCTTATATATCGAGTTTAGTAGCGATCTAAAAAAAAATTACACGCTAGACACAGATAAACAAATATACGAATTAAATTCTGAATGGATATCGTTTTCGTTATCTCCGTGGTAGAAACGATGGGTATTTGAGGACATTTTTCGAAAACCATATCATGACTTCAATCTCAATAGCTGACTTTCCTTAAAGAAAATTTGCTAAAACCTTCAGAAACAAATGTGGAAAAATCTTGCAATTAATAGATTTTGAATACAATGAATTCTACCGATGTTATTTTTATGGCGTATCCCATGAGCCTAGTTTTGTGCGTGTCTCGTAAATGATTGTTAGAAGCCATGACGTAATCCTTGGGAACAATTCATTGTAAAGTTTTAGTTAATAAGTTCCCTTAGCCCTGTAATTATATCGGAGTGATGGCCGTCCTCATAGCATAACCTGGATCTGTTCCAACCATCCCCGCCCATATGGAGGGAATCATACAACTAGTAAAATAGGATTGTTCCTGGAACTTCGTTTGAAATCTTGTTACTTTGCTAAATATTTGCAGGAGCGTCCATCAGAAAGATCAAAAAAGATCCCCGCCCTTCACCGCTAACCCACATTTGACACCTGTCTCAGCGTCTTATATCAGAATCTCCATCGATCCTACCTAGCAACTGAAACGGACCTAGAACACCAGGTGTTTAGACGAAAGGGGAATTGGATAATTCATAATATCTCCGTTAAAATAGTTCGGATCATCTGTTGCTATAAAACCAATCTTGGTGAACTATAGATGATCTACAATTTTTGTTCTGTGCAGTTTTTCGTAACTCAAATATTTAACGAGTTATTCGTACTTGTCTTCAGTAAACCCCCAATTCTACTCATCGGATTTATACTTTGAAATAGCAAGTATGTGGTGATATGATATCACAAGTGCATTAGACTAGGACGTGGGAAATCTGCTTAGTTTACGCAGCCCCTGCGTCACGGACTTTTTCCTCCCAAAAGTACGTTCCCTAAGACAAATCTGCAAAAGATACATTCAGTTTTTTGATCCTTAGAACTTTCCTACTTGGATGTTGTTAGGTTGAATTGTGTGTATATTTATATATATGAAGTTTTATAGAAAAAAATCTTGTTAAACTGATTTGATCCACCACAATTGTTCTTTACACTTTTTTGTAACTAAAATATTAAGTGTTATTCTTAATTTCTTGTTTTCAGCCTTCAGAAAAACCGCCCCTTCTACTCTTAGGGTTTATACTCAGAAGTAGGGAATATATGGTGAGATGACATTACGGCAGACGAACTCAGCTATTGAGGTCATATTTATTCCTCCAGTGGTGGATTGAGACTTCCATGGAATCAACTAGATCTCTAGAATTTCCTCTATGTTAACATTGGAGTCTATTGCATCTATCCATTGCTCCTTAAAGAAATCTATGTTTTTCTGTTCGCCGTCTCGTGATTTCCCTAGAGGACCTCTCCGGGCAATATTTCCACTGCTCTTATTTTGAATGAATGTACCGTCAGTGATATATTGGCCGTGAAAGCAATAAATGAATGATTGAGTGCTTAAGCCCCTCTCGGTTCATTTCGAATGATTCATCTATCCCATTGTCATTCACATCGACTGCTCTTCTTTTCGCTCCGTTCGAATGATTGGAGATATTTCACGGATTTCTTTAACAGTTGTGAATTATAGACCCATTTATCCAACAGAAATTGGTGCCATTGATTTGAGTCTAGTAATTTTGGACGGAATCGTGCTATTGAGCTCACCGATCGTATCTGTGGCAGCAAATTCCATTCAGGCATTACCAAATTCCGTTGTTAACCAGTAAAGATGACATTTGCTGATGTTCCAAAGCGGACCAGAGTTTTTCAAAATTAATCAAATGTTGGTGGTTTCCGTTCTTATGAACTGAAACGACACCAGCAATCCATCTCTATGCATATTTCAGTGATCAGGAGTGGCGAATTCCATTCCCGCCTGAGTAAAAGGGATTTACTTTGTGGCAAACCCATTAAATAATATTCTGGTGACAACCTGTTGATGAACTGTCCCAAATAGCCATAGTAGCAGAAACTAGACGTTAATAAATTATTTATTTATACATGTTTCTATAATTTGAGTTTTAATGGAGTTACAGTATTTGTAATTTCTTTCAGCCTTTGGCAAATCTCCCACTAGTAATTATCACATTGGACTAGTATATCAAGCATGCTTAGCTGAATTGTTAAGTCGTGTTTACTTAGGATTCTTTTTACAGGATAAATAGAGAATGGGATATGAGATGACATCAACATTGTGTCATTCCATGTCCTGCATGACGATCTTAGTTTATTGAAGGGAACTAACGCTGGTAGTTGTTGCAAGTTACACCAGTTTGCCTTAAGCTTTTTAGCACTTCTTCTCAGGCAACCAACAATAATAGGACTCCTCGCAAAAGACGTGTGCACTCGCAAACCTCTTTGACCTCCCTGTCCATATCCTTTGATCATTCCTCTGCCAACGTTATCACTTGGTCCTGCGTCAATTCGTAGTGAGTATAATGTTGAGTGATTGATGTTTCAGGATCCAGCTATTAGGGGCATACGCAGTCTTCCTCTTCTAAATCTTTATTTTTGGTTACACATCACTGGCACCTTCAGGTCTTTATTAAAAACGAGAAAAAAAACAAAAATCTAGACGAATATTGCTAGAGAAGGGGCACTAACTAAAATAGCTTACACAGCTCCCTCAATATATTGTACCCTTGACATTGTAGTGAGGGTCTCCCTATCGTTAGCTGGGGATTCATCTCACCTTGAAGCCTTGATTGGGCTTCCTAATTCAGCCATTATGATTGCAACAGGTCCATCTCCTGTATCAGCCATAATGAATAATCTAGGTAAACATGTGAAAAAAATATTATTTTTTTAAAAATGGGGACAACTAAGGTAAGGGCTTTACGTTTTATAAAAGTAGCAAATTATCAATACGTTTTGCTTCCCTTGACGTAGCATGAAACTCTTCTCGTTCGACCAATGTCACACTGACACAAATTTCCTGAACCTACAGAGTTTGGGTCGCTTTCTTAACCTTTGCCCTCTAGGACATCGTGACCTTTTCTTGGGTACATCATTTTTCTTGGTCCTCAGCCTGTATTTTTTTAACATCACCAAATATCGGAACCTTCCGTTCTTAATCATTTTGCTATTGAGGTTGTACTCATAATGGGATTTTCAAAATATATTTTCAAATGTCCATCCATCGTATCTATGTTGAAAATTTTATATATATGTTAAAAATCAATTTGCAATGCGGTTGCAATTTGTGTCTGCGAAAAGTTTATAATTTATGTAAAAATGAAGATGAAGTTCGTTAACGGCCAAGCTCGGACCTGTGGGAGTTTAGAGGGAGGAAAAATGTTAATATCTCCGTTACTATAGGTCGAATTGAAAAATTGAATATGTGATAATCTATAAATGTTGTTAAGTGGGTGTTTTCATTATCTTGATTATTAACCGAGATGTTGTCATTTTTTAGTTTTCGACCTTCAGTATACCCCTACTCCTAGTTATTTCATATTAACAATATGACTCTTATATTATGAAGTATATTATTTGAAGTCTCAATACCAAATACTGTTCTCATTGAACTTTTATGTTTTGAAATAAATGCAAATACGTGATGCACGTTGGAAATCTGCTTAAGTAATCCAGCCCCTGCGTGACTGACTTTTTATTCTTCGAGGCCGAAAAATTCGCTTTAGTTACAAGATATTCAGGCATAAACATTAAACGCTGAGACGGGAAAATGTAGGAAAACAAATATCCTCTTTCAGCCTTTAATGATTTCCTGAGATAAATTATTACTACGTTGAGAGTCAAGATATTGTATTTCCTTTATAACGTAAATATTTTCTTCCTGTATTTATAAGCTCTGCACAAGATAATCTGCTAAGGCTGAAGCGTTCCACACGAAGGTAGTATGTTTTGTCAGCCTTGGGCTAGATCGGACGGAGCTGGAGTTTTTGCTTCTAACCCCAACGACCACCACATGAGGTGCTTCTCCTAGGCTATATTCAAGCCAACCCCTAATCCACCTTCATATTATAATATGTATATTTACCACCAGAAATGGCATTTCTGCAGTGGTATTTCGGCTATACAGAAATACTTTTGGTAATTAATTTCTTCTTTGGGTCGACCGTTGACGAAGGTGCCAGGACTGCAGTGCTGCATCGCCGGTTGGTCAAGGCATCAGCTGGATTGGTTCTATACCGTGAAATTACGTGCCAAAGTAGCTACTCCATTGCCTTCATTGCTGAGAGCACTAATAGAAAGAAGCACAATAAACTTCAAGCAGAGGATGTGTAAACTAAACAGATTTCCAACGAGCTGGAAGTTTCTCCATATTTTTACTATATTTTCTCTATTTCTAAGTAAAAATCCGATGGGTAGAAGTGGGGATTTACTGAAGACTGAAACCAAAAGAGCACGAATAACTCGCTTAATATTTGATCTACAAATAATAGTTGTAGGACATCAATAGTTTAGCAACATTGGTTCTATAATAACATTTTACGATCCGACAAGATTTAATGTATTTACGAATTTCCCTCTCTGAACCCCCCCCCCCTTCCCCTCAACAGCTGGCTTCCCCTAAATAGAACATTGCAAAAACTGTGATATTTGGCAAGAGAATGAAAGAAGCTATATGTTAAGAAAGAAGCGTCTTCCCTTTTTATCGTAAGCCCCAGACAAACCTCATGATATTTGCGTTGATATATCAGACAACTTGTGTAATTAAAGCTTTTTGGAGAGGGTATACGAAGGTAGATATATAACTGACTATATTTAGAAAGGCTTTAGTGATTATTATTAATAATTCGTTAGATGGAGGAGTAGAGGCCGGTTAATTAGCCAGCGGCTATATAGAGGATAACTTACACACAAAGGAATAACTAACAAACAGACAATTAGCACGATCGTTCCCTTCCTCCATTTTATTTATAATTGACCTACATCATACTCACCGTCTCAGATTCTATTATTCCCTTCGAGGTATATATTATTGTATTTCACTACTTCTAACTGAGTTATATTGTATCAGTAAACATTTCATCGCCAGACCTAGTTTTTGGAAATCCTCGAACAGAAACAACCGATCCGAAGGCGGGACAATGAAAGACAGGGCCCTATTTGATACTATAAAAACTCAAGGCAATGACAAATACATTTTTGTTTGATCTATACTAAACTCGATATATAAACATTTAATGTAAAACTAAAGATTGATCACTTGCTACGTAAAAATTGTGCTCGCGAATAGTTCCACTCTAACTCGGGGATGGCTAAAGATCTTAATGGTCTATAATGACAACCAATAAAAAAATGCTCTAATGAACAATATATTTTGCTAGATATGCAGCATGTCCAGCTGGTGTCAAATCTGATTAGTTTCAGGAAACCCCGTGTTACAGAAATTTTGTTTTAGCAGATTTCCCTTAAAAGAAATCAGCTATTGAGGCTGTACTCGTGACGCCATTTCCGAAACGTTTCCTCAAACGTCCATCGGTCCTACTCAGGAAATGATGAAAATTATGTCTCTTCAAAACTGTATATATATATCTATCTATATATTAGCAGTTACCGTTCTAGCGGTCGCTATTAGTGTTTGAACGATATATAAGAGATTTCTACAAAACTAAAGATCAAGTTCGTTAACGACTGAAATCTGAACTAGGGGAAGGGTATTATAGAGAGGAGGAATTTCAAAAATATCTCCGTTAGTATACGTCGGATCAAATAATTGGATAGAACCAATCTCTTTACAAATTAAAAGTTCTATAAATATTGTTATATACATTTATTCTCTATCTTGAATATTAACCGAGATATTTGCATTTCTTTGCCTTCAGCAAACCTCTACTTCTACTCACGTTACATAAACAACGCTCTGTTATATAATAAACCACATTATTCGAAGCTTAAATACCACAGATATTGTTTTCATGAGACTTTTATTATACGGGATACATGCAAATATGTTCTGGTGACCCACCTCCTTCCGTCTTGAGTTCTTGAACTACTAAAATATGATTGATTGAGATACAATTTATTCTTATTAATTATTAATTACAGTAGTAGATATTTGTTTTTCAATAAAATTAGTATGTATGTATTTCTGTATATTTTTTTTCCTGTGATAAGTTGGCAGACCTGTTTGTTTACATTTCAGACGCTTCCCGTCTGGAGGTCTCTTGTTATAGTTTGTATTTATTCGCTTAATATTGACTGTGCTGTTGTGTTACCATTAAGTAGATTTATCTATTGTTAAACTTCACAAAGGGAATCTGCTTAGTTCCCGCAGCTCCTGCGTGAAGGCCTTTTGTTTATAACTGTCTAGTTAGTTCAAGAGAAATGCTAATGATGCCCGAGGTTTCATTGGTATAAAGGAAATGGCATAATGTTGCAAGAGGAAGGAGCGGACCACGATTCCTTTGGAGGAATTAGGACATGAGACGATAAACAAAATGGTCCTTGAGCCGGCCAATCTACCGTCGGACAAAAATGAGGTCACATGTGCCCTCCGATACACACACACACACACACACACACGCACACAGCTCTCAGGGAACTAGCCAGCTCTCTGCCGGCCATAAACCATATCGGACGCGTGGATTGTGTTTGCTTCCTATCAATAGGCTCACAAATAGGACTAGTAAATCCATTAGGGGAACTCCTGATAACAGCCTGTCTGCTGATAAGGATATTAATGTGATAACTGGATGTCACAGACATCATCGGCTATAGTGCTAGATTCAAAAGATCGTTCGTTACAACTATCCGTAGATTTCAATGTGTATCGCGATTTTATTCTAAGTGGCTCAAATCCGTCTAGAAATATCTGTCACACAGGGGCTGCGGAAACTGCAGATTTTCCATGTCCTGCAATAACACGCGTGTGATCTCATTTCACCACATGCCCTCTATTTATATATAAACAACCGATGAGTAGAAGGAAGGCAGAAGACAAGAAAGTACGAATAACTCACTTAATACATAATTTACGGAATAATAATTACAACAATTGTAGAAAATCAATAGTTTAACAAAATAGCTTGTATAGCATTTTACGATCCGACTCGTTATAACGGAGATATTTTGAATTTCCGAATCCCTCCCCCTCGAAACCCCAACTATTCCAGGTCCGATTTCCGCTAATAACAAATATGATCTTGAGCGTGGACTGAAACAGTTAAATATTAAATAGAGTATAGATCAAATGAACAATTTCGAGTTGAGAACGAAAAATCTTAATTCATAATGTCATCAAATAACGTATTTGCACGTTACCTCGCACAGTAAAAGCTCAATGAAGACCATGTTTGGTACTTAACCTTGGAATTAAGTGATTCATTATATAACAGTTTATTATTAATATGCAGGAGTGGGGGTTTACTAAAGGCTGAAAACTATTAAATCCAAGTATCTTGGTTAATGATTAACATAGTGAAAACATATCTTTTTCTGTAATCGTTGAATAATGGTAACATTACTAAACTGAAATGAGTGAAGAAAGTGAATTGCCTTCTTAATTAGTAATAAGTATAAATTAAAAAATAATTTGAAGTTGGAAATTAAATGCTTTTAAATGTTTCTTAACATTTTAAGAATATATTTTAACAAAATAAATTTAAATGTGAATGAATTATTGGTGCAAATAATCAATATATTTTAAAATTTAAATATAATAATAATTACCTTCCTTGTTTATAACCTGCACTTGTTTATAACTGCACTACTTCACAATAATCACTAGTTGTTTTATAACTATGCTTATAACCTTTCACAACCATGCTTATAACCTACCAACAACATACCATAATCTTCACAACATCCTAATTTTGTTCATATTCTGGTCAGATCTAATCATGTATTACACGATGACAGAAAAAATTTAATATTACACTTGTGACGCTCGCTTCGCTCGTGTGGGTAAACGTTTCACTCGAGTTGTAAAATGATCTACGTTCGTCACTTGTATAATAAATAACTATTAACCATCTTTATAGAGCATTAAATTTGCAATAATTAGTTTTATACAATTTTTCATTCCGATGTTCAATTACAGAGGTTTTTAAATACCAAGTTTGGTAACGATTAAACAAAACCCTTAAATTGTTAGCAGACTATATTTCTCACACAAACACACACACACACACACACACACACACACACACACACTCATTTACGTCATCTACTGGGAAGGATGGAAGGACATTAGAAGAAATTCTTGGAAAATCGCGCCATGAATACAACCTCAATGGCTGACTTCCCTTAAAATTAATCCGCCGAAAAAGGAAGGGGGGGGGGTTAAAGGGATAAAACAAGAATATCTTCTTTATTTTGAGCATCAAAAAATGTTATGTAAATCAATCTTGATGCTTTACACAGTTACTTTTCAACAATTGCTGATCTATACAGTTCTTATTAACCCCACTCCTACTCATGTCACATTAGCAATAAATTTTTATGTTATGAATCACTTTATTTTAAGCTAAATACCAATTGTCGTTTTGAAGAGTCCTTTATTATGCGGGATACATTCATTGTGTGTTTGCGTCATTAATTCAGATTTTACGTAATTGTCTCAAAAATGTTTTATTTGATCTATACCATATACGATATTTAACCGTTTCAGTCAACACTAAAGATCAAATTATTTAATCGGTGGAATCGGACATAGAATAGAGTATTTTTTCATGTCGAAGTATCCCTCGCCCCCCCCCCTTCAAATTAGCAATACGGTTTCTCATGTAGCCTATGTTGTATCTTGGGATAATTGACGAACAAATGTAAAAACTCAAAGAAATCTTCCTAGCCGTTTTTGAGGATTGAGTAAAAAAACGGGCAAACAGACAGACAAGATTTGCAATTTTGACCCCATTCTACTAAAAGTCCGTCACGCAGGGGCTGCGTAAACTAAGCAGATTTCCCACGTGAAGTAATACAATAGAGAAATCTCCATACAAGAGCCCAACAGTTACGGCAAAGGGCCGAACTAGGTTTTGGCGGGAAATTCAAAAATCCGGTATCGGCCCAAATTTAATAAAAATGCAAATATCTCGGTTAATATTCAAGATAGGGAATAAATGTATAGAACAATATTTATAGTAAATTTAATTTGCAATAAGATTGATTCTATACAATTTTTCGATCCGACCCATAATAACGGAGATATTTCGAATTTTCCGAAAATCCCCCCTCTAAACCCCCCCCCTCCCACTGGACCGATTTCAGCCATTAACGAACTTGATCTTCCTTTTTACATAAAACGATTAAATTCCGAGTTTGGTAACGATCAAACAAAAATTGCGACCACTAGAGCGTTAACAGACAAATATATATATATATATATATATATATATATATATATATATATATAGATATATATATAAAATTTTGAACGGACCTCATTTTCGTCATCTCCTGGGTAGGATCGATGGACATTTGAAGATATTTTTCGAAACTCGCGTCATGAGTACGACCTCAATAGCTGATTTCCCTTAAGGGAAATCTGCTAAAATACTTATCCCCGCCGAATTTAAATAAAAAATCAGACAGACCTTAGAGTTTTATTTATATGGATTAATTTAATTAAAAATTCATTACTCTAAGAGAGGTACAATAGAGAAATGTTATAGAGATTCAGTGAGTATATTAAATTATAGATAATATTTTATTTAATTAAATCGCCATAGGAGTCCCCGCTGCAAATAGCTGACCTAATGCAATAGCAACAGGTGATTGTACCCTAGACAGTGGCCTAGACACGCGATACTAGTCACGACTATCCTATGGGACTATCCTATATTGCTTGGGACAACATGCAAATAGTAATTACATATAGATATTTTTCTAGGAAATGCCCAAAAAATATGGCGCATATATTCCTCATTCTAGGAATACATGAACGGCCTCGGTACAACCAGAAATAGCATTGGTTCGCTAGAAATAGGGGTTGTTCACAGAAATTATGATTGAGAAATCGGCTATTGAGGTCGCACTCATGAACAGTTTTTGATAAATTTCTTCAAATTTCTATCGATTCTACCCAAGAGTTGACGAAAATGAGGTCCAGTAAAAAACTGTGTATTTGTCTGTTAACGTTCTAGTGGTAGAAATTTTTGTTTAATCGTTACCAAACACCACACATAATCATTACTTGCTGGAATAGGAGGGGTGGAATAGGGGGTTTAAGTGATGGAATATCAAAAATCCAAATCATACCGGTGATTATGCGTTGGATCGAAACGTTCTATAGAAACAATCTTATTGCAAATGTTGTTATTTAAATGTTATTATATACAGGGTTAATTAAGCGCATTTTTCCCACGTGCGTCACATATTTGCAATTATCTCAACAAGTAAATCTTCGATGAGAAGTATTTAACCTTGGAATGAAGTGGTTCATGATATAACAGCTTATTGCTAATATGACGTGTTAAAAATTTACCTAAAGCCGAAAACCATAAAGTGCAAATATCTCGGTAAATATCCGTGGAACAGAATATATAAATAGAACAACATTCATAGGCCGCTCAATTTGCAGGAAGACTGATTTTATACACTTTTTCGATCCGACGTACAATAACGGATATATTAAGAATTTTCTAAATTCCCCCTCCTACGGGTCAAATTTCAGCTATTAACGAACTTGGTATATTACATAAAACGTTTAAATATTGAGTTTGGTAACGATCAAAGCAAAATTGCGATGTTAGAGTGTTAACAGACAATATAAATATTGTTGCGGAAACTACGTACATTAAAAATTAAACAGAGTTAGTCACGTATTTAAGAAGTACGAAATAGATCAAAGAAGCCGAGAGATGGTCTAGTCCGTCCTCGGCAATACTCGTCCGGATCTAGAAAAGTCCAGACAATCTCGCTTTGATGTTTTCCGACAAGCTATAAAGGGACCCAGCCCGCCCCGAGTTAATTTTAGTTTGTTCAACTGTCTTCAAGTGATCATCAGCACATTTAGTTGCAGTCCGGTAAATTGTTTTATGTGAAGAACATTCTTTTACCGTGTTTATGAAAAGAACAGTAAAGTTTATGACAAAAACTCTGAAGCTTGTGTGTGATAGCAAATTTACCTTAAGAGACATCAGCTATTGAGATCGTGGTCATAACGCGATTTTCGAAAACCTTTCTCAAATTTTCATCGACCCTATCCAGGAGATGACAAAAATGAGGTCCGTTCAATTCAAGTTTGTTAATCGCTGAAATCGAACCAGATGATTTCAGATTTGATTTTTGAAAATTCGAAATATCTCCGTTACTGTGCGTTGGATCGAAACATTGTATAGAATCAATCTTATTACAAATTAAATTTACTATAAATATTGTTCTATACATTTATTCTCTATCTTCAATTTAACTGAAATATTTGTATTAAGACATTAATATATTGACATTAATATATAATTATGCTCCGACAAGCATTTGTATTAAGTGTGGTGTGGTCGGCAGAAGTCTGCTATATTAGGGACTTTCCGCCGAAAACTAGTTCGGGCGTTTCCGTAACTGTTCGTCGTTCGTGAATTGGTTTAGAGATTCGTTATTAGTTGGAGGATTTCACTATCGTAGAACTTCAGGTGGGAAATCTGCTTAGTTTACGCAGCCCCTCTGTGACGGACTTTTTTAATTTTCCAATCAAACGGAACTCTAATAAATAACGTTTATTACTGATTTTGTAATATATATATATATATATATATATATATATATATATATATATATATATATATATATATATGGATGAACATTGGAGGAAACGTTTTGAAAATGACGTTAAGTGTACGACCTCAATATTGTTGCTATTGAAAATAGGGAAATCTGATAATGTATTATTCCCGATACACTCACGGAAATAAACAGTAAATTATAAACTATGGAAGGGCGTAATAACCATGCAGTTGATCGCCCCGACAAAAATCACATCTACAGTCACGAAACACGTAGGAAGGCGCTCTCACACCACACACACACATGCTTAAATTCACATTCAGTCCAATTAAGAGATAGTAATTATAGTGGAGCCGAACGACAGCCAGTTAATGGAAAACAGCGATAACTAATGACAGAGAGTTGATAAGAGATAAGTGGTTTGGTGGCTGGGAGGTAGGCCTGCTGATCATCTTGGATCCTGTCAATGTTGCCCCTGATGAGGGTGAAGTGGCGTCCCTCACCCCCTTGACAGCTGTCATTGTTGACATATACCAGCTGATCCCTGCCCTTTCCCTCCTACCGAATCCCACTTGACATTTAATCGGAACATTTGCCAGCTGATTATGCATGCCCTTCCCCGCTCACCGGTCAGTCTACAAATATCCCTCATGGAATGCTTACACTCACAAGAACTAGTGTCCATGCGCAACTTCACTCCATCCAAGGAGATACTTGCTCTATATGGTAAAACGGAACTTGTAACACCCCAATGAACTATAAAGAAGCGAGTATCATGGTGATGTTTAGGGTTTAACAACAAAAAAAAACTGTAACGCAAGGGCTGCATAAACTAAGCAGATTTCCTAAGTCCAGGTAGGGGACACAATTTATCTCATCCCACCAAATGTTTTCTATTTCTAAATGAAATTCCGAAGAGATGGAGTTAAGGTGGGGATTACAAAAGGCTGAAAACTAATAAAAGACAAATATATCGGATAGTGTAGAAATAAAATTTTTAGAACATTAAATTAGTTATAAGATTTGTTCTATACTATTTTTTAATTCGACATATGGAGATATTTCGAGGTGTTAAAAACACACACACACATATATACGTTTGAGCCGACTTCTTCATCGCCTGGGCAGGATCGATGGTTATTTGAATTTTTTTTTCGTAAATTGCTGATTCCCCTTAAGAGAAAAATGCTAAAACCCGTTTCCTGCACTAGTCTAAACTTGAATTCTTAACCAATTAGTGATCATTCACTCTTAAATAATCGAGTATTTAACAAGTGGAGACGTTCGTATTATTTACAGCCCAAAAATGCAGAAACATAGAACAGAATTCCTTTCGAGTTTGAAAACCTAACAAGTTCACATTATAGTTGTATCCATAGTCTACGCCTGGTGACTTGTTAACAATTGTTGCTACAGGTACAGTCTATGTGTATTTCAACCCGTTTACATGACCAGTTTAGGATTAGTTGAAACATTTTGTAAACAGAAACAAATCTTATTCTGTTCAAATATGTCATTATAAAATAAAAACGTCTAACAACAGAAGGAAATATTTAAAAATCAGATAACACACAACATAATAAAAATTGTACCACGGAAACATTTGTACTAAATGTTCAAATAGTAGGTAAAATAAAATCTTTAATAAATGAATGTATTTCTTTTACGGACATTAGGAACTCGTGTATGTCTCGGGAAACTATTTTATCTAGGTGTAAAAAAGCAGGAAACCAGTCTTTCCTAGACAACTTCTCAACTCTAGACAACAGTGAAGTTCTCTGAAATGGGACTAAAAAAATGTTAACAGCCGGAACGTGTTGGGAATAGAAGGAAGGTAACAAGCATTATACTCTGCAACTACTTATAGAGAACCTAGCTGGAGTATTAATGCTCGTATGTAGCCTGTCCTCTGTCTCCTATACTCGCCTTGTTGACTCTCTCCCGACAAATAGAACGGCAGACGTTAGGTATTTATGGCTAAAGGCGTCCGGATTTCCCCTGAGGGAAATCTGCTTTTGAGATTGATTTTCGAAGTATTTCTCAAATATCCATCGATCCTACATAGTAGATGACCAAAATGACGTCCGTTCAAAATTTTATACACACACACACACACACACACACAAACACACACACACACACACACACACACATATATATATATATATATATATATATATATATATATCTATATATATATAAAATTGTAACCTCTGTCTGTACATTGATTTTTTTCACAAAATTTCATGATAACTTTTCGTTTCACATGTCATAGACACCATAACTGCATTTTGTTTCTTTGGTGTCTGTTTGTTTGTTTGTTTGTTTATTTGTTTGTTTGTTTATTTGTTTGTTACCTTTTCACGCATAAACGGCTGAACCGAATTTTATGAAACTTGGTATGTATATTACTACTAACCCAACTTAGACTTTAGGCTATATTAATATCCTCTGAAACGAACAGGAGTGGGGGTTATAAGGGAAGCCAGAAATTAAAAATAGCGATAAAACTCGGTATGTGTATTAGCACTAACGCTTTCATTATAACAAGCCATGCCAACATTTCTAGAGACGGGCAGGAGTGGGGGTTATGAGGGAAGCCAGAAATTAAAAATAGCGATATTTCGTTTCTTATTGGTTTTTCGGCATATATGAACATAACAGAAGTTGTTTATTGTGTAATTTAGAGTAACTTTTGTTATATTCACTTTTGCCGTATACGGAAGTATAAATGAGTTATACTCTAAAAACTATAGAGGGGAGTCCACAATTTTATTTGGCACAAAAGACTCAACCGAACTAAACCAAACTCGGTATTTGAATTAGTACTAACGCCTTCCTTATAATAAGCCATACTAACATTTCTAGGGACGGGCAGGAGTGGGGGTTATATGGAAGGCCTGAAATTAAAAATAGTGATATTTCGTTTCCTATTGCTTTTTCAACAAATATGCACATAACAAAAGTTATTCGTTTTGTTATTTAGAGTAACGTTTGTTACATGCGCTTTTGCCGTATACGGAAGTGTAAATGAGTTATACGCTAAAACCTATAGCGGGAGTCCACAATTTTATTTGGCACAAAAGACTCAACCGAACTAAACCAAACTCGGTATTTGAATTAGCACTAACGCCTTCCTTATAATAAGCCATACTATTTCTAGGGACGGGCAGGAGTGGGAGTTGTAAAGGAGGCGTGAAATTAAAATAGTGATTTCCTATTGGGGTTTCAGCAAATATGCAAATAACAAAAGTTGTTTAATTTGTTATTTAGAGAAATTTTCTCAACACTTCTTTTCAATATGAACTACCAGGTACCTCAAATGAAAAAATTTATTCATATGTATGTCAATATTTTCTCATTAATAATTCAAATCTATGCATAATGCACAGGAAACGGGAAATATGGCAATATGCAGAACAGTGAAGTCTTGCATAAAAAAATAATTTTATTATTAACAAATCCACATAAACGACGGGTGTTAACCCTAAACACTGGGACGGGTAAATGTCATAATATTGTGCAAAGTAAAGCCTTGCCAAAAATATACCACCAACATTCAGCCCCAAATGAATTCCCGAGCGAAGCCGGGTATCTCAGCTAGTATATATATATATATATATATATATATATATATATATATATATATATCCGTAGTAGGTGGGTACTACTCTAACATTCTTAATGCCCCTTTTATCGTAACCAAACTCGATATACAAGCGTTTCATGAAAATTGCATTCCATGCAAAAGATCAAGTTCGTTAACAAATAACATCTGAGCGAGGAGAGGCGGGGGGGGGGGCTTTAGAGAATGTCGAAAATTCGAAAAAATCTCAATACATCGGTTACAATACGTCGGGTCGAAAACTTGTATAGAGTTGAACTTATTGCACATTTAATTTGCTACAATATTGTTATATAGATTTATTTTCTACCTTTAATATTAGCCAAGATATTTGGATTTTTTTTTGTTTTCAGCCTTCAGTAAACTAACACTCCTACTCATGTCATATAATAAACAATATACTGGTTTATATAGTGAACCACTTTCTTTGACGTTTAAATACCAAATATTTACATACTTAACTCAAAAATGTTTATTTCTTCTACACCATACTCGATATTTAACTAACTCATTCTACACTAAAGATCATAATAGTTAAATTACTGAAATGAGACCAGGAATAGAGGAGGGAATTTGAAAATTCAAAATCCGATATTTTACGTAAAATTAGAATACCTGGCGAGGCGATATCACAAGGGTATTATACTCGCACGTGGGAAATCTGCTTAGTTTTGTCCGTTCCTGCGTGACGGACTTTTTTTCTAATTTGAATAGGAACCGAGTTATTTGCATGCATATATAAATGGTTTCAGCCGTTTGTAAACTTCTACCAATCTGATTTTATGTTTAAGTAGGTACTTCAAGAACATCTATCAAAATTTTGAGATCTGCGTGAAAACTGCGTAGTTTAAGCAGCAACTGCGTGTCGGATTTTAACAGATTTCCCCTGAGGGAAATCAGCTATTGAAGTTGTACTCATGACGGAATTTTCGACATTTTTCTTCAAATGTCCATAGATCCTACCTAGTAGATGACGAAAATGAGGTCCGTTCAAAACTGTGTGTATATATGTATATATATTTGTCTGTTACCGCTCTAGCGGTCGCAATTTTGGTTTGATCGTTATCAAACCCGATATTTAGTCGTTTTATGTAAAAAGAAACATCATGTTCGTTAACGACTGAAATCCGACCAGTGGGAGGGGAGGTTTAGAGGGAGGATTTTCGAAAATTCGAAATATCTCCGCTACTATACGTCGGATCGAAAAATTGTACAGAATCAATCTTATGGCAAATTAAATTTACTATAAATATTGTTATAGACATTTATTCTTTATCTTGAATATTAACCGAGATATTTGCGTTTTTATTAAATCTTGGCGGCTAACGGACAAGAATAACTTTCCCGCCAAAAGCTAGTTCTGCCATTTCCTTGACTGCTTGGCTCTTGTGAAATTTCTCTATTGTAAAACTTCACGTGGGAAATCTGCTTAGTTTAAGCAGCCCCTGCGTGACGGACTTTTATTTATTCAGCCCATGAACACATCCTGTGCGCGTGTAGACTATTTGTATCGCTCTCCTTAACAACTGTTGTAAACGGCTGTAGTTTATGAGAAGATAAAGGAATGTGTTTGCTGATGCCGATAGAGAGAGAGAGACACTAGCTAGATGGATAGATATTGCTGTAGCTGCTTCATGCAACAGGTCTCTCCCTTTTACGATAGCATCCCTCTTGCTCTCTCTCTATACATTATTCTATCGCCGTCTGTCTTGGTTCAACTACTCTACAGAACATCTGTCAGGAATAGCCCTTCCTTATCGGGCAGCAGGTGGCATCTCGATTACACGGAAATACAGAACACAATCTGAGGATGGCGTTATTAGTTGATTTCCCCGAAAGAAAATCAAGTTGCACTCAGCACGCTATCTTTGAAAAATATCCATGTATCCAACCAAGGAGATGACGAAAATGAAGTCGAAACTATGAATCCGTCTGTTACCACTCTAGCGGTCGCAATTTTTGTTAATAAAATAGGCTGCCCCTTTTTGGCGTATCAATGTCAGCCTCTTTGTTTGCCCTTTAGAGGTAATTTTATTAATTTTGATTTATTTATTACAATATACCGCATCTACTATCGCCATTAGCGGTAGATGGATCTACAGTTCTTGGAACAAACGAGTTTCAGATAAAAATGCAAAAAGCCTTTCTATGTCTTCTTCATCGTCTCTAAGGAGTAATCTTAAGTAAAGCTTTAAGGTTCAGAGCTGTTCTTGAAAGATTGTATTTTTTACAATTAAGGAGAAAATGTGAAACAGTAAGATGGGACATTACAACAAGTGCAGGTTGGTGATAATAAGCTATTCAATTTAGTAATTTGATATTTTTCTTGAAAATATGGGCATGAGGAGTAAATGCTTATTTTTTAGAAATTTTTCTTCTTCCTTTTGTTTTTTACTAGTTTCAAATCTGGCAGTAAGGCCACAATTTATGCCTTTATTTTCTTCTGTTTTTATTGATAAAATATTTCTTCTTATGGATCCATCGAATGAATTACAGTCGTCTTCTCCATATATTTCCTATTCAAGATAACGATATATAAAGATGAGATCATTAGATTTTATGAAAGGCAGAAAGGAGAAAGGCAACATTAGATAGAATGAAGGAATATTGGAGGAAGGGCACATCTTTCGATATATATGCGTTTCTTGCAAAATGAAAGATCAAGTTCGTTAGCGAATAAAATCTGACTGATGGGAGGGGGGAATTTTGAAAATTCAAAATATCTCTTGTATTATGAGTCTTATCGTAAAATGTTATAGGACCAATTTTGTTAGACTATTGATGTTCTACAATTGTCGTCCTACGCATTTTTTGGTAACTCAAGTTTTAAGCGAGTTGTTCATACTTTCTTGTTTTCAGATTTCAGGAACCCTTCCCCCTACCCTTCTACTCATCGGTTTTTCACATGGAAATAGTGACTATGTGGTGTGATGAGTTCAATTGTGTGGCATACCAGTACGTGGGAAATCGGTTTAGTTTACGCAGCCCCGACGTGACGGACGTTATTGTGCAATCCATTTGATAAGTATTATTCTACGTTTAATGACCCATTTACGTCTGACTTTCAAACATTGTGTTAACTGCCTGTTACATTTATGCTCGCACTTGCGAAACTACTGTAGTTAGAGCCATTATACGAGAACCCATTAGCTAGATGAATAGACATCTGTTTGTGGCGACTTCCTCATGCAACAGGTCTCCCTACACCTCACTTCCTTATAGGCTAGCATTCTTCTTTCTAACCTCTATGGGCTGTCCCCATTAGTTCTCTATGTGAAGGTCTAATGACAAACAGTCTTCCCACCAATGTATTCAGTTTGCGCGGGAAGATATTATGGTCACCATACTGTCTATTATTAGACAGACCTTCATCGTGGAGTTGAGCTCCCACGTCCAGTCATATGCTAAAGCATTAGTTCTGTTTGCTATCACGTATTGTATGTACACCTGTCACTGGAACTGCCCCCTTTTCGGATAGCAAGTCCAAAGTAAATTTAATCAGGAAACAGAGAATATATGGTCGGAATTTTTGTTTGATCATTATTACGCTTGATATATAAATCGATCCACCGATCCAACCTAAGAGATGACGAAAATAAGGTTCAATTATATATATTTTTTTGTCCTTGCCGGTCTAGCGATCGCAGGTTTGATTTGATTGGTACCAAATTGAATATTTAAACGTTTTTATGTAAACCGCTGAAATCGGCCCAGTGTAAGGATGGTTTCAGAAGGGTGAATTCCGAAAAATCAAAATACCTCCGTTATTTTACATCGTATCTAAAAATTGTTCATATACAATATTATTTCAAATTTGAAGCTGTATAAATGTTGTTATATGCATGTTTTCTCTATTTTCAATATTAACAGAGATATTGGCGTTTTTTAGATTTTGGCCTTCAGAAACCCCCACTTTTAGTCATCGCATTTTGAAAATAAGTGAACTTACCGTGGAATGTCTTATTTATTTAAGGAATTATGCCAATTATTGGTTCCATTTGACCTTTATTATGAGAGATTCGTACAAAAATAAATGCAGTGATGACATCAATTAAGAATTTATTAGCCACCCACGTCTACTCATCGAATTTCTTTTTGTTTTTGGAATAGAAAATATATTCTAAGATGATATCAGTAGTGTGTCATTCCAACATGTGGGAATTGGGCTTTACGCAGCCCCTGCGTGATGGACTTTTCACCTTTACTATGCGACATACATGCAAATAGGTTGTGTGATGTCACTAATTAAGAATTTATGTTCTTTATTAGAAAATGTCTATTTAATCTATTCGGTCGTATCGTTATTAACGGTTTCATTCAATACTAGTATACCTCTAGTTTCGCTCAAGGATTTTTTACTTAGAAATATATGGCGAAGGTTAGATCAATGGCGTGGCATACCATCACATAAAAATGGTGATAAGTTTGCGTCCTTCGTTTTGTCTTATCTACATCTTACTGGTTGTTGGATGTATCTTTGATAGCAAGTGTAAGGAAGAAAAAGAAGCGGCCGACGTATTTTGAAATGGCCTGAGAGCTAGTGTTGGTAGAAGACGGCCAGTAGAGCTATTGTCCAGATATAATGCAGCCCCCACCTTCCCGATCACAGCCATTGTATGCTTCCAACAGATCTGCAAGGTCCTCGTCGTAAAAAGAACACTTCCCACCCAAGAAAGCTTCTCTTCAGTCCACCATATTCAGGATTCAAGGTCTTTCCGAACCTTTCACGATTTACCCTCATATTCCATTCATGAGAGAAAACCTTTTTTCCAAGTTTGTTTTTAAGCATTTCGGAGATTTCACCTAAGAGGATTAAGCTACTGAGCTGTACGAAAATGTACATCAGTCTTACCTAGGAGATGTCCGAAATAAGGGCATTGAGCATGGTCAGTGCTCGAATGCGTTGTTAGTACCCTTGTTCCCTGCCAAGTTGCGTTTATGTTGCGGCACTAGTGGAATAACGAGAGTCTAGTGCGTCAGTTTTGTAAGATTTCCTTACAAAATATTTTCGTTTAAGTTCACAATTTATTTTTATTTAGCAACTGAATTAAACTTATATTTTTGTCTGCTGGCTTTACAGACCTAGGATATCTTGGCCACCATTAAGAGCCTCCTCCATCTCTGTCTATCCTGGGCGATGACTTTCCAGTGAACAACATGAAACTAGCCTAGATCCATCTTCATTCTGCCAACCCATCTCATGTTCAATCTCCCTCGTGGCTGGGTACCCTCCACTGTCGCATTCCTTGTCTTGTGGGTGTGGTTACTTCTTGGCAGATGTCCCACCAATTGTAACCTCTTATCTGTCATGTCATCTGTAATCGACGGTCTCGTTACAGATATAATCTCTTCTCTCCCTTTTCCAAAGTCTTAAGTTTGTGCCTATTGTGGCGGCTCTACGAACCTTACTCTACAACCTTTCAACCTTTGATTCCAGAATACCCGTCAATGCCCGTATCTCACACGCATATATGAATGCAGGTTTGATAATCGACTAATGGACCCTTAGTTTCAATGCTGGAGAGATTTTCCTTAGTCTTAAAATTCGAAAAACCGAGAAGAAAGCGCAGTTGGTGCTAATTTAAGTATTGTACTTTGTAGTTAAGTAATCGGTTTCAGTTTTCTGTTATATGATAAATATATATATATATATATATATATATATATATATATATATATATATATATTTACGTCCACCTTATGCTACTATGGCTAATTGGGACGGGTTACCACCCCTTTCTAGCCAGGGTGGAACTTTATTTAATGAGTTCATCATTATATCAATTCCTATTGCCCAGGCGGGAATTGAACTCACCACTCTAGGCTTACCATATGAGATATGAGAAATGTTATTAATAGAAGCTACTGTAGCTCCAAGGTATTTGAAAGTGATTTTAATATATGATAAATTAACTTCCATGGAAAACACGTGTTCAATCATCAAACAATCCAAATAGCTATATTAATAACTACTCCTAGACTTCATCAATTACTATTTTATAACTTGGCTGAAAATGTTTATTTTATCTACTTATTTAGTATGTACAACCTGCACCTGGTAATTGGTCTTGTGAACAGGTAAACCTGATTTTTACGTGACCGAATAAGGTAATAAGAGGGACATCCCGTGGTTTCCCATTGCCTTCTGCATCATACCATCTATCAATGAAGGCATCATGAGGAATACTCCATTTACACCAGTAAAAGAATGAGTGGAGAAAATTCTATTCAAGGCCAGAGTTGCTAGATAGCCATTCCTCGGTAGCCTGTAGCGTGCATAAGCTGACTAATGATATGCATAAGCCAGTATGAATGTGCAGACTACAACTTTAATCTACCCTCCAGCCGTGCTCCACTCACATGTTGTAAGTGAGAATTTAAACATGGAGACGATATTTCATCTATACCACCCCTATATTTAACTATCTTCTTCAATACTAAAGATAATATTTGTTAAATGTGGGGAATTCGAATATCCAAAAAATTGCAATTATCATGAGCCATATAAAAAATGTTATAGATCCAATTTTGTTGAAAAATTAGTGCTCTACAATTCTTGTTACATTTTATCGAATTCTTTCGTCGGAAAAGAAAGTGGAGGTTTTGAGCAGAAGTAAAATAGATAAAAAATCATTATATCTCTGTAAACTCGAATGTATATGAATATATCTGTTTTTATTTTGTTTTCAGGCCGCTTTTGTAGTCATCACTTGAACTTTTGTGATTTTCCCTTTCTTTTGGAGCCTCTAAAAGTCTTAATTCTAAATTACAAGTCCCGTTTACCTGGGATTCTTATTACAGGAAAAATGGAGTTCTTTCATATGAACGGCTTGTCCAGCATTTAGGAAATCTGCTTAATTTACGCAGTCCTTAACGGAGATATACTACAATGTTTCCAATTTGTGTTTTATTTAATCATGCTCGTATTAAGAAGGCTTTGATAATGGTCACGGGTTGAGTGTACGAGGAAAACCTACACCGTGCGTTGCTCTAAGAGGAAAATGCTTTGGGAAACATTCAGTTAATTAACATCAAATTAAATACTTGGATAACAGTGGTTTCCCATTAACGAGCTATGTCTAACCAGATCTTGTTTCATCTATAGTCTATATCGTGTTCAGGCTTTTTTCAAGATTCAACTATAATTTTCTTTCAACTAGCTCTATTATTCTCAGAACTATGTAATTATTGTCTATTTAATTACTAAATCATTTTTTTAATAATTTAATTCTCATTAAATTGATTTTAGTAATTAGATTTACATATTGCGTAATATATAAGTTTACTATTAAATGTGTTCAGTAAATTGTGTATTCTCATAATTTGAAGATAAAATTGCTTGAAAAATTTGAGTAGAACAATTAAATATAATTTGAATTCAAATTATAATATGTAATTAAATATAATATGCTAATATAAGGTAGTGTACGTATATTTAGTTACGAATCTTTGACTGAAAACTCAAAAAAAAAATAAAAAAAAAATACGTCTCTGTCAATATTTCAGTTGGAGAATTATGTGTACATGAACAGTTGTAGTACATAGCTCAGCCAGTGAGACTGATTATGTAACATTTTAGGATTTCCCTTCAGGGAAATTAGCTATTGAGTTCGTACTCATGACGCGATTTTGGAAAACATTTTTTGAAATGTCCATCGACCCTACCCAGGATATGACGAAAATGAGGTCTGTTCAAAACTATGTATATATATATATATATATATATATATATATATATATATATATATATATATATATCTGTTAACACTCTAGCGGTCGCAATTTTTGTTTAAGCGTCGCCAAACTCTATTTAATTGTTTTATGTAAAAAGAAAGTTGAAGTTCGTTAATGGTTGAAATCGGACCAGTAGGAGGGGGGATTTCGAAAATTTGAAATATCTCCGTTACTATACGTCGGATCGAAAAATGTTATAGTACCGATATTATTGCAAATTAAATTTACTATAAATATTTCTTTACTTTTCATTATAGTAACGTAGCTAAAGTACTTTTATGATCCACACTCCCGTAGTGTAGACGCTAAAGGGTTAACTGAAACGATATAAGTATTTATCATTTATGGAGAAATCAGCTTTTCTCAAGAAATATGAAACCACTCAATTTTTTTTTAAGACAGGAAAAATAGAGAATATACTTTTATCAGATTTTTAGCCTCTCCACCGCTTCTTATCTTATGAATGCCGACCTAAAATTGCCCGTTCCCCGTCCATATTTACACATCTGTTCTCAGTGGGAGGAGCCGTAATAACCTTTGGAGTTGAGAGCTAAAGGTGAGGTTACCTTCACCCGGGAGCATTACGTAAACAATACTACCTTCTGCCAGTTTTGGTTCGGACTATGGGTGGACGGCCGGGACTCCTAGTTGCCTTCTTCCACCCATTTCGTAACACACTACAAGACATACCTTTTAGACAAATACGCCTATAGATACTGCATTATGCAAACTAGAATGTACCGGCTGTAAATCATGACTGACGATGATAAACTGTCAGCTGATTTGAATATATTACCCCTTGTGCCTTTTGCAAATCTCCTTCTCAAACCTGCCACTATGAGCCATTTCTAAATGTCAAACGGTATATATACTCGTATATTTTTTTAATGCATTATTATATCACATTAACGATGCAAATATTTCAACAGACTCTCGCATTAAATGTCTCCATTTTACTTGTTTATCGGTCGGTGGTTGGTTTACTCCACAAATGAGCGTGACAGCTTGACAACTGGGCCCTACTGGCGTTAATGAGTTTTCTTTTTAGGTTTCGTACGTTGATATCCACAATATGTCACAAGTTACCGTAATAGCTTTCATAACTATCGAACATATTATCATGAATTATGAAACTTATTACCTATTTTATATAATAACGTGGTTTTCATTAACATTTTCCGTAAAGGTTTCCTGATCTTTCGTTTTACATGGGACGCTAATACATTGATATTAACAAACCAGTGTTTATAAAAAGTCCGTCACCCAGGGGCTGCGTTAACTAACTTGAAAAATAAAGATTCAACGAGAACAATATTTCGTTTTTAGGCTTCAAATAATATCCTTCATAATATAACAGTTTATTTTTAATATGACATGAGTAGGATTGGGGGTTTACTGAAGACCGAAAACTAAACAATGCAAATATCTGGGTTAATTATCAAGATAGTGGGGGAAAAACGTACATAACGACATTTATAGAACATTACAAACGATCCGACACATATTAACAAAGATATTAAAATGTTTTGAAATTCCTCTTCTAAATCCCCTCTGGTCGGATTTCAGCCGTTAACGATCTTCATCTTTAGTTTTACGTAAAAAATTCAAATTTCGAGTTTGGTAACGATATATATAGTGTTATGATCGGACCTTTGGACCAAATGGTAGGATCGACGGACATTTGAGGAAATCGCGTCATGAATACGACCTGTATAGCTTATAACGTATAAATAGTTTGTTTTTCAGATCAATATTTAGGTGTAATATTTTAATCACAAATAAACAAAATTGTTAATCTCAAGTTTGAGTTTAAAGGTTTTCTTTCTTTATTGTTTAGCTTGTTTAGTCCAGTATTAAAAAATAATTTAACGGAAAACGAAACTCTTCCACCAAGGCTAGAGTTACCGATATATCGGAAAAAAATGGGATTATATTACGCGACCATCCAATATATCCATATAACGTAGATATTTCGAATTTTCGCTTTTCTCCCTCAACTTCTTCCCAGTTGAACGAGTATAATGTTTAGTTTTGGCTGAGACGTTTAAGGCTGTTATTTTTATGGAGTCTGAAACGTAAAATGTTAGTTGATGACGTCGCATCGAACAAATTTAGGTCGTGCATCTCACATAGAAATGGAAACATTATTTATCATGGCTTATTTTTAACGTAAGATGAAATGAGGAGATTCACTGAAGGCTGTAAACAACAAAATGCAAATAACTCGCTTAATATTCGAGATACGGAAATTATATATAGAACAAACAACAGTTAGAACAAATTAAATTTTAAATAAGATTGATTCTATAACATTTTTAAAGCTACTCACATATAGTTAGTTTTTATTGCCTCTGCTAGTTCGATTTAAGCTAATTAACGAACTGTATCTATAATTTTAAATAAAACGTTTACATTTAGTAACGATCATGTTATTAATTTGGTGCCAACGATAAAATAATCTTCATCGCTTAGAAAGATTCAAAAGACAGTTGACGAAATATTTCGAAAATACTGCCATGAGCTCATTTTGATCAAGGAAAATCTCTTAAATTAAGAGTTCCAATTTCATTACCTTTTCCCGCTCTCAAGAAGTTTAAAGGGATATCAAATTGATTGTATCTTTTTTATGAGTTAAGTGATTCATGCAAACCGGTTTTTTTGGTAAAATATTGGAGCATGTCAGTCTTCGCGTTATTTCTTCATATTGGCTCCCAAACCCTTGCCAATTTTATATAGTCCTAATAAAATCGCGTCGGTCAAGGTATTGGGAACTCGTTTTTAGCAGATTTCCCTCAAGGGAAATCAGCTATTGAGGTTGTACTCATGACACGATTTTTGAAATTTTTCTTCAAATGTCCATCGATCCTACCCAGGAGATGACGAAAATGAGGTCCGTTCAAAACTGTATATATATATATATATATATATATATATATATATATATATATATATATATATATATATATATATATATATATATTTGTCTGTTACCGCTCTAGCGGTCGCAATTTTTGTTTAATCGTTACCAAACTCGATATTTAGTCGTTTTATGTAAAAAGAAAGATCAAGTTCGTTAACCGCTGAAATCGGGCCAGGGGGAGGGGGGGTTTAGGGTGGAGGATCTTTGAAATTTCAAAATATCTCCGTTACCATAGGTCGGATCGAAAAATTGTATATAACCAATCTTATTGCAAATTAAATTTACTATAAATATTGTTATATACGTTTATTCTCTATTTTGAATATTAACCGAGATATTTGCATTTTTCAGTTTTCAGCAAACCGCCACTTCTACTCATGTTACGTAAACAATACTCTGCTACATAATAAATCACATTATTGGAAGTTTAAGTACCAAAAATTGTATTCAAGAGACCTTTATTATACGAGATACATGCAAATATGCCCTGCTGACTCCCCCCCCCCATCTTAAAGTTTTGGACTACTAAAATTTTATTGGTTGAGATAACAATTATTCAGACTCATTATTAATTACAGTACTAGATATAGTAAATATTTCTCAATAAAATAATGTGTTATATTTTGATATATTACAGTAATTGTTTTTCTTTCCGGTGTGACGCAGAGGTTAGGTTAGAAATGTAAACTAACGGGTCGGCCCCCGTTTGTTTACATTTCTAACCTAACGCTTCCTGTCGGCAGGTTATTGAAATTGGATGAAACATTTCTTATTTCCATATGTATTTATTCACGATGTTGTTGTGTTAGCAGTATGTATATTTATCTATTACTAAACATCACGTGGGAAATCTGCTTAGTTTACGCAGCCCCTGCGTGACGGACTTTTTTGTTGAATAACTTCGTTGGAGGTCCTCTATGGAATTGGTGAGGTTATGCAACGCCAGGCTATGCCTAACCAGTGAATCTATTAATAATCTTCCTTTACGCTATTCATTCACACCAGTTCCTCCTTCCCATTCATTTATTGCGTTAAGGGCATTAAAATGAAAACATTGTTGTTGTTGTCTTTATAAGGAAAACATTAATAACCGTTAACGATTAAATTCCGAGTAAATTTAGAGATTATATAAACATTTTTAAATTGTCACTCCACGTTTTTGTGGGTGTTTCGCGCAGTAAAGATCCCTTGAAAACAATATTTATATAAGACATTTCATGGTTTATTGGGTTATTGTTCACCCGCACTGACTCTTACTAAAGGCTGAAAATTTAAAACAAATGCAAATAGCTCGGTTAATATTCGAGGTAGAGAAAAAATATATTCAACAGCAGAAAATTGCATTTGCTACAAGGTTATATACTTCATTTCAATTTGTCTACATAGTAAAGGAGATATTTTGAATTTTCCATTCACGCTCCTCTAACCCCGGTGTTTTTTTTTCTTTAGCCCCATTATTCAATTAATTCTGAAAGTATTTTAATGAGGTGCATTATGATGATAGCTAATGAGTCTCTCAGGAGTAATGAGGCTTGGGGTTTTAAATTAGACCGTAATAACCCTAGTTGAATTGAATCTACTAGAAGAGTGGCGGAGGGGGTGCTCCTGGCTCTCCGTTATTGTATACTTCTCTCTTTTTATTCAAGTTTGCACTTCACGTTCCAAATAAGCTCTCAGCGCAACAGCCATTCACTTTACTAGAGCTATTTGCTAAAGAGGGAGTGCGTCTCTTTTCTTTTTCATTTTATGTTTTCCCGTCTAAAATTAGCGACCGAGTCACTCTTTTTTATCCCGAGACTCTGGAACTACATGATAGCTGGAGCTTTATAGAACCACTTGACTTGCCTGGAGCTGTTTGTGTTTCCCAAGAGAACTTACTTGCTAGTAATTGAGTCTTTACTGTTTTGTACAATTACCTCATTTCCATGACTTTGCTGAAAGCTAGGAACTTAGGTTCCAGTGTCTGAGCCATAATACAGTGAGACCAGAGGTATATTTGAATAGCTTCAGATTTGAAACAGATCAGTTCCTTTTCTGTTAGGTGACTAGTATCAAACCGAGAAAACCAACAAAATTTAACGTACGCCCATAAGTTTGAAGTAAACCTGTAATAATAGTTTTGAATGACCAGATGCATATTGGGTGCATACTTGGGTGATGGTCCAAGAATGAGAGGCAGGCCTCGACCTTGTAGAATGATATGGACGAAGATTCTTGCAATGATTAAATTGTAAGATGATATCTGCATAGCTCAGAGGTTCATTCCAAATGACCATACGCGGACTTCTAATGACAAACTCCGTTAATGAGTCAGGTCGACATTTTTTATAACTCAGTGAGGACGTCATACCAATGGACCAGAGAGTCTATTATTAGTGAAAACGTCATTTTTCGTTTCCCTTTCCCCTCACATTCCAACGGCGAAGTCATAAACTTTATCCCAAGATACTAGATGATTCCAAATGTAAACAACCATTTGCTCTTCTTTAACGAAGCTCATCCTGCTTTCGTGTGTGGAGAATTTGAATACCCCAAGTAAACTCCTACCAGTTGAGGATTTTCACCAAAGTACGGCAATTATCTCATCTCTTTGAATTTGCTTACACCAGCAGCGAGCAGCAATAGGTCTAATTTCTGAGTCATAATGCAGAGACGCTTGAAAGATCCGACCAGCCTTGCAAAACCGTTCATATCCATCTAGATTTTCACGGTTTTCCTGCTGGCGTATTCATTTTCTGAGCGTCTCCACCTTATGACTTTGTTTGCTAAAGAAAACTTAGAAAAAAACAGCACAAGTGAAAAATGGGTTTGTAGAACCAATTTCAAAATTCAATATAGAGCGGCCGATTGGGTTAATAGTGTACTCTTGAATCGAGGAAGAGCGGCTGATCCTGGAGCTTGTAGGATGATACAGTTTTAGGTCCTTGTAACATTAAAACTAGAAGATGCTATCTACAAACCTCAAATGATCGTTCCAAATGACCAAACAAGGACTCCAAAACACCAGCTGCATGGTGTGAGCCAAGTCGACATTTTTTATAACTCGTGACATTCAGCTCTGACTTATTTCGCATTTATCGCTCACTCTGAGAATCGCACTCCGTCATGCTCGTTGCAGATTAATTACGAATCATTTGTTGTGTCCATATCCTTAACCTGGATACGAGCATTCGACGTCCTTTCACTTGTCAAAAAGCCCGCTGATATTTACATAAGTCATGTAATGTATTCAGAGACGACTTTTTATTTCTTGCCAGCTTCCTTGGACACTGTCGCCGGGATTGCTGAGATCTGCCTGAGTCAGAGCTAATCCCGGTAAGCCCTATCTGGAGGAATCTGGCTGTCCTTGCTTCCCCCTCCACTCATCCTCCGCTCGGCGTAATGGATTCCCATTATGTCTAATCCTTTCTCGGGACGTCACTTGCATTTCTACCTCTTGCTTGATTGTCAATCTACTTCCCCTTTTCGGATTACAATCCTTCAGCCGTCCTGGGAAGTATGATGTGAAGGCTGTGTTCCTCTGAGGCACTTTCGGATTGCATCAATGGATAATACCCTCAGCTGAGACACTGTTTTCCCTGAAGCTCCTATTCAAAAGTTTATACATTTCTGCAAATTTCTCTTAAGGGAAATCAGCTATGAACGGAAATGAGGTCCGTTCAAAGTTCTATATGTACCAATTTTTTTCCTGATCGATACCAAACTCGATATTTAAACGTTTATCTAATTATAAAGATCAAGTTCGTTAACGGCTAACATCAGATCAGTGAGAGGGGAGGGGTTTAAATGGTGGGAATTCTGAAAATTCGCAATATCTCTGTTATTATACGTTGGATCGAAAATTTGTGTAGAATCAATCTTATTGTAAATATGATGTTTTATAAATATTGTTTTGTACGTATTTTCACTATAGCGATATTTGCATTTTTGAGTTTTCGGCCTTTAGTAAATCCCCACTCCTACTCATGTCATATTAACAATAAGCTGTTGTATTATGAAGCTCATTATTCAAATCCTAGATACCAAATTTTGTGTGTGTGTGTGTGTGTGTGTGTGTGTGTGTGTGTGTGTGTGTATATATATATATATATATATATATATATATATATATATATATATATATATATATATTCCGGTAGAGATGTAATAATTGTCTACTTTGCGGTCATGAATGGCAGACTGCTGTTAGTTGTGGAGGAGTTAGGTGCTTCATATAGAGACAATGTAGGACTTTGCTGAGAGGAGTCTTGACCCTCTGCCCACTAAAAGCATACTGCCACCACAATAACCACAATCTGTAGCCACGGTTAATGCACTCCACAAATGGCCACAACCACAGCTCCATCGATCTTTTCATCGCCACGGCGAGACTGCACATTAGACATATTTTGCAAGAGAAATGGCCAAGTAAACACATTTAAACGAAAGAAGACAATGATTACGGATCCTCTGATTTTGAAACCAACACTAAGGTTTTGCTAATTTGCAATATACCTTTGAAACTTGGAGTCCATGTTAAACCATTTTTTGGTGTTGAGTTCTTGTTGTTTGAGTCCTTTAAGATAATGATTATCAAACTTATAGCTTTAAAACTTACAGTAACTTTTAAATATCAAATTTTTTATATTATAATAGTATTACATTATTTAAAACCGACATTAATTTTTGAATATTTATATTTTCTCTTAGACAGTTGGAGTTCACGTTTATGCAATTTCTTTGCTGTTGGGTTTCTAGCTCACATCATTAAATATCTTCTAGTTTTAAGATCGACAGAAATTTATGTATATCGTTACGTTTATTACAAAAATAAGAAACGTTGACTATTAGGGTTCTTTGTATAGCAAAATTAAACACACAAACTTTGGCATTTTTATAACTATACAATTTATTTCACGATGCACTACACACTTGGTAAATTATTCTTCACTACCACTCACAATATGCACTGATAATTTCACAGTACAATAACTCACGATCATGCGAGTCACCAAAGTTCAGAAAACACGACACTTACCTGAAAATACAATTCTGTCCTGATCTTCACTTAAACGCGGCACTCCACTGGTCTTCCCAAAAATACGGCTCTACACATATCTTCACATAAACTATAAGCACTGTTCTCTAAAGCTGCGCTGAACGCACTGTTATTCACTAGTGAGAACACTGAGAACTAACTAACTGCGGCAAGAAGAGGGTCCAGACTGGCCTAGGTCCCAGACTGGTCGTCGCCTAAAGCATTCCTGGCGCCATCCCTCTTGCAGGGATGCCTTCATTTACTTCGTACTTCTTAAATACGTGACTAACTCTGAGTAAATTCTCAAGTACTCAGTTTTCACAGCAGTAATTATATTTTATCATTAACACTTGGAGTTCAAGTTATATAATTTTTTGGTGTTGAGTCATTGACTACAATGCATTATGAATCTTCTAGTTCTAAAACTGGTTGTAAGTTTTAAATATTTATATTTTGTCTTAGACAGTTGGAGTTCAATTTTTTGGTGTTGGTATTTGGCAATTTACTTGAGACACTTTGAGCTCAATTTTATGTTGTTTTTATGTGTAAATAAAAACTATGTTTCCTTAACCATGGTCTAGTAGATATAAGATCCACGAAGACTGATGATGATAGACGGAAGAAGAAACTGTTTCAGCTGGAATGAAGATTAGAAGCGAGTGACTATGGTGATGGCGCCTGCTATCAGCAGATCTGGGAGCCCTCGACGGGAGATGGTTCCCCCACTCCTC